>OY728578.1:1906232-2549965 GCA_963422195.1 Carabus problematicus
ATACAGAAATAATGAAAAAAAAAAAAAAACGAAATACAATACACAAATACATATAAATACAAAGTAGTATTAATCAAATAATTTCAAATAACAATTACATGTATACTACGTGTTGTAAAAATTCTAATAAATAATTAAAACTTGCAATAAGTATAGTTATTAAATTATGTAAAATTTTTTAAGTATTCAAGAGTTGGTATCAATGCTTTACATTCTAAGCCATGTTATAACTTCGTGTATTTACAAACACATTGTGCTGTCCAACACTGTTCTTTGTAATCAAAAATGGTTGATAAATATTTCTATAATACAGTTCTGTGTCAGACGTTTTCGCCTTGTGGCAAATATTTATTTACCGGTGACATCTATGGCGATATCGCTATTTTCGAGTGAGTACTGCCAAAACACGAAATGTTAACCTGTAAAACCAACTGAAATGTTTTATTTTAGCTTACCGAAAATTGTCAATCCCGGCGACTCTCATTCCACCGAACAACGTAAACCAAAGATCAAATTCACAATCAACAAGGACGAACAGATATGCAGTCTGGTAACGACGGACAACTTTCTTGTCTGTGGTTCGGTGGGCGAGATCACTGGTTGGACATGGTCGAACTTTATGCAAAGCAAGATACACACGAAGCCCGCGTGGTCAATACAGTTGCCGAAAGTGAAAAATTGTGTGGAGAAAAGTGAGGTTAATTGTATGTGGCACGACAAGGCGACTGGATTGTTGTACGCCGGTTGTGGCGATAATAATATTTACGTGTACAGTTTGGAAGATGGCCGACTTGTGCGAACTATGGAAGGCCATGAGGATTATATTCACAGTATACATAACCAGTAAGTGTTACATTCAAGTTCAGTAATATCGCGCTAAACTTAACAGCATTAAACAAGTAGTGTTGCATGCTCTTTTTATTTATACAATAACAAAGTCTTCATTCGCGAATCATTTAGTACTTTTTTTCAGCGTTTAAGCAAATGAGCGTTATTCGGGTTAGTGTAAAGCACGGAAGTCTTACTTGTAGTGTTTATTTATAATTTTACAGAGGTACGCAGTTAGTTTCGGCTAGTGAAGATGGCAGTGTTCGTCTATGGGACTTGAGGGATAGTCAAGTTACGAATAAAATATACCCGTATATGAATGAAAAACTAGCGAGGGGCCATCTTGGAAAATGGGTCGGCGCGGCAGCATTGAGTGATTATTGGTTGGTAAGTAACAAAACAAGCACAATACAACACTTTAGTCAATTTTGCAATAACTCTAACTAGTGGAAATATATAGACTACAACACACAGCACAATACTGACGGCGCTACTGAATGTTGCTACTAAAATCATAGATGGCAGCACTGTTTGATTGAGTCTTGTTCAACGAATTGTCACTTGAAACGTTTGTTGTAAAACGGTCCAACTGATTACTAATTTCTGATCGTAATTACTAATAGGCTAGCTGTGAATGCTAAATTGTATACAAATGTGTTACTATAGCAACCGTTTTAGTAGACAAATTTAGTAGCTCTTAATAGTGTCGAGCTAGGAATACCAGTCATAGTATTTAAAAATACAAATTATTAGTACAAATATTCACACTGTATAATGTTAGTAAGATCATACATACCTCAATAAACATTCACAAATATTTTCTTAATTTTTTTCACCAACTTATACGAGATTTACATAATTATTTTTATGGCTTCAAAATTGTGACAGAAGTAAAGCATTTACTCCCTAGGGACGAAATAAGACAACAATTTCCCTAGCGGGAGTTTTTATTATAACACAAGCTTTTTTGTAAACAAATGTCTGTTGTCCGTGGTACGCGTTGCATGGAAACATCGCCAACGGCTTCTAAATATTGTAATTTCGCTCCGATTTATTAGAATTCTCTATGAAATTAAGTGTTTCTACTCCCGATCGTGGAAAAAATAGTAGTTACACCTCGGAAGAGACCACCATTTTTCCCTCGATGTATTTGTCAAATTACAGTTCAGGAAAAATAAGACGTTGCTCTCGCTTGGTGTATAATGTACTCTTCCAACAGACTTTAAGGTTGTGTCGTGATTTTTCAGTTATGCGGTGGTGGTCCACGCCTTGCGCTGTGGCACTTGCAATCACTAGATGTCACCACTGTGTTTCCGATAAACGACAGCGGCATACATGTTGTTGAATTCTATGAAGACAGGCTGCTAGCGGGCGGTGAATCTCAGTTTTTGTACCAGTTCAACTATAACAGTGACGTGTTCGCCGAGATCCCGTCCTCGTCGACGTCCGTGTACTCAGTGGTACACCAGAAAGAGCCACACAAAGTCATGTGCATAGCGGGATCAAGTCCCAAGATCGATCTATGCACAAACTTCAGTTACCGGGATCAAGTATTGAGTTTGAATTGAGTGTATTTCTCGGCTAAAATAAATATCTACAATGTACTGTGTTTTATTTATTTTCCATTTCATATGTCAAAGTCACAGGGAAAAATAATGTGTTCAGGTTGGTATTACTGGTAGTAGAGGTTTGTCTCAACTTGCTTCATACGTTAGTGACGTCATAGTTGTACGAATACGAGGTTGAATTTGACAGTTGGATAACAATTGCAATTGTTTTGTTTCATCAAATCGTTTACAGACAATAAATATAGTACAGTTTGTTTTATAATACATACACAGTAAGTATATTATTAAATAATTATGTATATCATTTTCATAGCAAAATGCAGTCGCTTATATTCAAATAAATATTTTATTGTGTTGGAATAAATGATAACACTTTAATGATTTAAAATGTTCATTTAATACTTGAAAGCAAATGTCAAATTTGCTTGCAAATAACAATAATTTGTAGCAAAAAATTTATATTCTTAAGGTTTTTTTTGTCAGTGAAGTGTTAAAAGTGATTAAAGAAAAGTAAGTACGTTTCAAATATTGCCAATAATATATCAATAAATAGCAATTTATCGTGCTATTTCAAGTAACTGGTTCATTAATTTACGTTCATATGGACAATACCATACTTTAACTTTAAATGTTGTCTTGAAGTTTATAATTTAAGGTTATCTACCATTGTCAAAGGTAGCACGAAATTCTTAATGTCCGTATATTTGGTAAGTCACTTCGGCATTTAATGCATAGGGTCCACACACATCTTTCATTTTCCCAGAAAAACCCCCCTAATTTAAATCAACACAGTTTTGAACATGCATCTTGTTTCTTTCGAAACCAATGTCTAAAACTACACCGTTTCGACATTGTTTTCTAAATAAACAAGATGCATGTTCAAAACTGTGTTGATCTATATCACCAAACTTCTTCTAAACCTTTCAAAACCCCCCGCTAGTATCATAGAAACCCATGACCAGCTACAGCCGCGGGGATGAATCCTTCGCTACCGTCTCTTGCCCGCACCCAGAACCAGTCCTTCAAGTGTGCACTCACTAACGCCACCACGTCACCTTTGACCACGCTCAACGTGTTCTTCCCGCTGGCGATATAGTCACTGCCGACGACCAACAGAGTTTGTCGCGTGCCCTGGTTCCGTGCACACGCGGCCGCTCGCAAATAAAGTCGATCCACACTCCGTTCACCACAAGAACTGGCCGCATGGCGCGAGCGTCGACTACGACACCGACCTGCGCTGCACTCCGACTTGGAGCTGAGTTTCTCCGTGTCCGTCATGTTGCCGCACGGTTTCGGAAAGACATCGGTGCTCTTCTCCCAGCAGGGAGCAGGCTCATCATCACGTGGTGGCAAGATACCCAGAGGAAGACACGCGGTGTAGCTGACATAGCCTTCCTCGGCGTGCGGAGTCTGCACGTACAGCCAACACTGGTTCTTGAACACGGCATTGACAACCATGCCCAGCGGCAGGGAGATTTCATCCTGGTACCCGCCGATTCGCGTCTGGTAGAGCACGCTTGGAAACGCCAGCACAACTGGTATGTTGGCGGGTTTCTCCAGCGATGCCTGAAACAAAAGACAAGGTTTAAAATCCCACCAAATTAGGCCGATCAATGCGAAGAATTGGTACCTTTGTTAAGAATGCATCCACATCGTGTATTTCATAGCCAAACTGGGTGATTTTCTCTGCTTTGGCAACCCGGCTCGTTCGTTTTCTGTGTCGATGTTTCTCGCGAGTTCGTTCCGTCGCCAGTGACGGTTCTGATTTGGTTCTTGTTGGTCCCCCGGTCGGGGGTTCCCCTGCTAAACGCGGCTGATTCACAGTGATGTCAGTAGCTGCGGTGCTGCTGTTGAGTTTCTCACGATTTGATTCGACACTTTTCCGACGCGTCTTGTACTGGAATTTGATTGGTTGCTCGGGATTGGGGTTGTGCGTGGTGGTGTGTTGGTTGCGCAGCACCCACGTCAGGGAGAGCTTCGGTTTGGTACTGGGATGCGTCAGTACGGATGTCTTCTGACCCATATCACCAGCTACATCTTTGGTGGATGGTATAATGTCTGGCGGATCAACACTGGCCTTCGCTTCATCCTTCAACGGGAAGAACAAATATGGTATAATGTCAGTTCGGAAGTTCATCGTCAATGTTTATTAATACGAAGTAATATGTCCATTTTATCTTTAGATCTTAACTAAAATTGACGACTAAAAATAAGGGTGTACATATAAGCAAAACACAAGCTGGTCGTTTCAGGCAAATCTATAAGAAGTTCCACGTGCTCTCTTCATTTTCAGAATTGCTATTTCTTAATGAAGCACATGTTATAACGGATCATTATAAAGATAGCAGTTTTTTGGCAAAGGTTTACGAAAAACCCCATTGTAGTGAATCAGCAGGCTTCAATCTCGCGTTATATTACAGACATATTATTGTTGGTTTATCATGTATTTCTTACGTCTGAATCTTCGCTAGTATCCGCATTGGACTCAACGAATTCGGCTGGTTCAACTGGTGCAGGATCCTGTGACAGACATTCTGGATCGTTAGCTAAAGATCGTCGTCTCCTTAGTTCACCTGAAACAAGTAAACGATCATTTAAAACCCGTGGGTTTCGAGTTGATCGGACGAGGTTTAATTCGAGGATTATCGGGTTCAGCTCCTGAACTGAATTCGAGGCCTCCATAATATAGAGTCAGTGTTGCCATTTGTGCGAAGTGAAATGGAAGTAATGTACGATAATCATGGACGCGAACCATTTAATAAATATATAGAACAATTACACAACAATTACTAGTAAAAGTATACATTCTTATTATGGCAGATTTTTGAAGGTTAGATAGTGTATATGGTATTGTAAAGTTAGTACATCTACTGTTTGTTAAATAAGAGATGTCCAGTGAAGGTCATTGAAGGACAGTACGAGTTTAGATTTTAACCACGCCCATTTTCTCACGTTCAGTAGCGTCGTTTTTCTAATTTTTAATTGGGCATATAGGATACATACTGTAATTTCCGATGGTGAGGGGTTAGCAGATGACGGGGAGATATAAACAAAAGAAGAACAATACATGCATTAGTATATACCAGATATAGTGTTTTCGGTGAATAGTCGGCTTAGCATCGTTAACAACAGAAATACGATGTTTTGACAGTTCATTACGTTAATCATTTGTGTGTCACATTTTGAATTACAACAACGAATATATAGAACTATTTTTTTTTTCCAAAAGTGGCAGCTTTCTTGACTTTTTTGAAAAGCCCCCCACTAATAAATAGTCCCGGGGCCCGCCACTGACTATATTACCCATTGTATGTGTCTATAGTGAAACTGATATTTCTCAAAGTCACAAATTACCACCTACAAGTCTGAAGTCAGTTTCACACACACGGAAAAAAAAACACAGCCATAAATTACGAATAATATACGGCATTTCTCGGTCAGGTCACGATATTATTGACGATTTTAATCTCGCCTAAATACGAGGCTAATTGCCATCCACAGAACAGATCACATCATCCGTGCCACATTTCATCGCGTCGAAATACCCCTCGAAAATTGTAACTTCTCAGGGATTACTGTATTAAGAATTGAATTTATATTTCACAATGTTAAACATTTTCTCTATATTACAAACAAATAATTATACGTATATAAACATTCGTGATTCGTTTTTGTTTTGTAAATTCTGCTTGCGAAACCTGCACATTTTGTTGGCCACTGCAGTGCTATTAGCACATTACATGGATTTTTCCTAGTTTTGTAGGAATACACACACAGACACACATATACACAGGCACACGTCGTCGTTTCAAAGAGATTACGGTACTCTGAACACAAATTATAGACTCGACCACGCCTGCTCGATCGGTGATTTATTTTTTGGTATTGTTCATTCCGAAAATCACCGGTGTTAAGACAAAAGAGCATCAATGCTATACATACATACATACATACATACATACATGTTTATTATATGTGGCATTTTTCCCAAGAATGTGTGTATATGTACGTGTATATGTAGGTATGTTTGTGTGTGTTGATGGTAATTACAGCTTTCTAAGTGACCTTGTTTGTTTGTGTGTGTGTGTGTGTGTGAAGACCCGAGACTTTGGTGGGAACCTGGTGCTCTATTGGGACCTTAAAATGACCTGCCCCGCGGGCCACAGGACCGGCCTCGTTGATTTTATTTGGAAAGAAGGCGGGATAAGAGAGAGAGAGAGACTAATTACAATGATGGAAAGCGTTGTTAATAGCACTTAATGCATAACAAATAAACAGAGTATATACATACATACATATATATATATATATATATATATATATATATATATATATATATATATATATATATATATATATATATATATATATATATATATGTCCCAAGAAATCTGGGACATAGGGAATTAACATGTAAAATAGAAAAAATTGCGATTACTTCTGTATTATACATTTTAGAGCTCTGAAATTTGGTACAGGTGTAGGGATAAGTTATTAGCATTGATTGGTATTAATTAAAATGATATTAATGCTCATGTTTCTGATAAAAATGCTTTTTAAAAGTAGTAATTAAAAGGTGTAGCTTAAATACCATATTTGCAAAATTTGCCATCATTTAGGGAAAATCTAACAAGCATAAATATCACTATGTATTTGTAAATATATTATATAAATACTTATCCAAGAAATGCCCATTAAAATAGCTAATAAATATTTGTATTAAATTATTTTTCATTCATTTTTTCTTCAAATTATTTCCATTTTTTTACGAATGGCTCTGCTGAAAACAAATATTACACGTTTATAGTAGACGTTCCGTGGCGACTTATACTTATACTAAATATATTTTCGTGTAGCAGAACATTGTTTGAATCCGTTTTAGAACTCGTGTAAACATAATCAAACATGACGTCACCTTTTCTAGTGATATTGCACTGATGACGATGATTGGTTGTTTGGCCGAATACCCCAGATATACAGGGTGTCCTATTTAAACTGGCCACTACAATGATCTCGGAAACTATAAGAGATACAAAGTCGGTTTAAATTAGACAAAAGTTGCACATTTATAGGACGAGGTTGATGGCGATTTCATATTTTGAAAATATTGCATGGTTCACTAGATACTGAAAAAAGTTTACTTTTTTCGAGTTATCCTTTATAACTCAGAAGGTACTGAAAATATATAAAAAAGCTACATATAGATTCGATTTTACACGGATAGTTTAAGACGAATATATTTAAAATTTCCATAGGATTATAATCTTGTAATATCAGTGCTGCCTAAACTTCGTCCTTTGAAAATACCTTGACCCCCCCTCCTTTCTGCTTTTAGCAAGTTGAGAGCTACTGGTGTACACTACCCTAGGAGTGAAACTATCAGCGACAGCTATGAGCGGATCAACGAACTCGAATTAAAAGCTGCATCGACACCAGCAGCCAGTGTTAGTTATAGAAGTGTATATGTTTTTTAGAGAAATAAAATGACTGCACGTTTATAATTGATTGACAACGAAAGAAAAAAACAAAAACTTGAACGTATGTGGACAGTAATCAACGGATGCCACGACAAACACATACACACACAGGAAATTAATTAATAATTACAAGGACACAAAGCAATAATTGATTCAATCACACACTCTCGAACATAGTTTATACAACAATCTGCAGTACAACTATACATTATTACAAGATACGTCTCGTTGTATCCGCAGACTGCAGTATAATGCCGGTTTTACAAGGGATATATTTTTGTTTCATAGTAAGGATTTTACATAGAATTTTATGTAAGGCATGAAAAAATATCTGGTGTGGTCACCACACGACTCTCTTATACTCAATTTAAATTGGCACATATTTGACATTTCAAATGCGTATTTCTGTAAATATTTTGTCTTCGTTTTGTTTTCATAGCAAATACGATATTTTAAATACATGCTAATATATAAATACATTTTACTCAAAATCGGATAAAGATAGACGAAAAATGCATAGAACATTTTTTCTTAAGATTATTGTTTCCTATAACTTTTATTTCAAAACTTTTTACATATCTCTTGTATTTTCTCTAATAATGTTTAATTTTGATGTTCAGTAAACTTCCTCTTCCGGTTGTGCGATTATGCTAGAAATCTAATCAGCACTTCGTACAATCAATAAACTTTTAAATAAGAAGTTTCATTGTCCTGTCTTTGCTCGTATTTAGATAATGAACATACAGACACACACACACAGACGTCATTGCGAAAATAGTCAAAACGTATTAAGGGGGACCACAAAACATGTATTTCCATCAAAATCTCGCAATCGAAATTTTTCATGATTACTATACTTTCTTTATGCTGCTAAGAAAGTAAAAATATGTAAGACTTGTCGAAAGAAATGTCCTGGAATGAGGAAATGCTCTAATGCATGTTTTACATGGGCATATTATTTTTTGTAGTAAGATTTTACTTAGAAATTTATATAAGCTATATACATGTGTGCCGTATAAAAGCAGAAGAATCCAATACAAGTAAGATTTGTCGTAAGAAATATACTGGAATTAGGAGTTGCTCTAATTCCAGCACATTTTGTACTAACGCACATCGATATATGTTTTTTTTTTAAATCAAATCTTATCACATTATTTACATAAAATCATATGTAAGAAATATGCCTGTATTAAGACAGGCCTAACTTAGAATTTCATATTCCATTTTGTTCTGATTCAACAAAAAAATACAATTATATCTTTTTGCCATTTACCCGTTAAATCACAAATTATAGTTTATGAAGAACAAGATGATTTATACGAATTAATATCCGATCAAATACGCGGAACGAACTCAAGGTTTGAAACAAATGTTCTTGCATTGTGAATGAACACAAGTATGACATAAATTGACATTTATTATAGGGCAAGTATAAAATAGGTACTTCATTGACTTTGTAGTCATTTATTTATTATTCCAGCACATTTTCCAGAACATTACCCACCCCAGGTTAAAAGAGATAGCACGAAGATAGATAACAAAAGTAGTGACTACTCAATACTAACAGCTACTGAGTGCTGCTGATTTTTGCCACCTAAAATTTGTTACCTTAGAAAATTGTACATTTTTCTAGCATCACTACTAACAGTATCCATTTTAGTGCCTGCATTTAATTGTTTTTAGTAGCGCCGTTAGTGACTAGTAGTCACGGTGTATTTTACATGGAATTCAGGCAGAGGTGTACTCAGTAATGATTTACTGCGTGTTGCTCACGCATATATCGAGCAAGATTCGGAGTATGAATGGGAAAAACTAGTTGATGTAGCGACGTAATGCAGGAGATCGTTTAATGGTTCACTGATTATCACCTACGGGAACTATATATACGCATTTTGCCATGAGGCAAATCATAATATTAAAACGGCACTGTTAATTTTTTTTTTACACGTCCGGGAGTAGAAGTCGGTTTCTATGGCTTCAAACGCGGGACAGAAATGAAGCATTTACTCCCTAGGGACGAAAACACTTTTCATAAGGGAGTTTTTATTATAACAAAGGTTTTTGTAAATAAATGTGTGTTGTCATGGTACGCGTTGCATGGAAACATTTCCAAAGGCTTCTAAATATTGCAATTTCGTTCCGATTTATTATAATTCATTATTTATGAAATTAAGTGTTTCTACTCCCGAACGTGGAAAAAATAGTATATACAGCTCGGGAGAGACCACCATTTTTCCCTCGATGTATTTGTAGCCCTCTGGCTTCGCCCTCGGGCTTCAAATTACACCTCAGGAAAAATAAGTGGTTTCTCTCCCTTGGTGTATAATGTACTATTTTTCATATTCGACAAAGATACATAACAGAATAGATATGAATATACAGTGGAGTCCGCTTATAGTGCACACGAATATAGTGAAACACTCGCTTATAATGAATGTATCTCTGGGTCCCGACTAAAAACATACGCCATCTAATGTTAATCAATTCGCATAAAGTGAACTCGCATATAGTGAATTTTCGGATATAATGGACGAAATTTGCTCTTTAAGTTCACTATATGCGATCTCGTGTAGGTTGTCAATGAATGAATTCAATGTATGTTTGGCAACTTTAGGCACAGCACACGAGATACTTCCTCTTGATGTTCAACTTTGACATCGATAAGCATATTTTCAATGTTTCTGAGCAACAACTATAATAAATAAATAACATCACATTGGCACGAGATAATCCATGCAGAATTTTAATGATAGCCAGGCGACAATTTCTTTTCATAAAGCTTCCTTCTAATTCCTGTAAAATTCTAATTGTTAGGCCCATAAATAATCCTGCAATAAGATACTACCGGCAAAGATCGCAAAATCCCGTGTATTTTAAATGGAAAACTCTTATGGTTCAGAGTTAAAGGAAAAAAAATTGATATAATTAGAGGATTTTTTTTTATTTATTTGCAATCGATTTCGTGGACGGCTATACATATATCTTTATAAAAATTTAGATAATTTTAAATCTTAAAAAAATGTGTACCTTCGATCTAGTGAACATTCGGTTATAGTGAACTAAATTTGTGGTCCCTCCACTATAAGCGGATTCAGGTGTATACTAATTACAAACGATGACTGCTATCCACAGTTCGATACTAACAGAGCTACTAAGGACGACTAATTTTTCTTTTAATATATTTTTTATATTTCCTTCAATATGCATTCATGAAAAGTAAAAGATCATTAAAATAGAATACGACTAGTTCATTATATCGCAGTTAGCCGGGAAACTATGTATAAGAACGTAAAAACCGTTGAATTCATAATATAAACACAGCACTAAGAAACACGGTATTCTTGGTACGAAAACAAACTAGAAAAACGAAAACAGAGATTAAAGCTTGTTTTCTGGATATTAATACGATTTTAAGAAATAATAAAAATCAATCGTGGCGAGCGGGATTTGAACCCGTGAAGTAACAAAGTACAGGTTGGTTGCTCTCTAGACAATTAATAATATCGAATCGACAAGAAAACATGAATGCTATACGGAAACTGATTTTATATTATTTTTATTCGCACCTTTAACCGTATAAAAAGTGCGTTAAAAATTAATTATTAATTCTGCAATAAAATACCAGCTAGCTTGCGAAGGTCCCGGCAAATACTGTTCAGTTATTACCACACATTTTACATAGGTTTTAAGTGTAAATAATTTATATGACCTATTACGGAATCGTCAAGGAGAAAGCGTGGAATTTTGAGAAATTGGCATAAAAAGCAATTAAGAGTTCGCCAGTGATTAATAATTGATTATGTTACCGTATCATGGAAAATAATGAACATTCGAAGACGTTGCATTAAGAGAAACGGTGAATTTCTATCTTAATAATTGTATATTTCTAAAAACTTAAAACACATGCACGTACACTAATCAAATTATAAATAATATAAATACGAAAAGAAAAAAAAAACTTACTTTTCTTATAGAAATGTCCACAACAAGTCGCCGATATTCAACACAAATTATTTACATCACTTGTGTATCTCTGGTTCATTCAAACAAGTTTATTCCACTCAAAACTTCACGAACATCTTATAAAATAACAAACAAAATACTTGTCAATGCAGAAACAATTGCTGTTTCTGCTCGGCACAGAAACAGTTGCCAACATCAAAACAGATATAACCTTACACTGCGCGAGTCAAACGTCAAATGCAACCGTTTCGGCGGGAACGATCGTCACATGTTCTCCCGAGCGTAACTCCGCCTACTCTATCCCCACTCGCGCTGACGTCACACCGAGGTATCGTGACTTATAGTGCTAATGTAATTGTGTACTTTTCGGCATCGAATTTAACCTTTTGCCATATTTCGATTCGTGGGAAAAATTTCCTGCGTAAACTCGTAGAAATTATAGTTTATTTTCGGTAATAATTTGACGGGAAAAAAACTGTTGTTTTTTAACGGAATATTTAATAAATATGTAGCCAGATGGTATCAGATGGTATCAGTTTAGAAGTTTTGTAAACTTTTGATAAACGATTAATGAAAGGTTAAATTAACAAAGTAATGGGTTAATTCGAGAATCAAATTATGATTCTAGATTCGCTTGAGTTTTTTTTAGAATTAAACCGAAATGCGTTTCCAAGATCAGTTGATTCTCTACGATTAGTTGAAACTCAAATAAGCGACGACAAATGAATTGTCACGGCTTGCAATTACTAGTAAAAGTATACGTTCTTACTATGGCAGGTTTTTGAAGGTTACATATCGTATACGGTATTGTAAAGTTAGTAAATCTATATTGTTACTAGTAAATGTATACATTTACAAGATTTTAAGCTTTACTGTAACAAATTATAAAAGCTAGCGAAAGAGAACTCTTGGGACTTTCATCTTACGGGATGTTTATCTCACAATCAGTTCACACACTCCCATACCAGAAGGTATACTGTGTTTCATAATAATAATTCTCTAGTTTATTGTGTGGAGTAACATTTCTACGGAGTTAGACTTAAACTATATACCGTGTGTCTCATGACGATCTACACATAGGAACGTTGCGCGCTCATTTGATTTTTAAAATCAAAATATTAATCGTTGTTTTTGTTCTTTTTTTTTGTAATTTTAATGTAATTTTTTTACGTTTAAATTCCTTGAAAATGTACTATTACATCGAATATGTTCCAAAATTATACTAGAGTATCAAAGGAAATAAAATAGTAAGCATAAAATTAACAATTATATTGTCAAGATTGTAAAAAAACTAAAACGGTCAAATTAATATTTCGCGATCAAGAGCGTATGCTACAAACCTATGTGTAGGTCGTCATGAGACACACGGTATATATATACCGGGTGTTAATTAAAAAACTGGCCATAGGCGTTTAACATGTAAAATCAGTTTTTCCTCCTGCATTAGTTACCAAATTACTTTACAGAAAAATACTTTAAATAAAAGTTGTAGAGAATTAAATTCTGCATCTAAGTGAGCAAACAGATTTAATTTTTGACATTTCCTAACTGAGAAAATCAAGTTTAAAATTGCATGAAAACACATAATATATAGGAATAGCCATGGAATTTAAACAAAATTAAAAACAATTGTATGACATTGTAACTGTCAAAAAAATTTGTGTTTCGTAATTTTGGTTCTATAACAGATATTTCTAAAAGTATGGAACAGTTTTCACATGAAGAAAAGCTTCAAGTAATAAAATGGTTCTATTCTGGACAAATTTATCTAAATATTCGTGATTTAATATTTTTTTTTACAGCAAATGTCATACAATTGTTTTGAATTTTTTTTAATTCCATAGCTATTCCTATATATTAAGTGTTTTCATGAAATTTTAAACTTGATTTTCTCAGTTAGGAAATGTCAAAAATTAAATCTGTTTGCTCACTTAGATGCAGAATTTAATTCTCTACAACTTTTATTTAAAGTATTTTTCTCTAAAGTAATTTGGTAACTAATGCAGGAGGAAAAACTGATTTTACATGTTAAACGCCTATGGCCAGTTTTTTAATTAACACCCGGTATATATATATATATATATATATATATATATATATATACGTACTTATGTATGTGTGAGTGTTACATACATTACGTAAAGATGACGCCGATATATACTCTTACATACAATTTCCGCATTTCTATCAAATACCTAACAAGTGCATACACGTACATATATTGCTTCGGGACATAATTTGTGTTAGACGTGTGTATGTACACAGATATCCTTGAATGTTTACATACACGCACATAACCACACATAACATTGTGTCGGATCATTAGTAACATACAAGAACCATGCAGTGAAACTCTAGTATTCGTCATTAATCCCACGTGAAGGATGAAAATTTAAAAAAGACGAATATCAAACGAAACCGAACTATGATTGTGCTGAGTTTTTAATATTTCACAGTGGTTAGATTATTATTTGCAAGGATAGTCACCTTTCATTATAACATCATGTCACTGAGCTAACGAGCGATTAGTCAGAAATGGGACGAATATTGGCGTGGATGAATATTGGAGCTCCCCTGTACTAACCAAAGACACAAACCACATCACGTGATTAGCGAAGAAACAAACCAAACCGCTAGTGCTGCTGTAAGTCTGCATTGACAGAAATAGAAACTTGTATGCGGAAATTGTATGTAAGAGTATATATCGGCGTCATCTTTACGTAATGTAAGCAACACTCACACATACATAAGTACGTATATATATATATATATATATATATATATATATATATATATATATATATATATATATATATATATATATACATATACAGTAACACTTTCGGTTAACGCTCAGAATACGCATTCTTGTCAAACAAGCGCTAAGCAATATGGTCGTAAACGAGATCATTGTAACGTTGAGTCATTTTGCTATAAACTGATTTATAATTTTCACAAAATTGTCATCAAATCTTTACTATGTGGTCATGAATGCGCCTTATAACGAATCATCATAAATTAGCGCTTTTTGGCGAGGTTCAAGAGAAACAGCGTAATAGCGAATCAGCGTTAAACAGGGTAGCGTTAATCGAGAAGTCTTACTTTATTTTATTAGCTGCTAAATGTATAAGTAACCTTTTTTGTATTGAAAGTATTTAAATAAGAATATTTTCGCTAAAATATTTTATGGAACATCATGTATGAACATAGCCTAAGTGTTTATGCTAAACCATGGCCACGGTGGAAGCGCAGTAGGATGCAACCTTCACGACTAAGTACTAGATCACCCGCAGTGTACCGCTATATTTTATATAGTTTAGTCATGGCTCGTTCACAATTGATTGTTCCAGTTTCGCAGCGTTCCAGACGTATCGCATTGGATCTGTGCACTGTACATCTACTCTTTGTACGCAGTATACCGTTATTATAATATATAAATAATAATTAAATATTTGTACAAAATATCACTGATATGTAAGTAAAAACATTTATCTATAAGCTTGTGCTTAATTTTGAAACTGTGCACGTAAACTTTAGGAATTTATTTATCGATGTAATTATAAGAATATTGACAAGAAAGGACCATATTTATACCTTCCCAAATAGCTGTGAATATCACGCAAATGTATCAGAGAAAACTTAACCTAAAACTGTCAACGTTTCTGATCATATGATACGATATCATTATTAGAATTACGTTATGAAAAAACTAGAAGTATCACAGTCTAAAATCTATACTAAACGATTAAGATTTTAATCTGTTACATGTAATAGAAAATGTATTACATATTCCAAATAGTATTCTGTCAAAGTTTCATTTCAAACAAACAAATTCATGGTTCCATCAGTGACCACGGGACTAATTGTGTACTACTTCAAATTTATTTGATTCATAAAAAGTATTTGATGAAATCTTTGAAGAATTATCCATTTTTCGAGGTCAGCATGGGCAAATTTAAATGATTTGACGTTTGATAGATTGCTTTAATCTTTTGTTACATCCAAGTGTATTTCAGTTTGTACAAAGTGGCCCCCTTCTCCAGTCTGTGTGGTACGCTACTGGTCCATGCCCTCTACAACGGATCTACCGATATGTCATTATGAGGCATCGTCTAATTTGGTTCAATTTATTAGTTCGAAATCTTATATCGTTCACGGTACCTTTATCTTTAAGACGTGCTGAGACGTTGATTGGCGTCGGACTGAGGGGCAGGCACACTAAGTACCCTTTAATAATGGGGGGAGAAG
Organism: Carabus problematicus; assembly: GCA_963422195.1. NCBI lineage: Eukaryota > Metazoa > Arthropoda > Insecta > Coleoptera > Carabidae > Carabus > Carabus problematicus. Next base: position 1,922,317 of record OY728578.1, read on the forward strand.
CGAATATTTGAAGTTGACGGCTGATGGGAAAATATTCGGTATATCACTGCGTCGAAAGGTTGTTGGAAATATTCAGTATACCATTGCATCGAAAGGTTGATAGAAATATTCAGTATACCACTGCGTCGAAAGGTTATTGGAAATATTCAGTATACCATTGCGTCGAAAGGTCGCTAGAAATATTCAGTATACCAGTGCGTCGAAAGATTGCTAGATACAACGTACTTCTTTAGAAACTTATGCTCAGGGTTACTGAGACGAGATTTCATGATCGAGAATCAATGATTCTAGAATTCAAGTTCGAGAACTAGCATGAACCAAACAAGTGCTTTGTTTTGTCAATTCTTTTATCAGTTTCCCAAGGTGAGAATCAACTGATTCAATGAATATCTCAGCACAAAAATGGATTAATGAATATTTGGGGTGCATTCTAAGAGGTTCTATCATAACTTATGAGGTCCATATGGCATTCAGTGAGGGTATGTACACAGATATAATGAAGGCTTGTGTGTGTATGTGTGTTTTCAAGCATAGCATATGCTCACAGCCAGTCAAACATGGACCAATTAACTTAATACTTGAATTTAAAGATGATTATAGGTTCATATCACAAGCCAAATTCCACTAGGATCTTCTACAAACCAAAAAATTACAGTTACTAGAGTAAAAATCTAGTACGATCATCACACGACTTTCTTATACACATGTATATCGAATCCCAATTTAAATTGACACATATTCGACTTTTCAAATGCGTATTTCTGTTAATACTTTGTTTTGTTTTCATCGCATATATGATATGTTGAATACACGCCAATATATAAATATATTTTACTCAAAATTGGAGACAGGTAGAACAAAAATGCATAGAACATTTTGTATTTAGAATATTATTTTCTACAACCCATATTTGAAAACTTTTTCCATATCTCTTTCAGTTTCAGTCAAATAATTCGAAATGTTTTGATGTTTAGTAAACTACCTCTGCCGGCAATTCTATCCAAAATTCTAATTAGTTCTTTGTATATTCAAGAAACTTCTAAATATGACGTTTCATTAGTCCATCTGTACTCATTTTTGAGACAGTGATCATTCAGATACCCATCCACATGGAGACATCATTGCGGTAATAGTCAAAACGTATTCTGAGGATCTAAAAACATACATATTTCTAGCGAAATCTCGCCACTTGAATTTCTTTCTTAATTCTAGAATCATAGGTTCTCCAATGAAACCTCGTGTGAGCAATCATCGTACGAAAAAAAGAAGTATTTAGATAAACAAGATACCACATTGTTGCCATGGTAATCGATCCTATAATTCTCTATCGTAAAACAATTTAAATTTACAGATAGACATCAAAGAGTCGAGATTGGTTAAGACTGTGTCTGTCGATTGTTTTTTGTTGTTGTTGTTTACAGGTCGTACGAATTTCTGGTCCTCTTGCTCCTTATTGGCTGGTAATAATGAGAAGCGTACAATGTATAGACGTGCCTTATCTCTGAATGTACATCAGAAAATCTCCCCGTTACGGTCCTGTATTTAACCTCTTGCGAAACAGTAATTACCTCAGACTGAAGGAACAAAAAACTCCTAAATTTCGGCTGTTTCCAAGTCTCGTGTAAGTACTGTAAAAATATCCCATGAACGTGAAATACCACTGGATGCTTATAGAGATCGTAGAAGTTTAACAATCTTAATTCCCAGTAGTTCTTGGCCATCGTGCTCAGAAAGTGACTGAAATTCTTCAGAATTCTAGATAAACATTAGGTTTAGCGGATTGAATCGAAAGAAAAGTGATCTTATTTTGCCAAATTAAACTTTCATTCAATTCATAATTTTTGCAATGTTAGCTATGCTTTAATAAATAGTAAACTGGTGCCTATGGTACAGCTGTCGAAGTGCATCGAAGGAAACTTCGATGAAACAACAAAATGCACTAAAAATAGCAGCTGTTCTACTTTTATCGAAGAGCACGTCGCTGAAACGACTCCGTCACATTTCACACGAATCTCGTGTGTCTCAAATCACGTTAGCGTTGGAGTTTATATTTTGTCAATGCGTTCTGTTGTTTCGTCGGAAATTTTCTACGATGCTCTTCGATAGGTATGCCACAGGCATTAGACATCATTGACTACTCTATGCTATTTTGAGGAGTAGTATATGCTGGTCAGACAATAATTCGGTTAGAACACACCGTCCGTGGAAGGGTAGGGGGGGCGGCAGAGGGGGTGGGGCACTTTGGGGAGGAGGAGTGAGAGTTTGTGCGTGTGGAGGGCGTGTCTGTCGTGAGTCTCGGACTGCCCTTTGACCTGTATGATGCCTGTGAGAATGTACGTCAGGCGATCTCTGAACAAGCGCTATAAACATATACATACATACACACACACACACGCATACATATATACATGTATATATACATACATACTCATGTGTATGCCATGCATGAACGGACTGACCATCCACCAACAAATACAGAGGTGGCCTTAGAAAGAATTTCCCACCACCTTTAAGCCAGACCACACTCGCAATCGGAAATAATTCATGATTTTGTTTAATATTCGATGATGCATTTATAGCACAGGACCTCGCTCAGCGCTAAACAAAATGGCGTTATTCGAGAAGATTTTAATACCGGGTCAGTTTCTATAAATTGTGATCTATAATTTCCGTAATTGTATCTTCATGAACGAGCGTTATAACGAATCATTGTGAATGTAGCGCTTTTTTTTGGGGGTGGGGGTCACGGAAGAACCGCGTTATATCGAATCAGCGTTCATGGAGTGAGCGTTAAGCGAGGACTTACTGTATGTAGAAAATATTGTACCCTAGTTTGGGTGTATAGAAAGGGCGTATATTTATTTAATTTATTATTTTTCTAAACCGCTAAAAGACTTATAGATTATAGTTTATTAGTACATTATACACCAAGGGAGAGAAACCACTTATTTTTCCTGAGGTGTAGTTTCAAGCCCGAGGGCGAAGCCAGAGGGCTACAAATACATCGAGGGAAAAATGGTGGTCTCTCCCGAGGTGTATATACTATTTTTTCCACGTTCGGGAGTAAAAACACTTAATTTCATAAATAATGAATTATAATAAATCGGAACGAAATTGCAATATTTAGAAGCCTTTGGAAATGTTTCCATGCAACGCGTACCACGGACAACAGACATTTATTTACAAAAACCTTTGTTATAATAAAAACTCCCTTCCGAAAAGTGTTTTCGTCCCTAGGGAGTAAATGCTTCATTTCTGTCCCGCGTTTGACGCCATAGAAACCGACTTCTACTCCCGCACGTGTAAAAAATATATTATTTAGAACATTTGCGAAGTAATTTTGATAATATTGAAGCCATCTGTAATGCCTTCAATTTACAAAGTACATAATTGGAATATGTTTCAATATCTATTTTGCACACCTCGTTTGCCCATGTGAAGCCCGGTCCTGGATGACTTACGAGAACGCATCGTTCTACGAACAGATCAGATGAGTTGAAGTGTTGAGTTTTTTTTTCTTGCACGTTTGTGGAAACCAATGATTTTCAACTTGGGCATTTTTACCAATTTTCTTCTTTTCTTTTTTGTTGCCTGTTTTCAAGTATGTGAAGTTGGTCATAAAAATATTTGAAATATTTTCGTGATTTATGTAAAAAATAAATGTAGTTTTTTTTTTACTGAAGTGAGGGGATAATTTAAAACCGATAATCCAAACTCCCCAGGTGTCCCCCACGCCCCGGTGGAGCATATTTTGGGGAGCTTTATTCCTGCATTTAAATAAACATGCTATTAATCCAATATTATCAAATTTTTTCATTTTATTTAAAATGACACCTCTTAATGGAAGACTATTATGCTAACAAGAATGGTCGTTGTAGAACTTTTGGTCCAATAAAACCGCTATAGGATCTTTAATATTCGGTTACGCAGTAGAGGTTTAATTCGAGAATCAATGATTCTAGAACTAGACTTCGATCCTAGGACGATCTAACTATTTATTTGTCGTAAATTATTTTTCAGTTTCAACGAGAATCAACTAATTCGTTATCTTATAATCAAATCTCGGTTAAATTTTAGAATTGAAACAAATCTAGAATCATTTTCCATTGACGAAACAAAAGTCGTCTTCTGGACAGTCATTTTAGACACATAATCTTGATGTGAATTAAGTTTAGAATACGAATTGTACAGATTTGATGTTAAGTATATGTAACATAACTATTGAAATTCTTCAACATATTTCTTCAAGATACAATGAATTTCCTTGTCAAACATCGCTACATATAAAACAAATAAAACATTCAACCCGCAACAAAAGAACACAAACTTGCATTGAATTTATGACAGGAGCACGAAAAACATAGGTTATATTGTACACACCAGCGTTTCCATCGTAATAAACAATTGAAAATGATTTCGTCGATTGGCTATTAACTCGGCAACATCGTAAACTAAAAATTACCATCAAGATAATAAATACAGACACACACGATCATAATAATTAATAACGTAGTTTTGAACGTACAACGGACACAAGCACACATGTGAATACATGCACAGACGAGTACGCGATATTTGTAAGCGCTGCCAACTTCTAAAAACAAAAAGTCACTATGTGGTTGTAAGTTTGGTGAGACTGTAATTTCACATGGTACCGGCGTGCGGTTCATGTAATATTGATACACAATCTTTTCATCTGCTAAAACGAAATACGTTATTTCGAGGGTTTGAACTTTGACTTGGTGAACATTTTAATTTCGGCTATCGTATACGTACGAGTATATAAAATTTGAGCGCAGGTGTATTATATAAATTACATATTGGCATTCTACGGTGCACATATGCGCTAGGGATTTTAAGGTTATACTGATTCATATCTGAAACTAAGAGCAGATGGTGAACGTGTTATATGTAAGCGAAGCGTTTACAAAGATAAACCATACTAAAGCGATTTAATTCTTAGTAACGAACCTTTTTTCTCAGAACGGGGTTTCACAGAATTGTTGAAATAAATCCCAAGGCCCCCTAAGGGTATTAATGTTCGAGCACCTAGTTTTGTGTTTTTGATATTGTAATATTTTGATTCGAAATTGAATCCGCATCACAAAACAAATAATTTTTTTTTACTTACCCAGGGATCAAATTCTTATCTAATACCACAGATATATTCTCACCATACCGAATACCTCGCAAGACCAAATCCCCACTAGATCTAAATAAAAAGCTACTTGTTAGTTAATAGAACTATTGAGAATACGTACAAATTTCACAGTAACAAATAAACTTTGTATTGATTTTATTCTTCTTAAAGCAATTACTACACTGTAAAATTTCTCTACAACGATTTAGAAATCCAGTCATTTACATGTGTAAACAAATTATGCACATAGAAAATAGTAAAAGGGGCGTGGCTTTTATCGAATGACCTTGAACTGAAGGGCGTCAGAGCAACTGACAGTACTTGTGCGTGTGTGTTTGTGTGAGGATCTCATGCGCTGGCGTCGGTAATGGTAGGGATAGGAGGTTAGAAGAGTGAAGGCGTGTACATTCGCTTGATGTAGTAGAAAATCACTGTTTTACCGACAGTGCGGCTGTGTGTGTGTAGTGCACGATCTCACCGTACAACGTTCCATTATAATTAGTAGGCAAGCGGAGGCGTTCTTTTAATTTTGTTTGTTCACAATTGGTTGCCATGACCACGAGTTACAGGCAGTGGTCCTGGGAATGTTCGGCGGAATGTTGATTTTAATTCTGTACGTTGTGTTTGGACGTAAACAAAATCTTACTACTGAAATCTCGACTACTGATAGTGAACATTGGTATTTGTCCAATGGACTATTGGGAATTAGCGACATGAGAGATTTCATCACCGATACAATAGTTATAACGTCTATTCACATCCATATATGAGTGACGTCAAAAACAAAAGCGAATTAGTGCTAAGCCCCGCCTCTTATGACAATACAATCTGCGCAGAGATTTAAACGAGTAAAATGTGTAGGAAAGAAGTAGCTTCTTTTGTTAATGTCGTGAATAAAATTTCCTTGATATGACGTCACTCCTATATGGGTTTGAATACAGTATACTACGTATGAGGTCCACATATTAATATAAGTACATAATACAAGAAAATTTTTTTATTTTAAAGCTGACTAGATATTCATTTTACCGAATCTTGGCCGGATTTAAGCAATGTGGTTTTTGGGCGATTTATCAAACGATAAAAATAAAAATAATTTATATTGAAAATGCACGGAAATTATAAAAAAAAAATTAGGGGTTAGTCTCGGGCCCCGAAAGTTAACGGTCCGTCCCTGTACCGGTCGTATCTAGTTCCAGAAACTAGCTGTTCAGGACAGTCAAACGATAAAAATAATTTATATTGAAAATGCACGGAAATTATAAAAAAAAATTAGGGGTTAGTCTCGGGCCCCGAAAGTTAACGGTCCGTCCCTGTACCGGTCGTATCTAGTTCCAGAAACTAGCTGTACCTTGACAAGTTGTTATTCATTTGTCGTTAGCACGTGCCCAACATTCAGGCGTGAGCATGACCAACTATGATATTCATCTGACGTACATTCCTGGTCACGTGACTCGTGTAACAAACGTGTATTAAAACAAATGAACAAATATGATGTTACTAACTGTTCGGAGCAACGTCATAAGTTGACATAACACTAGCTAACACTATTGTTACATAACCTAAAGTGCGTTTTACATCTGTCAAACTTCAAATCATCTAAATTTGATCATGTTGGCCTTGAAAAAACGGACAAATGCTCGTGACGAATCAAAACTAAGTTAAATGTGAACTGTGAATCTGTAGTCACTGACGAGAACTTGAATTTGACATACGGTTTAATGTAAACCGCGGTGAATAACTGTTTTACAACCACTGCACTACCGTAATCGTGTTTCGAACGTTACTATACACTGGCATTCTTAGGGTAAATAGTATTATTAGCGCCCTGATAAAAACACGGATTAGTTCAGATTCTTGACGTAAGATAGCGACAGCTGTGCACAATCGCGTCTGATTAATGGCGGCAAATAATACTGATTCGTCAGTGTTCGTCGATCTTCGGCGGAGTGACAAGCCGAACATTGCCGAGCTACGTAATTATATGCGCGAATTACAACAATATTGTGTGTTGTGCTGTGGTAGAATAATTGTAAGTCCAATTATTGGCCGGTGATGTAGTGAATGAAATTTGTACACGTCAAGAAATATTGTACAAGAAAATTCATCGTGTATCTGTGTATAGTGTATCCAGCCAAACAACCAATTTACGTCATCGTTCAGGGAAAACCTGACAGGCATAAATATCACTATACATTTGTGAATATATTTTTATTGGTTTTTTATTATTAATTTGCACACAAAAAACCATTAAGATAACTAATATTTGTATTGAATTATTTTTCATTCATTTGTCATTAATTTATTTTTATTTTTGTTTTTTTACTAATGGCAACGCTGCAAACAAATAATACACGTTTATAGTTGACGTTTCTTAGCGACTTGTATACTGTAAATGTGTTTTCGTGTAGTAGAACATTCTTTTAATCCGTTTTAGAACTCGTGTAAACGTAAGGGAACATGACGTTATAATTTCTAGTGACATCGGATTGATGCAATAAATTAGTTGTTTGGCTGGATACAGTATATGTATACAAACAAAAGCTAAAATAAGTTGTTTACGTTCTGCTAGCAATTGTCAGAGTACAATAGCATTTGTTTTTCAAGGCTCGTTTGACATCTACTTTGTTTTCAAGCTACTGTCTTTTGTATCTGACTTTGGCGTATCACATTTGACGTAATATTACAGAATCGTAACAATATTAAACTAGCAAATATAATAACTAGCGATTCAGTGAATTAGTTTATACTTTATATAAAAATATTCACTGTATAGTAGGCTTTGCTTCTCTCAACAAAAGAAATACGATGTTTGACAGTTTACAAGTGCTGACAACTGTCAATAAGTTTGGTTATTTTCTTATTACTACCCTAAATGTGGGAGTGTGGAACTAATTTTTATACAGATAGTGTTTAGAAGCACGCTTGATGATTCTGTAAAGTTTGAACAGTTTATTTCAACTACTTCTTGAGATAATTGTTATAAACACAATTATCTCCGTTGATACAATCGCGGACATACGTTCACGGCAGGCGAGTTAACAAATGATCGTGATTATTTATTACACGTACGTACCACAGCGTTCGTGCAATTAATATCTGTAATTACAGAAGCGGAAATGAAAAACGAAATCAATGAAGGCAAGAATTTCCAGCTGTTAAACAGATTAACAACCTGAAGAGACCGGAAACACGAGATGTTTAGGTTCACTGGCATGGAAACAACAAAAGATTAGATGCTGTGATTGTAGCAGGTAGATCGTAGAACTCTATGGAATAGTTCATTTTGCTAAATTTTACGTAGTAAATGTGTTTGAAATACAGTCAAACTTCCATAACACGAATTACCATTAACCACAAAAAAAAATTCGACTCATCAGATACTTCGAGGAGTTATAGAAATGTTCATTAAAACTAGTGATTTGGTTTATAGACATTACAGTGGTTTAATTACACACGTTTTTATTGAATCCAAATCGTGTACTAGGACTAAATACTAATTTCGGTTAACATATTCAGTAATTTGCATCGTTCCCGTCATTGCTCAGCAAACTTATAAGGAATAAATGTGTATGTATTCGTTTTACAAATAGGGACTTCCCCGAACAATTCAAAACTCAATACGAAAAATCGCAGTTTGAGGTTAGGCCGTGTTTTTGTGTGAGTGAGTGTTGCTATCAACCAGGTATTTTTCTCATATCATACATTTTTGCACCAAAAAGTGTACCACCTTTTCGAAAAAATCACAACAGAACTGTGTTTTTATGCGTGATTGATCTGCTCTCACTAATTTTTTAGAAGTAAAATTGCATGTAATTTGCTCCCTAAACGCTATTGCCACTCGATTCATTTCGGCTTACAGAAATTTCGAGTTAAGAGAATTTGACAGTATATGATTGATAGTTTGATCATCAAATGTACTGACACTTGTGTTCCCAATAGTAATGTTTATACCACGACTCTTAATTCCACAAATCTCGTGGAATTCTTCACAATGCTTCACATCCCCACAATTCTTTTCGTCGTCTTGAAATACTCCCATAGAACCGAATTCGCACAATTCAAATGTGCCTAGATCTTACCATTAATTTCTATATTCAAAATACCAGATTTCAATCTTATCCTTATGTTTTAACGAAAGTACTTGCTATAATTTTTCCTTCATAAATATACGAAAATACTACAAAATTTAAGATTCAGCCGATTAAGAATAAGGGTAAAAGGTAAAACTTACCTAAGAAATTATATTTGCAGAACTTGAAGAACATAATAAATAACTTGAACACTTTTAATACTGTCGTTAACGATTAAAAATAAAAACTATTTTGACATTTGCCGGCGATGAAATGTCACTCATTTCACACTTGTACCATGTTTTGACGTTGCCGGTATAGTAGCTCACTTCACTAGCGACTACTTGTCGACTGTCATTTGTTAACGAGCTTGCAATCAGTGTTGATGTAACAATGTCTAAAGTAGCACTAACAAACCCGTGTTATGTACGTAGTGTATAAGTATGTCTCTTTACACTTCATGAGCACATACATATGAGTTAGAGGTGCCTGTATTTGTACATAAACAATATATGCCTGACGATAATACGTGTACGCTATACATCAGTGGCGTACGATATTTTTTTTGCACCCGTTGTGAAGTCTTACTATTTCAAAATACAACAAATCTAATGTTTTACCATATTGTGATGCAAAAATACTGTTTTTTGATTGCAATGTAAGGAATATTTACTGCAGAATTTTTTGTTAATTAAAAAGAAAAGGTACTAAAGGTACACTTTGAACTTATTAGGCCAAATTCACTTAACTAAGTTCGATGCTAGATAATATCAACAAAAATTTATGCCCAGTTGCACCGACCGTTGTTAACTAATTATTGTTTACTAATTCGTTGTTAAGTACAAAAAGCGTTGCACCGACCGTTGTTAGCACTAATTCTGATTAGCTAATCAGAATTAACTAATTCGCCGTTATTCCGTGATTAAATCGCTAATCATGATTAAGTTGACTGTCCACATCTCTTCGTTTTTGAGCAAATATGCATTTATTAATGAATTTGACAGCTGTTTTCAATGTGAAACGTATAAAACACGTAAGTACGAATATTTTAATATGCATATATTATTGTTTATGTCATAAAATAACTTAATTTTTAGATAAATGTGTATTGAATAAACTGCTGTGGAATGTCAATTATTGTCATCGGCATTTACACACATTTTTTAAACAAGAAGTGGTTGATTTAAATTTAAATTACCGCTTGATTCTTTCTGATTCTTTCTACTAGTTGGAATATAGCAGCTAGCGTACAAAAAGGCTGTTTATAACCTACACAAGGTTCATTGTGTCTTACGACTTGACATATTTCATCATAGTAAAGCATTTGTGTTTGAATTGTTCGTTAATGAATAAACTTGCAATTATTAATCAATTTGCTTTGTAGGTATACATGTGTGAAGCCGTGAGTCTCATTAAAATATTCTGATTATGATAATTTATCTGAAAATGTCTACTGAACAAAATTGGCCTAGTTCTAGGTTATTTTTTCATCATCAGCTAAAGATTTGTGTATTATCGTTTGTGTGTTACTACATCCGATCTGTATAGAACAAGAAACAACCTATTTGAATTATATGATGAGGTACAATTTCTGTAAAGAAACGATTGAAGAACTGGTGAACAAATATAGAATATACAAGTATTTTTAATATGATGTGATTGTCAACAATTTAATACTATTTGTAATAATTAAAGTGAATAAATCGTCCGTGGCATTTTGTGTTGCATTCAGTTGCATTAATATGATATCGTTGGTTTTTATTATTCACACAGAACTTGTACAAGATGTGTTTATAATAACTGTGTTACTATTGTTGGTTACATATAAAGATATCAATGTATATTGTATTCTGAATTATGAAAAATACAAAGTACAAATTTTTCTTGCAAATATATGTATGTTATATTTATATTACATGGAATTATTTTCAGAAAAATGTACATAACCGAGTGAATTGTATCTGTTTTCCAAGGGCTTCAAATGTGGTTTGAATTCACTGAAGAGTTTAATTTATACAAGTTTATGATCCTTTTTTGAATTTACGAAAAAGTTTTATATGCCTTTTCTAGTTGTATGTTTGACATGATGATTTCCTACACTACAATACACTTTTATCTTTCGTCGTATAGTTAACTGATTTTTTATTTTCTAATATGCATACACATTAAAATAATTTGTTGATACATGTGGTATTAAATATTAATATTGATTTTCAATTATTTAAAATGAAACTGATTCAACCAATCACAGCGTTAATATTTATGACGTCAGAGCACTAATTCTTGTTTACTAATCAACGATTAAAAAATGTCGGTGCAACTAGTTGCATTTTAATTCGAATTAACTTTTTAATCATAATTAGCTAATCGTGATTAACTAATTTAATTACGGATGTCGGTGCAACTGGGCATTAATGTCTTTATATTAGATAAACAATTTTAGGAACAAAGGCTGAATTAGATTGTAAAACTACTCCCGCATAGCTAAAAATTTCAAAGTACGACTCTGGTTCATTAGACGTGATAATATTTGCTGAATTGAAAGTATAATTATGAAACATGTATGACCTTTTATTCTATTGATTTATATAAAAATAATTAGTAATATTTATTTAATAAACAAAATATAAGGCCATTGTACCTAATATTTAATAACTTTTTTTACCGAACCCAAACTTAAAAAAATAATAATAAAAGGGAATCTTATAATTGTGATACGTATTATAATTAGCTAAAAAATACATTTGTTTAATAAGCAATGCCATTGAACAAGTACAATGCAATAAAATAATTAAGTGCCCCCCGTAACGAGTCGCTACTGTGTTTGACAGGAGCTCGCGCCAGGAAGACGCAAGCACCGTTTGATAAAATCAGATTCAATTACAATTTTTTTAACGGCTACAGAACAACGTTTGAATTTCAATTATCACACAGTGAACCATACACACTGCGCATAATTATAAGTAAAGAAATCATTTGCAATACCAAGTTCAGTCGGTAAAAAAGACGCGGGTAGGAATCTACCATTATCGACTGTGAGTGACAAGTGACGTATACATTTTGTGTTCATTGCATCAGCGGTTTTTCTGTCGTTTCTATGTAAAACAAGTGGAATATTTTGTGTATTTCGCAGAAACGATATGTTGTAGGGTTTTCGACACATTTTTCATCATCCTGTGGCTGACCCTGCGATAACATACGCTATTATATGCTGGCAATGTCAGTAGACGGATCTCAGTGCATAGCCATCCATTACGATGGCATCGTATAGATTGTACGTTGTATGTGTATTATTATGCAGCAGTTATGCAGTGCACACTGTGAAGATTATAGGCACAATTAAGAAGAACAATGTCGAGCTTGCAAGTGAAGTGGAGGTGTCAGAACATATAAACGGTGATCATCTAGGTGAAATATTAAATTTAACGTTAAATCGTCTAGTGAACGGCAAAAATCTACGCACGCTGACTCTGACAAACTTTAGATCTATAGCAGTGTTACACATAAACAATATCTCGCTGAAACGTGTACCAAAGTTTGATAATACATCCGTTAAATACATTTACATGACGGGCAATCATATCAAAAGTGTTCCGAGCAACGCCTTCAATGGACCGCACCCAAATCGGATATTTCTGGGCAACAACGCTATCCAATCAATGGCTGTTCGATCAATTAATAAAGGCGTTGAAGAACTGTCTTTGCGTTCCAACAAACTCACTGTTTTTTCACAGTTGTGGTTCAAAAATCCCAGTGGCGTATCGGGGTTAGATTTGTCCGGTAACCTGATTGAATCTATACAGGATCATGCGTTTCATCAAATGACGGCGTTGTTTACACTGGACTTATCGCACAACCACATTTCAAGTATCGGAAGTGAAGCATTCAGCTCTAGACTCAGATACTTGCGTCTGCAGTTCAACAACATTGCTCATTTATCATCAGACATGTTTGAATCTCGTAACGAAAGTATAACGACGTTATTGTTGCATCATAACAAGCTGAGTTACATGTCGAAAGCACTGTTGTTGAACTTGAAACCGACGCATATCTCGCTGGATAGTAATCCCTGGCAGTGTCGCTGTTTGTGGGACATTGAACAGTGGATTCGTGAACTGAACATCACACGACATTATTTGCGCGGCCGTCGCGGTGAACCTGTGTGTGTGGTACCCCTGAGTTTTGACGATGTGTGTGTACCGGTTGTGAACAAGGAATTACAACAGACGTACGCGAAAGGACTGTCACCTGTGCAAGGATGTTTGGCGACAGCGAGCAATCCGTGCTCAAATGCAGGATTAACTTGAACAACAGCAATGTACAGCTTGATAGTAAATTTTTCTTCGAAATGTGAAACTGTTGCTATAGAAAATTGTGTATTACTATAGCAACAGTGTTAAATACAGTAGATTCTTTAGTATCAAGCTGTGAATAGCAAGTATAGTTATTAATAATGTATAATATTATATTTATACATGTTTATCTACTTGGATTCAAGTATTATTGTTAAAATTATGTATGAAACTGTACCTATGTTGTAATTAAAAAAGATTATAAACGTTATTCTGTATGAAATTTATAGAAACAACATTTTTTTTATTATTATCAACGGACATTTTAGTTGTGTTAGGGATTTTGACGAAAATGTTGGGAATATGACAGGAGGTTTCAATCATATCAGTAATTTTAAAGTTCTATTTTCAACAGAGAAAACTAAATAATACAAAAGAATACATAAACCAAACAATATCTCTCTCGCTAATACTGTACATAATATAGAAAAAAATACTTACAAATCAGTTGCCATTTTCAGATTCTACAACTAACCCACTAACGTCACATTGCTGCAGTGTTACCAACTGTTCCGTACCACCTGTCACGTTGTTACATTCACTTATGCCACTGTCACTAGCGGCCGCCATTTTGTAATGATCATTCAATTGTTCCGCGCATTCTTTCATCAACAACATGTGATCGAGTTTGTTGACGGTTGCGTTCAGTTCAGACTCCCACATGTGATCCGAACTGCAACCTTCCACGCCATCTATGGGTCGCGTGGCGAGTTGTTTGACTTTTTGTTTCAAGTCGGTAAGATCGTCCTCTTCCATATCCTCGGAGTCGTCTTTTTCACTGACAGCTGAGCTTCCCATGCTGCGTATCTCACAACGGTCCAGTTCAAACTTGATATCGGGTAAATCGGGCGATTTCAGTGGTTTCTCTAACCGTTTCTGTTCATCTATCGATGGATTCAACTCAGCGCCGACGCCGGGTTCCCGCGGACCTCGTGGGATTTCATCTTCTGACGCGAGTTTCTGGAACTGGCGTCGTTTGTGGTGGATTTCTTCCGATATCGACTCCAGTTTCTTGAGTGATTGTGAGTACGCGAATTTTACTTGTGATACGGTGCGTTGCAGAGATTCAATGCGTTGTTTCTGAGTGTTGAGTTGATCTTGGCACAGAGTTTTCTCTTCGAAATACGGCCGAGACTTGATAATGTGCCGTCTGAGACGTTCTTCGAGCTGTTGTACCTTCATAGTTGAACAGAAAGTTAATAGTTAACAAGACATATTCTCTCTGGTATTTGTTACGTTTTAAACGTTGAGAATCAACTATGGCAATGTATTTTTAAAGAAAATATGACGAATTTCAGTGAGTCAGTGTTGTTAGGTTACTATAATTTAGACAGAACTGTATTTCGTATAGAGTTACAGAACAGGCTTGTACATGTGTACTTTGTTTATCCGCTGTTTTTGATTATCCGCGCCAATTCTCCCCGCCATTACCGCGGATAATCCAAAGTCTACTGCAATTAGTTTATTATCTATTTAATTGAAATTCAGTGAAACGTTCATTATAAACGAGGTTCCACTATATATAGCCAATTCATTTATTTTATTCAATAATGTCCAGCGATATTTCAAAAACTTTAGTACATCTTAATAAAGAAATGTATGAAAATATAAATTCTTTGTTCCACTATTTTTACGAATATTAAATATTGCACATTGTAACATCTACAGGTTGATCCAAAATGATTGTTCAAAAACTTAGTGCTATACACTATGTCTATCTCACAGTTCACTATCAATGATTGCGGCAAAATAAGAACACAACGATACGGTCAATCATTTTCGGATAAGTGTGTATAAATAATGATTAGAATGTGACATGACTGAGTAATATTTTAGGTGCAGTGCATTTAATTGTTGTTGATGTCATTGATGAGCATGTGGATTTAAATATAAAGATGACATCAGCATGATCAGGAAAATATTATATTCGTCGTAGTGATACCTTCTGTTCAGCAGCGGTGAAGAGAGTGGCTCTCAGCTGATGTTCTCGACCGCTAGCTGCTTTCTGATTTTCAGCATCCATAACCTACAAAAACAAAAACAAAAAACATATTTAATATTATCGAATCTTAATATGGTAGATGCGAATTTTCAACATCTTTTGACAATTTTCTTTTAGCAATCCTAATATACATTTATGAAGCTTCAAATCATTGTTCAAATCATTTAATTTTGACCTCGGTGACCAGCTAAACATTCGACAGTCCTTCAAATGTTTTATCAAGGCTCTTTGCGAAACAAAAAAAGTATTTTATATTACGTTAGTGACCAACATTAATTTAATGTTCGTTGCAAATGAACATTTGATAGATAAAAAACACATTTTTCTACGACCGGGAGTAGAAGTCGGTTTCTATGGCATCAAAATGGTGACAGAAGTAAAGCATTTACTCCCTAGGGACGAAATAAGACAACAATTTCCCTAGCGGGAGTTTTTATTATAACAAAGGTTTTCGTAAACAAACATCGCCAAAGGCTTCTAAATATTGAAAATTCGCTCCGATTGATTATAATTCTTTATTTATGAAATTAAGTGTGTCTATTCCTGATCGGAGAAAAAATAGTATGTCAGACGTTTCTCTCCCTTGGTGTATAAAATGTACTATTTAAGGCCTCTACAAGAAAACACTAAACATTATAATTCAGTTTATTGATCTGAACTTGAATGTCAATATAACTGATTGAGAAGCCCTGGTCTAGAGAAAGTAATTGTTATATGATGAACTTTAAGGAACAAAGACGGTATTATGATTATAGTAAAATCTCGATTCTACAGATTTGTATGTAACAAACTTTGGAATAAATATTTCGGATTAATTTAACGTAAACAATGTTCGATGCATGATTAGCACGTGATCATACTCAGGCATCAGCAACTTTTCTATGAAATTAAACTTTTCAAAACATACTTCATTGCAATTACACAAACCTCTCTACATTAATTAAAAATACAGCTAAACTAATTTGTAAATTTTTACGCATTTTACACATTCAGAAAACCTGCTTTATATAACAGACAGTCGGTACAACGGCTCAGCCCCCCCCTCGCATGCATTAGTGCGTTCAAGCGAGGTTTTACTGTAATGCGTAATGGAATATTACTGTATAAACATTTTTTTTTTACCGATTATAATTGTTTTGAGACATTTTATTTGAATAATATACGTTGGAAATTGTATAATAAAACTGTAATTTATAGAATCCATAAATGAAATGAAATACACAGAGCAGTAAATTATTTTTAATTGCAAATACATTTCAAAACACACATACACGATAAGCAGTTTTATTAGTTAATGCGAAGTCTGCAGTCAAAATGAAATGAATGTAGGTAGAAAAAATTTGCAACATTATTGTTCCAAAGCTACACAGCCCAATTACGTAATTATTACATAATTTACATGGGAAATTACGCATTTAAATACTGATACATACATGCATTAGACAAAAATACTTCAAATAAACGATATAAAGAATTAAATTCTGCATCTAAGTCAAGCAATCAGATTTAATTTTTGTGATTTCATAACTGAGGGAATCAATTTTAAAATTTCATCAAAACATAATTTATAGGAATAGTCAAACAAAATTAAAAACAATTGTATGACGCTGTAACTGCTAAAAAAGTTTGTGGTTTGTAATTGTCGTTCAATAACAGATATTTTTGAAAGTATGGAACAGTTTTCTCACAAAGAAAAGCGCCTTTTTACGATAATTTAAGCGATAATTATTCATTAATGGCTTATGGTTCAAAAATTTACATAAAAATGGAATCACTTTTTTTTTTCTTATCTATACTACAATTATACCGAGTGTCCCAAGAAATCTGGGACATAGGGAAAAACATGTAAATATTGTGATTACTTCTGAACAATACATTTTAGAGTAAAAGTGTAAATATAAAAGTTGTTCAGAAATCAAAACTGCATAATATGATGCCATATTTAATGCGCAAATATGTTTCTGTAACGAGTAAATCAATTTTGAAATAGTACATTTTAATGACCGATTCGTGAATGTTTTGATTATTTGTTGTAATTAGCAAAAATACCTGCAATTTTTGTTCTATGACCGTCTGATCTGTGATCAAAATGCAATATTTCAAAATTGATTTTACACGATATACAAAAAGATTTGAGCACCGAATATAACATCATATTATGCAGTTTTTAATTCTGAACAAATTTTTTACTTACACTTTTGCTGTAAAATGTATTGTTCAGAAGTAATCATAATGTTTCTATATTTACATGTTAATTCCTTATGTCCCAGATTTCTTGGGACACCCGGTATATATTTAAATTTCAATATTGTCCAAATAGTTTCTAAGGTACACTTTTAATATAATATTCTGAAGGTATTTTATCTTGAATTATTGCTGAATCATTTAGTATCTTAGAATTATTCCATTATCAATGGAATGTGACAATAATGATGACCTTTGTTCACCGACAATAAAACAGTTACAACCTTATCGTTTAAAATCAAGAGGGCAATTCCACAGATAAACAAAATATTTTATCATTTTGAGCGAGGGAGTAGCGTTACTATGGAAACAACTTATTTTTTGTTTTATATTTATGGCGGGTTTGAATTAAAATTTATTAATAACACGAAACCCTCTCAATGTTCAAAATTGATTTGCTCGTTACAGAAACCTATCCGCGCAATGAATATGGGGCATCATATCATGCAGTTTTTAATTCTGAACAACTTTTCTAATTTACACTTTTGATCTAAAATGTATTGTTCAGCCCGTAATCATGATTTTTCTATATTTACATGTTAATTCTCTATGTGCTAGATTTCATAGGGAATTAACATGTAAATTTCGATAAATTATGATTATTTCTGAACAATACATTTTGGAGTAAAAGGGTAAATAAAAAAAAAATTGTTCAAAATTAAAATCTGCATATTGTGATGTCATGTTCAGTGCTCAAATATTTTTGTAACATACTTTTTAGTTTTTCTTCGAAACTAAAAAAGATGTTTATGTAAACGAATACACCATTATAAAGAGATAAAAAAAAACTATTTTAAACTGGACTGAAATTAAGTATGGTTCCCATTTACAAAATTGAAGTTGCATGCTGTATCTCCAGAAATATGTAATAAAAAAAGAAATTCATCAAACTCATCGAAAAGCCTGTTCTCTATACTAAAATATTTATTTGAAGCATTTTTCAATATTTTGAGTGTCCTCCGTGTTATAAAGACGAATTAAAATTCGAAAAATTCACACTTTTATTATAATCTAGTGAGTCATGCAATATTTAAAAAAATATGAAATCACCATCAATATCGGCTCATAACTTTAGTCTAATTTAATCGACATCGTAACTCCTATAGTTTCCAAAATTCCTTAAGTGGCCCGTTTAAAACAGACATGATGTATATCGGGTAAATGAATTTTGAAATATTGCATTTTAACAACAATACAGGTAAGCTATGTTTTCTGGTTTTTTACCTTGATTGTTGCGTGGTTGAGCATCTCTTGCCATGCATTATCAAACTGCCACTCGTGTTGGTTGCTCATGAACCGTTGTTCGGCCAGTGCAACCGTTTCTTTGGCTGCAGCATGAATTTCTAACAAACAAAACACACAATGACAACTGTTTGCTACAGTAATGCAACAAAAATACACAATTTGCCATAGTAACAGTGTGAAATTGAGTAGAACAATTGTAGTAGCCGTTAGTATCGGCTGGTGAATAGCACTCAATAATATTTATCACGTAAACATCTTAACTTGCGACGTAGAAAATGAAAAATAATCAAAAAATCAAAAGTACAACTTACCATTTGCTCGTTGGAAGAGTACGGCTGCTTTTTGACACTCCATTTGTGCCCTTTTGGCCACCTCCACAGCATCATAATAGGGCCTTGCACGTTCAATACAACTGCCCAATTTTTTCGCCAAAACTTTTAATCTTCGCGTCGATTCATTTAACAACATACGAAATGTTGTATTTGCTTCCTGAGAGAATAAATTATATTTAAAACAATCAAAATTTCGTGTACAAAGATATTAACTTACATCTAATTCAATTTCCAATTTGTTAATGTCATCCGTTGCAGAATTGAGATTTTCCAATTCAACCTAGAAAAAAATTACATAATTAAGAATAAAAAATGTTCATTTGCATTTTAGGGGATAGAAATTTTAATTTCAACCGCCAGAGTATTTAATTAATATTTAAATTTCATGTAAATATGACAGATCGAGCGTAAATATCTATTGTGTCATTATGCAAAATAGTTAAAAAAAATTCCACATACATGACTTAAAAAAAGTTGTATATAAATTGAGAATATGGTACTAATGTTGAGATATATTGTTAATATTTACTTGAATTCGTGGATCCAAGTCGCCACTATCTTGACTTTCATCTAAAACGTCAAGACTTTCCATGTTTTGTCAACAAAAAACTTTTAGACACATCTTTACAGCACAACACCTCACAACGGACTGAGCACAACGCACTCAAACAATGAAACGGTAACTGTACATTTTTTATATAAGTACTTTAAATGCCAATCGATCTTGATAAAATGTCAAGAACACTCTATTTTCTTAACCCATTTGCTCTTAACTTATTAATAGGCCAATCATAAATAATCAAACACTAATTCCTTCACAATGTATCAATGACAAACTGTTAAAACTGTGTTTAGAACATTTGTCTGTTGTTCACTAGACGTTTATAGTTGAAAACACACTAATTTAAACTGTATATTAAGCAAATCTATTATTGCAGTAAGCAAATCGCAATTATTTAATAAAATTTCACAACTAAACTCATAACAATATTGCTATAAAGACTAAAATCGCTTGCACATGCCAACGCGAAGAAAATAGAGATGAGTAACCCAATGCCACATGTTGCCAACCACACAATGATAAAAATCGAAGTGAATACGTAGGTATATGATAACAAAAATGCGTCACAATGATCAGTATGGATCAGTATTTTATCATTATGACGTGTATACATTTGTTTTTTATCTATGCAAATAATGAATCATGTTTTATTAAGCATTCAATGTACGCATGACATATTAATTTTTGAATAAATAAATAAATACGTATATTAAAATACTTGTCTTATTTTTTTTAGACAATTAAAATATTATAGTAGTATAGTAAGCTAGTTAAAATAATAATTTTATACTAAAGATTATTTACCAAACTATATCTAGGAATATTTTTCTAAAAATTTTAAGTTGTCGATACTTCAGCAACAGTGGTTGCTTAATAGAATGTAAACAAACTTGAATAATATTTATTTATAATGAACTTTGTTTATGAATGTGCACTTAAAACAATTTGTGTAAATTTTTTGTTTAGTGACTAATAAAATTACACATTTTATTTACAAGTATTAAGTCATAACATCAACATAACCTTGTTTTGACAGAACTTTAGATTATGTCGTTACAAGGCTCTCCTTATTCGAATACTTTTAATCAGGACGATTTTGATTTTAACGATGATCGTTACGAAGATGGCGAGGAAGATCGCGAAAATGAAGAACAACACCAACCACCGCATCCCGATGAAAGTGATGAAGGTTAGCAAAATCATAATCACAAATGCAATTCAGCGAATTCCTGAACTAGTAATAATATTATAATTACAGACACCGAAGAAGCCAGTGAAACAGATATGGGGCGGAATGAAGAACCGTTAGAAATTAAAGAACAGTACGTATAAAATACTGATAATAGAATTTTTTCATAGATAATTATGCTTATCAATATTAGATTCACATACATATGTTCTTTGTTTGACTGTACAATAAAACAATTGCAAGTGCCGTCTTTTATTATTCTTCATTTGTTTGCTAGGCTACGCTAGTAATAACAAGTGCACCAATCAGATTTGAATATTAGCGTAATTATTTTTGATTTGACGTTTTGTGTAGATGAAATGTAAGACACGTAGAGATAATAATATTTTTTTGCACAGAATGTACCAGGATAAATTGGCTAGTTTAAAGAAACAACTACAACAGTTGAAAGATGAAACACATCCTGAGTATATTCGCAGAGTTAAGAAACTCGAACATCAGTTCAAGGAGCGGTTACGTCTGAATACAATATACCGCGATTACCTCGAAGAATGTGTCGAGAAGGAGTATATAAGTGAAAAGAAAGCGGCAGCCAAGGAGCTGGAAGAAAAGAAGATTGAAATTCGTGAAAATCTACTCACAGATTTGGAAGAAAAACGAAAAACGATTGAAGCTGAAAGGTGCGTAAAAAACACTGGAAAATATGGCGTATTGTATCGTTTTGTTTTATTTGTGAAGGTACACAATGGAACTGACAGGTGACGCGATGGAAGTCAAACCTGTTATGACACGCAAACTACGTCGACGGCCGAATGATCCTATTCCGGTACCAGAGAAGCGTCGAAAACCGCCAACAGCTCAACTGATATACCTGCTGGACGAGAAAGAAATTGAAAATGATTTAAAACAGATGAGAAGTAGTGAAAACAATAACTGTGTTTGACGTTT
This sequence comes from Carabus problematicus, assembly GCA_963422195.1. Classification (NCBI taxonomy): domain Eukaryota; kingdom Metazoa; phylum Arthropoda; class Insecta; order Coleoptera; family Carabidae; genus Carabus; species Carabus problematicus. Next base: position 1,944,404 of record OY728578.1, read on the forward strand.
CTGCAATGTGAGGTTATGTTGTAGCCACCTTAGTGTCAAATCCGCCTGCAGTGGTGCCAACGGGACTTGGAGACACGCCCCTGGTGGAAACGAAAGTGGAAGACGGAAAATTGTTGTACGAACGACGCTGGTTTCATCGGGGACAGTCGGTTTATGTAGAGGGACGCGATATGACACGATTTGCAGCGAATATTTCGGCAATCAGCAGCGATATGGTAATTCTTAAGCATTTTATATCACAAAGTACCTGAATGGTTCTTACAAAAGTCAGAATATCTTTGTATATGGTATATACTAATCAGTGCATTGATTTATCAATACTAACTAACGATTCAGAACTGTTAATATGTATTCTACGATGCAGCCACATTCAATATTAATTACTTGTTTCAGATTTGGGTGAAAAAAGTCGTGGATGGAAGTAAAGTACGTTTTTTTACATCGCAATTGGCGCGCGGCAAAGTGTCAATAAAACGAAGGGCATCGTGAAACGTCTCTTGTGTTTGTGTTTACATTTGTAACATAAAATCTATACCTAAAACCATTTTTATACATAATACGCTCACATCTTTATAAACCTATGAAATGTTTAATAAAAAAATATTTATTTTTCCACTGTTGTTTCATTGATATGTTTGGTGAAACATAGGTTAGATTAAGTTTGTCGAGAACTATTGATGTAGATAATTTATTTCGGTACAAAATTATGATGCTTCATATTAAAACAAGCTTTTTCCTACAGCGCTATCTAGCGAAGAATTTGGTAAACAACTTCTGTTTGGATTTTCGCATGTTAAGGTATGTACTGATTGTGTGACGCGAGCAAACGATATGTCATTACTTCAAAATTATGTTATTTGAAAATATGAGATTTTTAGATTAAAATTATTTCCCATTTATGTATTTAAAACTATATCTTTTCATATTACGTATTAAATTTTATACACATACAAATAAATTGAATAAAGTCGCAAGATTCCTTCTTAATTTTTTCACATATCACTAGAAAGTTGGTAACTTCGTATTGCTTGTTATTAAAAGTTCGTAAACGTCAGAAAAAGTGTTCGTTGTATTTGTACACAATTTATACATAATGTATTGTTTAACAAATATCTGTTATGTGTGTCTTAAAACGAAAAATAATTTAATTAGTAGCATGAACAGCTCAGTGTCAGTGAAAGAAGATTTACGTCGCATAATTGATTATCATGCATTTAGCCAGGTTAGTTTTGACATTTCAGTACTCGTTTTTTAGTGTTACTTTATATTAATTTTCAATTGCAACCCTGGTTGAAAACCAAGCGAATTATATTGACTTGCGAAGAATGTTATTCGCAATTACGTAAAATTTACCAGTTTTTGAAAATGTTGCATAAGAACAGTGCACTATTGCAAGGTTACATAGATCTTCTCAATACCACCACAATGCCAAATACAGGTAACGAAGCAGAACTACACGTACATGTAAACATAAAACAAACGGATATTAACGATGTAAAACGTGAAATGAAATTAGAAGATGAGCAAATATATATATATATATATATTGCAATGGGAACATAACATTGAAGTCACAGAAGATACGTTAGTGCATTTCGAAGACAAATTATTTATAAAGAGAAAAAAGTAACTGAAACGGAAGCGTGTCCCATGGTCAATTATTCCACTGCAATTACAGAAGAAACGAATGATGTGTTCGTGAATTTAGAAGACTTTTTTTGTTAAAGAAGAAATTGCTTGGAAACGGGAAGAAATGGATTATGCGGAATAATGTCCAACAGTCAATAATTCTACTGAAATCATTGAAGAAACGAATGATGTATTCGTGAATTTAGAAGGCTCTATTGTTAATGTTAATAAAGATATTAACGTTAACGTTACAATAACAAAGGAGATTTAGTATTTCACATGCGAGGACATACTGGTGAGAAACTTTATAAATGTGCTACTTGCAATAAATGTTTTACTTGCTGTGCGGGGTTAGTAACTCATATGCGGACACATACTGGTGCGAGACCATATGAATGTACGACATGTGAAAAATGTTTCAAACAGCATTCGGCTTTGGTAGCTCATATACGGATACATACTGGTGAGAAACCTTTTGAATGTGCTACATGCAACAAATGTTTCACTAACAAAGTGGCCTCAGTATTACGTATGTGAACGCATACTGGTGAAAAATCGTATGAATGTGTTATATGTAAACCATGTTTCGCTAAACGGAGATATTTAGTGCTCCATACGCGGACACATACTGGTGAGGAACCATTTGAAGGTGCTACTTGCAAAAAAAAAAAAACTTTGCATGTCGTTCACGTTTAGTATCTCATATTCAAATGCATACTGGTGAGAAACCGTAGTTGTTCAAAATGTATTGTATGCTTTCGTGACAAGTCAAATATAAAGCCTCATATGCGTAATGAACATCCTGACGAGGAATCACATTGAATGTGAAGAATATGGTAAATTATTTAATAATGTACTTGACATTATAGAAGCATAGACAAAGTATGTTTTAGACCAGAAAAAATCGTATAAACATTCTGTAAACAATTCCGTCCGTCTGGTATAAGTATCTATGGACAATGTTCTATATTAAACACAAATATTCGACAATGGGTGGTACAATATTTTACTGCTATTAGTTTATTTACACATATCGGATTGCATATGAATATTTATGTAAAATTGAAAATATAACTTAAGCACTGTACTTACTCGAAATATAACATAAATACTAAATGATTACTTACTTTAATTAAATGTGCTCACATACAACACAGGTAAGAAAGAAATTGATTTTGTACATACATTATTTGTTTTTTACTTTATATGAAATATGGAATTATGTACATACGAGCTGCATGATTGGAAAGTCAAAAATAAAATATAAATGACTATACATAAACTGTTGCATTTTCTTTACAAATATCGACCTGAGTACACGTGTCCGCAATATTGAATAAATTAATCAATCCAGAAAAGCCTGAAATTCACTGTCGGTTATTAATGTATTAGAATCTAAAAAATAATAAGAAAAAAATGTTTTTACTAGTTGTACTGTTTTCCTTTGAAAATAATATAATTATCTATATTTTCAAACATGTATACACAAAGAATGATGATGAAACCATAATATTTCGTGCTACAGAAATTCACTACGATTCATATGTGAATAGAAAACTAGTTGTACTATCTCACCTTGTAACACGTCACCAATGGAGAACTGAGATGAAATATAAGAGTAATTGTAAGATTTATTGTACGAGACACTAACTAGAGCATAATGAGCGGGCATAATGACTCATACGCCCGCTAATCATTAACTTTTATCTTCGAACTTCCAGTCAACAAAACATGGTATATAAGTGAACTAATATATATAGAATTCTCAGACGAAACCAGAAATCGCGTATGACTTGTCTTTTGGAAGATCCAGCTTGATTAAAAGATGTAAAATGGTAATACGATCCAAATCTGTGATTAACGTTGAATTATTCAAGTTAAAAATATGGTAATAACTTTTGTTATTGATACACATTTAGAACATTACAATAAATATTGCAGAATGTCTTCCATCATGTTACTGTGTATATAATATTGATACAGGAATAAATCATTAATTCTCCGTAGTCTACAGTGATGACGCCGATGATAGTCATTTCCCAGCTTAGTCTGGAAAAAATATTCGCATGAAACAGTCGTTCTAAGCTGAACGATATTCAAACAACATAATCGTTATATGTTATTTTCCCGTGATGAAGCGCTCATTTCTCTATTACCGAAAATCATTCAAGATGCTGCATTTCACTTTCAAGTTGCTTTATATTTTGACGGGTTTGTACACCTTTATACTTGAAAAATGTGGCACAGATGTCGTTATGAAAAGCAGACGAAAGATTTATTCTGTATTATATATCACAGGTAAGACATTTTGTTATATTAATACTACGCATATGCTAATGTAAAATGTGTTTGAACCAAGTAATCTGACTGTACACTGAATCATCGTTTTATTTCAGTTGTAAGTCTTATAATGACTGCCACCCTAATTGTACGACTTGCTCGGCTAGATGATAACGACGACTTCTTTATTTTCTTCTTCTCATGCATTTATAGTTGTATCAGTCTGATAGGACAAGTTACAATAATTTCTTTCGCTTACAAAATCGATACGTATGTTGTTTTAGTGAATAGACTGGATGAATTTGACAAGAAACTGAAAAAATTACATGTAATCGCGTGGAATACTGTTTCGTTTTGGTTGATTATCTGTCATATTCTCGTAATTCCGATCGTTCTTTATGCAATGTACATAGCAAATAGGTCTGTTGAGAAGAAACTGCTTGATTTATTATGTGTTATTCTACCAATAATTACAAAGTGTTTCATATTAGCCTATCTCATTGCAATGTTAACGTTTCTATGGCAACGGTGTCATGGTATTAATCTGCTTCTTGAAGACCTCGACGATTCCATTCTAGAAGACAATATTAGTGACCGCATTATGAATGCCAGGGAAAATTCAAAAATAACCTCAGAACAAAAGGCAACACACATTCTTATGAATGTTACGGTGTTGCTTGAGCAACTGGTAGAAATCACGGAACTGATCAAAGATGTATTCTGAGTCATCCTTTTTATTAATTATGCATTTCTTATTTTACTGATTTCTATGCTTGTGGTGGCGTACAAGTATTATGCAACTATTACTGAGATATCTTTGTCCGAATATTTACTCTTGCTTTTCTCCTATATTGTCCAATCATTACTGGTGTATATAATCTGCTTTTTCCTAGAAACAGAAGTAAGTGCATTTTTGAAAGTTATTTTAGTCCATAACATCTTATAGACACGAACATAAACATTGAAATGTCCCTATTTACAAAATAAAAGTCGCTTTTCAGACATATTATTAAATAGTGATCTCTTTGTATTCGTGTTTATATTGTATACATGACCGTATGTTTTCACATAAAAACTAAATGTGTGATTTCTGTTTAGACAAGAAATATTTACATTACTCTGGGCCAACTGAATATATACTATTTAACTGCAAGACTGGCTTTTATGGTAATTTACTGTACCAGCATATTGTTTCAAAATAATTAATTTAAAGGCGCATATTATTTTAATTATTTCAACATGTTGGAACATCTTTATGACAAGGTCATACAAAATATTAATTTTATATGGTACCTATTACAGAAAAATACACTGCTACTCCAAGGATTGCATAACAAAGTTGATATGAATATATATGGAATTATTCCTTTGAAACCGTCAGTTTTCTTAAAAGTAAATCCATTGTGTACACAATTAAGGTTATGTGTTATTTTATTATTAATAATAATTGTTTGTTTCAGCAACTTGATGTCTGTAAGACACTTATATTGTTACTTATTCAGTATTATCAACGAATGCTTAAATAAAGAATATTTAGAAATGGCTACCATTTAAACGTTCAGCTAAAAATGACGTTTTGGTCAGCTCTAAAATGTGTTCTGTCGGCAAATATAGTCAGTTGAGCCGCCGCTTGTAGTCAGAGAGTAAAACATAATTGATCAGCAAATAATGTCATATAAAGCAGCTCGAAAGTTATTTCTATTAAACAAATTTGCAGCAAATCGATAGTCATATTTAATAAAATTACCCTAGAGTGATCTTATTAAAAATAAAACATTGAAAAGTATGAAAATTGAATTAAATATTATTCTACCCTACCCTACTTAATAATATACTCTCGTACCCTACCCTACCCATCCGTACATGAAATATAAGCTGAAGATCATTTGAAAAATTAATGATCATTCATGAGTTTTAAATTTAATCATTTTGTTGCTGATCAGTTTGATAATCTTGCTGACCAAGTAATAATTCTGACTAAATAATAATTTTGTTGACCAAATAATAATTTAATTAAATACTTCCCTTTAGAAATACACTCAATTCACTTTACACACGTTTTTTTTTGCACGATTCCAATTTAACACGATTAAAAAGGTTGTATTTTTACACGACATATTCACATATTCATTTAACGTCAAAAGGTGATGACGATAAAGATAATTAGCAATATATATATATATATATATATATATATATATATATATATATATATATATATATATATATATACAGGTGTCCCTAAAATGCGTGGACATCGCTTAACCACAGATTCCTGGGTCGAAAATAAGACGATTTAACTAAACTTACCTATATGCAATTACGTTTCGTTTAGCTGGTATTCTGCTTCAAAGTTCTTTAAAAAAAAAAGTTATTTTATCCATAACTACAGAACGCTTGGATCGATTTGGATAATATTCGGTACTGTACTTCTTACGGATGTAGGTCATCTTTTAAGGTGATATTAGTTATTATCAGTGGACCATTAGTGTACGAAACACGGGTAACCCGGCATAAATCAGTCAAAAACTTTTTAATGTTAAGGCCAATAACTTTCAAAAAAATAGTTTCAGAAAGAGACATTCAATAGTATTTTTTTTGTTGTTGTTGTCTGTACTGATATCTGTTAAGGTTTAGGCACGAAAAAATAAAATCTGAGGGACCGCGCACTGCATTTCATAAAAAAATGTCATCTAGCAGTCTGTTTTTTTAAGAAATAAATGACGATATGATATTTATTAGTGCAATTACGATTGACGCATATTTTAGTTTGTGTATACATATTCGCATATCTTTGCTGAATATCTGGTGGCATATAAGTATTTATGTAAAATTGAAAATATAACTTAAACATTGTACTTACTCGAAATATAACATTAATACGAAATGATTACTTACTTTCATTAAATGAACTCACATACAACACAGATAAGAAAGAAAATGATTTTGTACATACATTATTTATGTTTTTTACTTCATGTGAAATATGGAATTATGTACATACGAGCTGCATGATTGGAAAGTCAAAAATAAAATATAAATGATTATACATAAAATATTGCATTTTTTTTACAAATATCGACCTGAGTACACGTGTCCGCAATATTGAACAAATCAATAATTCAAGAAAAGCCTGAAATTCCGTGTCGGTTATTAATATATTAGAATAATATGAAGGAAACAAAGATTTATTGTACGAGGCACTAACTAGAGCATAATGAGCGGTCATAATGACTCATACGCCCGTTAATCATTAACTTTTGCCAACTTCCAGTCAACAAATATTTTGAAGACTTTTTTTCACAAAATGCCTTCGCTTTCGTGGGTAAAAAATCTTCAGTAGCTTTCTTCGTTCTGGTTAAAATATCTTCGGACATACCGTCAAAAACACGTAATACAGTCGACGCAATTAAGCCAATAAATGGCCCATTGCATACGTTTCACTAACCTCGGATAAACAAATTAGTTATTAATGAAAATACGTTATATATTTGACGTCTGGGGACCTCTAGTTTGCTAAATTCGCCATTGATGTGTCACCGGTTATTCTGGCGTGAACATTTTCCGATAAGCATAGCACTTTGAACAGCTAGTGCCATTTTGAATTCACATTTGACGTCTTAGTAACTAGTTTGCTTCCATCGATAACAACTAGACTTGCATTCTGTTACATTTGTTTTAGACGTTCTTTGACGGACAACATATGTATTGTTGAATCGAATATTACATCTGAGCAGGCCGTGTTTTACCATTAGGTACTCCTTGGCGACCGCCTATTGTCGCTAGTACTGTGGAGGGTGTCCATCAGACGTAACGACGTAAAACATGGTGTATAAGTGAACTAAAATGTATAGAATTCTCAGACGAAAACAGACATAGCGTATCACGTGCCTTTTACAAGATCCAGCTTGATTAAAAGATGTAAAATGGTATATAATACGATCCAAATCTGTGGTTAACCTTGAATTATTCAAGTTAAAAATATGGTAATAACTTTTGTTATTGACTCACATTTAGAACATTACAATAAATATTACAGAATGTCTTCCATCATGTTACTGGTATATAATATTGATACAGGAATAAATCATTGATTCTCCGTAGTCTACTGTGCTTAGTCTGAAAAAAATATTCGCATGAAACAGTCGTTCTGAGCTGAACGATATTCAAACAACATATTCGTTATATCATATTTTCCAGTGATGAAGTGCTCATTTCTCTATTACCGAAATTCATTCAAGATGCTGCATTTCACTTTCAAGTTGCTCTTTATTTTGACGGGTTTGTACACCTTTATAGTGGAAAAATGTGGCACAGATGTCGTTATGAAAAGCAGACGAAAGATTTATTCTGTATTATATATCATAGGTAGGACATTTTGTTATACTATGCATGTACTAATGTAAAATGTGTTTGAACCAAGTGATCTGACTGTACACTGAATCATCATTTTATTTCAGTTGTAAGTCTCGTAATTACTGCCACCCTAATTGTACGATTTGCTCGGCTAGATGATAACGACGACTTCTTGATCTTATCGTTCTCATCTATTTATAGTGGTATCAGTCTGATAGGACAAATTACAATAGTTTCATTCGCTTACAAAATCGACACGTATGTTGTTTTAGTGAATAGACTGGATGAATTTGACAAGAAACTGAAGAAATTACATGTAACCGTGTGGAATACTGTTCCGTTTTGGTTGATTATCTGTCATATTATCGTAATTCCGATCGTTATTTATGCAATGTACATAGCAGAAAGGTCTTTTGAGAAGAAACTGCTTGATGTATTATGTGTTTTGCTACCAATAATTACAAAGTGTTTAACATTATGCTTTCTCATTGCAATGTTAATGTTTCTATGGCAACGGTGTCATGGTATTAATTTGCTTCTTGAAGAACTCGATGATTCCCTCCTAGAAGACAATATTAGTGACCGCATTATGAATGCCAGAGAAAATTCAAAGATAACCTCAGAACAAAAGGCAACACACATTCTTATGAATGTTACGATGTTGCTTGAGCAACTGGTAGAAATCACAGAATTGATCAAAGATGTATTCTCAGTCATTATCTTTATTAATTTTGCATACCTTATTTTGCTGATTTCTATAATTGTCGTGGTGTACATGTATTATGCAACTACGAATGAAATATCTGTGTTCGAATATTTTCTCACGCTTGTCTTCTATATTGTCCAAACATTATTTGTGTATATAATGTGCTTTTTGCTAGAAACAGAAGTAAGTGCATTTTTGAAATTTATTTTACTCCATAACATCTTATAGACACGAACATAAACATTGAAATGTCCCTATTTACAAAATAAATGTCGGTTTCCAGACATGAACGATACATTTTCTAGTACGTCATTTGTGGGGAGATAGTTAGTGATCTCAATGAGATCATCTCATTATATTCGTGTTTATATTGTATACATGACCGTATGTTTTCACATAAAAACTAAATGTGTGATTTCTGTTTAGACAAAAAATATTTACATTACTGTGGGCCAACTGAATATATATTATTTAACTGCAAAACTGGCTTTTATGGTAATTTACTGTACCTGCATATTGTTTCAAAATAATTAATTATGACAAGGTCATAGAAAACATTAATTTTTTATGGTATTACAGAAAAATACACTGCTACTCCAAGGATTGCATAACAAAGTTGATATGAATTTATTCGGAATTATTCCTTTGAAACCGTCAGTTTTCTTAAAAGTAAATCCATTCTGTACACAATTAAAGTTATGTGTTATTTTATTATTAATAATAATTGTTTGTTTCAGCAACTTGATGTCTGCAAGACAGTTATGTTGTTACTTATTCAGTATTATCAACGAATGCTTAAATAAAGAATATTTAGAAATGGCTACCATTTAAACGTTCTGCAAAAAATGACGCTTTGGTCAGCTCTAAAATGTGTTCTGTCGGCAAATATAGTCAGTTGAGCCGCCGCTTGTAGTCAGAAAGTAAAACATAACTGATCAGCAAATAATGTCATATAAAGCAGCTCGAAAGTTATTTCTATTAAACAAATTTGCAGCAAATCGATAGTCATATTTAATAAAATTACCCTACAGTAATCTTATTAAAAATAAAACATTGAGATATATGAAAATTAAATTAAATATTACCCTACCCTACTTAATAATACACTCCCCCACCCTACTCTACCCATCCGTACATGAAATATAAGCTATAGATCATTTGAAAAATTGATGATCATTCATGAGTTTTAAATTTCATAATTTTGTTGCTGATCAATTTGATAATCTTGCAGACCAAGTAATAATTTTGCTGACCAAATAATAATTTAATTAAATATTTCCCTTTAGAAATACACTCAATTCACTTTACTCACGTTTTTTGCACGATTAAAAAGGTATTTTTACACGTCAACATATTCATTTAACGTCAAAATGTAGAAACGATATACATTGAAATTATAACTTGAACACTGTACTTACCGGAAATATAACATTAATATTAAATGATTACTAACTTTAATTAAATGTGCTCGCATAAGGACAACACAGGTAATAAAGAAATTGATTTTGTATTTATGTTCTTTTACTTTATATGAAATATGGAATTATGTACATTTAAACTGAATGATTGAAAAGTCAAACATAAAATATAAATGATTATACATAAAATGTAGCATTTTCTTTACAAATATCGACCTGAGTACACGTGTCTGCAATATTTAAGCAAATCAATCAATCCAGAAAAGCCTGAAATTCACTGTCGGTTATTAAAACATTCCAATCTGAAATAATGTAAAGAAAAAAATATGATTTTCTTAAATGATTTGAAACAGACCAATGAAAGGTTTATCTAAAAAATTCCATATGATCTAGCCAAGGCCCCAGCTCTGGCTAAAGTATAAATATACACAATAAGTATGTTTATTTATGCTATATGAAACTACTACGCTTATTGCAACAATTATACTACGATATTTTGCCGTTACGAAGAAGTATTTGGAACGGAAACGTGGATCAAACACTCAGCTTACTGACTTACTGTCACAGGGAAACTTGCATTGCCAAGGGGGGAGGGATACCCCCCCATTTATTTATTTATTTTAGCCTTGGTAAAGTTCAGCTCAGAGCTTACACTTAACCATTTTAAAAATATATATAGATGTGGTACATGGAAAATAATGATATAAGGAAAAATAGTAATACATAGAAAATAACAATGAAACTAAGCCAACCGTAATATAAAAACTGATCTGTAACTATAGATAAACCGATAAACATAATTATAATGCAGACGGAAATATAAACTATTTGAAGATAATAAGAATGAGAATATGGGTTACAGTGTAAATTAAATCGATTTGTGGTGAAGGTGAATCTAAAATTGACTGGACATAAGTCTGGATTTTTGAAATTCGACAATTTGACATTGCTATCCAGGTGAAAGGTAATTATAAATTCATTGGAGGTTTCAAAAGTATTATACGTTTAAAGCTTGAACTGTGAAGTAGAAAACTTCGCTACATGAAGCAAACGATAATGACAGTGTGAATTGAAAATCTACGAATGAACTTGCGAGACAAGTAAGTAGTTTTAAAGACGAGACAGGACAGACGAAAATATACCTTCGATTGTACATATTTCACCAACCCAAATCACATAGCTTCGTACAGATGTGTTCATATTTACGAAGTCCACAAATGAAACGAATCGAATTTGAATTATCTGTATTCTGCGGCAAGTTCCGTTCTCAATGCACTTCGTCACAATATGAAAATCTGGACAATACTAATGAGAAAATTCTACTTTCGGAAATGTTTTAGTAAATAACCATATAGTAAATAGTTTAGGTTGTATCAAAATTCTACACATTGAAGATAAAGGCCAAAAATTAAATTATTTGCATGCAATGGACATGTTTAAACATAAATCTCACAATTTTAATTTGTTAAATGCACAAATTAATTTAAATTATTCAATTCTTTTTAAATGTCCGAATTAAATTTAGTTGCTTTTTAATTTGTTCAATATTGCGGACACGTGTACTCAGGTCGATATTTGTAAAGAAAATGAAACATTTTATGTTTAAGTATTTATATTTTATGTTTGACTTTCCAATCATTCAGCTTGTATGTACATAATTCCATATTTCATATAAAGAGAAAAAACATAAATAATGTATGTACACAATCAATTTCTTTATTATCTGTGTTGTCCTTATGCGAGCACATTCAATTAAAGTTAGTAATCATTTAGTATTAATGTTATATTTCGGGTAAGTACAGTGTTCAAGTTGTATTTTAAATTCTACATAAATATTTACATGCCTCCAAATATTCAGTAAATATATACGAATATCGTCGTCATCACCTTTTGAGGTTAAATGAATATGTGAATATGTCGTGTAAAAATACAACCTTTTGAATTGGGTTAAATTGGAATCGTGCAAAAGTGAATTGGGAGTATTTCTAAAGGGAAGTATTTAAACGGGTCGCCAGTTAGATATTTGGTTAGCATTAAATCATATGGTCGGCTTATTATGTTTTTGTCGATAGTAAACAAATATCGGGTTGCAATACGTTGTTAGCAAACAAACTAAATTATATCAGCAAGTAAACATATCTTTGGTCAGCAAGATTATCAAATTGATCAGCAACAAAAATATGAAATTTAAACCTCATGAATGATCATTAATTTCTCAAATGATATTTAGCTTATATTTCATGTTTAGGGTAGGGGAGTGTATTATTAAGTAGGGTCAGGTAGGATAGAATAATATTTAATTTACATTTTCATATTTTTCGATGTTTTATTTTTAACAAGATCACTGTTGAGTAGTCGTTTATGTTCGTGTCTATAAGATGTTATGGAGCAAAATGATTTTAAAAAATGCACTTACTTCTGTTTCTAGCAAAAAGCACATTATATACACGAATAATGTTTGTACAATGTAGAAGAAAAGCAAGAGAAAATATTCGGACAAAGATATCTCAGTCATAGTTGCATAATACTTGTACGCCACCACAAGCATAGAAATCAGCAAAATAAGGAATGCAAAATTAATAAAAAGGATGACTGACAATACATCTTTGATCAGTTCCGTGATTTCTACCAGTTGCTCAAGCAACACCGTAACATTCATAAGAATTTGTGTTGCCTTTTGTTCTGAGGTTATTTTTAAATTTTCCCTGGCATTCATAATGCGGTCACTAATATTGTCTTCTAGAATGGAATCGTCGAGTTCTTCAAGAAGCAGATTAATACCATGACACCGTTGCCATAGAAACGTTAACATGGCAATGAGAAAGCATAATGTTAAACATTTTGTAATTTTTGGTAGAAAAACATATAATAAATCAAGCAGTTTCTTCTCAACAGACCTATTAGCTATGTACATTGCGTAAATAACGATCGGAATTACGATAATATGACAGATAATCAACCAAAACGGAACAGTATTCCATACGATTACATGTAATTTCTTCAGTTTCTTGTCAAATTCATCCATTGTATTCACTAAAACAACATACGTATCGATTTTGTAAGCGAATGAAATTATTGTAACTTGTCCTATCAGACTGATACCACTATAAATAGATAAGAACGAGTAAATAAAGAAGTCGTCGTTATCATCTAGCAGAGCAAATCGTACAATTAGAGTGGCAGTCATTATGAGACTTACTACTGAAATAAAACGATGATTCAGTGTACAGTCAGATTACTTGGTTCAAACACATGCATAGTATTAGTATAACAAAATGTCCTACCTGTGATATATAATACAGAATAAATCTTTCGTCTGCTTTTCATTACTACATCTGTTCCATATTTTTCCACTATAAAGGTGTACAAACCCGTCAAAATGGCCCGTTGCATACGTTTCACTAACCTCGGATAAAGAAATTAGTTATTAGTTTGCTAAATTCACCATTGATGTGTCACCGGTTATTCTGGCGTGAACATTTTCCGACAAGCATAGCACTTTTAACAGCTAGTGCCATTTTGAATTCACATTTGACGTCTTAGTAACTAGTTTGCTTCCATCGATAACAACTAGACTTGCATTCTGTTATATTTGTTTTAGACGTTCTTTGGGGGCGCTTGTCCATCATACGTAACTGACGTAACGACGTAAAACATGGTGTATAAGTGAACTAAAATGTATAGAATTCTCAGACGAACACAGAAATCGCGTATCACGTGTCTTTTACAAGATCCAGCTTGATTAAAAGATGTAAAATGGTAATACGATCCAAATCTGTGATTAACGTTGAATTATTCAAGTTAAAAATATGGTAATAACTTTTGTTATTGACTCACATTTAGAACATTACAATAAATATTACAGAATGTCTTCCATCATGTACTGTGTATATAATATTGATACAGGAATCAATCATTGATTCTCCGTAGTCTACTGTGCTTAGTCTGAAAAAAATATTCGCAAAGAACAGTCGTTCTGAACTGAACGATATTCAAACAACATATTCGTTATATCATATTTTCCAGTGATGAAGCGCTCATTTCTCTATTACCGAAAATCATTCAAGATGCTGCATTTCACTTTCAAGTTGCTCTTTATTTTGACGGGTTTGTACACCTTTATAGTGGAAAAATGTGGCACAGATGTCGTTATGAAAAGCAGACGAAAGATTTATTCTGTATTATATATCACAGGTAAGACATTTTGTTATATTAATACAATGCATGTGTTTGAACCAAGTAATCTGACTGTACACTGAATCATCGTTTTATTTCAGTTGTAAGTCTCATAATGACTGCCACCCTAATTGTACGACTTACTCGGCTAGGTGATAACGACGACTTCTATATTTTTTCGTTCTCATCTATTTATATTTGTATCAGTCTGATAGGACAAATTACAATAATTTCATTCGCATACAAAATCAATACGTATATTTTTTTAGTGAATAGAATGGATGAATTTGACAAGAAACTGAAGAAATTACATGTAACCGTGTGGAATACTGTTCCGTTTTGGTTGATTATCTGTCATATTCTCATGATTCCAGTCGTTCTTTATGCATTATACATAGCAGACAGGTCTGTTGAAAAGAAACTGCTTGATATATTATGTGTTTTTCTACCAATAATTACAAAGTGTGCGACATTATGCTTTCTCATTGCAATATTAACGTTTCTATGGCAACGGTATCATGGTATTAATCTGCTTCTTGAAGAACTCGACGATTCCATTCTAGAAGACAATATTAGTGACCACATTATGAATACCAGGGAAAATTTAAAAATAACCTCAGAACAAAAGGCAACACAAATTCTTATGAAAGTTACGGTGTTGCTTGAGCAACTGGTAGAAATCACGGAATTGATCAAAGATGTATTCTCAGTCATTATCTTTATTAATTTTGCATTTCTTATTTTGCTGATTTCTATAATTGTCGCGGTGTACAAGTATTATGCAACTATGACTGAGATATCTGTGTTGGAATATTCTCTCACGCTTGTCTTCTATATTGTACAAACATTATTCGTGTATATAATGTGCTCTTTCCTAGAAACAGAAGTAAGTGCATTTTTGAAATTTATTTTAGTCCATGACATCTTATAGTCACGAACATAAACATTGAAATATCCCTATTTACAAAATAAAAGTCGCTCTCCAGACATGAACCATACATTTCCTAATATTATTATTTCTGGGGAGATAATTACTGATCTCATTATATTCGTGTTTATATTGTATACATGACCGTATGTTTTCACATAAAAACTAAATGTGTGATTTCTGTTTAGACAAAAAATATTTACATTACTGTGGGCCAACTGAATATATATTATTTAACTGCAAAACTGGCTTTAATGGTAATTTACTGTACCTGCATATTGTTTCAAAATAATTAATTATGACAAGGTCATAGAAAACATTAATTTTTTATGGTATTACAGAAAAATACACTGCTACTCCAAGGATTGCATAACAAAGTTGATATGAATTTATTCGGAATTATTCCTTTGAAACCATCAATTTTCTTAAAAGTAAATCCATTGTGTACACAATTAAGATTATGTGTTATTTTATAATTAATAATAATTGTTTGTTTCAGCAACTTGATGTCTGTAAGACACTTATGTTGTTACTTATTCAGTATAATCAAAGAAATGCTAAAATAAAGAATATTTAGAAATGGCTACCATTTAAACGTTCAGCAAAAAATGACGTTTTGGTCAGCTCTAAAATGTGTTCTGTCGGCAAATATAGTCAGTTGAGCCGCCGCTTGTAGTCAGAAAGTAAAACATAATTGATCAGCAAATAATGTCATATTAATCAGCTCGAAAGTTATTTCTATTAAACAAATTTGCAGCAAATCGATAGTCATATTTAATAAAATTACCCTACAGTAATCTTATTAAAAATAAAACATTGAGATATATGAAAATTAAATTAAATATTACCCTACCCTACTTAATAATGCACTCCCCCACCCTACTCTACCCATCCGTACATGAAATATAAACTAAAGATCATTTGAAAAATTAATGATCATTCATGAGTTTTAAATTTCATAATTTTGTTGCTGATCAATTTGATAATCTTGCTGACCAAGTAATAATTTTGCTGACCAAATAATAATTTAATTAAATACTTCCCTTTAGAAATACACTCAATTCACTTTACACACGTTTTTTGCACGATTAAAAAGGTTGTATTTTTACACAGTCATATTCACATATTCATTTAACGTCAAAATGTAGAAACTATATACATTGAAATTATAACTGAAGCACTGTACTTACCCGAAAATTTCGGGCCGAAATATAACATTAATACTAAATGATTACTTACTTTAATTAAATGTGCTCACATAGAACACAGGTAAGAAAGAAATTGATTTAGACATACATTATTTATGTTTTTTACTTTATATGAAATATGGAATTATATGTATGTACATACGAACTGAATGATTGCAAAGTCAAATATAATTGATTATACATAACATGTTGTATTTTCTCTGCAAATATCGTTCTGAGTAGACGTGTCTGCAATATTGAACAAATTAATCAATCCATAATAGCCTGAAATTCACCGTCGGTTATTAACGTATTCCGATCTGAAAAATAATGTGAAGAAAAAATGTCGAAGAGCTTCAGTGTTTGGTAGGATGTCGTAGCATTTTCCGATTTTAAAAATGTTTGCGCTGAAATCCCGGACAGACCCCTTGGATCACGAAATGACTATTACAACATATGACCGTATGTATGTCGTTCGTCCGCTCGCTCATACGTTTCTTGTTCCACTAACTTCTCCTAGACTATCCAACCGATCTTGATGAATTTTTTTTTACAAATGCCTATTATGGTCTACTCGTGCATCTGACTTTTTGTTTTTCCAAATTTTCCTTTGGTACTTGAAAAAAAAATATTTTTCGAAATTGTTTCAGTTGCAGGAAATGAAACAATGTATGAATTACAATTGACGCTTTCTGAATTACAACTGACACTTTCTGAATTACAAATGATGATTTCTGAATTTCATTTGACGCATTCTGAATTACAGTTGACAATTCTGAAATTCATTTGACGCTTTCTGAATTACATTTGACAATTCTGAAATTCATTTGACACTTTCTGAATCACATTTGACAATTCTGAAATTCATTTGACACTTTCTGAATTACAGTTGACAATTCTGAAATTCATTTGATGCTTTCTGAATTACAGTTGACAAATCTGAATTACAGTTCACACTTTCTGAATTACAGTTGACAATTTCTGAATTACAGTTGGAAAAGGTGTAGTTTTAAATTTGTTGTTTTATTTCGACCTAGGCACTTACGATTTTAAACGTGTATTAAGATGAATAATTTGTAATCATTTCAGAATTGGTCATACGTCGATGAGCTACAGGCATGGATGTCTGTATCCAGTCCTAGTTTTTTAACTGTTTTGACGTTTTACCTTAGTTTTGTTTTTATTTCAAAGATATTTTTACGGATTAAATATAGTACATTATACACCAAGGGAGAGAAACCACTTATTTTTCCTGAGGTGTAGTTTGAAGCCCGAGGGCGAAGCCAGAGGGCTACAAATACATCAAGGGAAAAATGGTGGTCTCTCCCGAGGTGTATATACTATTTTTTTCACGTTCGGGAGTAGAAACACTTAATTTCATAAAGAATGTATTATAATAAATCGGAACGAAACTACAATATTTAGAAGCCTAGGGAGTAAATGCTTCATTTCTGTCCCGCATTTGACGTCATAGAAACCGACTTCTACTCCCGGACGTGTAAAAAGAGTATTATACTGTATCCATCCAACCAACTAATTTACGGCATCGTTTAGGGAAAACCTAACAAGCATAAATATCACTATATACATATGTACGTACATATTTGTAAATACATTTTTAAATTTAAATTTTATTGGTTTTTTTAGCTCATCGACCTCCTGTCGAAGAGCTATAGTGTTCGGTACGATGTCTGTAGCATCTTCCGATTTCAAAAATTTTTGCACAGAAATCCCGGACAGACCCCCTGGACCACGAAATGACTATTACAACATATGTCCGTATGTATGTCGCTCGTCCGCTCGCTCGTCCGCTCGCTCGCTCGCTCACTCGCTCGCTCGTACGAGATTTTTTTGTTCCACCCAGATCTCCTAAACTACCCAACGGATTTTTATGAAATTTTTTCTGCAGATACTTGTTATGGTCTAGTTGTGCAAGGTACATTTTATTTTTCAAAATTTTCCTTCGCACTTGAGAAAAAAAATATTTTGCAACTTTTTTTCAGTTTTTATTTTTTTTCTCCTTTATTTTTCACTCAATTGTATTCAAAATTTTCTTGCATATGCAGGAAATGGAACAATATTTTTCCATATTTTTTATTTTGAAAAATTATGTAAGACCATTGGAGAAAAAAATATTTTTTAATTAAAAATTGAACAAAAGAAGATCAATGCATTTATAGTCGGCTTAGTTTGCTTTGCTTTTGTCAAGAGAAGAAAATGTATTCACACTTGTTTTAAATTTGTTGTTTTATTTGCGACCTAGGCACCTACGATTTTAAAAGTGAATTTAGATAAATAATAATTTGTGATATATTCAGACTTGCACATACGTCGATGAGCTGCAGGCATGGGTGACTAACCCATTCTTTGAATACTAGTTTTATTATTAATATGCACGAAAGAACCATCAATATATCTAATAATGTGTTAAGAACGAAATCTAGAAAGTAAAAATGAAGTAGGTACTTATGTAGATATAATTATGGTCTCCGTTATAAATATTGACAATTCGTGATAAAATCATGAACAAAATAGATTATAAAAATGGTACGAAATTTAAAATATAGATAAACAACTACACATGCCGCATAATTAGGTTACATCTGTATATTACAGCAATCAAATGTATGTACGTATATTGAAATAAATTATTGAACAATAATCTGCGTAATGGACACGATGAATCCAGCTTGATTAAAAGATGTAAAATGGTATATAACACGATCCAAATCTGTGATTAACGTTGAATTATTCAGGTCAACAATATGCTAATAACGTTTGTTATTGATACACATTTAGAACATTACATTTTCGCTAAATATTACAGAATGTCTTCCATCATGTTACTGTATATAATATTGATACAGGAATAAATCATTGATTCGCCGTAGTCTACTGTGCTTAGTCTGAAAAAAATATTCGCATAAAGCAGTCGTTCTGAGCTGAACGATATTCAAACAACATATTCGTTAAATTATATTTTCCCGTGATGAAGCGCTCATTTCTCTATTACCGAAAATCATTCAAGATGCTGCATTTCACTTTCAAGTTCTTCTTTATTTTGACGGGTTTGTACACCTTTATAGTGGAAAAATGTGGCACAGATGTCATTATGAAAAGCAGACGAAAAATTTATTCTGTATTATATATCACAGGTAGGACAGTTTGTTATATTAATACAATGCATGTGTTTGAACCAAGTAATCTGACTGTACACTGGAATCATCGTTTTATTTCAGTTGTAAGTCTCATAATGACTGCCACCCTAATTGTACGACTTGCTCTGCTAGATGATAACGACGACTTCTTTATTTTCTTCTTCTCATGTATTTATAGTGGTATCAGTCTGATAGGACAAGTTACAATAATTTCATTGGCATACAAAATTGATACGTATGTTGCTTTAGTGAATACAATGGATGAATTTGACAAGAAACTGAAAAAATTACCTGTAATCGCGTGGAATACTGTTCCGTTTTGGTCGATTATCTGTCATGTCCTCATGATTCCGATCGTTATTTATGCAATGTACATAGCAAATAGGTCCTTTGAGAAGAAACTGCTTGATGTATTATGTGTTTTTCTACCAATAATTACAAAGTGTGCGACATTATGCTTTCTCATTGCAATATTAACGTTTCTATGGCAACGGTGTCGTGGTATTAATCTGCTTCTTGAAGACCTCGACGATTCCCTTCTAGAAGACAATATTAGTGACCGCATTATGAATGCCAGAAAATATTCTAAAATAACCTCAGAACAAAAGGCAACACAAATTCTTATGAATGTTACGGTGTTGCTTGAGCAACTGGTAGAAATCACGGAACTGATCAAAGATGTATTCTCAGTCATCCTTTTTATTAATTATGTATTCCTTATTTTGCTGATTTCTACAGTTGGCGTGGCGTACATGTATTATGCAACTATGACTGAAATATCTTTGTTGGAATTTTCTCTCTTGGTTTTCTTCTATATTGTCCAAACATTATTCGTGTATATAATGTGCTATTTGCTAGAAACAGAAGTAAGTGCATTTTTGAAAGTTATTTTAGTCCATGACATCTTATAGACACGAACATAAACATTGAAATATCCCTATTTACAAAATAAATGTCTTGCTTTATTTTTAAAACATAAACGATACATTTTCTAATTCATTATTTGTGTCGAAAAAATTTGTGATATCTTTATATTCGTGTTTATATTGTATACATGGCCGTATGTTTTCACATAAAAACTAAATGTGTGATTTCTGTTTAGACAAGAAATATTTACATTACTGTGGGTCAACTGAATATATATTATTTAACTGCAAAACTGGCTTTTATGGTAATTTCTTGAATTACGTATATGTACCTTGTACCTGCATATTGTTTCAAAATAATTAATTCAAAGATATTATTTTAATTATTTCAACATATTGGAATATCTTTATTACAGAAAAATACACTGCTACTCCAAGGATTACACAACAAAGTTGATATGAATTTATTCGGAATTATTCCTTTGAAACCGTCAGTTTTCTTAAAAGTAAACCCATTGTGTACAGAATTAAGGTTATGTGTTATTTTATTAATAATAATTGTTTGTTTCAGCAACTTGATGTCTGTAAAACACTTATACTGTTACTTATTCAGTATTATCAAAAATCACAAGTGCTGAAATAAAGAATATTTAGAAATGGCTACCATTTAAACGTTCAGCTAAAAATGACGTTTTGGTCAGCTCTAAAATGTATTCTGTCGGCAAATATAGTCAGTTGAGCCGCCGCATGTGGTCAGAAGTAAAACATAATTGATCAGCAAATAATGTCATATAAAGCAGCTCGAAAGTTTTTTCTATTAAATACATTTGCAGCAAATCGAAAGTCTCATTTAATAAAATTACCCTACAGTGATCTTATTATCAATAAAACATTGAAGAGTGTGAAAATTAAATTAAATATTATCCTACCCTACCCTAATTAATAATATACTCCCCTGCCCTATCCTACCTAATAATACTCTACCCTACCCTACCCATCCGTACATGATATTTAAGCTGAAGATCATTTGAAAATTTAATGATCATTCATGAGTTTTAAATTTAATAATTTTGTTTCTGATCAATTTCATAATATTGCTGACCAAGTAATAATTTTGCTGATCCAATAATAATTTAATAAAATACTTCTCTTTCGAAATTCATTTTACACACGTTTTTACGCGATTCCAGTTTAACACGAATAAAAAACGTTTTATTTTTACATGTCGTATTCAGATATTTATTTAACGTCAAAAGGTGTTGGACGATAAAGATAATTAGCAATATATATATATATATATATATATATATATATATATATATATATATATGTATATATATATATATATATATATATATATATATATATATATTCTACAGTTTTTCGTCACGATTGACGCATGTTTTAGTTTGTGTATACATATTCGCATATCTTTGCTGTATATCTGGTGGCATATAAATATTTATGTAAAATTAAAAAAAAACTTGTACTGACTCGAAATATAACATTAATACTAAATGATTATTTACTTTAATTAAATATGTTCACATAAACACACCAGATAATAAAGAAATTGATTTTGTACATACATTATTTATGGTTTTTCGCTTTATATGACATATGGAATTATATACATACGAGCTGAATGATTGAAAAGTCAAATATAAATGATTATACATAAAATGTTGTATTTTCTCTGCAAACGTGTCTGCAATATTGAACAAATTAATCAATCCGGAAAAGCCTGCGTCGATTATTAACGTTTTCCATGAAAAATAATGCGAAGAATAGTACATTATACACCAAGGGAGAGAAACCACTTATTTTTCCTGAGGTGTAGTTTGAAGCCCAAGGGCGAAGCGAGAGGGCTACAAATACATCGAGGGAAAAATGGTGGTCTCTCCCGAGGTGTATATACTATTTTTTCTACGTTCGGGAGTAGAAACGCTTAATTTCATAAATAATGAATTATAATAAATCGGAGCGAAATTGCAATGTTTAGAAGCCTTTGGAAATGTCTCCATGCAACGCGTACCACGGACAACAGACATTTATTTACAAAAACCTTTGTTATAATAAAAACTCCCTTCCGAAAAGTATTTTCGTCCCTAGGGAGTAAATGCTTCATTTCTGTCCCGCGTTTGACGCCATAGAAACCAACTTCTACTCCCGGACGTGTAAAAAAAAATGTTTAAGCTCATCGACCTCCTGTCGAAGAGCTACAGACCCCTTGGATCACGAAATGACTATTACAACATATGTCCGTATCAGGGGCGGGCAATGACTTTTCAACCAGGGGATGCTGTCCAAAAGAAAAAAAAATATGGTGCAATTAGATTTGGCGTTTGTAAGTCCACCATTGTCGTTTCTTTGGTTTTCCATATTAAGGGCCACAATAAATGATATGTTTAACACGTATATACTGATTGTGGTGAAACAATACACTAAAATACAGTTAAAATAGTTCATACGCCTAATTCAAATAAAGTAAAAAACAAACACGTTACCATGGAAATGATTATATTCGTATAATGCAATGAACCACTGTTCACAATGTTCCACTAACTCCTCCTAGACTATCCAACCGATCTAGATGAATTTTTTTTTTACAAAAGCGTCTGGTTGTGCATCTAACTTTTTGTTTTTCAAAATTTCCTTTGGTATTTGAAAAAAATATTTTTCAAATTTTTTTTTCTTTATTTTCTGCTCAATTGTATTCAAAATTTTCTTGCATATGCAGGAAATGAAACAATATTTTTCCATATTTTTTATTTTGAAAAATTACTAAGACCATTGAAGAAAATAAATATTTTTTAATTAAAAACACAATAACAGAAGATTAATGGAAGAAAATGTTTTCACACTAGTTTTAAAATTGTTGTTTTATTTCGACCTAGGCACTTTTAAATGTGTATTAAGGTAAATAATTTGTAATCATTTCAGAATTGAACATACGTCGATGAGCTACAGGCATGGATGTCTGTATCCATTCCTAGTTTTTTAACTGTTTTGACGTTTGAGATATTTTTACGGATTAAAAAAGAGTGTTATACTGTATCCAGCCAAACAACTAATTTACAGCATCGTTTAGGGAAAACCTAACAAGCATAATTATCACTATATACATATGTACATATTTGTAAATACATTTTTTAATCTACATTTTATTGGATTTTTTATTATTAATATGCACGAAAGAAACATCAATAATTGTAATAATTTGTTGATATCAATAAATTGTAAAGTTGGTATTCCAACATTGTATGTCACACATTTGCCGTAATTTTTTTTTTGCTATTTATGAGTTAAGTTTCTTATCATGTAACGTATATAGTTTCCAATTTGACGTAAAATTAAATAGCGAAATACTATTTAAATAGTTGTTTAAAATTGTCAAATTCTATTTACAAGTCTGTAATAATTCATATTGGAAAGAACATTTAGATAGTTACATTATTAAGATCACGACCTTCTCGATTTAAAGTGTACCCTGAAGAAGTAGTCGTATATGAAATTTTTATTGTATATCATGAGGTTTATTTTTAAATTTACATTCATTCTCACGAATGTACTACTTATTAGATAAAGTTATTAATCCTCTGTGTAGTTTAATGAAAAAGTAAATATGATGTAGGTACTTGTATAGATACTAGGCTCTTCCCGTGAGCACCATATGCCCACATTGGTAATTTATATAGTAAACTATTTTTGAACATTTTTGTTTCTGTGTTGCATGTACCTTTGTTTCTGCTACTCGCAAACTCTCTAAAATATGTTGATTTTGTCTGTTTATCCATATTTCATGTCGTTCTCCATCTAACCATCATTATTGCATCCGAATCTTAAATAGCAAAGAAAAAAAAAACAAAAATTACCATTTTCGGGGGTTTCAAAAAAATAACATATACTTATTCACAAACACTACTTGTGTGCTTGTGTGAGATGTCAAAATGTTGTTATTATCGTTTATATTTATGTTGCTAAGGGGTGCTGTCATTTCATGCGTTGTGTCAACGTTGACTGTATTTCCTAGCTTACGCAATTGCAGCTAACTTCATGCCTGACTGACAGACAAGAGCTTTTCTATATATATATAATAATTATTGTCTACGTTATAAGTATCAGAATCGGGTGTTTGACAATTCGTGATAAAATCATGAACAAAATAGATTATAAAAATGGTACGAACTTTAAAATATAGATAAACAACTACACATGCCGCATAATTAGGTTACATCTGTATATTACAGCAATCAAATGTATGTACGTATATTGAAATAAATTATTGAACAATAATCTGCGTAATGGACACGATGAATCCAGCTTGATTAAAAGATGTAAAATGGTATATAACACGATCCAAATCTGTGATTAACGTTGAATTATTCAAGTCAACAATATGGTAATAACGTTTGTTATTGATACACATTTAGAACATTACATTTTCGCTAAATATTACAGAATGTCTTCCATCATGTTACTGTATATAATATTGATACAGGAATAAATCATTGATTCGCCGTAGTCTACTGTGCTTAGTCTGAAAAAAATATTCGCATAAAGCAGTCGTTCTGAGCTGAACGATATTCAAACAACATATTCGTTAAATTATATTTTCCCGTGATGAAGCGCTCATTTCTCTATTACCGAAAATCATTCAAGATGCTGCATTTCACTTTCAAGTTCTTCTTTATTTTGACGGGTTTGTACACCTTTATAGTGGAAAAATGTGGCACAGATATCATTATGAAAAGCAGACGAAAAATTTATTCTGTATTATATATCACAGGTAGGACAGTTTGTTATATTAATACAATGCATGTGTTTGAACCAAGTAATCTGACTGTACACTGGAATCATCGTTTTATTTCAGTTGTAAGTCTCATAATGACTGCCACCCTAATTGTACGACTTGCTCTGCTAGATGATAACGACGACTTCTTTATTTTCTTCTTCTCATGTATTTATAGTGGTATCAGTCTGATAGGACAAGTTACAATAATTTCATTGGCATACAAAATTGATACGTATGTTGCTTTAGTGAATACAATGGATGAATTTGACAAGAAACTGAAAAAATTACCTGTAATCGCGTGGAATACTGTTCCGTTTTGGTCGATTATCTGTCATGTCCTCATGATTCCGATCGTTATTTATGCAATGTACATAGCAAATAGGTCCTTTGAGAAGAAACTGCTTGATGTATTATGTGTTTTTCTACCAATAATTACAAAGTGTGCGACATTATGCTTTCTCATTGCAATATTAACGTTTCTATGGCAACGGTGTCGTGGTATTAATCTGCTTCTTGAAGACCTCGACGATTCCCTTCTAGAAGACAATATTAGTGACCGCATTATGAATGCCAGAAAATATTCTAAAATAACCTCAGAACAAAAGGCAACACAAATTCTTATGAATGTTACGGTGTTGCTTGAGCAACTGGTAGAAATCACGGAACTGATCAAAGATGTATTCTCAGTCATCATTTTTATTAATTTTGCATTCCTTATTTTGCTGATTTCTGTGGTTGTCGTGGCGTACATGTATGCAAGTACGACTGAAATATCTGGATTGGAATATTTTCTCTTGGTTTTCTTCTATATTGTCCAAACATTACTGGTGTATATAATGTGCTATTTACTAGAAACAGAAGTAAGTGCATTTTTGAAAGTTATTTTAGTCCATAACATCAACATAGACACGAACATAAACATTACATTTAATAATATTATTATTTGTGTCGAAAAAATTACTCTTTATATTCGTGTTTATATTGTATACATGGCCGTATGTTTTCACATAAAAATTAAATGTATGATTTCTGTTTAGACAAGAAATATTTACATTACTCTGGGCCAACTGAATATATACTATTTAACTGCAAAACTGGCTTTTATGGTAATTTACTGAATTACGTATATGTACCTTGTACCTGCATATTGTTTGAAAATAATTAATTCAAAGATGTTATTTTAATTATTTCAATATATTGGAATATCTTTATTACAGAAAAATACACTGCTACTCCAAGGATTACACAACAAAGTTGATATGAATTTATTCGGAATTATTCCTTTGAAACCATCAGTTTTCTTAAAAGTAATTCCATTGTGTACACAATTAAAGTTATGTGTTATTTTATTATTAATAATAATAATTGTTTGTTTCAGCAACTTGATGTCTGTAAGACAGTTATGTTGTTACTTATTCAGTATTATCAAAGAAATGCTTAAATAAAGAATATTTAGAAATGGCTACCATTTAAACGTTCAGCAAAAAATGACGTTTTGGTCAGCTCTAAAATGTATTCTGTCGGCAAATATAGTCAGTTGAGCCGCCGCTTGTAGTCAGAAAGTAAAACAACATAAAACATTGAAAAGTATAAAAATAAAATTAATAGTACATTATACACCAAGGAGAGAAATCACTTATTTTTCCTGAGGTGTAGTTTGAAGCCAGAGGGCTACAAATACATCGAGTGAAAAATGATGGTCTCTCCCGAGGTGTATATACTATTTTTTCCACGTTCGGGAGTAGAAACACTTAATTTCATAAATAATGAATTATAATAAATCGGAACGAAATTGCAATATTTAGAAGCCTTTGGACATGTTTCCATGCAACGCGTACCATGACAACAGACATTTATTTACAAAAACCTTTGTTATAATAAAAACTCCCTTACGAAAAGTGTTTTCGTCCCTAGGGAGTAAATGCTTCATTTCAGTCCCGCGTTTGACGCCATAGAAACCGACTTCTACTCCCGGACGTGTAAAAATATTATTTTACCTTGCCCTACTTAATAATACACTCCCCTACCCTACCCATCCATACATGAAATATAAACTAAAGATCATTTGAAAAATTAATGATCATTCATGAGTTTTAAATTTCATAATTTTGTTGCTGATCAATTTGATAATCTTGCTGACCAAGTAATAATTTTGCTGACCAAATAATAATTTAATTAAATACTTCCCTTTAGAAATACACTCAATTCACTTTACACACGTTTTTTGCACGATTAAAAAGGTTGTATTTTTACACAGTCATATTCACCTATTCATTTAACGTCAAAATGTAGAAACGATATACATTGAAATTATAACTGAAGCACTGTACTTACCCGAAAATTTCGGGCCGAAATATAACATTAATACTAAATGATTACTTACTTTAATTAAATGTGCTCACATAGAACACAGGTAGGAAAGAAATTGATTTAGACATACTTTATTTATGTTTTTTACTTTATATGAAATATGATTGATTGATTGATTCATGGTGGTGCTCTGCTATAGGCCTGAGCCTCTTCAGAGTGTATGCGTCAGTGTAGTGCAGTGTACCTATCAGTGTACCTATCCTATGTGTTGTATTGTTTCATTTGTATGCCTTTTTGTGGCTGCCATTGGCCCCTCTATCTACTTGTCACATGACGTACGCCAGAGGTGACATTAGTTCGATTTAGGGCCTAGCGTGTTTAAGTACTAGTGTACCTAGGCAGGGGAAACCGGAGTACCCGGAGAAAACCTGCCGCTCACTCAGCGCGAGCCCTACCGGCGGAGCGGTTCCGCTTGGACGGTCACCCATCCAAGTACTGGCCGCGCAGTGTGTCACTTAACTCACATTATCTTGCGACAAGCAATTCAATTCAATTCAATTTCAATATTTCCTTTATTTTACATACGTTATGCATACATATAGACTGTTTACATTTTATAATAGTTTTTAATTCTAACAATCTCCTACACATATGCGTGTTTATATTGTTATTGTATGTGGTATGCGTGTAGCTTGTGTCAAGTTATTTAGTGTTGTGTATTTTTCTTAATCATAACAGTGTTTATGTGTATTTACAGGAAAATTTTGGCTAAAAAAACATTATCTTGCGACAAGCGAGTTACCGCCATGAAATATGGAATTATATGTACATACGAACTGAATGATTGCAAAGTCAAACATAATTGATTATACATAACATGTTGTATTTTCTCTGCAAATATCGATCTGAGTAGACGTGTCTGCAATATTGAACAAATTAATCAATCCATAATAGCCTGAAATTCACCGTCGGTTATTAACGTATTCCGATTTTAAAAGTTTTTGCGTTGAAATCCCGGACAGACCCCTTGGATCACGAAATGACTATTACAACATATGACCGTATGTATGTCGTTCGTCCGCTCGCTCATACGTTTCTTGTTCCACTAACTTCTCCTAGACTATCCAACCGATCTTGATGAATTTTTTTTTACAAATGCCTATTATGGTCTACTCGTGCATCTGACTTTTTGTTTTTCCAAATTTTCCTTTGGTACTTGAAAAAAAATATTTTTCGAAATTGTTTCAGTTGCAGGAAATGAAACAATGTATGAATTACAATTGACGCTTTCTGAATTACAACTGACACTTTCTGAATTACGAATGATGATTTCTGAATTTCATTTGACGCATTCTGAATTACAGTTGACAATTCTGAAATTCATTTGACGCTTTCTGAATTACATTTGACAATTCTGAAATTCATTTGACACTTTCTGAATCACATTTGACAATTCTGAAATTCATTTGACACTTTCTGAATTACAGTTGACAATTCTGAAATTCATTTGATGCTTTCTGAATTACAGTTGACAAATCTGAATTACAGTTCACACTTTCTGAATTACAGTTGACAATTTCTGAATTACAGTTGGAAAAGGTGTAGTTTTAAATTTGTTGTTTTATTTCGACCTAGGCACTTACGATTTTAAACGTGTATTAAGATGAATAATTTGTAATCATTTCAGAATTGGTCATACGTCGATGAGCTACAGCCATGGATGTCTGTATCCAGTCCTAGTTTTTTAACTGTTTTGACGTTTTACCTTAGTTTTGTTTTTATTTCAAAGATATTTTTCCGGATTAAATATAGTACATTATACACCAAGGGAGAGAAACCACTTATTTTTCCTGAGGTGTAGTTTGAAGCCCGAGGGCGAAGCCAGAGGGCTACAAATACATCGAGGGAAAAATGGTGGTCTCTCCCGAGGTGTATATACTATTTTTTTCACGTTCGGGAGTAGAAACACTTAATTTCATAAAGAATGTATTATAATAAATCGGAACGAAACTACAATATTTAGAAGCATAGGGAGTAAATGCTTCATTTCTGTCCCGCATTTGACGTCATAGAAACCGACTTCTACTCCCGGACGTGTAAAAAGAGTATTATACTGTATCCATCCAACCAACTAATTTACGGCATCGTTTAGGGAAAACCTAACAAGCATAAATATCACTATATACATATGTACGTACATATTTGTAAATACATTTTTAAATTTAAATTTTATTGGTTTTTTTTTTATTATTAATATGCACGAAAGAACCATCAATATATCTAATAATGTGTTAAGAACGAAATCTAGAAAGTAAAAATGAAGTAGGTACTTATATAGATATAATTATGGTCTCCGTTATAAATATTGACAATTCGTGATAAAATCATGAACAAAATAGATTATAAAAATGGTACGAAATTTAAAATATAGATAAACAACTACACATGCCGCATAATTAGGTTACATCTGTATATTACAGCAATCAAATGTATGTACGTATATTGAAATAAATTATTGAACAATAATCTGCGTAATGGACACGATGAATCCAGCTTGATTAAAAGATGTAAAATGGTATATAACACGATCCAAATCTGTGATTAACGTTGAATTATTCAAGTCAACAATATGGTAATAACGTTTGTTATTGATACACATTTAGAACATTACATTTTCGCTAAATATTACACAATGTCTTCCATCATGTTATTCTATATAATATTGATACAGGAATAAATCATTAATTCTCCGTAGCGCACTGTGATGACGCCGATGATAATCATTTCCCAACTTAGTCTGAAAAAAATATTCGCATGAAACAGTCGTTCTGAGCTGAACGATATTCAAACAACATATTCGTTATATGATATTTTCGCGTGATGAAGCGCTCTTTACTCTATTACCGAAAATCATTCAAGATGCTGCATTTCAATTTCAAGTTGCTCTTTATTTTGACGGGTTTGTACACCTTTATAGTGGAAAAATGTGGCACAGATGTCGTAATGAAAAGCAGACGAAAGATTTATTCTGTATTATATATCACAGGTAAGACATTATGAAATACTAATACTATGCATGTGTTTGAACCAAGTGATCTGACTGTACACTGAATCAACGTTTTATTTCAGTTGTAAGTCTCATAATGACTGCCACCCTAATTGTACGACTTGCTCGGCTAGATGATAACGACGATTTCTTTATTTTCTCGTTCTCATCTATTTATAGTGGTATCAGTCTGATAGGACAAGTCTCAATAATTTCATTCGCTTACAAAATCGATACGTATGTTGTTTTACTGAATAGACTGGATGAATTTGACAAGAATCTGAAGAAATTACATGTAACCGTGTGGAATACTGTTCCGTTTTGGTCGATTATCTGTCATGCTTTCGTAATTCCGATCGTTCTTTATGCAATGTACATAGCAGACAGGTCTGTTGAGAAGAAACTGCTTGATGTATTATGTGTTTTTCTACCAATAATTACAAAATGTTTAACATTATGCTGTCTCATTGCAATGTTAACGGTTCTATTGCAACGGTGTCGTGGTATTAATCTGCTTCTTGAAGAACTCGATGATTCCCTCCTAGAAGACAATATTAGTGACCGCATTATGAATGCCAGGGAAAATTTAAAAATAACCTCAGAACAAAAGGCAACACAAATTCTTATGAATGTTACGGTGTTGCTTGAGCAACTGGTAGAAATCACAGAATTGATCAAAGATGTATTCTCAGTCATCATTTTTATTAATTTTGCATTCCTTATTTTGCTGATTTCTGTGGTTGTCGTGGCGTACATGTATGCAAGTACGACTGAAATATCTGGATTGGAATATTTTCTCTTGGTTTTCTTCTATATTGTCCAAACATTACTGGTGTATATAATGTGCTATTTACTAGAAACAGAAGTAAGTGCATTTTTGAAAGTTATTTTAGTCCATAACATCAACATAGACACGAACATAAACATTACATTTAATAATATTATTATTTGTGTCGAAAAAATTACTCTTTATATTCGTGTTTATATTGTATACATGGCCGTATGTTTTCACATAAAAATTAAATGTATGATTTCTGTTTAGACAAGAAATATTTACATTACTCTGGGCCAACTGAATATATACTATTTAACTGCAAAACTGGCTTTTATGGTAATTTACTGAATTACGTATATGTACCTTGTACCTGCATATTGTTTGAAAATAATTAATTCAAAGATGTTATTTTAATTATTTCAATATATTGGAATATCTTTATTACAGAAAAATACACTGCTACTCCAAGGATTACACAACAAAGTTGATATGAATTTATTCGGAATTATTCCTTTGAAACCATCAGTTTTCTTAAAAGTAATTCCATTGTGTACACAATTAAAGTTATGTGTTATTTTATTATTAATAATAATAATTGTTTGTTTCAGCAACTTGATGTCTGTAAGACAGTTATGTTGTTACTTATTCAGTATTATCAAAGAAATGCTTAAATAAAGAATATTTAGAAATGGCTACCATTTAAACGTTCAGCAAAAAATGACGTTTTGGTCAGCTCTAAAATGTATTCTGTCGGCAAATATAGTCAGTTGAGCCGCCGCTTGTAGTCAGAAAGTAAAACAACATAAAACATTGAAAAGTATAAAAATAAAATTAATAGTACATTATACACCAAGGAGAGAAATCACTTATTTTTCCTGAGGTGTAGTTTGAAGCCAGAGGGCTACAAATACATCGAGTGAAAAATGATGGTCTCTCCCGAGGTGTATATACTATTTTTTCCACGTTCGGGAGTAGAAACACTTAATTTCATAAATAATGAATTATAATAAATCGGAACGAAATTGCAATATTTAGAAGCCTTTGGACATGTTTCCATGCAACGCGTACCATGACAACAGACATTTATTTACAAAAACCTTTGTTATAATAAAAACTCCCTTACGAAAAGTGTTTTCGTCCCTAGGGAGTAAATGCTTCATTTCAGTCCCGCGTTTGACGCCATAGAAACCGACTTCTACTCCCGGACGTGTAAAAATATTATTTTACCTTGCCCTACTTAATAATACACTCCCCTACCCTACCCATCCATACATGAAATATAAACTAAAGATCATTTGAAAAATTAATGATCATTCATGAGTTTTAAATTTTATAATTTTGTTGCTGATCAATTTGATAATCTTGCTGACCAAGTAATAATTTTGCTGACCAAATAATAGTTTAATTAAATATTTCCCTTTAGAAATACACTCAATTCACTTTACACACGTTTTTTGCACGATTAAAAAGGTATTTTTACACGTCATATTCACATATTCATTTAACGTCAAAATGTAGAAACGATATACATTGAAATTATAACTGAAGCACTGTACTTACCCGAAATGTAACATTAATACTAAATGATTACTTACTTTAATTAAATGTGCTCACATACAACACAGGTAAGAAAGAAATTGATTTTGTACATACATGTTTTTTTTTTACTTTATATGGAGTATGGAATAATATGTACATACGAGCTGAATGATTGGATAGTCAAAAATAAAATATAAATGATTATACATAAAATGTTGCATTTTCTCTGCAAATATCGACCTGAGTACACGTGTCCGCAATATTGAACAAATCAATCAATCCAACAAAGCCTGAAATTCACCGTCAGTTATTGACGTTTTTCAATCTGAAAACGAATACGAAGAAAAAATGTTTTTAGCTCATCGACCTCCTGTCGAAGAGTTTCAGTGTTCGGTACGATGTCGGAGCATTTTCCGATTCTAAAAATTTTTGCCCTGAAATCCCGGACAGACCCCTTGGATCACGAAATGACTATTAAGCCTGTTTTACATTTGTGCAATGCAATGCAATGCAATGCAATGCACGGTGCAAGGCGTGAACTGCGCATGCGCGCAATACAAATTGCATAATGTAAAAACGGTCATGCAATGCAATGAAGCTTGCATTGCCGAATAACATGCGCTATTTGCATTGCATTCCGCGTGCAAGTCTAGTTACTTCTTTGGTTATTTCGGAAGCACCAACTTTGTAGAGTTATCACCAGAAAGTTTGACGTTTCAATATTGTTACGATTGTTACTGTGCAAAATATTAGAGTTCGGCATGTCAAATAAAAAGTAAGTAAAACAAGTTAATTTATTGAGTGTTTATATACATATTAGTGATATAAATGTTTAAAGTGCACTACATAAGAACCATCAATATAATGTGTTCACAACGAAATCTAAAAAGTAAATATGATGTAGGTGCTTATATAGATATAATTATTGTCTCCGTTATAAATATCGCAATCGTGTGTTTGACAATTCGTGATAAAATCATGAACAAAATAGATTATAAAAATGGTACGAATTTTAAAATATAGATAAACAATTGCACATGCCGCATAATTAGGTTACATTTGTATATTACAGCAACCAAAAGTATGTACGTATATTAAAATAATTTATTGAACAATAATCTGTGTAAATGTATGTTTGCATGTAGCGAACTGACGCGATGAATCCAGCTTGATTAAAAGATCTAAAATGGTATATAACACGATCCAAATCTGTGATTAACGTTGAATTATTCAAGTTAAAAATATGGTAATAACGTTTGTTATTGACACACGTTTAGAACATTACAATAAATATTACAGAATGTTACTGTATATAATATAGATACAGGAATAAATCATTGATTCTCCGTAGTCTACTGTGCTTAGTCTGAAAAAAATATTCGCAAAGAACAGTCGTTCTGAGCTGAACGATATTCAAACAACATATTCGTTAAATTATATTTTCCCGTGATGAAGCGCTCATTTCTTTGACGGGTTTGTACACCTTTATAGTGGAAAAATGTGGCACAGATGTCGTAATGAAAAGCAGACGAATCATTTATTCTGTATTATATATCACAGGTAGGACATTTTGTTATATGTACTAATGTAAAATGTGTTAAAATGTGTTTGAACCAAGTAATCTGACTGTACACTGAATCATCGTTTTATTTCAGTTGTAAGTCTCATAATGACTGCCACCCTAATTGTACGACTTGCTCGGCTAGATGATAACGACAACTTCTTTAATTTCTCGTTCTTATCTATTTATATTTGTATCAGTCTGATAGGAAACGTTACAATAATTTCATTCGCTTACAAAATCGATACGTATGTTGTTTTACTGAATAGACTGGATGAATTTGACAAGAAACTGAAGAAATTTCATGTAACCGTGTGGAATACTGTTCCGTTTTGGTTGATTATCTGTCATATTCTCATGATTCCAGTCGTTCTTTATGCATTATACATAGCAGACAGGTCTGTTGAGAAGAAACTGCTTGATGTATTATGTGTTTTTCTACCAATAATTACAAAGTGTTTAACATTATGCTTTCTCATTGCAATGTTAACGTTTCTATGGCAACGGTGTCATGGTATTAATCTGCTTCTTGAAGAACTCGACGATTCCCTCCTAGAAGACAATATTAGTGACCGCATTATGAATGCCAGAGAAAATTCAAAAGTAACCTCAGAACAAAAGGCAACACAAATTCTCATGAATGTTACGGTGTTGCTTGAGCAACTGGTAGAAATCACGGAACTGATCAAAGATGTATTCTCAGTCATCCTTTTTATTAGCTCATCGACCTCCTGTCGAAGAGCTATAGTGTTCGGTACGATGTCTGTAGCATCTTCCGATTTCAAAAATTTTTGCACAGAAATCCCGGACAGACCCCCTGGATCACGAAATGACTATTACAACATATGTCCGTATGTATGTCGCTCGTCCGCTCGCTCGCTCGCTCGCTCGCTCGTACGAGATTTTTTGTTCCACCCAGATCTCCTAAACTACCCAACGGATTTTTATGAAATTTTTTCTGCAGATACGTGTTATGGTCTAGTTGTGCAAGGTACATTTTATTTTTCTTCGTACTTGATATTCCAATTTTTTTTCAGTTTTTATTTTTTTTCTGCGTTATTATTTATTCAATTGTATTCAAAATTTTCATGCATATGCAGGAAATGGAACAATATTTTTCCAAATTTTTTATTTTGAAAAATTATGTAAGACCATTGGAGAAAAAAATATTTTTTAATTAAAAATTGAACAAAAGAAGATCAATGCATTTATGGTCGGCTTAGTTTGCTTGGCTTTTGTCAAAATGTATTCACACTTGTGTTAAATTTGTTGTTTTATTTGCGACCTAGGCACCTAGGATTTTAAAAGTGTATCTAGATAAATAATAATTTGTGATATATTCAGACTTGGACATAGGTCGATGAGCTGCAGGCATGGATGTCTGTATTCAATCATAGTTATTATTAATAGTACATTATACACCAAGGGCGAGAAACCAAAATGGTGGTCTCTCCCGAGATGTGTATACTATTTTTTAGAAACACTTAATTTCATTTCTGTCCCGATTTTGACGCCATAGAAACTTCTACTCCCGAACGTGTAAAAAAACCATTATTATAACTAATAATGTTAATAAATATTTATATTAAATTTTTTCTTTCATTTATCATTTTTATTTTTACTAACGACAACGCTGAAAACACTTATCAGAGCCGGACTAGATAATATTAACTTCTGTTTTATATACAGATTTGAAGTGTAACAACGAAATCTAAAAATGAAATAATATTAATTTATGTTTCACAAATTAAAAATTTATTTGCTATTTATTGGTTAACTTTCTGATCATATAACGTATATAGTGTCCAATTTGACGTAAAATTAAATAGCGAAATACTATTTAAGTAGTTGTTTAAAATTGTCAAATTCTATTTACAAATCTATAATAATTCATATTGCAAAGAACTTTCAGATAGTTATATTATTAAGATCACGACTTTCTCGATTTAAAATGTACCCTTAAGAAGCACTCGTAAATGGAATTTTTATTTCATATCAAAATAAAGAGCAACTTGATAGTGAAATGCAGCATCTTGAATGATTTTCGGTAATAGAGAAATCACGGGAAAATATCATATAACGAGTATGTTGTTTGAATATCGTTCAGCTCAAAACAACTGTTTCATGCGAATATTTTTTTCAGACTAAATTGGGAAATGATTATCATCGGCTTCATCACAGTGCGCTACGGAGAATTAATGATTTATTCCTGTATCAATATTATATACACAGTAACATGATGGAAGACATTCTGTAATATTTATTGAAAATGTAATATTCTAAATGTGTGTCAATAACAAAAGTTATTACCATATTTTCAACTTAAATAATTCAACTTTAATCACAGATTTGGATCGTGTTATATACCATTTTACATCTTTTAATCAAGCTGGATTCATCGCGTCTGTTAGCTACTATGCAAACATACATTTACATAGATTATTGTTCAATAATTTATTTCAATATACGTACATACATTTGATTGCTGTAATATACAAATGTAACCTAATTATGCGGCACGTGTAATTGTTCATCTATATTTTAAAATTCGTACCATTTTTATAATCTATTTTGTTCATGATTTTATCACGAATTGTCAAAACACACGACTCCGATAATTATAACAGAGACAATAATTATATCTATTTAAGTACTTACATAATACAGTGCACGTCGCTTATTGGAATCACGGATAATGTTATCAATCGGATATTGTTATCACTTTCGCGAAGAACGGACCGGACGTATACAACTACATTAAAAAAATTCGTTTATAGGAATCAAAATATCGGTTAATGTTATCAATTTTTTCTTGAGATAGTTTTCGTCCCCAGCAATTTTAAAATCAACAGTACAATAAAGTAGTTTTTATAAAGAACTTTTTAGAAATTGTATTGTCTAGTTTATTGTATTATGCCGGGCTGTTTGACAGTAAACACAAATAAACTCGGACAATGCGTTTGTATAGTCTTAACTCAACTAAGTTTTGCGGCAAGGTGTGCAGTAAAGGTCATCTGATTTTCAGAAGCATTACGCGTATGAAATTTTTATTAACCAGCCCAAATCATTTTGAATTCTCTGTATTCTGCGGAAAGTTAAGTTCTCAATACACGGTCCGTAGTGATAATTTGTTGTAATTACAAAAATGCTAATATTGTTTAACAAATAATATATGTATATTCAGTTCCGAAGTTTATCGTCAATATGATTAACTAGTATTCAAAGAATGGGTTAGTCACCCATGCCTGCAGCTCATCGACGTATGTGCAAGTCTGAATATATCACAAATTATTATTTATCTAAATTCACTTTTAAAATCGTAGGTGCCTAGGTCGCAAATAAAACAACAAATTTAAAACAAGTGTGAATACATTTTCTTCTCTTGACAAAAGCAAAGCAAACTAAGCCGACTATAAATGCATTGATCTTCTTTTGTTCAATTTTTAATTAAAAAATATTTTTTTCTCCAATGGTCTTACATAATTTTTCAAAATAAAAAATATGGAAAAATATTGTTCCATTTCCTGCATATGCAAGAAAATTTTGAATACAATTGAGTGAAAAATAAAGGAGAAAAAAAATAAAAACTGAAAAAAAGTTGCAAAATATTTTTTTTCTCAAGTGCGAAGGAAAATTTTGAAAAATAAAATATACCTTGCACAACTAGACCATAACAAGTATCTGCAGAAAAAATTTCATAAAAATCCGTTGGGTAGTTTAGGAGATCTGGGTGGAACAAAAAAATCTCGTACGAGCGAGCGAGCGAGCGAGCGAGCGGACGAGCGACATACATACGGACATATGTTGTAATAGTCATTTCGTGGTCCAGGGGGTCTGTCCGGGATTTCTGTGCAAAAATTTTTGAAATCGGAAGATGCTACAGACATCGTACCGAACACTATAGCTCTTCGACAGGAGGTCGATGAGCTAAAAAGAAGTAATACATGTCCGTTTTATGAACTCGTCAATTTTTGTTAAGATCACGACGCGTTTCGAACTCTCGTTCGTTATCAAGT
This sequence comes from Carabus problematicus, assembly GCA_963422195.1. NCBI lineage: Eukaryota > Metazoa > Arthropoda > Insecta > Coleoptera > Carabidae > Carabus > Carabus problematicus. The sequence continues at coordinate 1,983,150 of OY728578.1, forward strand.
GACAAGGTGTGGTGTCATGTTATGGTTTATATACCTGCCGTGTTTATTGGTGTGTGACTGTTCAATGATGCGTGTTTTCTGTGTAATATTTTGAGTGGTATGAATATGGCATTCGATTGGCTGTTTATTTGTATGTTTATTTTGGGTTTTTTAAGTTTTTCTTTATATATCTCTAGGTTCTCGATGATGTTTAGTTTCCTGCCTTTGGGTTGTTTTTTGATTATTTTCATTATGTCTTTTATGTCGTCTGTTGCGTGTTTATTATCAAGTAGGTGGGGGCTGCGTAGTTGGAGTCGATTTTGAGTTTTTTTAATGGAGTTTATGTGTTCTTTATTTTAAATTTAAATAAATCTTTAAATTTTCTACCAGTTTGGCCTATGTAGTTTAGATTACAAGTGTTGCATTTTAATTTGTATATTCCGCTTTGGTTGTATTTATCTATGTTTTCTATGTTGTTTTTAATTTGACTTTTGAGGTTGTCTGTAGTTTTGTAAGCTATGTTTAGGTTGTGTTTCTTGAAAAGTTTAGTTATTCTGTAAGTTTGTTGTCCTATGAAGGTAAATGTGGTCCATGGTTTAAGTTCTTGAATATTGTTATTGTCTTTATTTTTTGTGGTTTCTTTTGATATCTTGTTATATTTTATTTACAGTATTAGTGTTATATCCGCTGTTGCTGGCTATTTGTTTGATAATGTTTAGTTCTATTGTCACTAGTACTATGGGGGGGGGAGTTCGTAAAACATGGTGTATAAGTGAACTAAAATGTATAGCATTCTCAGACGAAAACAGAAATCGCGTATTTTAGAAGATCCAGCTTGATTAAAAGATGTAATATAGCATATAACACGATCCAAATCTGTGATTAACGTTGAATTATTCAAGTTAAAAATATGGTAATAACTTTTGTTATTGACTCACATTTAGAAAATTACAATAAATATTACAGAATGTCTTCCATCATGTTACTGTGTATATAATATTGATAAAGGAATAAATCATTGATTCTCCGTAGTCTACTGTGCTTAGTCTGAAAAAAATATTCGCATGAAACAGTCGTTCTGAGCTGAACGATATTCAAACAACATATTCGTTAAATTACATTTTCCCGAGATGAAGCGCTCATTTCTCTATTACCGAAAATCGATAACGATGCTGCATTTCAATTTCAAGTTGATCTTTATTTTGACGGGTTTGTACACCTTTATAGTGGAAAAATGTGGAACAGATGTCGTTATGAAAAGCAGACGAAAGATTTATTCTGTATTATATATCACAGGTAGGACATTTTGTTATACTAATACTATGCATGTGTTTGAACCATGTAATCTGACTGTACACTGAATCAACGTTTTATTTCAGTTGTAAGTCTCATAATGACTGCCACCCTAATTGTACGATTTGCTCTGCTAGATGATAACGACGACTTCTTTAATTTCTCGTTCGCATCTATTTATAGTGGTATCAGTCTGATAGGACAAGTTACAATAATTTCATTCGCTTACAAAATCAATGCGTATGTTGTTTTAGCGAATAGAGTGGATGAATTTGACAAGAAACTGAAGAAATTACATGTAATCGTGTGGAATACTGTTCCGTTTTGGTTGGTTATCTGTCATGTTGTCATGATTCCGATCGTTATTTATGCAATATACATAGCAGACAGGTCTGTTGAGAAGAAACTGCTTGATGTATTATGTGTTTTTCTACCAATCATTACAAAGTGTTTAACATTATGCAGTCTCATTGCAATCTTAACGTTTCTATTGCAACGGTGTCATGGTATTAATCTGCTTCTTGAAGAACTCGACGATTCCCTTCTAGAAGACAATATTAGTGACCGCATTATGAATGCCAGGGAAAATTCAAAGATAACCTCAGAACAAAAGGCAACACACATTCTTATGAATGTTACGGTGTTGCTTGAGCAACTGGTAGAAATCACGGAACTGATGAAAGATGTATTCTCAGTCATCCTTTTTATTAACTTTGCATTTCTTATTTTGCTGATATCTATGGTTGTCGTGGGGTACATGTATTATACAACTACGACTGAATTATCTGTGTTGGAATATTTTCTCTTGCTTGTCTTCTATATTATCCAATCATTAGTGGTGTATATAATCTGCTTTTTGCTAGAAACAGAAGTAAGTGAATTTTTGAAAATTATTTTAGTCCATAAGTCCTTATAGACACGAACATAAACATTGAAATATCCCTATTTACAAAATAAAAGTCGCTTTCCAGACATAAACGATACATTTCCTAATATTTGTGGCGAAATAATTATTGATCTCATTATATTCGTGTTTATATTGTATACTTGGCCGTATGTTTTCACATGAAAACTAAATGTGTGATTTCTGTTCAGACAAGAAATATTTACATTACTCTGGGCCAACTGAATATGTACTATTTATCTGCAAAACTGGCTCTTATGGTAATTTACTATACCTCAAAATAATTAATTAGGACAAGGTCATACAAAACATTAATTTTATATGGTGTTACAGAAAAATACACTGCTACTCCAAGGATTGCATAGCAAAATTGATATGAATTTATTCGGAATTATTCCTTTGAAACCATCAGTTTTCTTGAAAGTAAATCCATTGTTTACAGAATTAAGATTATGTGTTATTTTATTGTTAATAATAGTTGTTTGTTTCAGCAACTTGATATCTGTAAGACACTTATGTTGTTACTTATTCAGTATAATCAAAAATCACAAGTGCTTAAATAAAGAATATTTAGAAATGGCCACCATTTAAACGTTCAGCAAAAAATGACGTTTTGGTCAGCTCTAAAATGTGTTCTGTCGGCAAATATAGTCAGTTGAGCCGCCGCTTGTAGTCAGAAGTAAAACATAATTGATCAGCAAATAATGTCATATTAAGCAGCTCTACAGTTATTTCTATTAAATATATTTGAAACAAATCGAAAGTCACATTTGATAAAATTACCCTACAGTGATCTTATTAAAAATAAAACATTGAAAAGTATGAAAATAAAATTAAATATTATCCTGCCCTACCCTACCTAATAATATAAACCCCTACCCTACCCATCCGTACATGAAATATAAGCTAAAGGTCAGTGGAAAAATTAATGATCATTCATGAGGTTTAAATTTCATAATTTTGTTGCTGATCAATTTGATAATCTTGCTGATTAAATAATAATTTAGTTAAATACTTTCCTTTAGAAATATACTGAATTCACTTTACACAGGTTTTTGCAAGATTCCAATTTAACACGATTAAAATAGATTTTTACACGTCATATTCACATATTCATTTAACGTCAAAAGGTGATGACGATAAAGATAAGTAGCAATATATAATACATATATATATATATATATATGTATATATATATATATATATATATATATATATATATATATATATATATGTATATATATATATATATATATATATATATATATATATATATATATATATATATATATATATGTATATGTATATCTTTTCTACAGTTTCTTGTTACGATTGTCGCATATTTTAGTTTGTGTATACATATCTTTGCTGAATATCTGGTGGCATATAAATATTTATGTATAATTTAAAATATAACTTAAGCACTGTACTTACCCGAAATATATCATTAATACTAAATTATTACTTACTTTAATTAAATGTGCTCACATACAACCCAGGTAAGAAAGAAATTGATTTTGTACATACATTATTTATGTTTTTTTTTACTTTATATGATATATGGAATTATATGTATATACGAGCTGAATGATTGGAAAGTCAAACATAAAATATGAATGATTATGCATAAACTTTTGCATTTTCTTCACAAATATCGACCTGAGTACACGTACCCGCAATATTGAACAAATCAATCAATAAAGAAAAGCCTGAAATTCAACGTCTGTTATTAATGTATTCCAATCTGAAAAATAATATGAAGGAAAAAAAATGTTGTTTGTACTTTCTTATGCATAGTATAAAGGAAGAATAGGAATCATGAAAGATTTCGATTGTGAGATGGAAAGCGATGTTAATAGCACTTAATGCACAATAAATAGAGTATATATATATATATATATATATATATATATATATATATATATATATATATATATATATATATATATATATATATACATATACATATATATATATATATATATACATATACATATATATATATATATATATATATATATATATATATATACAGGGTGTCCTATTTAAACGGGCCACTACAGGGATCTCGGAAACTATAACAGATACAAGGTCGGTTAAATTAGACAAAAGTTGCGCATTTATGGGCCAATGTTAATGGCGATTTCATATTTTGAAAATTTTGCATGGCTCACTAGATAATGACAAAAGTATGATTTTCTCGAAATTTAATTTTCCGTTATAACTCACAAAGTACAAAAAATATTGAAAAAAGTTTCAAATAAATATTTTAGCATACATAAGATAGTTCTCGATGAATTTAATGAAAATTTTTTTTAATAGATATTTCTGGAGATACAGCATGCAACGTGAATTTTTTAAATGGAAACCATAGTTAATTTTTTTCTAGCTAGAAAGCGCTATTTTTTCTGTTTACAATAGTGTATTCGTTTATATAAATATCTTTTTTGGTTTTTAAGAAAAATTAAAAAGTATGGCAAATAGAATGATCTTCGTAGAGTGCCATGAAAATTTGGTATAAAACAATTGCATCTAAATGTGTTATGTACATGCAAAACAATTGAAATTCAATAATATTTGGTAAACAAAAGATTATAGACAAAAAATAATTTATGTAGGTATGGCTTCATACGAAAATCTGTGTAATAGTTTTCAGTTTACACAACGAATTTTGTTTCATTTATCAAATGTTATTGAATTTCATTTGTTTTGCATGTACTAAACATGTTTAGATGCAATTGTTTTATATCAAATTTTCATGGCATACTTCGAAAATCATTCTTGTTATCATACTTTTTAGTTTTTATTCGAAACTAAAAAAAATATTTATATAACCAAATACATCATTGTAAAGAGGAAAAATAGCTCTTTCTAACTAAACTAAAATTAAATATGGTTCCTATTTAAAAAATTGAACTTGCATGCTGTATCTCCAAAATAGAAAGGTAAAAAACAATTTCATCAAATTCCTCAAAAAGCCTGTTGTCTATGCTAAAGTATTTATTTGAAACATTTTTCAATATTTTCAGCACCGAGTTATAATGGAAAATTAAAATTCGAAAAAATCACATTTTTGTCATTATCTAGTGAGCCATGCAAAATTTTCAAAATATGAAATCGCCATTAACATTGGCCCATAAATGCGCAACTTTTGTCTAATTTAACCGACCTTGTAACTCTTATAGTTTCCGAGATCCCTGTAGTGGCCCGTTTAAATAGGACACCCTGTATATATATATATATATATATATATATATATATATATATATATATATATATATATATATATATATATATATATATATATATATATATATATATACACTTATATATGTCATAATTTAGGGGAAATCTAACAAGCATAAATATCATTTGTAAATATATTATATAACTATCCAAGAAAAATCCATTAAAATAGCTAATGAATATTTCTATTAAATTATTTTTCATTAATTTTTTTATCAAATTATTTTCTATTTTTTTACTAATGGCATCGCTGAAAACAAATATTACACGTTTATAGTAGACGTTTCTTAGCGACTTATACTGTAAATGTGTTTTCGTGTAGTAGAACATTGTTTTAATCGGTTTTAGAACGTGTGTAAACGTAATCGAACATGACGTTATAATTTCTAGTGATATTGCATTGATGCCGTAAATTGGTTGTTTGGCTGGATACAGTATAGCTTTTAGTTTTATTTTACTGCTTCAGTGATGATTTGTTGTAATTAAAAAATGCTAATATTGTTTAACGAATCATCGCTACTGGAGGTTGCTGTTGATATTTTGATATGCTCCGCAGGATCGTTTTCAACTGTTTCTGATTCTAAAAAAATATATTAAATATTTTATACTAGCAAAACGTACCCGGCGTCGCTCGGGGTTCTACCAATAGCTATTATTCTAAAGCTTTATGATGAACAATATTTTTTTATTTTTCATCCGGTGCGAATAAGAATAAATTTCTTGGCGTACAATTTATTAATTTTCCACTGAAATGCAGTACACTTCGCTTATAACGAACCGGTTTATAACGAACCAATCTATAAGGTACGAACTAAAGTATCATTAAACGTGCGTTTTTTTTTTCGCAAACACGAATCGTTTTATAACGAACTTTCGGGTATAACGAACCCTAATTTTTCTTATAATTGCAAAAGTTTTCGGTTTTAACGAACGTAAAACGGCATTTTACCAAATATTCAGTTGATTCCTTGAAATCAAATCGCGTATGTAGGGTCGCCGTAACAATTCTTGCAGTTCTTGTGTGTATGTGGTTAACTGTATGAAAAAAAAAATATCGGACCTTCCCGCGATTGGAGCGGCCCGTGCGGAAATTTCAGCATGGCCGCCCTTGTTCACTGTATTTAATGCGTTAAAGATGTACAATTATGAGTTATGCAATTTCGGATAAAACACGTGAAGCTCTTACTTTAAATAAATAAAAATAATAATATAAAGTAATATGTAATAAATATAAACAAAAGTAATATGAACGATTTTTTTCACAAAAGATTCATAAAAATTATTGTTAATGTACATATGTATATGTACATATTACAAAATAATATCGATTCAATTTTGAACAAATCTGGATTTGTCTAGTTTTGCAAAACAGTTCTTCATGTTATGTACCTACTTGAAACATGAACCTATGCATTAATAAAAATAATGAATTTTTGATGTTTATCGTTTATTACGAATTCGCTTATAGCGAACTATTTTCGTCGGTCCCATGAGGTTCGTTATAAGCTAAGTTTACTGTATTACAATTATTTACATGCATAATTACGTACGTAATAAATGTTAAATTATTACGTAACATTATTAGTATTACGTACATTTATTAAATTCAAATTGAATCGCCTGCTCAACCATCAACAATACAGTAACAGTACCGTTGCCATGGAAGTAAATATATCCGAACAAAAGACTTACAATATACTATGTGAGTGGTATTAGTCGGCTTTGCATATGCCAACAAAAGAATAATATTCAGTTAATTATGAACATACGTCATATTTAATTTTATTTCCTTTTTTTTCTAAATTTCGAAGTAGATATCGTCGTTCCCATGTATCCTATGACACCCGCATGGTCCTAGTGGGTATCTCTGCAAATTTTTAACCCGATCGGTCGACGGGTGTAGAATTGTATAAGGAACAGACAGACAGACAGACAGACAGACAGAAATTGACTTTTATATAATAGATTACAGAAAAATACACTGCTACTCCAAGGATTGCATAACAAAGTTGATATGAATTTATTCGGAATTATTCCTTTGAAACCGTCAGTTTTCTTAAAAGTAAATCCATTGTGTACACAATTAAGGTTATGTGTTATTTTATTATTAATAATAATTGTTTGTTTCAGCAACTTGATGTCTGTAAGACACTTATGTTGTTACTTATTCAGTATTATAAAAAATCATAAGTGTTTAAATAAAGAATATTTAGAAATGGCTAACATTTAAACGTTCAGCAAAAAATGACGTTTTGGTCAGCTCTAAAATGTGTTCCGTCGGCAAATATAGTCAGTTGAGCCGCCGCTTGTAGTCAGAAGTAAAACATAACTGATCAGCAAATAATGTCATATTAATCAGCTCTACAGTTATTTCATTTAATAAAATTACCCTACAATGGTCTTATTAAAAATAAAACATTGAAAAGTGTGAAAATTAAATTAAATATAATTCTACTCTACCCTACTTAATAATATACTCCCCTACTCTACCCTACCTAATAATACACTCCACCACTCTACCCTACCCATCCATACATGAAATATAAGCTAAAGATCATTTGACAAATTAATGATCATTCATGAGTTTTAAATTTTATAATTTTGTTGCTGATCAATTTGATAATCTTGCTGACAAAGTAATAATTTTGCAGACCAAATAATAATTTAATTAAATACTTCCCTTTAAAAATACGCTCAATTCACTTTACACACGTTTTTTTGCACGATTCCAATTTAACACGATTTAAAAAGGTTGTATTTTTACACGACATATTCACATATTCATTTAACGTCAAAAGATGATGACGATGAAGTTAATTAGCAATATATATATATATATATATATATATATATATATATATATATATATATATATATATATATTAGTTCGTGTGTACATATCGCATATCTTTGCTGAATATCTGATTGCATATAAATATTTAAGTAAAATTGAAATTATAACTTAAGCACTGTACTTACCCGAAATATATCATTAATACTAAATGATTACTTACTTTAATTAAATGTGCTCACATACAACACAGGTAAGAAAGAAATTGATTTTGTACATACATTATTTATGTTTTTTACTTTATATGAAATATGGAATTATGTACATACGAGCTGAATGTTTGGAAAGTCAAAAATAAAATTTTAATGATTATAGATAAAATGTTGCATTTTCTTTACAAATATCGGCCTGAGTACACGTGCCCGCAATATTGAACAAATCAGTCAATCCAGAAAAGCCTGAAATTCACTGTCGGTTATTATCGTATTCCAATCTAAAAAATAATGTGAAGAACAATGTTTTTTTTATTATTTGAAACAGACTATTAAAAGAAAAGAGTAATACGACTGAGTATCGCCCGCATGAAGTTTTGAAATCTTTACATATGTCAGAGGTGTATATTGGAAATAGAAGTGGACCGAGGAAAGAATCTTGAGGAACCCCAGAGGGTATGGGTAGGGTAGGATAGGGTAGGGTAGGGTAGGGTAGGGTAGGGTAGGGTAGGGTAGGGTAGGGTAGGGTAGGGTAGGGTAGGGTAGGGTAGGGTAGGGTAGGCTGAGTAATTATTATTCAGCACAAAACACATTGCCACGATAATATAAATTACGCAGGAGGTACATTTCCATTTACATATTTGCTCGAAAAATAGCTGTTAAGCTCTTCAACATTGCTAAAATATTCTGCAATTACATGTTCAGTGCAAGGAATAACATCTAGCTGACGGGGTTCAGTCCATTCGTTACTGTTATTAGTTTTTCCAAGTCGATATTCAAAGTATGCTTTCTTTTCTCTCCTAATGGCACTAAAAATTAGTAATATAATTACAAAAATTTCAATTTTAATGAAATGTAAAAGGCGAGTTGGTACTGTCAGCAAGAATAAATCGCTTATATCAAATATTTTTAGCCGGTCGGTATGATGTCTGTAGCATTCTCCTATAGGAATTTTTTATTGTTTTTTTTTTCATTATTAATATGCACGAAAAGAAACCATTAATATAACTAATAACGTGTCAGCAACGAAATCTAAACATGAAATAATATTAATTTATGTTTCACAATCAAGACACAAATTAAAGACTTATTTTGTAATAATTTTTTGATATCAACAAATTCTAAAGTTGGTAATCCAAAATTTTATGTTACACATTTGCCGTAAATTTTTTTTTGCTATTTATTCGATAAGTTTCTTAACAAATATTCTATTTACAAATCTGTAATAATTCATATTGGAAAGAATATTCAGAGAGTTATAGTATTAAGATTACGACCTTCTCGATTTAAAGTGTACCCTGAAGAAGTACTCGTATATGAAATTTTTTTTTTATATCATGAGATTTATTGAAATTTACAATCATTCTCACGAATTTACTTGTTACTTATTAAATAAAGTTATTATCATTTGTGTAGTTTAATGAAAAATTAAATATGATGTAGGTACTTGTATAGATACTAGGTGAATTTTAAAATATAGATGATCAATTGCACATGCCGCATAATTAGGTTACATTTGTATATTACAGCAATCAAATGTATGTACGTATATTAAAATAAATTATTCAACAATAATCTGTGTAAATGTATGTTTGCATGTAGCTAACTGACGCGATGAATCCAGCTTGATTAAAAGATGTAAAATGGTATATAACACGATCCCAATCTGTGATTAACGTTCAATTATTCAAGTTGAAAATATGGTAATAACTTTGGTTATTGACACACGTTTAGAACATTACAATAAATATTATAGAATGTTACTGTATATAATATTGATACAGGAATAAATCACTGATTCTCCGTAGTCTACTGTGCTTAGTCTGAAAAAAATATTCGCATAAAACAGTCGTTCTGAGCTGAACGATATTCAAACAACATATTCGTTATATGATATTTTCCCGTGATGAAGCGCTCATTTCTCTATTACCGAAAATCATTCAAGATGCTGCATTTCACTTTCAAGTTGATCTTTATTTTGACGGGTTTGTACACCTTCATAGTGGAAAAATGTGGCACATATGTCGTTATGAAAAGCAGACGAATCATTTATTCTGTATTATATATCACAGGTAAGACATTTTGTTATACTATGCATGTACTAATATAAAATGTGTTTGAACCAAGTAATCTGAATATGCACTGAATCATCGTTTTATTTCAGTTGTAAGTCTTATAATGACTGCCACCCTAATTGTACGACTTGCTCGGCTAGATGATAACGACGACTTCTTTATTTACTCGTTCTTATCTATTTATATTTGTATCAGTCTGATAGGACAAGTTACAATAATTTCATTCGCTTACAAAATCGATAAGTATGTTGTTTTACTGAACAGACTGGATGAATTTGACAAGAAACTGAAGAAATTACATGTAATCGTGTGGAATACTGTTCCGTTTTGGTTGATTATCTGTCATGTTATCGTAATTCCGATCGTTTTTTATGGAATGTACATAGCAGACAGGTCTGTTGAGAAGAAACTGCTTGATGTATTATGTGTTATTCTACCAATAATTACAAAGTGCACGACATTATGCTTTCTCATTGCAATGTTAACGTTTCTATGGCAACGGTGTCATGGTATTAATCTGCTTCTTGAAGACCTCGACGATTCCCTTCTAGAAGACAATATTGGTGACCGCATTATGAATGCCAGGGAAAATTCAAAAATAACCTCAGAACAAAAGGCAACACAAATTCTTATGAATGTTGCGGTGTTGCTTGAGCAACTGGTAGAAATCACGGAATTGATCAAAGATGTATTCTCAGTCATCCTTTTTATTAATTTTGCATTTCTTATTTTGTTGATTTCTATGGTTGTCGTGGCGTACAAGTATTATGCAACTATGACTGAAATATCAGTGTTCGAATATTTTCTCACGCTTGTCTTCTATATTATCCAAACATTATTCGTGTATATAATGTGCTTTTTGCTAGAAACAGAAGTAAGTGCATTTTTGAAATTTATTTTAGTCCATAACATCTTATAGACACGAACATAAACATTGAAATATCCCTATTTACAAAATAAAAGTCGCTTTATTTTTAAAAGATAAAAGATAAATTTTCTAATACCTTATTTGTAGCGAAAAAATTACTGATCTCTTTATATTCGTGTTTATATTGTATACATGGCCGTATGTTTTCACATGAAAACTAAATGTGTGATTTCTGTTTAGACAAAAAATATTTACATTACTGTGGGCCAACTGAATATATATTATTTGACTGCAAAACTGGCTTTCATGGTAATTTACTGAATTACGTATATGTACCTTGTACCTGCATATTGTTTGAAAATAATTAATTCAAAGATATTATTTTAATTATTTCAACATATTGGAATATCTTTATTACAGAAAAATACACTGCTACTCCAAGGACTACACAACAAAGTTGATATGAATTTATTCGGAATTATTCCTTTGAAACCATCAGTTTTCTTAAAAGTAAATCCATTGTATACACAATTAAGGTTATGTGTTATTTTATTATTAATAATTGTTTGTTTCAGCAACTTGATGTCTGTAAAACGCTTATGCTGTTACTTATTCAGTATAATCAAAGAGTGCTAAAATAAAGAATATTTAGAAATGGCTACTATTTACACGTTCAGCAAAAAATGACGTTTTGGTCTGCTCTAAAATGTATTCTGTCGGCAAATATAGTCAGTTGAGCCGCCACTTGTGATCAGAAAGTAAAACATAACTGATCAGCAAATAATGTCATATTAAGCAGCTCGAAAGTTATTTCTATTAAATATATTTGCAGCAAATCGAAAGTCACATTTAATAAAATTACCCTACAGTGATCTTATTAAAAATAAAACATCGAAAAATATGAAAATTAAATTAAATATTATCCTATCCTACCCGACCCTACCTAACAATACACTCCCCTACTCTACCCTACCCATGAAATATAAGCTGAAGATCATTTGAAAAATTAATGATCCTTCATGAGGTTTAAATTTCATAATTTTGTTGCTGATCAATTCGATAATCTTGCAGAGCAGGTAATAATTTTGTTGACGAAAGATGTGTTTATCTGGCGATCAAATTTAGTTTGTTTGCTAACAACGTATTGCAACCCGATATTTTTTTACTACCGACAAAAACATAGTATGCCGACCAAATGATTTAATGCTAACCAAATATCTAACTGGCGACCCGTTTAAATACTTCTCTTTAGAAATACACCCAATTCACTTTACAGATGTTTTTTGCACGATTCCAATTTATCACGATTAAAAATGGTTGTATTTTTACACGACATATTCACATATTCATTTAACGTCAAAAGATGATGACGACGATATTCGTATATCTTTGCTGAATATCTGGTGGCATATAAGTATTTATGTAAAATTGAAAATATAACTTGAACACTGTACTTACCCGAAATAAAACATTAATACTAAACGATTACTTACTTTCATTGAATATGTTCACATACGGACAATATAGATAATAAAGAAATTGATTTTGTACATACATTATGTATGTTTTTTTCTTTATATGAAATATGGAATTATGTACATACGAGCTGAATGATTGGAAAGTCAAACATAAAATATAAATGATTATACATAAAATGTTGCATTTTCTTTACAAATATCGACCTAAGTACACGTGCCCGCAATATTAAACAAATTAATTAATCAAGAAAAGCTTGAAATTCACTGTCGGTTATTAAGATATTCCAATCTGACATTCTATCATTAGCGTACAGTAAGAAGTGTAACGATATATTTAATGGCATCTAAATTTAAAAAAAATTATATTTAAAGTAATTATGAAGTCATCTGCATTGAAATCACATTAAAGATATAAAATATCAGCAACAAAAATTTAATAAATATTTCAAATGGATTACGTTACTAAAGTTTTTTTTTTACATATCCATAATTAATATTTTTCCGTCATTTGAGGGGCATTTCACCTAGTCCTTTATAATATGTCACGGGTAAGTACAATTTTATTAAAAATGATTATTTTATTATAAAGATATATTTTTATTTGGGTGAAATTGATGGAACACGAATGCGAGGAAGACCGAGGAATAAATGGATGAATATGATAGAAAATGTTTAGAGTGAACGTAAAATTATAAGCAGAAATAATAGGAGAGCATGTATGACAAGGTGTATGGATATTAACGAGGCGAGACAGTTATGTATGGATAGGTGTATTTGGCGAGCTATTGTTAGAAAATAAGGAATGAAAGGCAGTTTTCTATATAATATTAATTTTTTTAAGTGATTGTAGGGAATAAAGGGCCTGCTACCCCAATAATGGGAAAGGCGTGGTGTAGTGTATGTATGTTTGTATTTTTGTTCAACTGTTGTTTTATTTACAGGGGCAATCGCATTCGAACACGGCCGTAAGCAAGCCTATCACGTCACTTATCTTGATTTATTTTTCTGTTCACTTTCCTTATGATATTGCGTCTGATTTTAAAGATGAGTCAGTAATTAATAACTGTGATTCTGTGCAAGCTATAGAGCTGTAATTGTGCCTAAATATATTTCGGTGTAGATGTAGTTCCTAATATAAATCCCTAGTGTTGTATTCAGGAGCAGCATTTGCATTTTTATACATTAACGATGAATCAGGATGGACTCAATTCGCGTAACTTCGTTTTTACAAAAGTCTATAAATAAAATGAATACAGACGTTTTGAATTCTTTGTATTCTGATGAAAGTTATCAATGATGTACTTATTAAAACAATAAATAAAACTCAGGTGTTTTAAATCAATATTTTATTAGCACTCTTATAAATATTATTTTAACAAATAATGAGATTATTTTTATTTCATCAGTATTTAATATATTTATGGTAATATTCAGATCATTCATCCGGTTTCACACCAGTATGTGTCCGCAAATGAGACATTAAATATGACTGTCGAGTGAAACTTTTTTTACATCTGGCACATTCATAGGGTTTCGCACCGGTATGTGTCTGCATATGACGCATCAAGTCTGATTGTCGAATGAAACATTTTTCACATACAGCACATTTATGCGGTTTCTCACCGGTATGTACCTGCATATGACGCACTAAATGTGACTTTTGAATGAAACACTGTTCACACATAGCACATTTATGCGGTTTCTCACCGGTATGTGACCGCACATGAAGCACTAAATATGATCGTCGAACATAACTCTTTTCACACATAGCACATTTATACGGTTTCTCGTCTGCATGGACTTGGATATGCGTCTGTAATTTTGGTTTCGTACTGAAAGATTTACTACTGCATGTTAAACATTTATGCGATTTTTTGGCTGATGTATTTGTTTTTTCTCATTTTTTGTATGCACTTGTGTAGATGTGAATTCAGAACTATCAGAGTCCATGTCAGTGTCATGTCTGTTAGTATTTACGGCTATCTTCGATTCCGTTTCACTGTCGCTACTTTCAGTGGAGTAATTATCCATTAGAGATTCTTCCTTGTCATCTACTTCTTCCCTTTTCCAAGTATCCTCTTCTTTGACAAAAGAATCGTAGATATTCACGAACTCATATTCCGATTCTTCAACTATATATATTTCCCCGTCTTCCAATTTTATTTCACATTTTGTTTCATTAATGTCAATATGTTCGTTGTTTAAATCTACACGTAGTTCTGCTTCGTTGTCAGTATTTATTTTATCCATATAGTCTTTCAACAGTGAACTGTTTTTGAGACACATTGTCAGAAACTGATCGGTATCACGTAAACGTACACAACATTTTTCACAAATCAATATAATTCGCTTGGTTTTCAACCAGGCCTGAAATATAATAATAAATGTAAAGTAACAATAATACACGAACCGAAACGTCAAAACTGACCAAGTTACATGGCAGATAACCTATTATGTGTAATATATCCTTGTTCACTGATAACGAGCTGTTGATATTAATTAGCGATTTGTCATTCTTTTCGAGGCACACATAACATATATTCGCTGAACAATTCATTGAGTATAAACACTCTAAACACCCAACAATTCGTAAATTACGAATGTCAATACATACAGTAATATCCAATAATGCAGAATTACCGACAGTTACCAACCTTATAATTCCTAATATCACTAGTGTAATATACGATTGTGAAATATAAAACGTACCTGGTTCTGCCATCTTCTCGCAGTAATGTGAACTATATAACGTATTTTTATAGATCACAACCTTGTCGATTGAGGATAATAAACATTTAGAATTACCAAATATTTGTTTCATTAATAAGTTGTTTTTGTAGTAATTCATTTCACATGAAGAGTTTTGATAACAATAGAACATTAACCGAAAAAAAAAAAAAACTCCATGAAATCGCAGAATATTTGGATTTGAACTCTGAAATGGGCAATTGTAACGACGAAGCGTAAGGATGTTAAATAATTGTCAACTGTTGAATAATTCTGTTTTAATTTATTTTTTTTTGTATTAAAATTACGTAAATATTTTGAAAATAATTATATTGGTGTTTCATTTTGCAATTTCAAGATATGTATGATTAATATTGATAAATTATACGGGGGTCTCTAAGGGACCCCGCTTGGACATTTACGTAATTTTTAGATTGATTGATTGATTGATAAATACTTTCGAGTTTCACCCAGAATATCTGTTATCGCTATATTAGTTTTGATCGAGGTTTGAAGTGGTTGTAAAACAATGATATTATTTAATCATGTAAATATAAAATATTATTAATGTAGTGAATCACAACCGCAATTATTGTATCTTTGAAGTTTTATTTATTAATCAGCAAATCAAGCTAAAAACATGGTGTATAAGTGAACTAAAATATACTGAATTTCCTGATGTAAATAGAATTCACGTATCACGTGTCTTTTGAAAGATCCAGCTTGATCGAAAGATGTAAATTGGTGTAAAATAGGATCCACATCTGTGATTAATAGTGAATTATTCAAGTTAAAAATTTAATAATAACTTTTGTTATTGATACACATTTAGAACATTACATTTTCAATAAATATTGCAGAATGTCTTCCATCATGTTACTGTATATAATATTTATAAAAGAATGAAGCATTGATTCTCCGTAGCTCACTGTGATGACGCCGATGATAATCATTTCCCAGCTTAGTCTGAAAAAAATATTTGCATGAAACAGTCGTTCTGAGCTTGAACGATTTTCAAAACATATTCGTTATATGATATTTCCAGTGATGAAGCGCTCATTTCTCTATTACCGAAATTCGTTAAGGATGCTGCATTTCACTTTCAAGTTGTTCTTTATTTTGACGGGTTTGTACACCTTTATAGTGGAAAAATGTGACACAGATATCGTGATGAAAAGCAGACGAAAGATTTATTCTGTATTATATATCACAGGTAGGACATTTTGTTATACTATGCATGTACTAATGTAAAATGTGTTTGAACCAAGTAATCTGACTATACACTGAATCATCGTTTTATTTCAGTTGTAAGTCTTATAATGACTGTCAGCCTAATTGTACGACTAGCTCTGCTAGATGATAACGACGACTTCTTTATTTTCTTGTTCTCATGTATTTATAGTTGTACGAATCTGTTAGGACAAGTTACGATGATTTCATTCGCTTACAAAATCGATACGTATGTTGTTTTACTGAATGGACTGGATGAATTTGACAAGAAACTGAAGAAATTACATGTAATCGTGTGGAATACTGTTCCGTTTTGGATGCTTATCTGTCATATTATCATAGTCCCGTTCGATGTTTTTGCATTGTACATAGCAGACAGGTCTTTTCAGAAGAAACTGCTTGATGTATTAGCTGTTTATCTACCAGTCATTACAAACTGTTTGATGTTATGTATTCTCATTGCAATCTTACTGTTTCTATGGCAACGGTGTCATGGTATTAATCTGCTTCTTGAAGAACTCGATGATTCCCTCCTAGAAGACAATATTAGTGACCGCATTATGAATACCAGTGAAAATTCAAAAATAACCCCAGAACAAAAGGCAACACACATTCTTATAAATGTTACGGTGTTGCTTGAGCAGCTGGTAGAATTCACGAGATTGATCAAAGATGTATTCTCAGTCATCATTTTTATTGATTGTGCATTTTATATTTTAATGATTTCTACACTTGTCCCGTTGTACATGTATTATACAAGTACGACTGAAATATCTGGGTTGGAATATTTTCTCATGCTTGTCACCTATACTGCCCAACCATTGGAGGTGTATATACTGTGCTATTTACTAGAAACAGAAGTAAGTGTATTTTTGACAGTTATTTTAGTCCATGACATCTTGTAAACACGAACATAAACAGTGAAATGTCCCTATTTACAAAATAAAAGTCGCTCTCCAGACATGAACGAAACATTTCCTAATACATATTATTATTTGTGGCGAAGAAATTAGCGATTTCTTTATATTCGTGTCTACATTGTATACATGGCCGTATGTTTTGATATGAAAACTAAATGTGTGATTTCTGTTTAGACAAAAATTATTTACATTACTCTGGGCCAACTGAATATATATTATTTGACTCCAAAACTGGCTCTTATGGTATTTGCTGAATTACCTATGTGTACCTGCATATTGTTTCAAAATAATTAATTTAAAGATATTATTTTAATTATTTCAACATGTTGCAATATCTTTATTACAGAAAAATACACTGCTACTCCAAGGATTGCATAACAAAATTGATATGAACTTATTCGGAATTATTCCTTTGAAACCGTCATTTTTCTTAAAAGTAAATCCATTGTGTACAGAATTAAGATTATGTGTAATTTTATTATTAATAATAATTGTTTGTTCCAGCAACTTGATGTCTGCAAGACAATTATTTTGTTAATCATTCAGTATTACCAGAAATCACAACGTGCTTAACTCAAGAATATTTAGAAATACTCCCAATTTATTTTATACACGATTTTTGTCAATTTAACACGATTAAAAAAGTTGTATTATTATCTTCGGTTCAAATGATGATTATTTATAAACAAAGATAATTCGCAAGAGTATATACCGGGTGTCCCAAGAAATCTGGGGCATTGGGAATTAACATGTAAATAAAGAAATTGTATGATTACTTCTGAACATTTCAGAGCAAAAATGTAAATAACATGTATTGTTCAGAAGTAATCACAATATTTCTCTATTTACATGTTAATTCCCTATGTCCCAGATTTCTTGGGACACCCGGTATATATATATATATATATATATATATATATATATATATATATATATATATATATACTGAAGGGGATTTTGGTACACTATAAGACAGTGTTTACTATAACGAAGGTACACATTTTTTTAAATTTAGTTTTTACTAGCATATATTGTGCTCATACATGCATTTTTATGAATAAACAAACTAAAATTTTCATCTTTCAAAATAAAATATTATCTAAATTTTTAGAAATGTATATGTATACTAGGGTGTTCGTTAAACGAGGTTCGAATCAATTTTATCGGGCCGCCCCCCAAATCGGCCCCAAATAAATAAAAAAAAATTTCTGTAACCATATCAATTTTTTATTTTAACATTAAACTCTTGAGCACAAGAGTTTTCTTATTAAAATACATAAGGTTTTGCGATCTTTGCCGTAAGTTTTTTATTGCAGAATTATTTATGGGCCTAAAAATTCGAACTTTTCTGGAAGTAGACTATAAGTAAGCTTTATAAAAAAAAAATTGCTGCCCCGCTATCGTTAAAATTGTGTATGGATTATCTCATGCCAATATGATGTTATTTATTTATTATATTGTTGCTGAGAAACATTGAAAATATGCTTATCGTTGTTAAAGTTGAACATCATGAGGAAGTATCTTGTGTGTTGCCAAACATACATTGAATTCATTCATTGACAACCTACACGAGTTCGCATATAGTGAACTTAGAGAGCAAATATAGTCCATTATATCCGAAAATTCGCTATATGCGAGTTCACTTTATGCGAGGTTTTTGGATGGTATAATAGGGAAGGAAAAAGGTACTTTATGCAGATGAAAGTAGTCTATTAATTTTACATTTTGTTTTAATGTTTTATTTTTGAAAATATGTTTGACAATTGGTGATAAAATCATGAACAAAATAGATTATAAAAATGGTACGAATTTTAAAATATAGATGAACAATTACACGTGCCGCATAATTAGGTTACATTTGTATATTACAGCAATCAAATGTATGTACGTATATTGAAATAAATTATTGAACAATAATCTGTGTAAATTTTTGTTTGCATAGTGGTTAACTGAAGCAATGAATACAGCTTGATTAAAAGATATACAATGGTATATAACACGATCCAAATCTGTGATTAACGTTGAATTATTTAAGTTAAAAATATTGTAATAACTTTTGTTATTGACACACGTTTAGAACATTACAATAAATATTATAGAATGTTTCTGTATATAATATTTATACAGGAATAAATCATTGATTCTTCGTACTCTACTGTGCTTAGTTTGAAAAAAATATTCGCATGAATCAGTCGTTCTGAACTGAACGATATTCAAACAACATACATATTCGTTAAATTATATTTTCACGTGATGAAGCGCTCATTTCTCTATTACCGAAAATCATTCAAGATGCTGCATTTCACTTTCAAGTTGTTCTTTATTTTGACGGGTTTCTACACCTTTGTACTTGAAAAATGTGGCACAGATGTCGTGATGAAAAGTAGACGAAAGATTTATTCTGTATTATATATCACAGGTAGGACATTTTGTTATACTATGCATGTACTGATGTAAAATGTGTTTGAACCAAGTAATCTGACTGTACACTGAATCATCGTTTTATTTCAGTTGTAAGTCTCATAATGACTGGCAGCCTAATTCGACGATTTGCTGTGGTAGATGATAACGACAGTTTCTATATTTTCTTGTTCTCATGTATTTATTCTTGTGCCAATCTGTTAGGACAAGTTGCAATGATTTCATTCGCTTACAAAATCGATACGTATGTTGTTTTAGCGAACGGACTGGATAGATTTGACAAGAAACTGAAGAAATTACATGTAATCGTGTGGAATACTGTTCCGTTTTGGATGCTTATCTGTCATATTATCATAATTCCAGTCGCTATTTATGCAATGTACATAGCAGACAGGTCTTTTCAGAAGAAACTGCTTGATCTATTAGCAATTTATCTACCAGTCATTACAAACTGTTTGATGTTATGTAGTCTCATTGCAATGTTACTGTTTCTATGGCAACGGTGTCGTGGTATTAATCTGCTTCTTGAAGATCTCGACGATTCCCTTCTAGAAGACAATATTAGTGACCGCATTATGAATGTCAGAAAACATTCAGAAACAACCTCAGAACAAAAGGCAACACACATTCTTATAGATGTTGCGGTGTTGCTTGAGCAACTGGTAGAATTCACGAAATTGATCAAAGATGTATTCTCAATCGTCATTTTTACTGATTGTGCATTTTTTATTTTAATGATTTCTATACTTGTCGCGTCGTACATCTATTATACAGCTATGCCTGAGATATCTGGTTTGGAATTTTTTTTCATGCTTGTCACCTGTACTGTCCAACCATTGGAGGTGTATATACTGTGCCATTTGCTAGAAACAGAAGTAAGTGTATTTTTGAAAATTATTTTAGTTCATGACATCTTATAAACACGAACATAAACATTGAAATATTCCTGATGGATGTTGGGCAGGAGAGTCGTTATGGGGAAAGAAAAAGCTAAATTTATGGTGACTTGTATAATTTCGCTGAATATGTCAGCTTCATCAGCAAAAACTTAAGCACTAAACACACATGTTTCGCCGGTAGCCATTGTGTTGACAACACAATGGCTACCGGCGAAACATGTGTGTTTAGTGCTTAAGTTTTTGCTGATGAAGCTGACATATTCAGCGAAATTATACAAGTCACCATAAATTTAGCTTTTTCTTTCCCCATAACGACTCTCCTGCCCAACATCCATCACAAATATCTATCAAACGAGTCAATACTTCTATCATCATTGAAATATTCCTTTTTACAAAATAAAAGTCGTTCTCCAGACATGAACGATACATTTCCTAATACTATTATTTGTGGGCAAATAATAAGCGATCTCTTTATATTCCTTTTTATATTGTATACGAGCCCCTTCTCATTTCAACCTTGGATTTTTTTCAGAAATTCATCTTTAGGGAGCAAAAATACAATATAATACAATGCTTCAAATTGTCTTATTCATTTTACAACATATTTAGCATGTCTTACTTAGACAGAAGAAATACCTAATTAGTGACTAAACCGATGACTAACATAAAATGAGAATAAACAGAAAATTTATGAACAAATACGTAAAATTAATCAAAAAAAAATCATTTTTAAATTTACCACTGGGTTATATCGCTTTTATTTATGATTATAGGCTTAACTTGTGAAAAAATAAAAATGGTCTTGAAAAATCGTCTTAGTTGGAGCATTTTAGATTTTTACAAAATCTTTTAAAAGGAAGGGGCTCGTACATGGCTGTATGTTTTCACATAAAAACTAAATGTGTGATTTTTGTTTAGACAAGAAATATTTACATTACTCTGGGCCAACTGAATATATATTATTTGACTCCAAAACTGGCTTTTATGGTAATTTGCTGAATTACCTATGACAACCTACACATATGTATTATTTTAATTATTTCAACATGTTGGAACATCTTTATTACAGAAAAATACACTGCTACTCCAAGGCTTGCATAGCAAAGTTGATATGAATTTATTCGGAATCATCTCTATGAAACCATCATTTTTCTTAAAAGTAAATCAATTGTGTACACAATTAAGATTATGTGTTGTTTTATGAATAATAATAATTGTTTGTTTCAGCAACTTGATGTCTGCAAGACAATTATTTTGTTACTTATTCAGTACTACCAGAAATCACTACGTGCTTAAATCAAGAATATTTATATATACATACGCCCAATTCATTTTATACACGTTTTTTGCCAATTTAACACGATTAAAAACGTTGTAATTTTACGCGACATATTTTGATTGTCTTTATTTATAAAAAAAAATTATAATTAGTAAGAGTATATATATATATATATATATATATATATATATATATATATATATATATATATATTTCTTTTTTGTATTTGTGATGTACTCAAATATGCTGATCAATATGGCTAGTGACAGCGATAATGATAATTAAAAAATATACCATGCAATAAACAACTGTTCTTCTTCATTTTCACGGTGGCGATTATGGAAACGAAAATACATTTAAGATATAAAATATAAAGATATTGTTTTAAATGCCTGCAATGTCCTAAATCTTCTAAATGTTCATAAACTCAGTATAACCCACCAAATGGGTTTGTGTACAGATTATGTTTTTTAAATAAATTAAATAAATCCAGTATAACTCTGGCTTAAGTGGTTTCATTGATCTGTTTGGTCCAACATAAGTTAAATTAAGTTACTCGAGAAATTTGAATATTTAGTGAAACACTATTGATGATAATTAATAACTTATTTCTGTACAAAATTATTGTGCGTCATAATAAAACAGGCTTTTTCCTACAACGCCAAACAGCAGAGAATGTTGAAAATAGCTGAGAAAATAGTATCTACTTGGATTTACGTATGTTAAGGTTGCATGTACTGATTGAATGACGTGAGGTAGGTCATCACTTTAAAATTATTGTTTACGTGATTTTCAGATTAAAATTATTTCTCATTTTGCATTGAAAATATATCTTTTCATAATATGTATGAGAATTTACATACATACACATAAATCGAAAAAAATACTGACTAAAATTTCTTTTTTACCACTTTCATATGTCACTAGAAGGTTGGCAACGTTGAATTACCTGTTCTAAGTTTGACAGCAGTTGGACGGAAGTTGACGGTAGTTACTACATGTCAGTGTGAGAGGTTGTTGCTTTGTTGACTTTGTACACAATAATTGTACGTAATGTATTGTTTAACAAATATCTGTTATGTGTGTCTTAAAAAGAAAAACAATTTAATTAGTAGCGTGAACAGCTCAGTGTCGGTGAACGAAGAATTACGTCGCATAATTAGTTATCATGCAGTTAACCAGGTTAGTTTTTTCAGTACATGTGTACCACGTGTTATTGTTACTTTACATTGATTTTCAATTTCAGCCCTGGTTGAAAACCAAGCGAATTATATTGACTTGTGAAGAATGTTATTCGCTATTACGTCAAAGTTATCAGTTTCTGAAAATGTGGCACACGAACAGTGCATTATTACAAGGTTACATAGATCTTCTAAATACCACACCAATGTCAAATACAGATAACGAAGCAGAACTACACGTACATGTAAACATTAAACAAACGGATATTAATGATGTAAAACGTGAAATAAAGTTAGAAGATGAGCAAATATATACATTACAATGGGACCACAACATTGAAGAAACAGAAGATGTGTTAGTGAATTTCGACGACTCTTTTGTTAAAGAAGAGAATACATGGAAACGGGAAGAAGTGGCTGATACGGAAGAATGTCCAACGGTCAATAATTCGACTGAAATCACTGAAGAAACGAATGATGGATTCGTGGATTTAGAAGACAATAAGCGGTTACGGAAAGAAGTAAATGACACGGAAGAATATCCGATGGATAATAATTCCAATGAAAGCATCGATAATGAATCGGACTCGGAGACATCTGTAAATGAAAACTCACATCTCACTAATACAGACTCTGTTAGTTCTGGATTCACAGGTAAACAAATGCATGCAACAAATAAGGATGATTCAAATACAGCAACCAAAAAGTCATACAAGTGTTCAACATGCAGTAAATCTTTCATTACAAAAACACAATTAAATAGACATACACGAATTCATACAGACAAGAAATCATATGAATGTGATATATGTAAAAAGTGTTTCAACCGAAAAGACACTTTGGTAGTTCATATGCGACTACACACAAACAAGAAATCGTATGAATGTGCTATATGTAAAAAGCGTTTCAATCGAAAAGACACTTTGGTAGTTCATATGCGGACACATACCGGTAAGAAACCATATGAATGTGCTACTTGCAAAAAGTGTTATTCTCATCAATCGGGTTTGATAGCCCATGTACGGGTGCATACTGGTGAGAATCCATTTGAATGTGCCACTTGCAAAAAATGTTTTTCTAGCCGTCCGGGGTTAGTGTCTCATATGCGGACACATACTGGTGAGAAACCATATGAATGTGCGACATGTAAAAGATGTTTTGCGCAGTATTGTACTTTAGTAATGCATATGCGGACACATACTGGTGAAAAACCATATAAATGTACTACATGCCATAAACGTTTCATTAACAGTTCGAGTCTGGGGCTTCACATGCGGACACATACTGGTGAGAAACCATACGAATGTGCGACATGTAAAAAATGTTACGGTACACGTTCATGTTTAGTGCATCATATGCGGACACATACCGGTGAGAAACCATATGAATGTGCGACATGTAAAAGATGTTTTGCACAGCATTGTACTTTAGTAGTTCATATGCGGACACATACTGGTGAGAAACCGTATGAATGTGCGACATGCAAAACATGTTTTACTAGACGTTCGTGTCTAGAATCTCACATGCTGGTGCATACTGGCGAAAAACCGTATAAATGTTCAAAATGTAGTAAATGTTTTCGTCAGAAATCGAATATAAACTCTCATATGCGTAATAAACATGCTGACGAGGAACCATATTGAATGAGAGGAATATGGTAAATGTTATAATAATGCAACTGACGTTAGAGAAACATACGACATACCAAGTTTTTAGACCCGGTAAAAACGCGTAAACACTCGCTGAACAATTCCGCCATTTTGGTATAAGTATGTATGTACAATGGTGGCATATTAAACACAAATATGTATTCAACAACGGGTGGTGTAGTATTCTACATCTGAATTTGCCTGATTCAGTGCATTGTTAGTAGTATATTTCACATTGTACTCCGATACTACATTCTAAAATATTGTAATGAATACTTTGTATACTTAGTATGTTACACACAAGTGTAACATTGAGTTTTCTATATGTATTATTATTATATATCATTTGAAATTCAATTAATGTCTTTGTGTCATAAAATTTTAATATTTGTATACATGACAATGTTTTAATAAACGTATTTTTTTAGTAGTATTTAATAATAAGTAACTTTTATATATTCAACCTCACTTACAATTCATAGCCACGCCCTTTCATAGTGAAAAGAAAAGAAGAAGAAATAAAATCTGAAGACAGGCGTGGCTACACAGGGAGGCGTGTTCAAGGTTAAAAACAAAACAGAGAAGATTGTTTATTTGTCTTGACGAATAAAATTGTTGCTCGAGACTTTGACGCTTATGTAAAAATGCAAAATAATAGTTATGTAAAATTGAAAAAACAACTTAAATATTGTGCTTTGATTAAATATGTTCACAAACAATACATGTGTGAAAAACTTGTTTTTGTATATACATTATATTTTTTACTTTACATGGAATATAGAGCTATAGTGAACTTAACATCTGATCGTCACTTCTTAAATTAACATAGCACTTTCCAAACTCAACTATACCTATCAGTATTATCATTATGACGTGTATATATTTGCTTTGTATCTAGGCAAATAAATAAATAATATTTTATAAAGCTTTAAATATATGCAAGACTCGTTAATATTTCAATAAATCAAAAACAAAATATATAAATATCTACATCAAGTAATAATTTAATAATAATTTAATCTGATCAACATGGCTACTGACAGCGATAATGATAATTTGTAGAAAAATAATAATGGCTAACGTGCAATAAACAACTGTTCTTCATTTTCACGGTGGCAATTTTGGGAACTAGACATTTAACATTTAATATATGAAATATAACCATATTGTTTTAAATGCCTGCAATGTCCTAAATCTTCTAAATGTTCATAAACTCCGTATAACCCACCAAGTGGGTTTGTGTACAGGTTATATTTTCTAAATAAATGAAATAAAGCCAGTATTACTCTGGCTTAAGTTGTTTCATTGATATGTTTGGTTCAACATAAGTTAAATTAAGTTAATCGAGAAATTTGAATATTTAGTGAAACACTATTGATGATAATTAATAACTTATTTCTGTACAAAATTATTGTGCTGCATATTAAAACGGGCTTTTTCCTACAGCGCCAAACAGCGGAGAATATGGAAAATAGTATCTATTTAGATTTACGTGTGTTAAGGTTGCATGTATTGATTGAATGACGTGGGCGAGGCCATCACTACAAAATTGTTATTTGAAAAACAGTGATTTTCAGATCAAAATTATTTCTCATTTTGTATTGCAAATATATCTTTTCATAATCCGTATGTGAATTTACGTACAGACACATACATCGAAAAAAAATTCCTCATTAACATTTTCTTATATCACTAGAAGGTTGGCAACATTGAATAAGATTACAGCATTCGGATAGCAGTTCATTACGTATTAGATTTTATATACATACACATAAATGGAAAGAAATTACAAATTATGACTATAATTTCCATTTTTTACACTTTCATATATCACTAGATGGTTGGCAACATTGAATTACTTGTTATAAGATTGACAGCGGTTACACAAGTCAGTGCTTGTTGCTTTGTTGTCTTTGTACACAATTGTGCGTGATGTATTGTTTAACAAATATCTGTTATGTGTGTCTTAAAAAGAAAAACAATTTAATTAGTAGCATACAAAAATCGAAAAAATAACTCAAGTTTCCTTTTAATACTTTCATATATCACTAGAAGGTTGGCAACATTGAATTACTTGACAGCAGTTATTACAAGTCAGTGCAAGTGTTTGTGATTTTGCTGTCTTTGTACACAATGTATTGTTTAACAAATATCTGTTATGTGTGTCTTAAAAAGAAAAACAATTTAATTAGTAGCGCAAACAGCCCAGTGTCAGTGAACGAAGAATTACGTCGCATAATTGGTTATCATGCATTTAACCAGGTTAGTTTTGACATTTTAGTACACATGTGCATAATTAGTTATTATACATTTATTGCTACTTTATATTGATTTTCAATTTCAGCCCTGGTTGAAAACCAAGCGAATTATATTGGCTTGTGAAGAATGTTATTCGCTATTACGTGAAACTTACCAGTTTCTGAAAATGTGGCACAAGAACAGTGCACTATTACAAGGTTACATAGATCTTCTAAATACCACAACAATGCCAAATACAAGTAACGAAGCAGAACTACACGTACATGTAAACATTAAGCAAACGGACATTAATAATGTAAAACGTGAAATAAAGTTAGAAGATGAGCAAATATATACATTTCAATGGGAACACAACATTGAAGACACCGAAGATGGGATCGCGAATTTAGAAGACTCTTTTGTTAAAGAAGAGAATACATGGAAACGGGAAGAAGTGAATGATACGGAAGAATGTCCGACGGTCAATAATTGGGAACACAACATTGAAGAAACAGAAGATGCGCTAGTGGATCTCGAAAACTCACTGATTAAAGAAATTATTTATAAAAAGAAAAACGTAAATGAAACGGAAGCGTGTCCGCCGGTCAATAATTCTACTGAAATCATTGAGGAAGCAAATGATGTATTCATGAATTTAGAAGATTCTTCTGTTACTGTTAAAGAAAACAATAACCGGATACGGGAAGAAGTAAATGACACGGAAGAATATGCGATGGATAATAATTCCAATGAAAGCATCGATAATGAATCGGGCTCGGAAATATCTATAAATGATAACTCACATCTCACTAATACAGACTCTGTGAGTTCTGGATTCACAGGTAAACAAATGCATGCAACAAATAAGGATGATTCAAATACAGCAACCAAAAAGTCATACAAATGTTCAACCTGTAGTAAATCTTACATTACAAAAACAGAATTAAATATACATACACGAATTCATGCAGACAAGAAATCGTACGAATGTGATATATGTAAAAAGCGTTTCAATCGAAAATACGCTTTGATAGTTCATATGCGAACACATACTGGTGAGAAACCATATGAATGTGCTACTTGCAAAAAATGTTTTCGTAAACGTTATCAGTTAGTGACTCATATGAGGATACATAGTGGTGAGAAACCATATGAATGTGTTACATGTAAAAAATGTTTTCGTAAACGTTGGCAATTAGTGACTCATATGCGAATACATACTGGTGAGAAGCCATATGAATGTGCTACATGTAAAAAATGTTTCGCTACTCGTGCACCGCTAGTGTCACATATTCGAACACATACTGGTGAGAAGCCATTCGAATGTGCTACATGTAAAAGATGTTTCGCTACCCGTGCACCGTTAGTGTTACATATGCGAACACATACTGGTGAGAAACCATATGAATGTACGACATGTAAAAAATGTTTTGCACATCGTTCGGCTTTAGCAGTTCATATTCGGACACATACGGGCGAGAAACCATATGAATGTGCTACATGCAATAAATGTTTCACTAAAAGTTCGGTTCTAGTATATCATATGCGCACGCATACTGGTGAAAAACCACATGAATGTGCTACATGTAAAAAATGTTTTGCCAGCCGTACACAATTAAAATCTCATATGATAGTGCATACTGGCGAAAAAGCGTACAAATGTTCAAAATGTACCAGATGGTTTCGTCACAAATCAAGTGTAAAGATTCATATGCGTAATAAACATCCTGACGAGGAACCACATTGAATGAGCAGCCTATGGTATATGTTTGAATAATGCGCGTGACGCTATAGAAGTGTGGACAGATTCCATTTTAGATTTTAAGTAAAACGTATAAATCCTCAGTAAACAATCCGCCATTGTGGTATAAGTGTGTATGTACAATGTGGCATATTAAACACAAATGTTCGACAATGGGTGATGTAGTATTCCACATCTGAATTTACCTGATTCAGTTCATTGTTAGTAATAGGTTTCACATTGTACTTCGAAACTGCATTCTAAAATATTGCAATGAATAGTTTGTTATAATTGTTTTAAATATAAATACAGTTATACCCCGGTTAACGCTCAGAATACGATTGTTTATTTGTCTTGACGAATAAAATTGTTGGTGGAGACTGACGCTTATATAGTAATGAAAATCATATTTGGTATACTGATACTATTGCCATCTTTTCTTACTATTTTTATGTTACGATTGACGTATGTGTTAGTTAGTGTATAAAAATTGTGAAAATAAACAATTTTGTTAAATTGAAAAATAATTTAAATCCTGTACGTACCTAAAATATAACATTAATATAAAAAAACTTGTTTTTGTATATACATTATGTTTTTTATATATCACATGAAATATTGAACTACAGTAAACTGTCTCATATCCGGTACCAGTGGATTGCCGGTTAACTAAATTTTCCGGATATCTGATAGTAACTCTAACTTACCGTAGCACTTTTCAAACTAATTAAAACTCAATATATGCATAAGTATATATTTGCTATGTAAATAATAAATTCTATTTCATAAAAATGTACGCATGATACGAAAAGTTTTCAATGAATAAAAAAATGTGTGTATATAAAAATACTTTTCTTACTTATTTTAAACAATATTTCAGTACTGTAACACCGGTTGTCTGATCAAATTTGAACAATATTTATTTATAATGAACTTTGTAAAATAATTTGTATTATATTTTTGTTTACTGACTAATAAAATTAGACATCTTATTACATGTTTAATAAAATAATATTATTTATTTTTCTACAGTCGTTTCATTGATATGCTTGCTTAAACATAAGTTAAATTAAGTTAGACGAGAAATTTGAATATTGAGTGAAACACTAATGATGATTATTAATAATTTATTTCCTTTCAAAAGAATCACTTTAAAATTATGGGTGACTACCCGGCACATGAAAACTCATGACTTGAAATTTTAAACACGTAAAAATGCAACGTCTGAACGCTCAAACACATGAATCTGAAAAAAATCACATAAAAGTGTATCTACTCTCCGCAGAGTAACGCTGTAACTCGTGATGTTTGAAAGTAAGCAGTGGTATCAAACATGTTATGTGCCATATACATTTAACTGTGAAACCTAACCTGTCCAAACCTATCCTACCCAACTTTAAGCTGCACTAATTTACCCTAAACCTACCCTACCCTACCATAACATATTTCAAACAAATTTTTAAACACTGATTCTTGAAATTAAATTTCAGTATTTAAAAAATAAACGAACATTACATTTTTATACATATTTTTGCTTAAACGAACTTGGAGTGTCATTTTTTTAGTTAAATGTTTATGCACATAACATGTTTGATACTACTGTTCACTTTCAAGCATCACAAGTTACTGCGCCACACAGCGGAGAGTAGATAAACATTTAAAAATTATATTATTAGAAAACTATGATTAAAATTATTTCTCATTTATGCATTTAAAAATATAGCTTTCATATTACGTATTGGATTCTATATACATACAAATAAATTGAAAATAAGTCTTTAGATTTATTTTTAATGCTTTCATATATCACTAGAAGGTTGGCAACATTGAATTAATTGACAGCAGTTACTACGAGTCAGTGTAAACGTTCGTGATTTTGCTGCCTTTGTACACAATGTATTGTTTAACAAATATCTGTTATGTGTGTCTTAAAAAGAAAAACAATTTAATTAGTAGCGCAAACTGCTCACTGTCAGTGAACGAAGAATTACGTCGCATAATTGGTTATCATGCATTTAATCAGGTTAGTTTTGACATTTTAGTACACATGTGCATAATTAGTTATTATACATTTAATTTGGTTAGTTTTGACGTTTCAATACAGACGTATTATTGCTAATTTATATTGATTTTCAATTTCAGCCCTGGTTGAAAACCAAGCGAATTATTTTGATTTGTGGAGAATGTTATTCGCTGTTACGTAAAACTTACCAGTTTCTGAAAATGTGGCACAAGAACAGTGCACTAATGCAAGGTTACATAGATCTTCTAAATACCACACCAATGTCAAATACAGATAACGAAGCAGAACTACACGTACATGTAAACATCAAACAGACGGACATTAACGATGTAAAACGTGAAGTAAAGTTAGAAGATGAACAAACATATACATTACAATGGGAACACAACATTGAAGACACCGAAGATGGGATTGCGAATTTAGAAGACTCTTGTATTAAAGAAGAGAATACTTGGCAACGGGAAGAAGTGAATGACACGGAAGAATGTCCGACGGTGAATAATTGGGAACACAACATTGAAGAAACAGAAGATGCGCTAGTGGATTTCGAAGACTCACTAATTAAAGAAATTATTTATAAAAAGAAAAACGTAAATGAAACGGAAGCGGGTCCCACGGTCAATGATGATTCTACTGAAATCATTGAGGAAACAAATGATGTATTCATGAATTTAGAAGACTCTTCTGTTAATGTTAAAGAAGGCAATAAGCGGATACGGGAAGAAGTAAATGACACGGAAGAACGTCCGATGAATAATAATTCCACTGAAAGCATCGATAATGAATCGGACTCGGAAACATCTGTAAATGATAACTCACATCTCACTAATACAGACTCTGTTAGTTCTGGATTCGCAGGTAAACAAATGCATGCAACAAATAAGGATGATTCAAATACAGCAACCAAAAAGTCATACAAATGCTCAACATGTAGTAAATCTTTCATTACAAAAACACAATTAAATGTACATACACGAATTCATGCAGACAAGAAATATGAATGTGCTATATGTAAACTGCGTGTCAATCGAAAATCAAATTTAGTAGTTCACATGCGAGTACATACTGGTGAGAAACCATATAAATGTGCGACTTGCAACAAATGTTTTACCAACTATTCGACTCGAGTGAATCATATGCGGACACATACTGGTGAAAAACCTCATAAATGTGCTACTTGTAACAAATGTTTTACTAGCCGTTCGTATTTAATATCTCACATGCGAACACATACAGGTGAGAAACTATATGAATGTGATACATGTAGAAAATGTTTTATTAAGCATTCGCATTTAGATCGTCATATGCGAACACATACTGGTGAGAAACCATATGAATGTGTTACATGCAAAAAATGTTTTGCTACCCGTGCGCCGTTAGTGTCACATATTCGAACACATACTGGTGAGAAACCACATGAATGTGCAACATGTAAAAAATGCTTTGCACAGCGTTCGGCTTTAGTAACTCATATGCGGACACATACTGGTGAGAAACCATATGAATGTGCTACATGCAACAAATGTTTCACTAACAGCTCGGCTTTAGTATGTCATATGCGCTCACATACTGGTGAAAAACCATATGAATGTGCAACATGTAAAAAATGTTATACTCAGTACGCATTTTTAGTGGATCATATGCGTACACATTCTGGTGAGAAACCATATGAATGTGCTACTTGCAAAAGATGTTTCACTAATCGTCCGGCTTTAATAGGTCATGTACGCATACATACTGGTGAGAAACCATTTGAATGTGCTACGTGCAAAAAATGTTTTGCCACCCGTACACATTTAAAATCTCATATGATAGTGCATACTGGCGAAAAACCGTACAAATGTTCAAAATGTAGTAAATGTTTTCGTCACAAATCAAGTGTAAAGATTCATATGCGTAATATACATTCTGACGAGGAACCACATTGAATGAGCAGTCTATGGTATATGTTTGAATAATGCGCGTGACGCTATAGAAGTGTGGACAGAGTCTATTTTAGATATACATTATGTTTTTTATATGTCACATGAAATATTGAACTACAGTAAACTGTCTCATATCCGGTACCAGTGGATTGCCGGTTAACTAAATTTTTCGGATATTTGACAGTAACTTTTTAACTTACCGTAGCACTAATTAACCGTTACAAACTAATTAAAACTCAATATATGCATCAGTACATATTTGCTTTTTAACTATGCAAATGATAAATTCTATTTCATAAAAATGTACGCATGAATAAAAAAATATATATAAAAATGCTTGTCTCATTTATTTTAAACAATTCTTCAGTACTGTAACATTAGTTGTCTAATAGATCAAACTTGAACAATATTTATTTATAATGAACTTTGTTTATGTATGTGCACGTAAAATAATTTGTACGATATTTTTGTTTACTGACTATTTAAATTAGACATCTTATTACATGTTTAATAAAATAATATTATTGATTTTTCTACAGTCCATTTCATTGATATGCCTGTTAAACATAAGTTAAATCAAATTAGACGAGAAATTTGAATATTGAATGAAACACTTACTGATGATTATTAATAATTTATTTCCTAAAGCCCGTATGACACGGTCAATGTTTTTGTACATTTTTAATGTCAATTTTTAAGTTCAATTTTTCTGTACATTTTTGTGAAAGAAAATATTTCTGTATGCAACGTATACAAGATTTTCACTTTGTGAGCATGCGCAGTTGTCGAGACTTTTTGTTTTGACAGTTTGAAATGGTTAACTATTTTTTTTACGAACTAACCAAACTTTGTCAAATATTGAAATGGATTCAAGTGAGGACGAATTATTCATATTAGCAGCATTAACTGCTTATTGATCTATTAATAACGAAACTTGTTCCCGCGACCACGACATTTTATTAAAAGAAAAACGTTTGACGTTTCAATCTGCTATCACGCGCTTATGCGCATCTTATTTGCGCAATTAATTGAAAGAAACATTGAAGGAAATAGAACCAGTTCTATTTTTTAATGTACATTAAAATTGACAGAAACATTGAACTACTTTATGTGTATGATACGTTCAATTTTTTACTTTGTAAAACATTGACATTAAAAATGTACAAAAACATTGACCGTGTCATACGGGCTTAACAAAAGAATCACTTTAAAATTATGGGTGACTACCCAGCACATGAAAACTCATAACTTGAAAACATGTTTGATACTACTGTTCACTTTCAAGCAGCACAAGTTACTGCGCCACACAGCGGAGAGTAGATAAACATTTAAAAATTACATTATTAGAAAACTATGATTAAAATTAATTCTCATTTATGCATTTAAAAATATATCTTTCATATTACGTATTAGATTCTATACACATACAAATAAAGTGAAAATAAGTTTTTAGATTTCTTTTTAAAGGTTTCATATATAACTAGCAGGTTGGCAACATTGTATTCCTTATTATTAAAATATTGACAGGAGCAGTAGAAGTTTGTGGTTTTGTTGTCTTTGTACACAATTGTACATAATGTATTGTTTAACAAATCTCTGTAATGTGTGTCTTAAAAAGAAAAACAATATAACTAGCAGCGTGAACAGCTCAGTGTCAGTGAACGAAGAATTACATCGCATAATTAGTTATTATACCTTTAATTTGGTTAGTTTTGACGTTTCAGTACACACGTGTTATTGTTACTTTATATTGATTTTCAATTTCAGCCCTGGTTGAAAACCAAGCAAATTATATTGACTTGTGAAGAATGTTATTCGCTATTACGTGAAACTTACCAGTTTCTGAAAATGTGGCACAAGAATAGTGCACTATTACAAGATTACATAGATCTAAATACTACAACAATGCCAAATTCAGGTAACGAAGCAGAACTACAAGTACATGTAAACATTAAACAAACGGATATTAACGATGGAAAACGTGAAATAAAATTAGAAGATGAGCAAATATATACATTTCAATGGGTACACAACATTGAAAAAACAGAAGATGCGTTAGTGGATTTTGAAGACTCCCTGGTTAAGGAAATTATTTATAAAAAGAAAAACATAAATGAAACGAAAGCGTGTCCCACGCTCAACTATTCTAGTGAAATAACTGAAGAAACGCAAGATGTGTTTTGTGGTCGTCTAAATTCTCATTGTATTAAAGAAGAGAATTCTTCGCAACGAATGGAAGTGGATGTAATAGAAAAATGTCAAACGGACAATAATTGCACTGAAATTATTGCAGAAACAAATGATGTATTCGTGAATTTAGAAGACTCTTTTGTTAAAGAAGAGAATACTTGGAAACGGGAAGAAGTGAATGATACGGAAGAATGTCCTACGGTCAAGAAATCTACGGAAATCATTGCAGAAACGAATGATGTATTCGTGAAGTTAGAAGACTGTTTTGTGAAAGAAGACAATAAGCGGATACGGGAAGAAGTAAATGACACGGAAGAATATCCGATGCATAATAATTCCACTGAAAGCATCGATAATGAATCGGACTCGGAGATATCTGTAAATGATAACGCACATCTCACTAATACAGACTCTGTTAGTTCTGGATTCACAGGTAAACAAATGCATGCAACAAATAAGGATGATTCAAATACAGCAACCAAAAAGTCATACAAATGTTCAACATGTAGTAAATTTTTCATTACAAAAACAGAATTAAATGTACATACACGAATTCATGCAGACAAGAAATCGTATGAATGTGCTATATGTAAAATGCGTTTCAAACGAAAAGAAAATTCAGTAATTCATATGCGAGTACATACTGGTGAGAAACCATATAAATGTGCAACGTGTAAAAAATGTTTTACTATCCGCTCCATTTTAGTGAATCATATGCGAACGCATACTGGTGAGAAACCATATGAATGTGCGACATGCAAAAAATGTTTTACTAACCGTTCGACTTTAGCGTATCATATGCAGACACATACCGGTGAAAAACCGTATGAATGTGCTACATGTAGCAAACGATATATTCTGTATTCGCACTTAGTTCGTCATATCCGCACACATACTGGTGAGAAACCATATGAATGTGCTACTTGTGAAAAAAGTTTCACTAACCGCGTGAATTTAGTGGCTCATATGCGGACACATACTGGTGAGAAACCATATGAATGTATTACATGTGAGAAATGTTTCACTACTCGTCCGTCGTTAGTGTCTCATATGCGGCTGCATACCGATGAAAAACCGTATAAATGTTCAAAATGCAATCAGTGTTTCCGTCACAAAGCAAGTATAAGGAATCACTTACACAAAAAACATCCTGACGAGGAACCATATTGAATAAATATTTTAATAATGCACTTGACGTTCTAGAAGCATCGATAATGTTTGTTTTACATTAGGCAAACACATAATGAATGTAGATACATAACTATTTAATTATTGTAAAATATATAGTTTATATATTCTATTAATATTGTCACTTACAATTCATGGCCACGCCCTTCCATATTGTTCAGTCAAAAGAGAGGCGTGGCTACACAGCGAGGCGTTGTTAAAAACAAAACAGAGGGAAAATTGTTTATTTGTTAATTTTAGGTGGAGATTGACGTTTATATAGAAATGAGAATCATTTTTGCTATATTTATATATTGCTCATTTTTACTATATTTTTAAGTTTTTTTTTTTTCATTTGATGCTTGTTTTAGTCTCGCATATCTTTGCTGAATATCTGGTTGCATATAAACCAATTTTTTCGAATTGAAAATATAACTTAAATATTGTACTTACCTGAAATATAACATTGATACTAAATATTTACTTTAATTAAATATGTTCACAAACATAATAATAAAGAAATTGTTTTTCTACCCACATTATTTATAATTTTTTTTACATTATATTAAATATAAGAACTATACATACAAGCTAAATGATTGGCAAATAAAAAATAAATGATTATACATAAAATGTTGCATTTTCTTTACGAATACCAACCTGAGTAGACGTGTCCGTAATGTTAACTAGATCAATCTTAATATTAAACGTTTTCTTGTGAAGAACAGCCTGAAATTCACTGTCCGTTATTAACGTATTCCAATCTGACATTCTGTCATATTGTACAGTGAGAGTCCTCTGTACCGAGAACCCCGTACTTGGGTTTGACAGTTCCAAAACACAATCGTACCGATACAAATCTTTGCTTAGCAACGATGAAAATATGGTAAAAACAAATGCAGACGATTTCAGACTGTACATGCACAAGAAACGGTTCGTATCATTTATAGCCAACAACTGTTTGTGACTGTCTTTCGTGTCAACACACAACATGGTGCCCAATTCATAGGTTAGATCCGAATGCACAGTGGCATAATGTTGTTTTATATTACCTTCTACGTCGGCTTTGCACAGCAAACACGATTTAGCAAATTGGCAGAATATTTTCTCGTGTTTTGACGTTTTCGTATCGATATCTTCGTATATACAACCCAGCGCTCGATTGTGACAGCGGCGACTGACAGGAGCACAGTTTATACAGAACCAGCCTTCAGCGGTGCGAAAACAAGACCGAGTAGATTGCGTGCAGCATTGTGCACAAGCTGTCAGATTCGTGATCATGATTTTAAATGTTGTATTTTGGAATCCGCCGAGGAATTCTAGTAAACTGTTAATGCCCGTAGCGACAGAGGTGTTCTCTTGTATTGCTAAACAACCTTCAGGTGCTACGATACCGTCACGTGTAAGTACACTTTTACCTAAAACATGAGAAATATATAAAGTAACTCGAACTGTGAACAACACTCTGTAATACTTAACCCAACTTTTTCACTTACCATTATCAATGTCCAGTCGATATTTTAAGATACATTCCTCATCGTAATACCCAATCAGCCGTACACTGTGATAGATCTTCCTTGTCTGCAAACATACCTTTGCGTGTAACAAGAAAATCAGATTGAACGCTGTCGTTATAAATGTTCGCAAACTGTTGCGCTTGATGTCGTGTTCGAGAACACAAGGATGTTCGAGAACTTTCGCCGGATGTTCCTGTTTACAGTGTGGGTATATCTCTGCACGAGTGCCTAACCAATCACAACTACCAGACGCCATGACAGGACAGATATACTGACGGAAATCACACGCAATTTCGTGCGTTTTCAACGCGCTGAATTTGAACTTTGCCTGACAACCATTCGCTTTGTATTGACAGGGAAATATGACAAACTGTGCCAGTGTTTCGTATGGTTTGTTGTGCATGGACTCGTCTTCATCTTCGGGTGCTGGACAACGACCACAGATGCTGGTACCGTCTGTCTTTAATAAGACAGGTGCACAGGATAAATAATCTTCACACACGCTACACTTCAATTGTTCAAGAATGTCGTCGTTCAATTCAAACATGATCGAAATGCTCTGCTTTGTCAAAACGCACTGTTAAACTGTTGAATTATAATCTAATATTAAGCAGGAACACGATGACAATGTTTTCGTCAATAAGTGCAACAAAATTGATAAGATAAAATGTGGAAAGATAGACAGATAATTCAGAAGTTCAAAGTAAGGTAATAACATTTTATTAGAATATGTTTATCTATAAGTAGAACTGTACTTATAACGTGAAAAATTAACAAAAATTGAGATAGTAATTCAGTAGCGTAATATAGATATTTTAGTATTAAATTCCTGCACCTCTCTTTCTTGTATAAAATTTTATTGATACAATACATACATTTTATTTATTGTAATAAAACTCAGTTTTTATATTTGTGGCCCGTTCGGAAAAATACTCGATACGCCTCTGATGAAACGGTAAAAATTCAGATTAATTAGAAGACAATACAGTGAATTTCGCTTATAACGAACCCGCTTACTGCGAACTTTCGCTTATAACGAACCAATCTGTAAAGTACGAACTAAAGTATCATTAAACGTGTGTTATTTTTTTCGCATATAACGAACCCGTTTATAACGAACTTTCGGGTATAACGAACCTTAATTTTTGTAATAATCGCAAAAGTTTTCGGTTATAACGAACTTCAAACGGCATTTTACCAAATAATCAGGGGATTCCTCGAAATCTTTCAACTCCGCATATGTAGGGTCGCCGTAACAGTTTTTGGGGTTCTTGTGTATATGTGGTTAATTGTATGAAAAAAATTATCGGACCTTTCCGCGATTGGAACGGATCATGCGGAAATTTCAGCATGCTCCACATGTCCTGTCCGCCCCTGTTCACTGTATTTAATGTGTTAAAGAAGTACAATTATGAGTTACGCAATTTCGAAGAAAACATGTATAGCTCTAACTTTAAATATATAAAAATAATATAAAATAATAATAAGTATAAACAAAAGTAAAATAAACGATTTTTATAAGCTTTTATTTAGTTTCACTTGTGAGTCAGTCAGTCTGTCTGTCTGTCTGTCTGTCTGTCTGACGGGGGGATTGGACAAAAGAAGATCAATGCATGTATTAGTATATACTAGATATAAAGTTTTCGGTAAATAGTCGGCTTAGCACCGGTAACAACAGAAATACGACGTTTTTTGACAGTTGTGTCTCGCATTTGGAATGTGCAACAACGATTTAGATATTAATAAAATAAAATTGGTTACAATAAAAGTGATTTATTATAATTATAACTGTGTTTATGTCAGTGTATAACATTAGTATTAATTAGTGTAATTCCCTATCTCATTGCAAAAAATGTGTGAAGTTCTGCGATGTAATAAGATTGCTTTGCTATGACCATTAACAAAGCACAGGGTCAGTCCATAAAATATTCCGATCTTCGTGGCGTTAAAAATGGTAAGCGAAAATAAACTTATCGACCAATTTAAGAACATTTCGTCATTTTCACATTTATTGAAAGTGCATCTATTTGCCGAATATCAAAACAGTAAATCAACTTCAATTTTAATCCAATTATACACTTACCACAGACTAAAAAGAATAAAATAAAATCAATAAAAAAATAATTTTTAAAAATAAGCTTTTATTAAATTGGACTAAAAATAAAAAGCCAATAAATAAAAGCGTGGGGCGTAAATGTTCTAATGTCCAATTTATATGAACATTTACGGCCCACGCTTTTATTTATTGGCTTTTTATTTTTAGTCCAATTTAATAAAAGCTTATTTTTAAAAATTATTTTTTTATTGATTTTTTCAAATAAGCTTCATAAAAAGTATTGTTAGTGTACAATGTATATGTATTACAAAACAATATCTAACTCAATTTTGAACAAATCTGGATTTGTCTAGTTTTGCAAAACAGTTCTTCATATTATGTACCTACTTGAAACATGTACCTATGCATTCATAAAAAAAAATGAATTTCTGATGTTTATCGTTTATTACGAACTTCGCTTATAGCGAACTATTTTCGTCGGTCCCTTGAGGTTCGTTATAAGCGAAGTTCACTGTATATATGTACACAATTTGTGGATAAAAATATGGATAATTGTATTTTTAAATTGTAGTTTTAATACATTTCTTTGTAATACAATATTTTGATACATTGATTTAATAATACAAACATAAAATAGTAAATTAATATTGAACAATCTTTTTGATGTTAGTTCTTAAAGTGTTTCAATGTACATATAACGTTTAAATCTGGTTGACCAACACATCATAATTGGTGTATTTATGTTCTTGGCCAGCAAATGGCACAAATATGCAGTTGTAAAATGGATGAACCTGAAAAATAAATCAGTATTTCAATACCAGATCCTTCAAAAGGTGATTGCAATTATATGTGCCAATTATTTTACAGTTGTTAAATTGATAATCAACGTTTGTTGTATTGCAAACAATTAGACAATTTAATGTTATTGCCAAATTTTAATAAAGCTCTGAATTAAAGAAATTTAAAAAAAATATTATTTTCCAACTGAAACAAGTCTTGGAATATACAGAAATTTAAATGAAAGAAGTCCCATGAAGGTTATCTGTATCATATACGAATTAACGTATAGCTCTACATCTATCTCTCTCATTTCAATTGTCAAATAGTACGCGCGACAAGAACAGATATAACACGTTTTACTCTTTAGATTATCCGAATAAACTAAGCCAAGCATAACAAAATGAGGCTCGTTGTACGCGATACTATTGCAATAACGTACGTTGATTTCTTATTTCCTACACTACTAGCTGGCGCATAGGCGTGTAGCGTCATTTTGCTGCATTTTCTATCAATTTGTCTTATTTACCACTAATTAACACCAATATTATGCACTAACACAAACACAGTTATAATAAAACACTTTTATTGCAACCACTGTTATTATATTATTATCTAAATCGTTGTTGTAATTCAAAATGTGAGACACAAATTATTAACGTAATGAACTGTCAAAACATCGTATTTCTGTTGTTACCGGTGCTAAGCCGACTATTCACCAAAAACTTTATATCTGGTATATACTAATGCATGCATTGTTCTTCTTTTGTTTATGTCTCCCCGTCATCTGCTAACCCCTCACCATCGGAAATTACAGTATCTTATATGCCCCATTAATAATTAGATAAACGAAGCTACTGAATGTGAGAAAATGGGCGTGGTTAAAATCTAAACTCGTACTGTCCTTCAATGACCTTCATGGGACTTCTTTCATTTAAACTTCTGTACAAATATTACTTACATAGCCTGGTATTTGAACGCCGTGGTGGTATGTTCTGCCAATAAACAATTTCTTTCCTTGCTTGTTATACCCACATTGCACAGCATTGGGTGGTATATACCCGTTTGAACCGGGTACCCAGACGGCCTGTTCTCTAGCCAAATTCACCAGCACCTAAAAGTAGTATGAACCGTTTATTTTTGTGCGTTAAAATGTGCGAAATCTTACAGAGAAATCAGTGATGGTTCTGCTATAGATGCCCGGGCCCCACAAAACACATATTACCTACGTTTTTATTGTTTATTAACAATTACTCAGATTTTATTAATCAGACTTTCTACATTAGCTTTTAGGCGTCAAAAAACAGCTACTTGGAAAACGCCTCCGAATACAAAGGATGTCCTGATAGTCCTTAAGTTTGTATAATTAAGTAGCTTTAAGTCCAAGGAGATTTTCGTCTTATAACATTAATGCTACACAGGACAAATTCAATATTGTTGTGTTTTGATACACGTATTTAAGTATGTTTCTTCATTGACTTTAATTTATCTTTAATAGATATATCAATAAAAATTAATTAAGACCACTAATATCCCACGCTACTTAACAGACAATAAGGGAAACAACAGGGTAAAGCTGATAGCCAGATTTAGATGTGGCAATGAAGAAAGGAACAATAAATATTGGCTGACCACAGATGAAAGACGATGTAGACTGTGCGGGAGGGAGGAGGAAACAATAACACATATGAGACAACGGTGTAGGGAAACAGAAGAGGAGAAACGGGACGAAAATACATTATTAGATGACCAAGGAACAGGGGAGAAATGGATAAGGATGATCGTAAAAAAAGACGGGGTTGACAAAGGGAATTTTTAGAATAATATAGCGTCATACACCATTAGTTATTTGTAAACATTAGCATGTATATTCTAGGCCGGTAGGCAAGAATAAATCTATAATAATAAATAAAAATTAATTCGTTTTAATGATGACAGATGTAAGATGATGTAGGAAACATGTCGATTTAAAAATATAAAATAACACGTGGTAAATATAAAGTAAATTTTATTAACATTTGCACGGATTTCAGTTGAACCAGCATTGCTGAAATTCTAGTAGTGATATAGATCAAGTACCTTGTAACTGGTGACTGGTATTTCTTTCCCTTGGTACGCCATGTAGGCTTGCCGTCTTCGTGGTACGATTTTCACTAACAAAACTGCACCATCGTGACTAGCACGACCAATGTAAACATCCGAGTTATCTGTATCTTTGCAACACCACACTGCATTCGGCGGTATTGGCGAATGAATACTACTGTCTACCCAGTCATACACTGCAAACGAAAACAAATGAACAGTTGTTCTTCTTCTTCTTCTTTGTCAATAATGTATAAACTCCAAACGTCAGTTCATTGAAACATTATCACAACGAACATCACTGTATTTTGTCCAAATACTCGATTCTATATTGTCTGTGATTACTAGAACTTTGAACCAAAACAATACTGATAAAAAAAGATAATCTATACGAGTATAAGTTAGATGAACAAAGACACTACACGATACCATGGCAACTAGAATCGATGTAAGTGTTTTGGAAATAGAAATCAACAAAATGTACTTACTTTTGAAACGTTACGCTAGATGCAATACTTGTGGGCGGAATATGCAACAATATGTTGTTATGTCTACGTAGAATCGCTTATCAGCAGTATTGATAAGATTATTATGCAAACTCCGATATTTGTATTATCCTTTTATAAAATTCTTACATGCATTCTAAATGCATTTGAATACGACTAGTCAGTTCTGATGTTACAACTCAACTAAATATTAATCTTCATTTCTGTTATCAATATCCTGTTGCATTTTAAGTGATAATATAACAACCGTTTTGAAATATACATAACATCTGGTTGGTAACATAATTGGAGGCTTTTTTTACAAGATCGCACTGCCATCTAGCAATGAAGTGTTAACTACAATGTCGTTTTACTTGAAAACCATACAATAGTGAATATTTTGAATGTTTCCGTGCGATTCTCAGTTTTAATAATAAACACAGAATACAAATACAGAATAAAAATCATTATTATATAATCCATTACTGTGTTGAACAATATTATATTCAACTTTGATATATTCAATGTAACAATATTTTTGGTTAGAAGCTTGCATCGAATGTCTGACGTTCAAATGTTGTTCACCAACACTTCATAACTGTTGTGTTGGTGTTCTTTGCCAGCAAACGGGACATAGATGCATTTATAAAATGGATGAACCTGAAATCAGTATTTCATTACCAGATCTGCGAAAAGGCGTGTACTTATGTACAAAAATTATACGAGCGCTGTGTTCATTTGATCACAAGTTTCAGCCGGTCGACAGCCATTGAAAATTAAGTAAATATTTTATTGTAATTTACTTTTATACAATCGGAGATTTGTTGGAAGATTTTTAAACAACCGTTATTGTACATCTAGATCTTTGATACATTCTCTGCCAGGTGCATCACTTTATTTTCAATATCAATCTGTCTTTGAATACAAAAACATTATCAACGTACATCGCCCGGGACATGTACTCCGTTGTGGTACGTTCTGCCTACAAATAATTTCTTGCCTTGCTTGTTATACCCACATTGTATGGCATTGGGTGGTACAAATCCGTTCGACCCGGGTACCCAGACGGCCTGTTCCCTAGCCAAATTCACCAGCACCTAAAAATAGCGTCATTTATTTTATTTTTTTTTGTGCCAGAATTTGCGTAATTTTACAGAAGAGGCAGTGATGGTCCTACTCCCACTGGATGGGCCCCGAAATACAAAGGATGCCTAGGTTTATGTTGTTTATTAAGTGCGTTTTACAACAAATTGCGAATCATTTAAATTTGACCATGTTGGTCTAGAAAAAAAACGGACAATGCTTCAAACGTTTCATCAATGCTCTTCACGAATCAAAACCAGGACAAATAAAT
This sequence comes from Carabus problematicus, assembly GCA_963422195.1. Classification (NCBI taxonomy): domain Eukaryota; kingdom Metazoa; phylum Arthropoda; class Insecta; order Coleoptera; family Carabidae; genus Carabus; species Carabus problematicus. The sequence continues at coordinate 2,027,857 of OY728578.1, forward strand.
GAATTTGATGTTTGTTTGACGAAAATTGGATACACCTGAAGGTTTCTAAATACATTTTTTGGCCTCTCAGTGGCTTAGACCTTGGGCCAAGTTTTTGCGGCTGCAGGATCAGCTTACAAATCCGTAGATCAGAACATCCCACAACATCGAAATACGCGCATTACTTACCCGTGTAAGATTAATGCTAGATGAGGGACAACAGATTCGATATTGACGCGTTCTGATGCGTCGGGATTTAAGTTGAATTTGCAGCCCTGGAAACCTAGCATCAATATAGATCTAGTACCTTGTAACTGATGACTGGTATTTCCTTCCCCTGGTATCCAATGTAGGCTTGCCGTCTTCGCGGTACGATTTTCACTAGGAACATTGCATTATCATAGCTAGCACGGCCAATGTAAATATCCGAATTGTCTGTATCTTTGCAACACCACACTGCATTCGGTGGTATTGGTGAATGAATACTGCTGTCTACCCAGTCATACACTGCAAATGAAAACAAATGGACCGTTTTTCTTCTTCTTCCTCTTTGTCAATAATGTATAAATTCTTAACGTCAGTTTTTTGAAACAACATCACATCGAACATACAGCTCCTCATCCAAGAGCTTCTCGATTAAAAGCGTACATTCTAATAATATGATATCTAAATATTAGTTTAGATATTGTTTGTGGTATTCAGAACTAACTTCGATCCTAAATAATGCCAACATTTATCCGCTGGTTGCTCAGACGGTGTTTAATTCGTGAATCAATGATTCTAGAATTAAATCTCGTTGCTGGGACGAAACAAACAAGTTATTTGTTGTAAATTATTTAAATTTCACCGAATAAGCGAGAGAGAATCAACTGATTCGTCGTGTAGAATAATTTGATTCTCGAATTAAACCTCGTTTTAGCAACTGGTTATTAGATAAACAAAGATACTACACGTTACCATGGGAACCAAGACCGATGCAAGTGTTTTGAAAATTGGAATCAACAAATTGTACTTACTTTTTAAAAGCTGCCCTGGATGAAATACTTGCAGGTTGAAATCTGCAACAATATATGATTATGCCTACGTGAATTACCTTATCAGCCAGAATTGATAAGATAAATTTCATGTAAATACTTATATTACCTGTTTTTTAAATAAAATTCGTACCTGTATTATTTTGTAACGCATTGAGTACGATCTGTCAGTACTGATGTTACAACTCGACTAAATCATAATTTTAATTTCTTTTATCCACAATCCCATTGCATTTTATTTGATATTCTAACAATTAGTATGAAATATACCGAATATCATGTTGATTACATTGAGTGTTTGTTCAAACTATGTTGTTCCTGCAGGAACAACAAGTATTCCTACAAAACTAAGCGTTAAGCGCAAGCGCGTTGAAGGAGATGATATCAGGAAAATCCTGAAGTTCCCATGCTCCTTTTATTTTCAAAATTACGATCTTCAAAAACGCACATTATAACAAATCGTAAATATAATCTTTTTTTGTGGAACTTCAATAAAAATAGCATTATATCGAATTAGCGGTAATCGGGGTAGACTTAAGCGAGGGGGGGGGTCTAACTGTAATACAAATAGCAAACAATATTTATACACCACTATAGCGTAAACTAGTCACTGTTTTCATGTACTGATTACTATTCTACTTGAAAACATCGTGATTTCTGGAGAATTCGTGAGAATTGACACAAAGCGAAATTTACGAACACCACGAGATTGCAAATGTAGAATTTTAATGTTATCACGATATATAAAATACACGAGAATTTTGTAGTCATTGAACTAAAAATATCTTCATGATTTGAAATTTTCGTAAATTCCTAAATGTATTCATAAACAAAAAATATTAACAGACTTGTTTATTTTCCATGTAACACTTATTACGTATTAACTAAATACTTTCGTTATAGTGAACACTTGCTTATAATGAACCAAATTCCTAGTCCCTTTAAGTTTATTATAAGCAGATTCCACTCTATTTTGTTTATTTTTCGTACTATTGAGAATTACTGGGTGACTTGTTAACAACGCGGGAATACAACAAAGGTATTTGTATCTAAAAAAGATACAAGTAAAAAAAGTAATGAATATTCAAATTCATGACGGGACCAAATTTGAACACATAATTGATGGAACAGAAGCCTAATTGAAAACAAAAGGATTCAAACCCACGCATACATAGCATACTGGATGTATTACCGAATTGTCTTACATCGAAAATTCAATGTTATTTATTTTTTATTTTCAATAATATTCCCTATTCTATTTAGTTCAAATTGCAGAAGAATATAAAATTTAAACCTACCTTCGAGTTTTTCTTTACGATGTTATTTCATTTACAAAAAATAATATTAAATACAGAAATGAAACACCCAGTATATATTTCTACGTATGATGTGTGTGTGTAGGTGAGACAAAAGATATGTCGGCAGTTTTTGGGCTGGTACCCCACCTAAGCAAGCACACATACACATATGTTGATGTCCAGTGTCTTCAACTGTTTCGCTACCAGACAGGTATAACAGTGGCTAGCGAAGAGTTGCCCAGTGGACATCGGTGTCTTGTGTGAGTACCGATAACTCAAACTGTGTTTACTCGTAGTACTCTCGTAGTACCAGTGCCCAGAACATTATAGGTTAACAACCAACATCCAAAGCGAGTAACATTTGTGTTCAAATCAGAGTAAGTTATATTTTTATTATCAACAGTAACTTTAAAATATCTGTTTTAAAATGTCAATATTTAGTATTACAGTTCACATTTGGGGGGGGGGGGAGATTTAGAAGTTAATTGAATTAAACCTTGTTTGGGTAACTGGGCATTAGATAAGTTAGTAAGTCAGGTAATAATGAATAATTATTGGAATATCCCGGTATTGATACAATTGAATTTATTTTCCAATTACACCGAATGAATTCACGGTATCGAGTAATGTAATTCCGGCACGTTCTGCTATTTAAAGGTTAAATCAAGGAACAAATGGAATGCAAACAAGTGTTGATTTACGTGAACAGACAACCTGTCACAATGATGTAAGATATTGACAAACATTTGAGGAATTGTAGACATAAGTCAATAGATTAATACAGTAAGGCCTTGCTTGACGCAACTTTGATTAACGCTAATTCGCTATAACGCTGTGTTTCTTGAACCCCCCTCCAAAAAGCGTTAAATTTATTATGATTCGTTATAACGCGGTTCATGAAAACACAATTATGGAAATTATGGATCAATTTATAGAAAATGAGCCAGAATTAAAATGATCTCATTCAACTCTGTTTTGTGTAGCGCGGAAACTTATTAGAACGTATCTCTTTTTAAAAAAGAGCGCATTTATTGTAAACACTAGTCATTTATTTAAACAATATTATTTTTATTTATATACTTTAAATATTTATTACTATAACATTTGACAGTTTAAAGTTGTAGAATATATGTTTTTTTCCGTTATATTTTAATTGAAAAATCGTTATTTTGTTAAGCGTTCTCCTTAGCTCATGAATCATTTTTTGCTTTTAAATATTTCAACTACAAAAAATTCTATGTTTTTTTTTATTAAAGGCAACGCACTTTAAAAGTGCGAGAATAGCCGCAGGTTTATTAGATAATTGAATAAGCAATTCATTGATTCTAAACATTTTGATTTATACGATTAGCAGTAGAATTCCTCGCAAATGATTTACAAATTATTTATGAACCATAAAAAATAGCGTGGGGTTTAAATCGTAATTATAAACTTCGAAAAATATTGTTTTGGGGCCCCGTGACCAATTTGATGGTAGTACTCCGTAAATACATGTAAAAAACCATTGAAACCCCCTGTGGTACAGCTATTAGGGCACAAGTCGCTGGTTTATTTATTTTTTAATTATTGAAAAAAAATGTGGAAAATTTAAGTTCATATTTATTATAAATATAAATATTCTTACATACATTTATAATATCACGGCTTTCTCATTAGGGGGTCCACAATCAGAGCCCCCTTGCATCTGTAGCTCCTTATAAATGACTGGACTTGCATATTTTCCTATTATTCTTGGAATAGTTGAATAGTTTTTAGTATGTTTTATTCGCTTAATTAATTTAAGGTCGTCTCGATTAATATGACATAATATTCTGTTATTATTTCGGGCCAGACCCACTGATTAAGCATTGTAAATCAACAAGATCAACTTTCGATTTTCAGTAGCACGACATTTTTGTCAAGGTTGATGAATATTTTGTTTGTCATACATACTTGTCGAACAGGAATGGACGATTTCTTTTGCAAATTACTATAATTATTAGATTATGTGAACAAACTTATACACATTCTGAAAAGCTGCATTATTACAAAAAAAAATCGATTCTTTTAGATTTATTACGTATATAATATTACGGTATTTTTAATTCGTAAAAGTACAGAAAACAATGAATCTTTTGGTTTATCAATATATTCCATCTGACATTGCAACGATTTCGCTGCAAGTTTGACATTTAAAAATTCAGGTTTGTTCACATAAATTGTTCGCTGTGAAGGTATAAATTATCGCTTGCACCATACGAGAGACATTAAAAATTACGAGAAATTGCCTGATTTATTTGGTATGCTCAATAACACCCGTGTATGTAACAATAAACGTGCGTGTTTTCAATATTTTTATCGTCAAGGCCATAAGATGCATGTGCATTTTATAAATATCTGCGTTTGCTGAAATATTTCCACTCTTCTTATTGTGAATCAGCCCCGTTTTAACCACACTTATCTACTTATGACCACTTATGACAACTTGATTTTATTTGAAACAACTGTCAAATGTACTGTTTAATATTACTTGTAGCTGTGGATTTTATTAATATACTGTGACATTTTAATATTTAAAAGATGTGCGACTGGAAGTGTATTATTATTAGTAAAATTTTTAAGTACTAATGTTGACATTTTTGTTAATGTAAGGTTACGTATATATGAAGATGTTTAGTTTTTATTCCTTGATATTCAAACTTGTTATTCCTATTTATAAAGTTTACAGGACAACTTTTACAAATAACCTTGTTATTACCAAAAAAAAAAGTATGCATTGATCTTGTTTAAAATACGAGTATATGGAAAATTATAAATTAATTTATAAAAAATTCTTTGTTATATCTCGGAGTTTCTAAATAGATTTTTTTTTAAACCATTAATTTATCATTTAACTAGTGCAGTGCAGCAAAAATTTCAAATACCTTCCTGATATATATAGTTACAAAAAAAAATCAGATAAAAAAACAGCGATGTATAATAATAATTAACATTATTTTTTTGTGTGTGAACAATTTATATTTGCAAATAACTATGGACGAAACGAATTTTAAACATACATAATCTATAGTTCACTGACCCCCTCACTGTCAAGATGACAGATGTTACTTGGATAATTCATAGGTATCTTGATCTCATGTACACGTTGTTTATCTGTAAATGTTTAAATTATATTTAATAATTAATAGTAGAATTTTTTTATTTTTATTTTTTTGCTACTGTTTCTAACACTATTCATAGTGATTGATTAGTTAGATGTGTTATTAAATATAACAGAGTTTACCAAACTGTTGTGAACATTGTACAAGATAAAACTTTTGCGTATTCTTCTAATATAAAATATCAGTGTTAGAAATTAATCACATAAATTGAAGTAATTTTTACCATTATTTTTTTTTTAAATTGTTTTTTATATGTATTAATTCATTAATAAATGGTTTTTAAGAGAGGGGGACCCCTTACAAAGTAATCAGTTGCTAATGGTACCTTTTGTAAAGAATTTTAATTTTTTTTTATTTACAAATTTAGCAACGTATTTTAGCGGGGGCTCTGCGCTTGCTATATCCACTACGGTTTTACACTAATGACCCCCCAATTAGCGTGTATTTGTGCCGCCTCTCTACCGATGGTCAATTTTAGACGAATAATATTTTTCTTCTCGAACGTAAATATGATTCCTTTGAACTTGTGTGATGTCAACAAGTAAGAATGTCCGGAATACCAAGTACCACCTTGCATTATGTCTTGTTTGTTTGCGTGTGTAATGCGGGACAGGCCGGTGAATACCAGGAACCAATGTCTGCCTATATGAAACAATGAAACTGATAAATTACCTTTCATTTTTATGCTAGTCGTGCTTATAAGTTGAACATTCCAGCATGAAATTCAAAGCTGAGCACGGATATAGGGCACACGTATAACAAACGACCATATATACATATATATATATATATATATATATATATATATATATATATATATATATATATATATATATATATATATATATATATATATATATACATCTATATATATATAACTTTTGTTTATATACAGAAAAATAATAAATACTTCTTACCGAATACATTTTACATCACAATTTTTCTATATTTATATATTAATTCGATATGTCAGATACACCTGGTATATATTTTAGGAAAATATAATTCACATTCTTTACCATCTTCGTGTTCCCAGAAAGAAAGATTATTTCAATTCGATTTATCAATATGATATTTGTCATGACTAAAGAATCAAATGCAATTAACCTTTAATTCAAAAATTGTACCTAAGTGCACATTCGGCCGTATGACAGCGATTTATTGATTACTTAACCCGCCATGGTCAGAAAACTTAAGTTCAAGGCAACTATTAAAATGAAAGTATGAAAGTATGTACAATATTTTTCAGTTCTTTTGTTCATTGATACATCCAGCGATAAATCTTTAATACTAGGTTACCGAGCCGAGGTTTAATTCGTGAATGAATAATCATTCTAGAATTTATTTAAACTACAGAATTAAAATTCGTTTCCAAGATTGTTTATCAATGAGATTCTCTGTGTGATTCGTTGAAATTTAAATGATTGACGAAACAAATAAATAGTTTGTTTTAGTTTCTGAAATCTACGTTTGTCAATAATAAAATAAAAACAAGAGAATATTATTTGTTAATAAAGAAGCAATAGATTATTGATAGCACGTCTTCATTGCATATTAGCTAACTGACCCGTAAACCTCAGCAAGGGCATTAGAACAATGACAATTTCATCAAAAATCGTGACGTGAAGTATTTATTACTGAAAAATCATCAACATCGTTTTGAAATTTGACATCGTTCTACAACAGTGATGCACAACCTTTTATGTATAAAGGGCCACATATAACTTTGTTTTTGAGTTGGGGGGCCGCATATTACTTCGTTTTTGGGCCGATAGGCGCAAAAGATTTTGTTTATCCTATTATTTTTAATTTTAGGCTGCAGATTTTGTTTTTTAGCTCTGCCATTTGCGAAAAATGCCCGAGCGGGCCACAAAATATTTAAAAGGCCGCTGGTATGCATCATTGTTCTACAATAATGCAGTGTTTAGTTTTTCTTAAAGATGGACGCCACTGCTCCTCTTGTAATATATCGTCCTACCCCAGTCCTGTCAATGTAAACACATCAAATTAACACTTTTTGTATATATTTGTACTTTTTCTTAAGAATTTTTTACGATTACCTAAAAAAAATGTGTACCATGAATTAGTGTTTTTTTGTTCGGTGAACTTTACAACTATATTCATGTTTAACACCGCAAAAGAATGGTTTTTACCTGCTGTCCGAATACTGAAGAAGCACTTATCATTTTTCACCTGAGACAATAACAATTTAATTTGTTTTTTGTCCGACTGTTGTAAGTGGGGAATTTTCGTAATTCTCAATAACATCGATTAGGAGCGTTACTAGTTAACTGGCTCGATACTAACTCTGTTACTAAAAGCTACTAATTGTTTCTACTATAATGGGGGTTTCGACATTTTTCTGTTTTTACTTTCTTATACATAGTATAAAGGAAGTATAGGAATCATGAAAAATTTCGATTGCGAGATTTTTATGGAAATACATGTTTTGAGGTCCCCTGAATACGTTTTGACTATTTTCGCAATGACGTCTGTGTATGTGTGTGGATATGTGTCTGTATGTTCATTATCTTCAAAACGACCAAAGACAGAACAATGAAACTTCATATTTAAAAGTTTATTGATTATATGAAGAGCTGATAAGATTTCTAGCATAATCGCTCAACCGGAAGAGGAAGTTTACTGAACATCAAAATCGAACATTGCGCATTATTGAAGAAACTAAAAGGGATATGGAAAAAGTTTTGAAATAGTAAACAATAAGCTTAAGAAAAAATGTTCTATGCGTTTTTGTTCTATCTTTATCCAATTTTGAGTAAAATGTATTTCTATATTGGCATGTATTTAAAATATTATTATATGCTAAAAACAAAACAACGACAAAATATTTACAGAAATACGTATTTGAAATGTCAAATATGTTCCAATTTAAATTTGGTATAAGAAAGTAGTGTGGTGACCACACCAGATTTTTTTATGTTATATTACGTAATATATTGAATACATTATGTTAATAAGGGGTTTTGCTACGTCACACAACATGGTGGGATTTTAGACCGATTCAAACATATGCAATATTCATTTAGCTTTTTCTACATATAATATGAACATTTAGAAAGTGTTACGCACATTAGTAGTACTTATACGTCTCATACAAGTTATTAATTAGATTAAGATTGAAACCCCGATTGACATTGTTGCTATTTAGTAATGCTGTATAAATACACAATTTTCCAAAAGTGTTAAATTGGGAAAAATACAATAGCGCCGATAATATTAATCTGCGAATAGTAAAATGTATATTTAGATCAGTATTTCTGACACTTGCAACACTAACGTACTCCATCTGTCCACTAGCAATTCTATTTTTTACAAACACTTGTTAAATTAATTCTTATTTAGTATACTTATCTATAAAAAAAAAACTGCAAGTTCACATTAATTCACGTTTGACATTTAACCTAAAACTTCCCTCACATTACTAATAATACACTACTTACACTAAACTCTTACCAAGAACGTTGTGACACAGTGATACAACTGTTTTATTAGTTTAATAATTAACGTGAATTATACAACCATAATTCATTTATCTGATCGCCTACACTATAATTATTTAATTACTCATTTGTTCCTGTTACATTGACAGTTATCACGTGAATTCTAACACTACATGTTGTTTATTACAAATTAATATACGTACCTGTAGTTTAAAATTACATGTTCAGTGACAACCGCACATAATCTAAACGTGGGTTGAAGAATATTTATGTACGGAATGATTTTGATTACTACCTTGTAGTAAATGAGACAATCGCGGTTGCCTGTTTAGCCGCTGTTAACAATTAATACGACAGAATTATTGATCACCAATCATGGCGTTATATTTATGTATAGACAACTGACGCAATTTTGATTTAATTAATTACAAAGTGTAGATTACATATTAGGTTCATGTAAATGAAAAAAAAAATCAAGTGAAATATTTGCAAAGTTTTTTTTTTTTCAAAATACGTAATTAAATTTGAGCGAATTGAAGTGCGAGAAAGGCCCAAGTAAAAACATAACATACTAAATACTTTCGTTAGATTGAACCAAATTCCTGGTCCCTTCAAATTCAATATAATCGGGTTCCACAGTATTTGTCATATAGTTGTTCCACCGCAAAACACATTATTGCTAGAATCCACCCAATAATCAGGAACATAAAGATACTCATCAAATGATCCAACTTCAATGGTTGCAACGGTTCTTCCTCATTCACATTGGCATTGAACGAATCTTTCGTCCATTTATCAATCAGTCCATTGGAATGTAATAGCAGTATAATTTTATTGAATCGATCGAGAAATGGATAGCCCCTAGCTAAATACATACTATACGATGTAGGTCTTACAATTTTCTTAAACCCGTACACTTTGCCCATACGATCAGTCTGGTTCCAATGTTCCAACTTGTATTGCATCGTCATTTGTGCCATCATGAATGAGTAGTTTCCTTCATACATCCATGTCATGCACAGGGTGCCGTCAAGGCATGGAGTGTATCCATCGTAGATCATTTTATCGTCCAGATCGTCAACAGTACTGAATATATCCCGGTTATTTGGAAAAGATCCAAACGGTATGCCGGACTCAACCAGTTCTCTGACATTCGATATTTGCTTTTCGTACATCGGTGTCGTCAAAACGCTGACAAGTTTCGACTGGTACGCAGTGCCGATTAGAAGTGCAGTGATGGTCCAGAATATATACAACACTTTCATAGATCTACTACTCGGATTGTTGACAGAGATTTGTAACAAAATACTCCAGGTATTTATCAAACTCCACGATAAATAATTATACACACTGGACTCTCTTGAACTTCGACTTACCAGCCACCAAACCAGAGCATTTGTGAAGAAAATCAGGCCTACCATTAACCACAGCATAGAGTTGAACACCATGAATAAGTTCTTCCATCGAGCTATGGGTTTCGCCAGTGGTACAAACCAAGTGTATCTGTCAAATATGTAGTAATATGTTCCATCAAAATCGTAATAGAAACTTTCATTCTTCGTAATATGTCCAATCATTACATCACTGGTTCTGTCAAACAGCAGTTTGTACAACAATGTTGATGTGCCATCAGCATATTTGTATCCCCATAGAGGGAACTGTCCAACGTACTTGGCCGTCAGATTTGCAGCTTTAAACAAATTATTCACAATTACAGTTTCCAAACCTGCTGTTCCGGTGTTATCTTCGTCTACGGATGTATCTAGTATATATGGCGGAATATTTTGCATCGCTATAGCAATAGAGCAACCGTTACTTCGTTGCGGTACTTTATTCGGAAACCATTCTGTCAAATCTTCACCACAATTTGCCAATAATTCTCGTCTAGTATTATTACAACTCCCATTTTGGAACGGATAATAGGTATAAACATTCACATAAGATGCATTTGCATGTAGTACGTTTAGATTTACTGCATAATATTGCCAAGAAATGTCTAGAATTCTTTGGATATTTTCCTCCGATCCATACAGAAGTATAAGAAACTTTGCCCTTGGATTCCAGCTTGGTGTATAATAATATTTCTTAATATACTGTTCAAAATCACTGGCTTCTTGTATGATAAATATATAATACTCGAACATGTCTTGTATTTTTACTTTGACATTTGATCTTAAATTGACTATTGTAGTACTTTTTGACAGTTCAAACAAAGCATCCATCTTGTAATTTACATTTTGCAATACTATGAGGTTAGGTGCATAAGTGTGTTTCAATATTTTAATCGCACAATGCATAGTGGGTGTTTGTTGCATTGTGGGTAAAGGTAATTTAGTTTCACTTGATTTTATACAACAAAATACTAATATTAAAGTGAAATACATGATTTGAACGTCAATATATCAACTGTCAGATATCAAGTAGAAACAAGATCACGTAACAATATATATTTGTAATTCTAATGTGTTATTTTATATTTATCCTACCCAGTATCAGATATTATATTACCCTTAATATCAACAGTTAATTTTTAAAAGATCAGTAAAACGTTTATTTGATTTTTTTTGTAAAAACTTCGTCCACAAATTATTGTTATTATTAATGCATTTAACACAATTTTGTGGTTACTATCAGGGCTGTGCAAATGCAGGGGCAGTACAGGCACGTACTCAGGACGCCGAATTTTAAAAAATTGTGAAAAATATCAGGCGAATGAATATTAGTTAAAAATTATCTCAGCTGAAAACTGTTACGGCATTAATATATTTTCTCTCTGAAATGTAAATGTAGTGTTGTCATCTGTATTCGTAGCAGATTAAATGGCCCCCTGATCCAAAATGATCTAACCACGGGCCTGGTTACTATATATTATATAAACAAACTACTTCTGTGTTCCAATATACATATAAACTATAAGTGATCAATTAAATAACTATTAGGACACTTATTTTTCACATTTCTATAAATTTTGTGTGCAATCAATTTTGTAACAAATTATTTATAATACAAGGCAAATAGCAAACATGAAGGTAATGATGAATCAATAGAACTTATGTATTAATTCACACCGTTAATGTGATAACTGATGACTGCATTTACTACCTTGATTAACACTGATTCGCTATAACGCGGTTAGCCCTCTCCAAAAAAATCTGGTGTAATCACCACACGACTTTCTTATACACATGTACATAGATAGAAACTCAATTTAAATTGACACATACATATTTGACGTTTCATATGCGTATATCTGTTATTATTTTGTGTTCATAGCATTTTATACTTTGAATTCATGCCATGAGCATATAAATAGCTTTTACTCAAAATTGAATTGAAATAGATGTTTTCCACAACTTTTATTTTAAAAAGATTTTCATTATCGCTTTTAGTTTCTCAAATAATTTGAAATGTATGATTTTGATGAACTGTAAACTTTCTCTTCCAGTTTAGCAATTATACCTAAAATATAATCGGTTTTTTGCATACGCATGAAACTTCAAAATATGAAATTTCGTAATACGTGTCATCACGGGCATATTTTTTCGTCCTACCTAATACAGTGCACGCCGCTTAATGTGATCACATCGGGACTCGTGGTTATTGATAACAATAATCGATTGATGATAATATCCGAAAAAAAAAAAACATAAACACAAAATGTTAATAATTAATTTAAAATACATATGTAACAGTAAATAAAGAATGAAATTATCTAAAATATTGAAAATAAACATAACATTTTTGCATTTAAATTTGAAAATATATTGATATGTATGTAGTACATCCATATATGTAATTATTGTGTACATTTATAATATGTATAATTCAAATTTAAAAAAAATTCAGCTTTCTTTGTCTCTGATGTTCGCGGAGCAAATTATTAAATCAATATGTATTATTACTATTCTTCAAATCTTAACACACAAATATGGCTGTGTAAGACGCCTTTTACTCTATTTGTACTCGTTTTTGGCATTTTTTTTTTCATTGTATGATTTCTGATTTCTTATATTTGTCATATAGTTGTTCCACCACAAAACATGTGATTGCTAAAAACCATCCCATAATCAGAAACATAAAGATACTCATCAAATGATTCAACTTCAATGGTTGCAGAGGTTCTTCCTCATTCACCCTAGAACTGAATGAATCTTTCGTCCATTTATCTATCAGTCCACTGGACTGCAATAGCAGTATAAATTTATTGAATCGACCGAGAAATGGATAGCCCCTCGCTATATACATACTGTATGTTGTAGGTTTTATAGTTTTCTCAAACTCGTACAGTTTCACAGTACTGACACTCTGGTTCCAATGTGCCAACGTATTTCGCATTGTCATTTGCGTCATCATGAACGAGTATTTTCCTTCAAACATCCGTTTTGTACACAGTTCGCCCACAAGGCACGGAGTGTATTTATCGTAGATCATTTTATCGTCCTGATCGTCATCAGAACGAAATATTATCTTGACATTTGGAAAAGATCCAAACGGTATGCCGGACTCAACCAGTTCTCTGACATTCGATATCTGCTTTTCATATATCGGTGTCGTCAAAACACTGACAAGTTTCGACTGGTAAGCGGTGCCGATCAGAAGAGCAGTGATGGTCCAGAATATATACAACACTTTCATAGATCTGGTACTCGGATTGTTGACAGAGATATGTAACAAAATACTCCAGGTGCTTATCAAACTCCACGATAAGTAATTATACACACTGGACTCTCTAGAACTTCGGCTTACCAGCCACCAAACCAGAGTATTTATGAAGAAAATCAGGCCTACCGTTAACCATAGCGTAGAATCGAACACCATGAATAAGTTCTTCCATTGAACTATAGGTTGCGCCAGCGGTACGAACCAAGTGAATCTGTCGCGGAGATAAAAATATGTTGTATCGAAATCATAGTAGAAACTTTCGTTCCTCGTGATATGTCCAACCATTGCATCACAAGTTCTGTCAAACAACATTTTGTACAACAATGTTGCTGTGCCATCAGCATATTTGTATCCCCAATGATCGAAGTGTGCCATGTACTTGACCGTCAGGTTTGCAGCTTTTAAGAAACTATGCATAATGACAGTTTCCAAACCTGCTGTCTTGGTGTTATCTTCGTAAACGGATGCATTTATTATATATGGCGAGAAAATTTTCGTCGCTATAGTAATGGAGCAACCATTACTTCGTTGAGGCACTTTATTCGGAAACCATTCTGTCAAATCTTCACCACAATGTGCCAATAATTCTCGTCTTGTATTGTTACAACCCCCATTTTGAAACGGATAATAGGTATAAACATGCACATACGATGTATTTGCATGTAGTACGTTTAGATTTACTGCATAATATTGCCAAGAAATGTCTAGAATTCTTTGGACATTTTCCTCCGATCCATCAAGAAGTATAAGAAACTTTGCCCTTGGATTCCAGCTTGGCGTATGATAATATTTCTTAATATACTGTTCAAAATCACTTGCTTCTTGTATGATAAATATATAATACTCGAACATGTCTTGTGTGTTTACTTTGACATTTGAACTGAAATTGACTATTGTAGTACTTTTTGACAGTTCAAACAAAGCATCCATCTTGTAATTTACATTTTGCAATACTACGAGGTTAGGAGCATAAGTGTGTTTCAATATTTTAACCGCACAATGCATAGTGGGTGAATGCTGCATTGTGGGTAAAGGTAATTTAGTTTCACTTGATGTTATACAACAAAATACGAATATTAACGTGAAATACATGCTTTGAACGTGAATAGATCAACTGTCAGATGTCAAGTAGAAACCAGATCACTTAGAAGTTTGTGTTTGTAATTCCTTACATTTTATATTTACGCTACCCTTTAACAAAGATGATTACCCTTAATATCATAAGTTAATCATTTAAAAGTTACAATATCATTAAATATACTTTTTGTAAAAACTTTGTACTTAATTTTTTCTATTATTAACGTATTTATCATAATTTTGTAGTTTGTGTAGGACATAAACAAACTACTTTGTTGTTCCAATATAAATGTAAAATAGAAGTGATCAATTAAATGACTATTAGCACACTTATTTTCCACATTTCTACAAGTTTTGTGTGCCATCATTTCTGTAATATATTATTTATAATTCAAGTTGAATAGTGAACAAGTGGATAATGATGAATCAATAGAATTAATTTTAGTTCACACTGTTAATGTAAAAACTGGCGACTGCATTATATTGCACAGTAAGACTACCTCGCTTAACGCTGATTCGCTATAACGCGCTTTCTCTCACTAAATTTACGATTATTTTTTACTTTCTTATACGTAGTATAAAAGAAGTATAGGAATAATGAAAAATTTCGATTGCGAGATTTTGATGGGAATACATGTTTTGAGGTCCCCTGAATACGTTTTGACTATTTTCGCAATGACGTCTGTGTGTGTGGATGTGTGTCTGTATGTTCATTATCTTAAAAACGAGCAAAGTTGGGACAATGAAACTTCGTATTTAAAAGTTTATTGATTATACGAAGAGCTTATCCGATTTCTAGCATAATTGCACAACCGGAAGAGGAAGTTTACTGAACACCAAAATCGAACATTGCGAATTATCGGAGAAAATAAAAGAGATATGGAAAAAGTTTTTAAATAAAAGTTATAGGAAACAATAAGCTTAAGAAAAAATGTTCTATGCATTTTTGTTCTATCTTTATCCAATTTTAAGTAAAATGTATTTATATATTGGCATGTATTTAAAATATCATATATGCTATGAAAACAAAGACAAAATATTTACAGAAATACGCATTTGAAATGTCAAATATGTGCCAATTCAAATTGAGTATAAGAAAGTCGTGTGGTGACCACGCCAGATTTTTTAAATGTGCGTTCATGGTGACGGTAATTCTCAAGCTTCGGAGAGCAAAGAACCTTTTACGGGATTCCTGAAATGACCTCGTCGATATTTTGATGGAAATACATGTTTTGAGCTCTTCTGAATACGTTTTGACTATTTTCGCCATGATGTCTGTGTTTATGGATGGATGTGTGTCTCTATATTCATTATTTCGAAAACGAGTACAGACAGAATTAAGAAATTTCATATCCATGAGTTTCTTGAATATGCAAAGAGCTGATTAGATTTTGAACATCGAAATCAAACACGTCAAATTATTTAAGAAATTATAAGTGCTATTATAAAATGTATACAATATTCTAAAGAAAAAAAATGTTCTATACCTTTTTGTCTACCTCTATTCAATTTGGAGTAAAATAAATTTATATATTCATGGAATTTATTTATTATGGGGGTATCATATATGATATGAAAAAGAAATGTGTATAAGAAGGTATGAGAGACCACGACCAAGATTGTATAAAATTATTTCTTATTTAGAACATTTATCTTGTATTAGTTCAATAATATTTCAGTAACAATCTAGTTCATCTCAGCTGATAACTGTTACAGCATTATTATTTTCTCTCTGCAATGTAAATGTAGTGTTGTCATCTGTATTCGTAGACGATTAATGGCCCCTGGTCAAACTACTTTTGTATCCCAATATACATAGAAAACTATAAGTGATCAATTAAATGACTATTAGGACACTTTACACATTTCAACAATTTTTGTTGGTCATCATTTTGATAATAAATTATCTATAATACAAGTCTAATAGTAAACATGAAGGTGAATCAATAGAACTTACCTATGTGTTAATTCAGACCGTTAATATGACAAATGGTGACTGCATTACTGTAGAAACTGTCAATTTTAGTAGAAAAACTTAGTAGTGCTTAGTACGCGTTAGTATCTAGCTGTTAATAGCAGTCTATATTTTATGTTTTTACGCTGAATTACACAATTGAAGTGTAGTTTTAAATATTTGTATTGTCGCCGTTTTCAAACCGAATACCGAATCAATGTTATCGACCCGATCTCGTGGCCTAAATGGTATTTATTTAATCAAAAACATCTGTACTTTAGTTTATTACTCTGTAAATGAATTCAATCTGACATTTTCAAAATATTTTACATTTCTGCGGAGGTGTGTCTATGAAACAGGAAAATATTCTCTAAAAAAATCATTAAACTACTTGAGAAGGTCAAGGATCCGAAAGAAAAGAAAAAAACTAGTAATTTAATATCAAATCAAATAGAAATATCTAACGCGCGCGAAAAATGCATCAGAAAAAATAATTTCATCGTTGGCCACTGCGAAACGGTTTTAGATTTTGAGGTTAAAAACCTTTACGTGTAAGATATTTTAATAGCAGTTTCAAACATAAAGGTATTTTTATAAGGATATTCCATTACTCTAATATTTTATTGGCAATTTAAACATTTTTTTAACGTTAAACACTCACGAATTTAACTTGAATTGTGATTGTAAAACATTTTAAGTATCTCTGGTACGGTTAAGTTTGTTTTTGTTTGCAAATTTCAACATGTGTTTTTTTATTTGGGACCAATAATAAAACGTGTATTTTATTTCATACTACAGTTACTATACAACTTGTTACTGAGACGAAGTTTAATTCGAGGTTCATTGATTCTAGAATTAAACCTCGTTGATAGGACGAAGCAAAAAAAATTAATTTGTTCCGTCAATTATTTGACTTTCAACGAGTTCCACAGAGAATCAACTGATTTGCATCTACGAAACGAATCTCAATTTAATTTCAAACAATTCTAGATCAACATTTGATTCTTGAATTAAACCTCAGTCGATAATCAATACTTTCCGTTATGGTTTTGTTGATCTTGAACTTAACCTAGAAGGCATCTATACGAACTATCGTTAAATCAATTTAAAGTAAACAAAAACGACAAAAGTGAAAGCTATTAGATTATAACCTTGAACGACCTTGATATTTAGCGCTAAGTTTCAAATGTCAATAATTTTATTATTAGAATTAAAATTAGAAAACGGTGTTTATTTATTCTTTCATCGATGATCCGCAGTAATATTCTATCGCATTCTTTATTGTACAAACAATTATATAAATTTCTATATTCTGTACATTTACTGTTACATATGTATTATTAATAAGATGCATCATGTCCATTTTTATTTCATCTAAATTGGCATCAGTAGATCATTTGTATATCAGATCTTGCAGTATCCAGATTCTAATATCAGCAACATTTATGTAGGCGTGTTAATGTATGCATGAAATTCAAGGTATCTCAATTAAATATCACTTGTAATTAGGAGTTGTCAAAAATAAATATCATCATTAATTATAGAACATTTTATTCATATATCTCGTATATATATGTATGTGTACATATATATATATATATATATATATATATATATATATATATATATATATATATATATATATTTAATCAACTCTTAATTGATATACCAGTATTTATAATTCATATATTCTATATTTAATGGAGAGCATCTATCTTTATTTTATTCCATTATAAACACCACAATTAAATACTACTTTATATAAGGTATAATCAAACGAAAATATTCCTGATTATGTTATTTGTGTTTAATAATAAATTAAGAAGGTATTAAAATGTAATTTTTAAGTTTCGAAATACCAGACAACTATCTGTAAACAACTTCTAAAGGATTAGCGGGAATGTTTTCGTAATTAATCATAGTTAATTATTTAATATTTGTCACTGTATCCGGACACTGATAATATGTCATCAGACTGGCTATTTGTAAGCCGTTATCAGTGGAGAATGTTAATGAGCAAAACACCTTTGCATAACATACATCGATGTATGATTTAATACCTGTTCAAAATCACAAGTGGCTCTTCGTGTTCTTGTTTAGTTTTCACTCTTCTAATACGAAAAGTTAAAAGATCGAGTTGCCTTAACGGTAAGTGAATAGATTTGTCTAAAATGATGATAACGATATAAATATTTATGCTATAAAGTTCAGTGTATTTCTCGTTAATTTTTAATACGATAAAAACACTTATATTCATTCCACAAATCTACTAAATAATATATTTACATCTTAAGCACTATTAATACCCAAGTTTCGGTAATGTTTTAACCTCAAAACAATCACAAAATATTGCAGATGTACAGATTCTGTAATTATTTGTTTTGATTTGTTGTTTTAGAAACTTGTTATTACTTGTCATTAAGTTATAAAGTATGTCCATACATAAGTAATATCACAGATAAACGTGTATCAGTTGCTACCAAATATTGTGTGCCAAAAGTATTTTGACATTCAGCTGAATTGACATGTTTAAATTATTCATTTATTCTGCTATCAATGACAGTGACATTCATATGTGAAGGTCACATATCAACAGTATACCTTTATATTGTATGGACATGTTTGTATTTATAATATTTCGCATATCATATATCTGTGATATTGGTTTATCAGTTGGGGCATGTAATTCATATCTAAATTAAATATAGGAGTATGTATGATTGTATATTAATATACTGCATGTATAGTATGTTCAAAGATAATTGGAATTGACATGATTCTTAATAGGTAGGATGGAACCTTACACAGCAGGCGAGGCCATTAGCAACTAGTAGTGGCGGTATTCAGGTACAATTTTAATTTGTAATGCTCTTACCGGAAAAGATATATAAGAGATATAATTGTTTGTGTTATGATATTAATATTTACCTGTATAACATCAATCGATTCAGCTTGTGTTTTATTATTTCAAAATACAGTTATGTGTAAAAATAAACAGAAATGCAAATATCTGAATATATCTCAGTTTTTTTATGCATTTAGTACCTGTCATAATTTGGGATAATCCTCTGTTAATAGCATGCTGGTGTTAATTCTCCGGGAATCAATTCCAAATATCTTTGAACGAGCTATATACACATGCATATAGGCTATGAATAGATTATGAATGTGGAGTATACATGTATGTATATTAATATACAGTATGTAGGTTTTTAGGGTGGGTCATACTTTTGTTGTGATCACAGACCGTAACAATGGTTAACGGATTACTGTACTGGATAAAAACGAAAGCGATCTGTTAAACCAATTCACGTAATTAGTTTTTAGTTATAGTTTGAGTTGCCATTGCAGAATATACTCTGCAGTAGTTTGATTATACAAAGGAACATTTTATTAGCTCATTGACCTCCTGTCGAAGGTACGCTGTCTGTAGCATCTTCCAATTTAGTCACAAAATGACAATTACAACATATGTCCATATACATGTCAGTTGTCCACTTGCTTGTATTAAATATTACCCTAGATTTGTTTTGTTATTTAATTATAAAATTAAATTTTCATTTAAAGCCCGATTTACACGGTGAGTTTTCTCATGAGTTTTCAAGTGATTTTATTCAAGGTCGCTGTTTTATCGTGTAAAATGTCGACAATTTGACCAAATGAAAATCCACTTGAATTCTCACTACAATTTATCAAGTTAGAACATGTTCTAATTTTTGGGCAAAATAACCTTGAATATGGTAACTTTTTAGTGATATTTATATTTCAATGTTGGTTACCAACCTTTCATGTGCTTTTTTATGCGCCATTCTCAAAAATTTGACATATCTACTGACTAAAAGAGTGTTTGTATTAATATCTATATTTATATAAAACTAATTATTTTAATGTTAGATGCCTGTTTCGTGAAACTGGGTTCAGACCTCCAAATTGATAGAGGTTTATGTGGTTCATCTTGAAAAAGTTTCAAAACACTTAATTACAAATTGTTTAGTATTTGGATTTTTTTACTATAAAATGTTTATAACCTATAACCCACCATCACAGAATTCTTTGTTGCTGTTGTGTGTGTTTACTGCAATTGCTATATATTGCTTTTGTTTTCTGTTCAAGTTCTTCATTGTAAAGAAATTAGTTACATTTAAATATACTGTTACGGTTGAGTTATTTAGCGGGTAGAGTAACTTAATTTAATTTTTGATACTAAAAAGTTGGTAGTGCTTTCTTTTCGTGGTAAAAACCAATCAAATATAGTTGCAGTGTAAATTGTCTCACGAAACTTGAATTATCAAATGAATGACCAAATTATTTCATTTGAATTAAATCATGAGAAAACTCACCATGTAAATCGGGCTTAAGATGACAAGTCTCTGACAATTCTAACCCTCTGTGATTCGTTAACAATCACATAACTAACAATACAAATAAATTGTTTCATCCAAGCAAGAGTTTAATTCTAGAATCATTAATTTTCAAACTGAATCTGTTCTTGTAATATCGTGGCATTAATACATATTCAATTTAGATGCGCAACCAATCAGAAATATACATTTTTGCTTAGATTATGACATTGAACAAGGCGTTGATCAACTTATAGCCAACACTGATTAATATAACATTCATCAGACACAAACAAACGATATAGACTTGATAATAGGTGAACACATTTAATGATAATTACCATATCGCCTGGTTTTCCATGAAGTTTTGTGAATTCCTCCTGCTGATAACACAGCTTGTGACAGACAAGTCCAAATGGAATCACTGACGAGGTTCATTGAATTCCATGCCATAAAGAGTACTACAAGAGTCTAGTTTGCAGACTCACGCAAGTACGAAGATACACGATGTCTGTTTACGAAATAATACGACGTGATACGAACATGCCTGTTCTTAGTTCGTAACGTTGTGCTAAAGTTGTGTGCAATACATATTTGCTGTTAGTGCAATTTACAGATTTGGCTACTTTACTCTACCCTACTTAATAATACACTCCTCTACCCTATCCTCCGGCTAACCTACCCTAGCCTACCCTACCCTACCCAACCCTAAATGTAATAATAATTAATGCAGTTCCACGATTTCCCGATTCCGTAAATTTCAGACTTAAATGTTCGTACGAGCTCGGTTCCTTGCGTGGGTCTGCAAAGTAGGCTCTTGTGTAAAAACTGGCAAATTGACAACGAAAAAATCGCTCAGTGTATTGAACAGAACGGGTACGACCTGAACTTGTCTTACCTTGACATTTGTCGCCCGATCAAACTGAAGGAGTGGACATGGTAGTACGCATACTTTAACATACATACATAACATCACGCCTTTCCAATTATTGGGGGTAACAGACCCTTTTATTTCCCCCCAATCAAATTTAACTTCGATAATTCGAATTTCTCCATAATTAGAATAAAATGATTGACACGTGCATTCCATAAGTCGAATTTTTAACAGAAATCCTTATATGTGGAGGAAATTCTTTTCAAAACATGTCTAGATCAGCATTTGATTCTCGAATTAAAACTTGACTTAGCAATCCAGGCCGTGTATATGTGATGTAGTCATCTTCATCGTGAATGACCTGTCTACCGGCAAGCGTAGCACGGTCAAGGGGGTCGCGGGGGGCACTGTGTAACTATGTCTAGGTAGTAAAACCATCCGTGCCCTGCATAATTAATATATTGTCTACACCATTGCAACCAAAAGTGTTGATAACAAGCACGACATCATTGTCGCCTCTTGTTGACAAAACAGCAATTGTTTTCCAAACATTACCATAGTTCTTTTAGTGATAATTCAATCATTGAATTATACACTGAGTATTAATATTTATAATTGCAAGTAATAATAATGTACGTAATTATTGGCGACGCAACTGAACTGTTAAAAATCGCAATTGTTTTAACTGCGGTTTCGGCGGCAAATATAAAAATTTAGAGGTGATTTAATTCTAGTATTTTGTTTGTTTCAGAACCGATTATAGAAAATGGTTAGGATGTGTTTTTCTGGTGGTGGGCTGCTCACGATATGGATGGTACTATTACAAGTAAGTACATTGCTTTTGTATACATAGCATCACGACAATTATCGATTACTCTGCGTTACACTGTTACACTTTTAAGCGAGAAGTTCGTGCAAATACTATTGTATATTTTCTGTTTGACAGTTATTCAGAACACACTATACTGGCGTAGAAGGCCATGGTCGGTTGATGGATCCGCCTGCGAGGAATTCAATGTGGAGATTTGGATTTCCGAATCCTGTGAACTACAATGATAACGAATTGTTCTGCGGTGGATATGCTGGTAAGCAAATGTTTCAGTTTCATTAGGAATATCTATGCACTTCATGTGCGATTAAAAGAAAACATGCAATGAAGACAGAGAAGAAGAAGATATGCTCTTAGCGGAAAAGATAAAAGAAAGAAATATATTTGTTTTAATTATGAGATATTAATATTTACCGGTATAACCAACAATCGATTCAGGTTGTGTTTTATTATTTCAAAATGTAGTTATATGCAAATAAGCATTCTGCATTTAATCATCTGAAAATCAATTCCAATTATTTAAAAAAGTTGTTGCACTTGAGGGTGTATACTGCTATTTGCTGCAACCTACAACGCATCCGACCTCGAAGTGCATAGCTATTCTTGACAAACTGTGCCTTAAAATATATAAGCCGTACAGTTATACAAACTCGTAAAGATTGTTGCCTACACTACAGATTAATACTCACGTTACACAAGCAAGGTTTAACCAACGAAAATGATTCACAAATTAAAAAACAATTTAATTGTTTTGTCAATTATACTTGAGTTTCAAATGAATCAGACAGAGAATCAACTGATTCGTATCATGAGTATGATACGAAACTCATGTTTCATTCTAGAGTCAAAACAAATCATTTGAGTCTCAAATTAGAGATTTAATGTACGTTTTATTTTTAGTTCAGTGGGATCAAAATGGCGGAAAATGTGGCTTATGTGGAGATCCTTATCATGTAGAAGAGCCCAGGCCTCATGAGGCTGGCGGGCAGTATGCCAAAGGTATCATTGCTAGAAGATACAGTGTCGGCCAGGTATGTGACACTTAAAACTACTATCAATATTTTTATATCAATTGCATGCAGCCCAAAAAACTAGATATTTTCTTTTCTCATCTTCTTCTCTCATTTTCATTCGTTTCGGATTATTCTTCACCATCGTCAAGCAAAAAACCTCGTCATGTTTTTTCAGGAGATTGAAATCGAAATCGAACTGACTGCAAATCATCTGGGACGCTTTGCAATTAGCATCTGTCCCAATAACAATCCAGCTCAGGAAGCGACGCAAGAGTGTTTCGATAGGTTCCCACTGTATGTGACAGAATCCAGGGATCCACATTTTATAATTCCCGAGGATTCTAGCAAGAAGGAAGTGTTCCGGTACAAGGTGGTGCTGCCAGCTTATATCACGTGCTCCCAATGCGTACTACAGTGGACTTATTACACGGGTAAGACTTGCTTAGGATCTAGAAGACATAACCTCTTAATGTTCCTGAAGAGCGCTGAAAAAAACACCGTTATACGAGATCAATTTAATACGAGGTTATTTTCTACAAATTGATCCATAATTTCCGTAATTATGGTTTCTCGCACGCGCGTTATAACGAATCATTGTAAATTTAGTGCTTTTTTTGTTGGGGGGGGGTCGCGGAAAAACCGCGTTATAGCGAATCAGCGTTATGCGAAGTAGCTTTAAAATCGAGCTATGAATTCCAGTCAATGTGAATATTTTTACTTTCTTATACATAGTATAAAGAAAGTATAGGAATCATGAAAAATTTCGATTGCGAGATTTTGATGGAAATACATGTTTTGAGGTCCCCTGAATACGTTTTGACTATTTTCGCCATGACGTCTGTGTGTATGTGGATGTTTGGATGTGTGTCTGTAGGTTCATTATCTTCAAAACGAGCAAAGACAGGACAATGAAACTTCGTATTTAAAAGTTTTTTGATCATATGAAGAGCTGATTAGATTTCTAGCATAATCGCACAACCGGAAGAGGAAGTTTACTGAAGATCAAAATCGAACATTGTGAATTATTAGAGAAACTGAAAGGGATATGGAAAAAGTTTTGAAATAAAAGTAATAGAAAACAATAAGCTTAAGAAAAAAGGTTCTATGCATTTTTGTTCTATCTTTATCCAATTTTGAGTAAAATGTATTTATATATTGACATGTATTTAAAATATCATATATGCTATGAAAACAAAACAAAGACAAAATATTTACAGAAATACGCATTTGAAATGAATATGTGCCAATTTAAATTGAGTATAAGAAAGTAGTGTGGTGACCACACCAGATTTTTTAGTAACTTTTCAAGACTATTACTAAGTAGTTAAAGGTGTTGTTCTTTACAGGAAACATGTGGGGAATGTGTGCAAATGGAACAGAAGCCCAAGGATGTGGAAAATCTGAAACGTTTAAGAACTGTGCCGATATTAGTATAGTAACCAGTACGGGAGGAGCTATTCCACCGCTGTTTATTGGACAGGACAATCCGTTCCTCTTGTACTACAAAGATTTGCGTAAAGCTGAACCTTATAATGTGTATCCACTGGTAGTTAGGTTAGTACGGGAGTATTCATTCCAACTGACAGATGTTTAAAG
Source organism: Carabus problematicus (assembly GCA_963422195.1). Taxonomy (NCBI): domain Eukaryota; kingdom Metazoa; phylum Arthropoda; class Insecta; order Coleoptera; family Carabidae; genus Carabus; species Carabus problematicus. The sequence continues at coordinate 2,053,114 of OY728578.1, forward strand.
GTTATGTTGTGCTCTTACAGAGATCAAGTGTGCCTGGCTACGGACTCTTACCGTGTTATACCCGGTATGAATGATTGGTGTCAAACGAATTGTTTGCGGTATCCACCGAATTGTCCAGAAGTATTGTGCCAATGCCCGTAAGTATCATTCTATATTCTAAATGAAGACCAAAGCTTTTTTTTCTTGCTTTTTCACAAAGCTGAAGAACTAGTCAAACTAAATAGCATAGTTAAATGACAGTTTAAGATTATAGAACAGTATAATCTGGCTTTTCTTCAGCCTGTATAATTAGTCACTCTTAAACCTGACTCTTTCTTCCATAAGTTATAATATGTCAAAAAGTAGGCAAAAGAAACTTTTCAAATTGTTCAGAATGGTGCTGTCAGACATCATTTGGAGAAGTAATAATTATAAAACCAAACTTATTGACAGTTGTCAATATGTACAACTGTCAAACATCCTATTTCTTTTGTTGGAATTATACAGCGAAAATTTTTATACCGTGTGTCTCATGACGATCTACACATAGGAACGTTGCGCGCTCATTTGATTTTTAAATCAAAATATTAATCGACTGTTTTTGTTCTTTTTTTTTGTAATTATAACGTCAACTTGACGTTTAAATTCCTTGAAAATATATTATTACATCGAATATGTTGCAAAATTATACTAGAATATCAAAGGAAATGAAATAGTAAACCTAAAATTAACAATTATACTGTCTAGATTGTAAAAAAACTAAAACGATCAAATTAATACTCCACGATCAAGAGCGTATGCAACTAACCTATGTGTAGGTTGTCATGAGACACACGGTATACGATGTATACAATCAATGCATTGATTCATTAATAATAGCTAGCGGTTCAAATCATCGTAATGTAATAAAATCTCATTCGTTTGCACTTAAATCTGATTGGTTGCACTTGAATAGTATTATAACTTAACAAGATCTACAGAGAAGCAGAATATGACATTTTGTCTTTTAAAACTTTAGGATAAAAAAGATCTTACTCATTAATTTCTCACACAGGAATACACAGTGTAACTGATTTGCTTGTGTTTCAGACAAACTTGTGAAGCCATTGGTGAGTTGGAGGGTCGTGCTGGTGCTGACGTATACTGCATGGACCAGTGCATCGTGTACGGAGCTAAATGTCCAGCGAACAGATGTCGCTGTTATGCATAACTTGTTTAAAAGTTATAACTATTCGGGTATAAGTCTTCTATCAGCTCTCGCACAGCTGAAATGCAATACAAAAATGGACGTCAGTTCTTTCATTTTAGTATTGCCTCACAGTTTGTAGGATAGTGGTGAAGTAGTTTTTGTATTTACAATTTTTAAATTAACGAGGACATCCACAATATGATGTCGAACTATATAATAATAAAAAAATGGACAAAACAAATAAAAATATCGACTAAGGCTCAACTTAAATTCGCGAATCAAAGCACCCCCATAATATCTAAATGGCAATATTATTTGGGGGACAGCTAAGCATTTGAGTACTTTTGCATTTCAATATTATGGAGTTTTATTTCGCGTCTTATAGTAAGTTGACAATGCCTAGTTAAAAAAAAATCTTAAAGTGTCTTACCAAACACTACACTACCCTATCTTACTTCAATGCCAGAACTGATAACCTCGACTTATACATATTGGGCCGAATTCAGCGCTCGTTCCTAACTTCAGGATCGACCCTAATTTCCATGGTAACGTGTAGTATCCTTATTCAGCTAATATAAAGACATATAAGTTCACCTTTATTATCTAGAATCATAGTTAGGTTCGGGAGCTGAATTCGACCCAATAATTATTGTTTTACAAATTAGATTGCAAAGATTAATACTGAACTTGTAATCAACGCAGATCTAATTCATGGAAAACTGATAAACGATACTGAAAATATTCCATCTTACTTTGAAACAACAATTGTTGATAATTCAAACTACACTATGTAACATAAAGGTTTGAATATCTAAAATGTCAGTTCGATATATTGTTATAAGTATATATACGATGATTACTTTTAAATATATATTATAATTTTCTAAATATTTGTCTTGCCTTTTCCGAATAGCTTTTGTAATGCAGTCAGTGCCCTCTATTTGCAAATTATCAAATAAAAAATTCCCATAACCGCTGAAGCAATAAGCCAGTTGAACAAAATAATAAAATGTAATTTTTTTGTTACTGTTGAAATATTCTCTGTATCTAGAGATAATCTCTTCCAATTTTGAGGGATCTTGACTGTAATATTGTACGTATAAAAATTATTGTATATCGAATTTCAGATATTTGTAAATAAAAACAAATACAAAATAATACGGATTTGTTTGTCACATTTATATAAATACAGTGGAATCCACTTATAGTGAACCCGCATTTAGTGGAAACTCGCTTATAATGAACGTATCACTGAGTAACATACTAAATACTTTCGTTATAGTGTACACTCGCTTATACTGAACTAAATTCTTGGTCCCTTCAAGTTCACTATAACGGGTTGCACGGTACTAATATTTATAGTTATATATTGCTGCTATATTATAAAGTAAGAGTTTTTATTGTTTTATTTTTTTATTTCTTCCGTAAGTCACAATATCACAGGAAGTAATGTAAAGAAACTTTTCAGAATGGTTAAGGGGTGCTGTCAGATACCACCATTATAAAAAAATTAGTTCCATACCCGTCCATCTAGGGAAGTAATAATTAAAACCCTAAACTTATTGACAGTTGTCAGCATTTATATATAACTGTCATACATCTTATCTCTATTGTTGACAAAAGCACAGCGAACATTTTTATATAAGGTATATACTATTATTACGAATGTATACTATTAATAATACGGAAATAATTATCAAATTTTGCAAAATACAAATTAAAAATATTTAAAAAAAAATCGTTTGATCTTATATGGTACATTTTGGATCTTCTTAGTTCCATAGTCCACAAAAAATACATATTTTACTTAAACTACAAGATTTTAAAACAAAATTGTTTCAGTTTTTTAGAATCTAGATTTCATTCGAATTCAATGCCTTTTGTCTTGTAAAATATTCTTTTATTTTCGAATCTATAATGATACATGATTAGTAATTAGCTAGATAATAAATCAATTAGCTATTATATTGTTCTTATCGACAAGGTTCTAGTAATTCGTTGACTAATACCAATGATGATGTTATACCATTGGTGCAAAACATTTCTTTTCCTGATCGTATTTTTACCGAATGAGTAATCAATTTCGTAAAATAAGCACCGTATGTATGTTATGAGAAACACTTCTTTGCAAGATAAGATAACATATGATTAGTTATGTTGCCGTCGATGTATCAGTTCGTTGTCAGCATCGTTTCAATGCATACAACGATGCACAATTAAAGAAAATATATTGTGAGGTGTGTGTTCTTAAAACCAAGTGTTCAAGAATAACAGTTTTAAGGTAAGAAATCAAGATTATTATACAATAAATTCCTGAGCTATTCATAAACTCCCTCCGAGATATAACATACCAATACCTATTGCTTAAACTTTCAAATAAATAAAAAAAAACATTATCAGTATTTACATAGGGATCAAAACAATTTTTCCGTTGCTTTATAATTTGGCAGATTGACTTTGAATTTGTTGTCTATTTATAGCACGTTGAAATACGTCACTTGTCACGACAAATTACTAGAATAGATTCTATTTTTGAGTGCGGTTACGGTATATCCGATAGTATTCGTCGTAACCATATTCATTCAGAGTCATCATTGCACAATAATAAATATTCTGTAATAACTTACATCACAGTTTTATAATAAAGAAAACGATACATACATCTTTAAATTGTTCATTTGAAACACACTGAGAATGTCATTGTAAAATGTGACACATTTCTTCGACAACAATTTTAAAATTCCCGCCAATTTTTACTAGCTTAATCGATTATTATGATGTCATAGCACGTTGCTAACGGCGTTACTAATTTTTTCTACTAAATCTAACACTGTTACTGTAGACAATGTGTGTTTTTATAGTATTACTAATTAGTATTAGCACTTTGTATTGCCGTTAGTATAACTGAGCACAGTTGTCACTTATAACAAACACTTGTTATAAAATAAGATTGTTTGGTTATGTTTTCATTCACATTATTAGCTATTCAACACTGACATTACGTAAACTAGTAAATAGAGACATATTGAAATTAATTCATATTAAATTTCAGGTACATAATAATATTTTCATTTCGAAAATGAGTAACAATTTGATACAAAATCTAGCACAAAAATTCAACCAACAACAGCACGTAACAAATGAAACTAAATCATCAGTTACTACCAACATACAAACTAAAAAATTCACTAAAACAAGTGCCAGTATAAACAGTACGGGCACTACTACAAGAATTGCATCTTCAAACGATGAATTTGTACGAAATTTGAAAAAGATTGAAACTTTGTTTGGTGTGACAAATACAAAAAATAAAATCGTAACTCAGATATCATCAAACAGCGGTGATACAAAAACTAAATCTTTGGAAAAACCAGTGTTACCAACTAGAAAAGACTTTCAACAAAATGGAAAAACTAGTAAAGTTGTTAAAACAGGAAACAATTTTTCTATCTACAATAATAATACAATAACAGAAATTACTAAATCTTCAAAATCTTCTGAAAAACCAGTGGTACAAAAGACAGAATTTGCACAAAAACCAGTAGTACCAAAAAAGAATATTTTACAAACCATACAAAATATTGAAAATGCGTCAGATAATACCGATGTTCAAACAAAATTGACTTCCGTTGTGAAACCAGTGGTACCCGAAAAGAATGTTTTGCAAAAGATGAAAAGCGATGAACATTCATCACGAACAAAAGCCATACAAATTTCAACCGTTTCGCGTAAACCAGTGGTACCCAAGAAGGAATTTCCGAGAAAGGATGAAGAAATTACAGTAACCGGTAAACAAAATGATACCGTTAAAATTAAAAATGTTCAGACGTCTGATCAAGATAATATGCATAAACAACTGATACCGTCTGAGATAATACGACAAATGAATGCTAGACTGAATCAAAATAAGGAAGAAAATACAAATAATACTGCTAAAGAAAATAACAATGCAGAAGAAATGCAAATATCAGAGATTAAAACAATAGATGATGTCCAAACTCAAGTAGAAAACCTTCAAAAGATGCTAGAGACGCAAATGAGTCAAGAGTTTCAGATTAAGTCAGAAGAAACCAAGAAGGATATGACTGAAGAATCTTTGGAGACAATTGAAGAGAATCGTACAGGTAACGTAAAGAATAACAGATACTTGTATGGACGATTAAGAAGCACAGTTCAAGAAATTTCAAATGAAGAATCAAGAGTAAACAAAACCTTTACCCGGCATGCGACAGAAGAAACCAAGGAAGTTATTAAAGAAGAATCTACGAAGAAAATTAAAGAAAATCTTGTGGGTAACGTAATTAACAACATACCAGGATACTTGTCCATGTCTGAACTATTAAGAAGCAAAGTGAAAGCAGAAATTTCAAATGAAGAAACCAAAGAACGCGTGGAAAAAGTAATTGTGGATGATGAAGATTTAACAACGAGGACTGTAGACAATTATGTGCCAATGTCTCTTGACAACAGTGATTATGTCAATGAAGAAATCAAGAATTCCACCGTTGCAGCATACAATGATGACGGTACCTACGAGCCTGTAAATATTACGAATGGTGCTGCCGTTATAGTAAAACCTGACAAAAATACTGGCATAAATGAAGATGTATTGAGGCATGTTAGTGAACTTCGTTTTGATCATTCCAAATCTTCACGGGACACATTTTTAAGTTTGCAGGTAACGAACTCACAGACAATATTGAATACAAGATTCTTATGAAACAGTTCATATTATTTCTTCATATTCGAACGCGATATTTTCTACGATTTCATAATAACAGTTGTTTATTTTTTTTAATTTCTTGCAGTCAAATGAAACCATAACAGAGACAAGTGACATGGAAGAACAACAATGGCTGGATACCTACGCCTTTCAGCACAATCTTGCTTCGGTTCCATATGAAACCTCAGAAGTAATATCACAAAACACTCAATTAACGAAGATACTACAAAAATACGATAGAAATACTATTTCCTGGAGGAAAATAATGGAATATATGCAGCTGAACATAATAAGTATACACAGATTCTAATTATTCATATTAGTTTTAACGGAAATAATAAAATAATGCACGATTTTTAATAAATTTCTCTAAGTAACTTACATACTTATGATATTTTGTCTTTAAAGATACACTAACACCTAGGAAAATTGATGCACAAGAAGCTAAACTGCATCTAGTTCGCAAAGAACTAATTTATCTGGATGCTCTGAATGTATTCAATAACCATTTTATTTCGAAACTTGTCTTGTTCATAAGCCAAAATGAAATCAAAATACTGTTTGGCAATGTGAAGGAAGGTAAGCATAATACTAGATGAATCAAAATCAACTACTGCGATATTTCTGAATTGATATTACATTTAAATTGATTAGAAATCCAGCATTAATAGCTAATGTTTACTATATTTTGTTTTTCAGTTATCGAATGTTCTCAAAAGCTCTTAAAGGACCTAGAAGATTGTTGGACGGAAAGTGTATTGATGCCAAATTTTGCTCAAGTCCTTTGTAAAAACGTACAAACAACGTTTAACATCTACATCAGCTATTGTGAGAATCAGATGAATTTTGAGAAAAGGTTGGAGAATATTATAAGGTAAGCTTAACACGTTACCAATAATATCAACTATACTACCCCAAATTACTCTCAGACGAAGCTTAATGATCGAGAATCCGTGAATTTAGAATTAAATCGTCGCCAGAACGAAATAAACAATTTTTGTTGTCAATTATTTGAATCACACATAAAAAATCAACTGATACACGTCTCTCGAATCTTGGTTCAATGTTTAGCAGTGATAAATCCGGAGTGTTTACTCCGGGGGGAATATTAAAATTACAGGGGGGAGGGTATAGTACCCTCCCACTACATGCCCACACTACATTAATAATGCATACATAAAGACAATTTTCTTTATTACCTGCGTTTGTGAACATATTTAATTACAGTATGTAAACATTTAGTATTAATGTTATATTTCAAGTAAGTTATATTTCAAATTTTACATACAACCAGATATTCAGCGAACATGAGCGACGGTATAATCAAATTAAAACATACGCCAAATGTAACAACAAAATAAAGAAAACGATAGCAATATATACCATACACCAAATATAATTTTTATTTCTATATAAATTATAAATTTGACAATATGAAATATATGACTAACAATGAAATCAGGTAAATTAAGTTATAAAAAACCCGTTGTCAAATATTTGTATTTAATATCTTGAGTATAACACTTTTGCACGTAGCACATTCCTAAGACTTCTCACCAGTATGTACTCGCACACGATCCGCTAAACCCGAAGCGTGAGTAAAACATTTTTTGCAAGCAACACATTCTTATGGTTTCTCACCAGTATGTGTCCGTCTATGACAAACAATAGCTGAACGGGTAGTAAAACATTTTTTGCACGTAGCACATTCATATGGTTTCTCACCAGTATGTAGTCGCATATGATTCACTAAGATAGAACGCTGAGTAAAACATTTTTTGCACGTAGCACATTCATATGGTTTCTCACCAGTATGTGTCCGCATATGATTCACTAAGATAGAACGGTTAGTAAAACATTTTTTACATGTTGCACATTCATGTGGTTTTTCCCCAGTATGTGAACGAATATGATATACTAAACCTGAACGGTCAGAGAAACATTTATTGCATGTTGCACATTCATGTGGTTTTTCACCAGTATGTGAACGAATATGATATACTAAAGTTGAACGGACAGAGAAACATTTGTTGCATGTAGCACATTCATATGGTTTCTCACCAGTATGTGTCCGCTTATGAGTAACTAAATGCGAAGGCTGTGTAAAACATTTTTTACATGTCGCACATTCATATGGTTTCTCACCAGTATGTGTCCGCATATGAGCTACTAACGCCGAAAGTAAAATAAAACTTTTTTTGCACGTATCACATTTATGTTGTTTTTCACCGGTATGTGTCTGCATATGATACACTAAAGTCGAATGATTAGTAAAACATTTTTTGCAGGTAGCACATTCATATGGTTTCTCACCAGTATGTATTCGCATATGTCGTACAAAATTTCCTTTTTGATTGAAACGCTTTTTACATATATCACATTCATATGATTTCTTGTCTGTATGAATTCGTGTATGTCTATTTAATTCTGTTTTTGTAATGAAACATTTACTACATGTTGAGCATTTGTATGACTTTTTGGTTGCTGTATTTGAATCATCCTTATTTGTTGCATGCATTTGTTTACCTGTGAATCCAGAACTAACAGAGTCTGTATTAGTGAGATGTGAGTTATCATTTACAGATATCTCCGAGCCCGATTCATTATCGATGCTTTCAGTGGAATTATTATTCATCGGATATTCTTCCGTGTCATTTACTACTTCCCGTATCCGGTTATTGTCTTCTTTAACAGAAGAGTCTTCTAAATTCAGGAACACATCATTCGTTTCTTCAATAATTTCACTAGAATTATTGACCGTTGGACATTCTTCCGTATCATCCTCTTCTTCCCGTTTCCAAGTATTCTCTTCTTTGACAAAATAGTCTTCTAAATTCGCGATCCCATCTTCGGTGTCTTCAATGGTGTGTTCCCACTGATCTGTATATATTTGCTCATCTTCTAATTTTACTTCACGTTTTACATCATTAATGTCCGTTTGTTTGATGTTTACATGTACGTGCAGTTCTGCTTCGTTACTTGTATTTGACATTGTTGTGGTATTTAGAAGATCCATGTAACCTTGTAATAGTGCACTGTTCTTGTGCCACATTTTTAGAAACTGGTAAGTTTTACGTAACAGCGAGTAACATTCTTCACATGTCAATATAATTCGTTTAGTTTTCAACCAGGGCTGAAATTGAAAATCAATATAAAGTAGCAATAACCCATGCAAGGACGTCGTTAGATTATTTTGGGGAGAGCGCGCATCCCTTGTTATAAAATAATAAAGATATCGTGTATATTAATAAAAATCCAGTAAAATGTCGATTAAAAAATATACATATTTACAAATACATAGTGATATTTATGTTTGTTAAGTTTATATTTCATAGTAATACATTATTATAATTAGTAAACTACAAGTATTTAATAATGCTTTTTAATTTTTCAAAAATGCGCCAGTCCTGTTTCAAAATACTAACGACGCCCCTGAACACATGTGTACTGAAATGTCAAAACTAACCTGGTTAAATGCATGATAACCAATTATGCGACGTAATTCTTCGTTCACTGACACTGGGCTGTTTGCGCTACTAATTAAATTGTTTTTCTTTTTAAGACACACATAACAGATATTTGTTAAACAATACATCGTGTACAAAGACAGCAAAATCACAAATGCTTGCACTGACTTGTAATAACTGCTGTCAAGTAATTCAATGTTGCCAACCTTTTAGTGATATATGAAAGTATTAAAAGGAAACTTTAGTTATTATTTTTTTCGATTTTTGTATGTATATAAAATCTAATACGTATTATGAAAAGATATATTTTTCAGTACTATAATGAGAAATAATTTGAATCTGAAAATCGCGCAATTTCAAATAACAAATTTGAAGGGATCACACAGTTTGCTTGCGTCCTACAATCAGTGTATGCAACCTTAACATACGAAAATCCCAACAGAAATTGTTTACGCAAATTGTCCGCTATTTGACGTTGTACGAAAAAGCTTATTTTAATATGACGCATATAAAAAGTATGGATAAGATGAACTGTGTTCTGATTGGTCGATTCGCTTAAATATTCTAAATGCCGCAAATCCAGGAGGTCATTAGAAAACTAACTCTGGCGTTGAGTTGAGTTGACTTTCAGCAGATTTTAGTTTCATTAGACTTGGTTTAGAGTTATCTAAATCTTTTTCGATCGCTGATACTCTAGTAATTATCAAGAATTAGTACATATCTAGATCATTTGATTCTCGAATTAAACCTCGTCTTCTAATTCTTAATTAAGAGGGCACACTCTTATCGAGAAGTTCGTAATTTTGCTTTACTTAACATTCATTCATAAACAACTTTGTGGGACATTAAATTATATCTATATTTTACCAGTGATCGTAAGCGTCAGTTCAAAGAAATTCTGGACGAAATTCAGAAGGACCCTGTTTGTCGTGGACTCCATTTGCATGCGTATATGTTACTGCCGATTCAGAAGATTCAACGCTTCTCTTCTTTAATACAAAATATCCTACAATTCCTAACACCAATCGATAAGGAATACCATCAGTTTTATAATTTATTGGATCACATAAATCATGTAAGTATTCCTGCGATTAACATTCAGGATAAACGTTCTTCTTTTTTTGGAAGCGTTAAGAAAACCTGCATATAGCGAATCAGCGTTATTTAAGATAGCGTTAAGTCTTAGTTTAGCGGTTGTTTTTTAGTTGTTTCTGTATTATTGTATGTATTTAATCATTCCAGTTGCTAAAGAAATGTACACGGGCTGTCAGAGATAAGGAAATCTGGTCAAAAACTTTGGAGTATATGAATCAACTGGAGTTTCCCAAGGACGTGGCTGTAGAGGAACTTGGTATCAACGAGAACCGTCAGATTATACGTAGCGGTGAAGTGGAAATGCTAGAGATTACTAACGCGTTGTTTGGAAGAAAAATCACACGGAAACCCGTGCATCTTTTTCTGTTCAATGATTTACTTGTTATTGCACGAAAAAATAGGTGAGATACCCTTCAGTAAATCCAAATAATTCGTTATATAAATTATACCTTTTTTCATGTTTTTGTATTTATTTATAATATATATATTTATTATTATTGAACACATATTTGTAGACAAAATTGTGATTCCATACATTGTGATATAACAAATATAAAAAGTGATTATTCCTACAAAAAACAGCAACAGAGTTGCATTAAATTCTAGTTCTAAAGATACAATTTTTAATAGAACAATTCTAGTTTTGTTGGTGAAAATTGGAGCATATATTCGGCCCTATACACTAAATTGGAATGTGAGAATTTCTCAAAGTATTTTAGGAAAATCTCGAGAAATTTAATTTCTTAACATGGATTATTGATATCCAGCCAAAAGGAAAAAGACACCAATGAATTGATATATGTTTCCTTGGTTCTCATTTACTAGATTATAAATCAAGTAAAGTCGTTTATTTTACTCAACATTTTGTTTGAAAACAAATGAATTATTTTTATTCACAAAGAACCTATTTCTTTATAAGTTCATGATTGCATCAGTGACCATAGATTAATCTGAAATACTTCAAATGTATTTGTCCCGCTGTTTTAATTCATGAAGAGCATTTGAAGCAATGTCCACTTTTTCTCAAGACATGCACGATCAGATTTAAATGATTTGAAGTTTGATAGATTAGTAAAACGTAACCGAATCTTCCACTCGTTGTTCAAAATGTAATGTTTTACAGTAAAGATAAATACAGCGTTATCCAGTTTAGTCTCCGCATATACGTAGAGATCGAAACAGACTTTCTAGCAATGATGCAATACTATGAGTTCGTGGATTCCAACGAATGTTTCCTGTTGAAAATTGACGAACGGATTCCGAAAGAAATTGTAAGCAAACATGTCAATCCACACTGCAGAGCAAATGGTTAATAAGTCTTTTGTACATTGCAGTTAATTATTTGTAAAACTGCCAGTGATAAAATACGATGGCATCACGCACTCGATCCGGAAGATCCACACATGAGGAACCAATACGAGTTGGATGGATATTTTCAGGTAAAATCTTCTTTTAAAATCTGTCAAAAAAGAGACAAATCATGTGGTTCATCTAGACAGATATTGTCACCCGTTTCTAGACGTTGAAATCTTTGTTTTTATTTGTAGGTTATAGGTGAATACAATTATAAACCTTGTCAAAGCGATGAAATATCCTTGCATGCGACAGACATCGTCCACGTGTATCGGAATATTGAAAATAGTACGTAAATCTCTTGTAATTATTTGAGAACACGTTCGCTGGTACATATTAGTATCTTCAGTGATGGTTCTTTTAACATAACCTCAGAAGCCGTGAGCATCACTCGCAGTAATGTCAGTCTTACCAACCTTAAAATCAACATACAGAATCGTGGTCTTAAAGTTAGAAACTTCAGAGCTATATGTGTAACTGCCAACGTGTTATCACTGATACTAATTCTCAATATGACAGCTGTAATTTAACATGACTAAAATGTGTTTTTTTAGGTTGGTACTATGGGAAAAATATTAAAACTGGTGATGTTGGTTGGTTCCCTGCAAAATGCGTGTACACTCGTGATCAAATTTAAGTCTGCACTACAAAATTCTACATTATTGAGACTGCCTCCGTGCATGGGCGCCCGCATAATTTTTCCAAGGGGGGGCATCAAAATAAGAGCAAATTTTTTTCAAAGAGGGCAAAATATAGAAATATTTAAAAAACATTAGGTTTTAACATGAAAAAAAAACTTATAAGTAGCGATTCCAGGGGGTGGCGAGCGCCCCCCTTGCCCTATGCTGCGGGCGCCTATGTCCCCGTGTAATATTACAAATACGGAGGAAAGTGGCAAGCATTTGTAGTTTCGCTTCGCTGTTCTTCATTTGAATTGCGGATTTAAGTTGAACAGGGTCTTATAATTTGTTGGTTTTCCTGTGATATTTATATAAATTAAATAATTATTATAAAATTAAAGCAATAAGTACTCTAATTCTGCAACACATTACACAATATTTATAAAATTACTAATTTAAAAAATTTGGTAATATACAGTGAAATCCGCTAATGAACTTGAAGGGAATAGCAATTTGGTTCACTATAAGCGAATGTACACTATAACGAAAGTTTTTAGTTGGGACTTGGAGATACGTTCATTATAAGCGAGGTCACAATAAATTGATTTCACTGTGTATTACAAAATTAGAGGAAAAGGTTCTCAAAAAGTCAAGGCACTCCAACATTTTATAACTTGTTGATACTCTTGATTTTTTGAATAAATGTTTTAATTAATTTTGCAGAGTATTTATTTAGAGATTACATATAAAATACAGACACATCTCTAGTTTATAAGAATATATTATAGCTATTTGTAATTACATGCTTAATAATCATGTTTATAATTAAAACTAATTCCATGTACTACCCAATAATATCTTCCTTTAATATCATATCTATATTGCCTCAAATATATAAATCAAAATGTATATAATTAAATAAATTGTGATGCTTATTATAACTTGAACGTTTGTCATGTATTTATATTATTGCTTATAATTAAATTTAATAAATTGTCATTTTATATAAATACATATTTGTAAAAAAAATAGAAACTGTCATTTTATAGAACTAAAGATTGTTTGAATGAATTTAATCAAAATGTCAACTGAATTTAACCAAAATGTAAACTGAATTTAACCAAAATGTCAACTGAATTTAATCAAAATGTCAACTGAATTTAATCAAAATGTCAACTGAATTTAACCAAATGTGAACAGCTCCGTTATTTACTTACTAGTACATTTACCATCATGGTAATTGTCACAAACGTTAACCTCAAACATACCTCTAACATACGTATGTGACACTTCCAGACCACTGATCAAATCGAACAAAATAATCCTAGGCACCGCGGAAACGACAAGAATGGCTTGTAAATCCACTTCACTGCCCAGTTTTCTTCCTTTCAAGTAATCCTTCAACTCTTCGCGACTTTTAAATGTTTTATTTCCATAAATAATACCACTCATGCCATTCACTGTCAACCAATCATGCGATGTTTCAAATTTACCTGACAACCCGTCAAAACTTGCAATAGCATAACGGCCATCTTTGCTGCCGGTAACTATCGAAACTATTTTACCGGCCGCATCCAATATGACAGTATTTGCAGCATAGTGTATTTCAGACTTGAATGTTGGCGCATTTTGCCATAGATTCAAATTTCCATCGTAACTTCTAATCACAAGTCTAGAAAATAAATTCTATTATAAAATAACCTTTCTATTTAAGTAAATTGACATATATGTGTATAAATTTTTGTGTACCTGTCTTTCTTGTTGACTTCATATTGTTCACCATTTACGAAAACAGTTTCAGGTAACGGTGCCAAAGTGTTCTTGGTAAATACATCACAATAATGATGAGTAATCTCCCTGAATTTTTGTTTCACGGACTCAGAACATGTGTGTATAGCACACACATGTGTCAGATCGTTCTGGTCGTCCACATCGGTAGTGTTTGGTACGTCAGATCTACTATTTACTTGGGCCATTGTATTCTACAAAGTTATAAGAATTTTAAAACACATGTTGTATATATTTTTGTCAGCAATAATTAACATACAAATTATAAATAATATTGTAAAAAGTTCTATAAAATTTATGCAATTTTGTCGTATAATAAAACTTATTTTAAAGGATCTGTCAAAAAAATGCTTCTAAATATAGGTTAGAAAAACTTAATAAGAAATTTGAACTCTTGTAACTCTTGTAAACAATAAGCAGAATGGTCAGAACTACATAAATGTACACAAATATATCTACATAAACATAACGATAAGGTTCAAAACAACAAATGTGGTCTTGATAAATTAACGACAGTATGCAAATATTTACTACATTTACAAAAAAATAGTAAAGATCAGAAATGCTCAAAATGTTTTCTCCGAAAAGAATTATTTTCGTAGTATAAACATTCTCGTTTTGTTTTATAATTAAAACAAACAAAAAATGTAATTTGAAAAGTAAAATTCCAGAAATTCGTAAATAAATAACAGACATTCTCAAAATGTTTGAATGTTTCGTTACATAATAACGAAACCAGATGAATAAAAAACATTATAAAGTTAATTTCAATATTTTTCAATTAATACTTTTGTTGTAAATGAAAACAGCCCTTAAAAAGTAAAATTTATGTTAAAAATAATAAAGATGTGAAGAAAATAATATAAAAATAAGATAAAGAATGTAAAATACCTAACTCATTTTTACATTCTGAACATTAAATTAAATTTAAATTTAGTTTTTAAATATAACTAAATACTATATTACTTCGTTACTAAATTTAAAATTCATTTATATTTTTATGCCTAAATATGTAAAACAAAATTATATGAAAATTATTAATTTTTAAACTTAAAATAGCAATGACATTGAAAAAAAATATTAACTTACTTAAATTAATGAAGATTTCTTATCTTATATAAAGATTTTCGGTAATCCAATTAATCTTCTATCTTTTGTTCTGCCAATTGGATGATGTGTCCTAAAAAATATAAATAATCTACATTAATTTAAAACAAAATAAAACATTTATAAACTTTACTTAAAGAACTAAATATTCCTTACACTTTCTTGCTGTGAAAATGGATTTTAAATGATTAATTCTATTATTTGAACTGAAACAAAAATTATTCCTATCAATGTACGTTGCCCAACAGATTCAAAATGGCTACTTGGCCTTCTACAAAATTAATTATTTCACTGCTGTACCCTTCGGAACGTTCAAAAAGGATCGAACGTGATCGAAATTGCACTGGAAGTGAGCGAAAAAAAGCAAAAACTGATCCAGAATAACATTGTGTTCTTTATATTCGAGTTAATCTATTTTAGTTTTGATAAATATTCTTATTTTTTCGTTAAAATCTGTTTAAAATTATACTTTACAAATAAATATACATATATAACTATTTTAATATAACGTATTTTTTAATTATAATAATTTTCATATGTGTTATTTACAAATAAACTAGAAAATAAGTTTTAAATAGGTCACAACACAGATATTTGTTTAACTAAAAACAGAATATTATAGAATAGATGTATCAGGTATATTTAATATGAGTGATTATATTTGCACTGCACTAAGTTTAAAACGAACACACACTTTCATTTTCTGAACATTGTTCTGTTGCTAAGCAGAAGTATATAGGTAAGTTATAAGAAACAGCTGTTTATCAAAAGGGGAATCCCCGGATCATGCTAGAGTTGGCCCACATTGAAAGCCAGTGTTACATAGCACAAACTTTTAGCTCGGCGTCTTAGATCCACAATTAGTATCTATCTTTATTTTAGTTTAGCTACATTGATTATAGCATAACTGATTTAATTGTTAATAATTTTCATATTCGATGTATTTTATGCGACATTTTGTATATGAATATAATTTTCTCATATCGCATTACAAATTATTGAAATTAATATTCGTGTAAAACGATCTTTTGAAATTGATTATTAGCAGAATTCATGAGTGATTTCAGGGTAATAGCAGTACTAAACCAGTTTAACCAGTGTTCAGTGTTTTCAAACAGTTTTTGTAACAATACGAAGTACATGTAAATATTCGTTCAGTTTTAAAGAATTACGACATTTACATTTTGAATGCATATAATATTTGCAAACCTTGAAATAATTTAATAATAGTACATTATACACCAAGGGAGAGAAACCCCTTATTTTTCCTGAGGTGTAGTTTGAAGCCCGAGGGCGAAGCCAGAGGGCTACAAATACATCGAGGGAAAAATGGTGGTCTCTCCCGAGGTGTATATACTATTTTTTCCACGTTCGGGAGTAGAAACACTTAATTTCATAAATAATGAATTATAATAAATCGGAACAAAATTGCAATATTTAGAAGCCTTTGGAAATGTTTCCATGCAACGCGTACCATGACAACACACATTTATTTACAAAAACCTTTGTTATAATAAAAACTACCTTCTGAAAAGTGTTTTCGTCCCTAGGGAGTAAATGCTTCATTTCTGTCCCGCGTTTGACGCCATAGAAACCGACTTCTACTCCCGGACGTGTAAAAATAAAATATTGTTTAAATTCTAATAATTTATTCAATTATATATTAGTAAAGAATTTGTTCATTATTATTATTACTAAATTATAATGAATTTTATTTTAAGCAATAGAATTCGAAACAGTTTTATATTCAATCGATATGTTCAATGTATTGACTGTATTAAAATACAATATTTACTTCTTGATAAAACAATATTTTTCGAATATACAGTAACGCACTATATTATGGTACAAATAATTGTAATATTTAATGAAAAAAAATTACTTACCTTGAATATTTTACACAATAGCCTAATATGATGTTGAAGAATATTTCACAAACTGACGTTTTCCAAACATTGAATTTATATATAGAGAAAACTTATCTTATCAGCAAAATTCACTTCACCAGTATGTATATTTCAATTTAGGGGAATTTATTTTCCAATAATTGTAGATATTGTAAAAAAACTATGCTATTATTTCCCATTAAAATATCTATAATATGACAAATACTAATTCTATGAATATTATATTGTTCTTAGGGGAAAAAATACTGATAAGTAAAATAATTATTCATTGTTGATAAATCAGTTAGCGATATTACTGATTAAAATTGTACAAATGTAAATTGGGGGGTTTCCCCGTATTTTAATGTGATTAAAAATTATTTCATTAGGGTTTTACCCTATATTTTAACCCTGAAAACGAGAATTCCATCTTACTCTAGTAATTCTAATACAATGTGGAATATTAAGGAATATTTTTATTAAATACATATATTACAACTGAAATGATTAATTTATTGAACTAATCCGTGGTTCACGGGCGTCCGTAGAAAATTTTCCTGGCGGGGGGGGGGGGGGGGGGGGGGCAAGCTTGAAGACAAACAATTACATTCTCTAAATGTTTATTCGTTTGTCGCTATTGATAATATTTGACTTGACTTAAACAATTGTAGTAGTAGATTTGACATATTTGATTGCTTCGTCCAGTACGGATAATGTCCGCTCAACATTCTCAGGCGTAGCATTATACCCCATCACGCCAATGCGGACTGCAACACCAGCTGTAGGCCCCAGACCAGCGCTTATTTCCAAGCTATGCCTGCAGAAAGAACCACCATTTTGTAAGAGAAACTGTCTGCTTTTAAGCACTTTATTCTACGTACTTGTCCATTGCATATGATATAACCTTTCTCCAGTCCAACGTTTCCGGTAAACAGACCGCCGTAACTGTAGGCAACCGATCACTACTCGCCTGCACGTACATTTGCAAACCTAACTCCGTCAAACCGTCAGTCAACAGCTTGGCACATTGCTCGTGTCTTTGCCAAGATTTTGGCAACGTTTCTTCACAGATTTGTGCCAGACCTTCACGTAATCCGTACAACAAACTTGCCGGTACAGTATGATGATAACTGCGAAAGCGAAAGCATGATAAATCCAACAGTAATAATGAAATTGAAAGCAATTATGTTGCTCGATGACGAGGTTTAATTCGAGAATCAAATAATGATCTAGAGTTGTGTTAATTTTGTAGAAATAAACCGAAACCCGTTTCTGAAACGCGATTTTCAGTTGATTCTGTTTGAAACTCCAAATTAATTGAGAACAAATACATTGTCTAGAACATTGATTCTAGAATCATTGATTCCCAAATTCTGGGCAACCAGGCAAAAGGGTCTTACATTAGAGGTTTGCCTTCGAAACATCCCCAATATTGGCCCAGCAGTTTCATGTCCCAATAATAGCATGAAATTGGTGTTTTTCGTGAAAATATTCGGCTTCTGCAAATATTAATTGTACATTAAAGTTTTGGTCACATTCTCGAAGGTTTTATATCAGTGTCTAACAAAGTCTAACATTGTTTTCATTGTGTGTTAATTTAGCAAAATGTATATTTTTTCTGCTAGATTATGAAGGATTACTGGTGAGGGAATATAAGAAGAAATGAAATGATAGCATGGTGGATTCGGTATTGGAAGGATTTGTTAAAAGCATACTTACTCAGCCTGTGGACTGAATGATATTGGTGAAATGCCTGGTGGTACGCCTAATACTTTCTGTGATGCGGTGCAGAGAACATCAATGCCCCACTTGTCCATGTATAATGGAACTCCACAGCAAGAAGCCACAGCATCGACAAGTAACAGACAGTTATATCTGCAAATATACTTCAGTAAATACGTGCTAGTAATTAAGCCTGCTAATCGCTAGTTGTAATTAATCAATTAATGTATTGATTAGTATATACAATTCTAGCAATTAAGCCCGTCCGTATGACAGTCTGAATTGCTAGTTATTATTGCTACCATATACAAAAATGTTCACTGTATAGTCAACTTTGCTTCAGTCAACAAAAGAAATATGAAGTTTGACAGTTATTTGTAGGTTCTGACAGCTGTCAATAAGTTTGGTTTTCTAATTATTACTTTACCAAATTAAGGGGTATAGAACTAATTTTGTATATAGGTTATGTCTGCTAGCACTTTTGACCATTCTGCAAAGTTTGAAACACTTCTTTTGACTACTTCTTGAGATATGGAAGAAAGACTCAGATCCTTCTTTATAATATAGAGTGATTAATTTAATTAATCACTCTATAATTAATTTAATTATACAAGGTGAAAGTAAGCTAGAATATACTGTTCTCTAACCTCTAAAACTGTCATACAAATATACCATTTAGTTCTCTCAAACTACAAATACATTTTAGCAACACCTAAAACGTCATAAGTTGCATTAAGTAATAATTATTCCTAATACTGACTTGTGACAAATATCTCCTAGTTCTTCCAGAGGCTGGAGAACTCCAGTGGACGATTCTCCATGTGTAATGTACAGTACATCTGGTCTGTGCTTTTGGATTCCGTTTTCCAGTTCAGTCATTGTAAAATATTTTCCCGGCGTGCCATCCAGGCTAATGACAGTGGCACCTGTTGACAATTTAGATAAACAATGCAAGGTAATACAAGCTCTGTCAAAATCATCCGATTGTGCTGGTTTTAGGCACTCATTACGCAGGCAAATCAATGTGCAATTATTTTGAAATAAAACTAGATGAATAGATGTAAGTCTTACCGGTACGTTCAGCCATATCAACTGCATGTTCACCCCATATACCGTTCACAGCTACCAAGGCTTTAGAACCAGGTTCTAACAAGTTATCCAGAGCGGCTGCCATGCCAGCATGACCTGCCCCACTAACGACCAATGTCAGCTGATTCTCGGTTTGGAAGATATACCTGATGCCATCTTTAATATCCTCCATCATCTATAGAGTACATATATTTTAACTAAAACTTTTATCATAACTAGCACGTTTAGTTAATTAATATTTCTAGTTTTTTATACCAGTCATATTTATACGAGATCTTTAGAACGAAGTTCAAGGTTAAATTCGTATCTCAAACCCTCCAAAATATTGAATATATTGTAGCAGAGGTAAGTACTCTTATCAATATTTTGATTAGTCAGTATTAAAGGTTAATAGTTTCAAACGAGTATACCTGTTAAATAATGATTAGAAAATAGATATTTCGTTATCAAAATAACGTGACCCAAAAAACAAAAGTTGACAGTATTTAATTATTTTTTTTTGTATCAGATAACTAATGAATGTATCACGTTAAATCATCAATTAATACCAATTTCTGTTATCTATCTAATAAGTTAAAATGAAATGCGTAAATTTCTTTGGGATATTTTACAGTATTTATGAGAAATTATTTGTTTGTGTGTTTACCTGTAATGTTTCAGCGTGAAAGGGGCCTAGCACAGACTGTCCCGTGGCGTAGAGCACTCGTGGTGAACAGTTTGAGGGTCCTGCACACATCATTAGTCGGTGAGGAATCACCAGAGGTTGTTTTAGGTTAGCTGGTGTATCTATTTGCAATGGTGAAGTCATTTTGTACTTGGATAATTCCTATAAAACAAAATATAATAACAGACATTCATCAGAAGACAGTATTAAATGTAGTATTAATGTCCAGTGGATGAAACGAGGTTCAATTCGTGAATCAAATGATTCTAGATTCGTATAGAATCTTTAGAATTATATCGTGATTTTTGTTTCTAAGGCCACGAATCAGTTGATTCTCTACGATTCGTTGAAATTTAAACAATTGACAACAACCAAACTGTTGCTTTTGAAATATAACCTTTAATATTTTTGTAAATTGTCATTGTGGTGATAATTTAAACTAATCATTGATTCTACAGACATTGCTGTTGTATCTTAAATACTATTTCGTACAATTAAAACAGTGACTGCTATTCACAGGATGATACTAACGGCTCTGCTAAAAGCTACTACATTTTTCTACCAGATTTGACACGATTGCTATAGTAATGCTACAAAAATACACAATTTTCCATAGTAACTAGCAGGCAATATAACTCTGCACATAAAATATTTGTTAGGAAATTTACAAGTGTGTATTATTGATATCTTATCACAAACTCTTTTCTAGCAAGATTATTTTTTAAATCATTGTTTCCTTATATTAACCATTTAATGAACACCGCAATTTTGAAACTATGGTCAAAAAATAAACCGGTCTTTTATTATTAAATACATTTTTTAAATGTGAACGTGGAATTGCCAATAAGAAGCATAAGTGTCTGACATATAAGTATGTACTGATTGAATCACCTTAAATTGGTCTAGAATTTTAGATATTTTACAGTTGTTTAAACTTTTTTTAGCACTGGAAGTTTGTATAGAAATCAAGAATTTATCACGTCACAATGAATTGTTTAAATAGTACGACTGATATTGCAATGAATCAAATAAGCAATTGAATATGGTTTCTTCAATGTACACTGTATTTTAGCACATTTGCAACTGATTTGAACGAAACAGAATTCAGATAAATATATCGGTAATCTAGATTGTTAGTACCACAAGACCAAAAAGCTAGATTAGATACCACCCAAGTACTCCAACTGTCTGATCAAATATGGCGCGAAATATGATTACTCATTTGCCGGGTTTCTATGGCGACCGTCACTCAAACAATATCAAAACGAAACAATGCTGTTTTCATAATATTAATACCACCAGAAAGATTCAGTAGCATTTAATGTCCCTTTTTTGCCAAGCCGCGATTTAATTTAAGAAACAAATGATGATTTAGATTTGTTTTCATTCTGGAATTAAACCGAGATTCGTGTCCCAGGTCGCGAATCATTTGATTCTCTTCGCGATTGACAACAAATAAATTGTTTGTTTCGTCCTAGCAATGAGGCTTAATTGATTCTCGAATTAAACCTCGTCTGAATATAAAGGTTATTGTCCTTCCAGTAAGAAAATAAAGATTTTCATTGTGATTTTGTAAGTTATATGAAATCACAAATAAATATTTACAACTAGACAACCGAAACCAAAACCAAAACCCCGAAATATTGAATATGTCCCCTATTGGTGTATTAATATTATAAAGAACAGGTAAATACAATTGATTTGGCTTCCATATTACTGAATTTAATTCGCAAATTTAAATTAAACCTTGTCTTAGAAACCCACCACTAATATCTATGTTTAAAATTGCAGGATAATAATTAAAATGTAATGAAAAGTAATTAATAGTGTTTTACTTACTTGGAAAATAAGAAAAATATGACCAGAGATTTGTTCTATTTATTGGAACTGAAGATTGTACCTTCTTGGGCGGACGATGGATCACTGTACTCTTTAAATGCAGCTGACAAACACCTCGAATTGTCTTAGATACAGACTATTATATCACGTTATCTCTTCTAATATTTATGACCTTAATGTTATCTATTAATTTTGGCAGAAACATTTGTCCAAAATGATTGTCCCAAACATCTAGAAGTAATTTTGCTTATCGAGTTGTTGTTGTTCAGTGTCGAATTGGCTTGACACTTATCTTTTGAAACTATTGGAACTCGGAATAGATACGTAGTCTTTGTGATAAACTGAGGAATAAAACACCCGGTTTGTTAGAATACGATCTACAGCTCGTCAAGAATAGTTGAGCGCTGTATTCGATGATATTTCGAAAGTCAAAACTACTCAGGTAGTGATTCTGAAGACCAGAATTACCATGTAACAACGTTAGGAACAAAATTCGTACGTTACATTAAACAGAAAATGTCTATCACAACACTGCCGAATATCACGAACATATGTATGGTTACACTACAAGAAAACAACTGATCACGACTGCCACAACAAACTCGTAATTCGTCATCGGGTTTTCCCCGACTTTTGACCGCGGTCTAAACGACGCAATGAAGACAACGAATTGTAAACAACCTGAGCCTCGGTATCACAAGTTCTAACTGTGCATCCAACCTTGTACCGCAAAGGTTATGCCAAGCTGTAGCTAACGGTCAAGGAGTGGGAATGGTTGATTTAAAATATAAACCAGCTTAAGGGGGAGGCACTCATTCAGGTTTATATTTGACTTGTAAATCCTCAAACATAACTGCATTTTTACACATCCGGGAGTAGAAGTCGGTTTCTATGGCGTCAAACGCGGGACAGAAATGAAGCATTTACTCCCTAGGGACGAAAACACTTTTCATAAGGGAGTTTTTATTATAACAAAGGTTTTTGTAAATAAATGTGTGTTGTCATGGTACGCGTTGCATGGAAACATTTCCAAAGGCTTCTAAATATTGCAATTTCGTTCCGATTTATTATAATTCATTATTTATGAAATTAAGTGTTTCTACTCCCGAACGTGAAAAAAATAGTATATACACCTCGGGAGAGACCACCATTTTTCCCTCGATGTATTTGTAGCCCTCTGGCTTCGCCCTCGGGCTTCAAACTACACCTCAGGAAAAATAAGTGGCTTCTCTCCCTTGGTGTATAATGTACTATTAATTCTATAAATTTCTAACTTGTTTACCAAAGTGTTCCTTCTTGAATTCATCAAAAAATGAACGACTTGCAGACGTTCTACGGCCTGAATTGAAGTATCCAGGCATCTACAAAGGGCAAAAAAGAGGGGACAACATATTTGTTTGTGCTAGTCAAATATTTCAATACACATTAATAGTTATTTTATTAAAATGTGTATCTGAAATGTCACAAAATAAAAAGCAATTTAAAAAACATTGAAAATATTTATTTTTCAGTTGAATAATTGTAGTGTTTTAGATTTCAGCAATGAGCTTATAATTTGCTGGATAGTCTGGCTTGCTTCAGTGCTTCATCCAGTACGGATATTGTGCGTTCCACGTTTTCAGGCGTAGCATTATATCCCATTACGCCAATACGTAATATTTTCCCAACTGTTGGTCCCAGACCTCCGCTAATTTCTACACAATACCTGTAAAAATATCGGTATTTTATCACACAACCGTCATCTTCTATAGAGTATTCAAATCCATACAGGAGACGTCAGATAAATTTTATTCACGACATAAACAAAACAAGCTATCTCTTTCTCACACATTTGACTCGTATAAATCTATACGCACATCGTATTGCCATAGGGGGCGGAGCTTCTCAGTAATTCGTTTGTTTTTGTGACGTCATTTCTGTATGGATTTGAATACTCTATACCAGTAAAATCTCGATTTAACTAACGCGGACACTGTGCGTTATACCCGATCGTCCGCTGTTTATTAAAATAAGTTTTCCAAACACGCATGTTGACAATTTAATTAGTTTATCTGTTGTTCACTTATGTAAATATGTTTGTATAATTAAAATGAAGTATAAATATATTTAATTACTTTGTTTTTATATCATAATATTAATTAAATTGCCACTAGTTTTGTACACATTGTGATAACATCAGGCTACGACAAAAACATATGATACAAAACACAGAAAACGAAAATTAACCAAGTATTATTTCGCCGAAAAGTTGCTAATACATGCCGATATTGTTTACAAGCGGTTAAATTAACTGGAAATGTGTAGTTAAATCTGCAAAGTTTGTTAAATTGAGATTCGTAAAATCAAAGTATTAATGTATTTATTCCGGTGCATAGCGCGCCGTAGACAACGCAAATTGCCGACAAGGCAAAATGTCGACAATCCAGATCCACGTTGAGGCAAAATGTAGAAATTACCCCCACCATTGGTGCAATTCGCCGACGATCACAGATGGTTCAAAATGTCGACAACCGATGTTACACAACTAAAATTATAAATATTACAAGCATAGTTCACTATTTTTACCACAGATGCCACTAGAATGAGTTAAATTAATTTAATTGACATATGACAGCTGAAATAAAGATAAAAGGAAATATTTGTTTAATTATCCATTCTAATTTTGGTACCACAAGAAAAGAATAAGTTCCTTTCACAATTATTATGGTAGTATACAATAATGTGTTTGATTACATAATAGAAATGTTTTATTATGCTTCAATATAATATACAATCGTTTAAATCAATTTATGTCGCCGATTTCAAAATTAGAATGGATAATTAAACAAATATTTCCTTTTAATTTTATTTCAGCTGTCATATGTCATTTAAATTAATTTAATTCATTGTAGTGGCATCTGTGGTGAAAATAGTGAACTATACTTGTAATATTTTTAGTAATAATATAGTCCAATTTCAAATCATATAAATATATATTGCACACAAATATTTCCTTTTATCTTTATTTCAGCTGTCATATGTCAATTAAATTAATTTAATTCATTCTAGTGGCATCTGTGGTAAAAATAGTGAACTATGCTTGTAATATTTATAATTTTAGTTGTGTAACATCGGTTGTCGACATTTTGAACCATCTGTGATCGTCGGCGAATTGCACCAATGGTGGGGGTAATTTCTACATTTTGCCTCAACGTGGATCTGGATTGTCGACATTTTGCCTTGTCGGTAATTTGCGTTGTCTGCGGCGCGCACCTTACTCATTTATTCCACGTACTTGTCCATTGCATATGAGATAACCTTCTTCCAATCCAACATTTCTGGTACGCAGATCGCCGTAACTGTAGGCAACCGATCACTACTCGCTTGTACGTACAGTTGCTGACCCAACTCCGTCAAACCGTCAGCCAACTGCTTGGCACATTGCTCGTGTCTTTGCCAAGATTTCGACAACGTTTCCTCGCAGATTTGTGCCAGACCTTCACGTAACCCATACAACAAACTTACCGGAACAGTATGATGATAACTGTGAAAACGAAAGCGAGATAAATCCAACAGTAATAATGAAATTGAAAGCAATTATTTAATGTTGCTCAGATGAAGTTTAAGTCGGAAATCAAATAATGATCTAGAGTTGTTTTAATTTTAGAGAATTAAACCGAGATACGGATCAAGTGATTCTTTGTGATTTCAAATTAATTGACAAAACAAATAAATTGTTTGTGTCGTCCTGATAACGTTTTAATTCTAGAACCATTGATTCTCGAATTAAACCTCGACTTAGCAACCGGGAATTAGTACAAGTTGTCACGGATATTGTGGGGGCGTTGATTCGCGAATTTAAATTGTACTTGTGTTCCCCAAAAACTCGGAAGAATAATCAGAATATTAGTAACAATTAGTTTAACGATATTCAAGTGTGGTGTATGCCAATGTTTATATAAAACTTATACAGAACAAGAAGATATGTTTCTCTTCCTGAATATGCATACTTACATTCGGGGTTTGCCTTCGAAACAGCCCCAATATTGGCCCAAAAGTTTCATGTCCCAGTAGTAGCACGAAACCGGGAATTTTCGGGAAAATAATCGCCTCCTGTAAATATTAATAATATATTTTTATTTTTAGACTTGTTTTTATTCAATGCATTTATGATCCAGTAAAAAAAATTGAATAAATACTAACGAATCTGTTACTTAGCGCCTATTTTCTAGGGGACATTTATATTTAGGGGATTTAAGTTTTGTTATTTTTTCTAGAAGTAAAAAAACTTATATCACAAATGTGATTTAATGTTTCTTCAAGCTTTTTTATGCGTGTTCAACCCATTTTTTTTCAAATTAAAATAATCTTATTTACAACTGATTCTCATGCAAAGTGATACCATAGAACTTACTGTGCCAGTGGACTGAATGATATAGGCGTTATCCCCGGTGGTACGCCTAGTACCTTCTGCGATCCAGTATAGAGTACGTCTATGCCCCACTTGTCCATGTACAGCGGGGTGCCACCACAAGAAGCGACTGAATCAACAACCAATAAGCAGTTATACCTGGAAATATCGGTATGTCACAGTCAAAGTATTAGTTCAGCCAGTGTATACTCTTACTAGCACATGTATACACATGTAGTAGAGTAGCTTCGCGGTAGGATAAGGCTTAGTTTCAATATTATAAGGGTGTTTTGATTCGCGGACTTAAATTGAATCCGCTTCTACATATAGTCTATTCAAACCCATATAGGAGTGACGTCATAAGAGGTAAATTTTATACACGACATTAACAAAATAAGCCATCTCTTTCCTACACATTTTACTTGTATAAATTTATATGAACATGTATTATCACAAGAGACTGCACTTATCAATAATTTGTTTGTTTTTAAATGACGTCACTCATATATGGGTTTCAATAGACTAATATTTAATACTGACCTGTGACAAATATCGCCCAGTCCTTCCAGAGGCTGCAGGACACCTGTAGAAGATTCTCCGTGAGTTATAAACAGAACATTTGGTCTGTAACATTCGATTCCATTTTCCAGCTCCCTGATGGTGAAACTCTTCCCAGGAGTTCCTTCCAATTTTATAACTGTAGCACCTATGAAAATAATAAAGACATTGTTTAGTATTTTATATACAGTTGGATACGCCCTTTAATATTTCTTTCTCTTCTAACATCACATTTATGACGAAGTACTGGTTGTCCAAAACTACAATTGACAATTTTTGCATTACAATTGATTATTCTGAATTACACTTGACTATTCTGAATAATATTTGACGTTTTCTGAATTACAATTGATTATTCTGAATTACACCTGACTATTCTGAATAATATTTGACACTTTCTGAATTACAATTGATTATTCTGAATTACACTTGACTATTCTGAATTATATTTGACGTTTTCTGAATTACAATTGATTATTCTGAATTACACCTGACTATCTGAATTATATTTGACGTTTCCTGAATTACAATTGATTATTCTGAATTACACTTGACTATTCTGAATTATATTTGACGTTTCCTGAATTACAATTGATTATTCTGAATTACACTTGATTATTCTGAATTACACTTAACTATTCTGAATTGTATTTGACGTTTTCTGAATTACAATTGATTATTCTGAATTACACTTGACTATCTGAATTATATTTGACGTTTCCTGAATTACAATTGATTATTCTGAATTACACTTGATTATTCTGAATTACACTTGACTATTCTGAATAATATTTGACACTTTCTGAATTACAATTGATTATTCTGAATTACACTTGACTATTCTGAATAATATTTGACGGTTTCTGAATTACAATTGATTATTCTGAATTACACCTGACTATTCTGAATAATATTTGACACTTTCTGAATTACAATTGATTATTCTGAATTACACCTGACTATTCTGAATTATATTTGACGCTTTCTGAATTACAGTTGGAAGTGTAGTCTAATTTTCAGCAACTCAAGGATAGTTTAGCATAACTTTCGAGCGATTTAGTGAAAATATAAAGACGATTCTCACCACAACGCTGGGCCATATCGGCCGCTCGACTTCCCCATATACCGTTTGTGGGAAATAAGGCCTTAGAGCCGGGTTCCAGTGTGTTATTCAGTGCGGCTTCCATTCCCGCATGGCCTGTTCCACTTATGCACAAAGTCAGCGGATTTCGTGTTTGGAACATGTACCTTATTCCATCCTTAACATCATCCATGATCTAGAAGATAATCAAATACATATATTACATTTCAATAATGTCAAGTATATAGTTTGTCAGTGCCTGGGGTTCAAGTGCAAAATCAAAACAATTTTTTGCTTCCTTCAAATCAGCAAATACGAGAATCGGTTATATATAAGACATGCAATTACAGTAAAACCACAGTATTACAGACTAATTCGGTCGAGGGGGATATGTGTTATATAAGATTTTCTAAATGTGCATGTTAAAATATTGACATATTAGTTTACCCAGTTTTTACTTTCTTATACGTAGTATAAAGGAGGTATAGGAATCATGAAAAATTTCGATTGCGAGATTTTGGTGGAAATACATGTTTTGAGGTCCCCTGAATACGTTTTCACTATTTTCGCAATGACGTCTGTGTGTGTGGATTGTTATACGAAGAGCTGATTCGATTTCTAGCATAATCGCACAACCGGAAGAGGAAATTTACTGAACAACAAAATCGAACATTGCGAGTTATTGGAGAAAATAAAAGGGATACGGAAAAAGTTTTGAGATAAAAGTTATAGGAAACAATAAGCTTAAGCAAAAATGTTCTATGCATTTTTGGTCTATCTTTATTC
The DNA here is from genome assembly GCA_963422195.1 of Carabus problematicus. Lineage (NCBI taxonomy): Eukaryota > Metazoa > Arthropoda > Insecta > Coleoptera > Carabidae > Carabus > Carabus problematicus. Next base: position 2,082,450 of record OY728578.1, read on the forward strand.
AATTTTGAATAAAACGTATTTATACACTGACATATATTTAAAATATCATATATGCTATGAAAACAAAACAAAGACAAAATATTTACAGAAATACGCATTTGAAATGTCAGATATGTGCCAATTTAAATTGAGTATAAGAAAGTAGTGTGGTGACCGCATCAGATTTTTTATTTATGTAGATTCGTTTGTGCAATTAAAGTAAAGTTTGTAGGAAAAGTTTAATTTCACCGCAATGTTACAGATGCTGTGATCACGTGGTAATCATGCCTCGAACATTGTTTACGAGTGGTTAAATTAACTGAAAATATTGACCGTTAAAAATCGAGGTTTACAAAATGGTGGATTTGCCGTACCTGTAACGTTTCAGCATGCAAATGCCCTAATACAGGGTATCCCATAGCGTGCAGTACCCGCGGTGAACAGTTTGAAGGGCCGGGGCCCATCATTAACTTGTTGGGAACCACTAGAGGTTTGGTTAGACAAACCGGCGGTTGCACATCTAAACAATCACTCATTTTACTAGAATATTTCTTCACTGTAATAATTCCATCACACAGATATTATTATTTAACACTGAAACTGATATTTCGTCTTATTTATTTGTATATTTAATGGTAGAATTATGCTGCTAATATATGAGAATTTATTTTATATATGAATACAGCAGTAGTTGTTCTTGACAAGTTCAATTCAGAATGATGTTTTGACAGTTATTTTATCTGCTATATATGTAGATGTGTTTGTAAATTTGTTATCAAATGACCTTAGTGTAAGATGACAAAATATATGTTTATTTTTGTGGTAACAGCAGTTTGAAATTATGCCGGAAACTTTTCAGTCAAAACAGTGATAGTTTCAAAAATATTTACAATCCACTTTTCATCTGTGGTTAACCCTTTTCGTTCCTGGTTTGCACGTAACGCCAACATAAATTACTTATTGTGCGTTGCATATTATTTTGAAATATGTTATGTAGTCCAGATAAGTTATTATACGAAATGCATTTTTCTCGCTGGGGGTCACATATGACCTCTACAACACCACAGACAAACTTAATGCCGGTCATCTATGACCCCCATGGCACGCAAAGGGTTAACACTGATGCACGCGGTTGCTCAGAAGAGATTTAAACCGAAAATCAATGATTCTAGAATTAAAACTCATTGCTAAGACGAAACAAATAGTTTATTTGTTTCAATCACAGGGAAAATAAAATGATTCGCGACCTGGGATACGAAATGTCGGTTTAATTCTAGAATGAAAACAAATCTAAATCATCATTTGATTCTTGAATTAAATCTGGTCTTAGCAAAAAGCGGCATTAAATGACATTGAATCTGTTTAGAGGTATTAATGTTACAGAAACAGATAACCAACGTTGTTTCATTTCGGTATCGTTTATGTGAACGTTGCTATAGAAACCCGCCAAATGAGTAATCATATTCCCAGCTATATTTGATCAGACTGAAGTACTTTATTTTATCTTACCTCTTCTGCCAAACATTCTACAAAAAAGTTTGTGATAAGATATCAATAAAATACACTTGTAAATTGTATCAAATAAATAACATGCAATTTGTGCATTTCATATCAATTATTATATGTGCAGTTATATTGAGTTTTAATTGTACAAAATACTATTTAATATGCAACAGAAATGTCTGTAGAATCTGTGTTTAGTTTAAACAATCTCTACAATGACAATTTACAAAATATTAAAGGTGACATTTCAAATTCTACCGAAAAGGTAAACCAACAAAGTGAAGAAAACCGTGCCAATGATATTGATAACAGTGTTACCAACGGTAGTGTGAGTGAAAATAAAACAGAAGACAACAGTGCCGATCCACTCATGGAAGAACCAGAGAAATATGCGAAATTAAATAAGGTTATGTACATCTTAGGCACTAATGTGTTACTGTTAACTTTACACAATTGTCTAAGTTTGATACTGGCCGTTATCTATGCCTGTAATGGACACCCCTGGTTTTTTTCGGCAACTTACGGTCCAATACTGCTGTTGAATTTGTTTATCGTAATTGTGAGTCGTCTATGGTAAGTACTAAAACAAATTCATTGATTTTCCGTGCGTTTCTTACATTCTGTTCCTAAAACCGGATTTCGAATGTCCGGTTGTTCAGACGAGCTTTAATTCGAGAATTAAATGATTCTAGATTTGTTTGGACTCTAAAATTAAACCGAGATTTGTTGGTAAGACCGTGAATCAGTTGATTCTGTCTAAGATTCGTTGAAATTGAAAAATAATTGACAACAAATTAACTGTTTGTTTCGTTCTAGCAATGATGTAATTCTAGAATCATCTTGCACTTAAATCCACGTATCAAAATGGTCAATATCGAAGCGAAACTACATTGTTCACATGATAAATAGCATTCACATACAATTGAAACATGGAAATATTTCCATTTAGTAGGATTTCTATATTATGTTATTTTAGGAAACACAGTGAAGAAAAAAATATAACGCAGATTGTCGTTTTGCGTATGACATTAATCTTAATTTGTGCCGAACAACCGTTTTATTATCATGACTGCTACCGTCTTCACAAGGTAACGCAACAGCACAAGTTGAAGTCAGATTACAAACAGACATTGCAACATGTAGACGATCTGAGATGCTTACTGTGTCTGGCAACAGCAATAGAAACTGTGCTTCAATTCCTTATTCAGTTTGTGCTGATCTGTGTGTATGGTACTGAGACCTGCTTTATACGTAAGTATGTCACAATATACTTGTCACCCTTCTATATATATATATATATATATATATATATATATATATATATATATATATATATATATATATATATATATTCGTTTTATTCATATATATATACAGTGCGAATAATGTAAGGCTATACATTGGCAACTTTATTTTAGCTTTAATCAATTTGCCCATGCTAGTATCAATACGTTGAATAATTTAAAATTAGACATAGGGCATTTACTTAATGTTACCATGGTGATTACATACAAAAATTCCAATTTATCATGGTTGAATAATGTAAAATTAGACACTTCTCCACAGACTACTATTTTTATTTAAATCATTTACAGAGTTTATTTAATTTTTTTATTAAATCTATTACATGTTATTGGATTAAAAGTACACTTCAAGTATTGAAATTTTAATTGGTATCAGTACATTTCCAAAATCACTTGGGCGTGATAACTAAATGCCACATGTGATGGGCCTGCCCGGGAATTCAACGCTGAAATAATCAAAAATTTCTCGCAAAGACGCCCCTTCTAAGTACCAGGAGTACATCTTAAACTTTTCTTCTGTGATGTACATTTTTTGCACTAATTATTACGCAAGCACAGTGACATTAAAAAACACAGTGACATTTACTAAAACAAACGTCATTGTAATTTCAATCGTTACTGACCTGGGCACATTGATTAAAGCTAAAATAAGTTCGCCAATGTATAGTCTTACGTTATTCGCACTGTATATATATATATATATATATATATATATATATATATATATATATATATAACTGACAACCAACGCAATTTTCATCATTTTTTTAATTGTTTAGTTGTCACATCACTTGTTAATCAAACAAAGGTAAACTGATTATTCCTTAAATTTTACTTAAATACCTTATATTAATACCTATTTTGCTTAAAATTTTGATTATGTAACCCATCAAAATTTTTATACTACTGGAAGTAAAAAGTCTTTCTGATTCCAAAAATTTAGTCAAAATAGTGTGTTGCCATTTAAAAAATTAAAGTTGCACAGCGTAACGCATGCGCGTAATGGCTTAAGAGAATTTAAAGGTCACAGGAATATAAAGTACTTTTTACCATGTAACTTTTGTCTAAAACATTTTTGTCTAAATTCAATAATAACAGAAATATAGCCTTGTTGCATTACTTTCTCTACACCCTGTATATATATATATATATATATATATATATATATATATATATATATATATATGTGTCCCAGTAAAAGCATCAACTCAGTCAATGCATACAAATACAAGTTAAAGTATACAATCTACTGCACAATGTGATATATTATCATTATAAATAGCTTTGTCAAAGGTTTATTTTCTAATATCTATTTTCAATTCCAGTTCCATTACAAATAACAGTGATGGTGATCGCAACGGTGTGCTTCATATGGACAGCAATGACGTTTTTTTATTGTAATTATAATGAAGAATTGGGCGAGAGACATCGTGTATCCATGCTGGACCTATTATTGACTTGTTTATCAGTTATTTTCTACGTTATCGATATAGGCTCGGATATATTTGTCGTAGGGAAATTTTTCTATTTCCATCAATTTTTGTACGCAAGCTTAACACTCAGTTTCATACTGTTACCAAGTGTCTACATTACCTGGTTCAGACATTACAGGTTAGTAAAATGATACACACCAACACATAATCAATGGCTGAATCGCTAGGATATACCATATAAATTCTATATGAACATTTTCACTGTATAAACTTTGCTTTTGCCAACAAAATAAATAAAATGTTTGACAAGTTATTCAAAACTGCTGACAGTTGTCAATAAGTTTGGTCCTTTTGACTATTACTTTGAAAAATCTCTTTTGACTAACTTCTTGAGATAGTGTGACTTATAGAAGAAAGACTCAGGTCCTTTATAATGTAGAGTGATCGTTTGTATTTCAGAAATAAGGCAGACTTAGTTCTAGTTTGTTACTGGAAATCGCTGAAATTGATACGGAAAGTGAAGAAAATTGAACGGAATGAACCACCGGATACCGGATACAGCGATGAACGAAAAAGCTTCCATGTGAAGCTGGTGGAAAATAATTTCAATACTGCCATTTTTCGTTACACTGAAAGTTATACTGAATCGACCATGCAGTTAATATTACAGATAGCAATTCTACTCGGGCAATTTAATAGTTTTTCAGGTACAACAAATTGACAACAAAGGATTTTTGTGTGTATTATTTGATTTACATTATACATTTTCAGATATGTTCCACGAAGACGTATTTCGATCTGAATGGCTCCAAATGTTGTCCATAGTTTCATCTGCGATCAATTTGAATATCAGTTCAGTTACGATGTTTCGGTCAAAACGGATTTATCAACAAAGAAAAAACGAAGAACTAAAGGAAGACGATCCATTTAACTGGGCAGTAATGGTTGTACAATTTTTCGGATATTTTTTCATTGTTGGTAGGTGCAGAACACATTTATACTTTTCTTATTAATCTACGAAATCAATCTCTGAATATTTTATGTTTCAGTCACGAGAATACTAACGATAAGCTTCGCTGCTTCGACATTTCCTGGGACAACTGCGTTTCTGGGCATTGTAAACTGGATTTTTGTGTTTCTATTTATGACATTTCAACCGGAGACATCGCCATTACAGTATAAACTTGGACATTCTGTTATCTATACATTCACACCACTGATTAACGCTGTTAGAAATGAAATGTTATTTCACGCCTTATATTTGCTACAAAATGCACTATTGACGATGTTGTGGGCACGAGCATACGTACCGCATACGGCTCTTCCGGCAGGTTTAATGTTGTCCAATGTAATAGGCATAGTGTTGCGAATCTGGTATCGACTAATCTATGAGAAACTTACGAACACAGACAGTGGCGTGCAGTCCACATGTGCAGGGTGCCCATTGCACCCCTTAGCTTAAAATAAAAATTTAGAATTGGTATTAATATATGTATTTATGGTAGTACACAATTGAGACTTATTTTTTCCACAATCTACCTATATTATTAAACATTTTTGTCTTTCAATTAGAAATTATTATGAATCACAAGCGCTGAAACATGTACTTAATGAAACCAATTGTTGTAATATATTGTACTATTCATTCGGGGCTAAATATTTCTAAACATGTTTTAAAAATTATCAGTAGACAACTCGTAGATAACAGTAATTTGAAATTCTATTTAAGTAAACGTATGTAAATACAGGATGACCTCTTTAATCCGAACAATGTCTCTTTAATCCGAACAGCGAACAGCAAAGTGATTCCCGCTACATAAATGTGCAATACTGCACACTGATAAACCATATTTCTGGAGATGTTACAAGACAAGAAGCTCTTGAATGGTCCAACGGACAAGAAGAATCATGGGAATCATAAACGATATGGATAGTTTGAAACATGTTCAGAATGAATCAAGCTCGGACGAAGAAGTAGAAGTGATACCACGACGTATGAAACACACAGAAGTTTCGAAAAAATAATACTGAATCGAAACACCACATTCTAATTCTATCTGAAATGAAAAATACAATGAGTTCAGAGGCAGAAAAAGCAAATATTAAACAGAGGAAAATCACTGACTTTTGTACAGATTCCTAGATTTACTTCTTACTTTTTTTAGATTTATATATGTACTCAATTTTCTGTAGTCATGTCCTTTCTAACAAAATATGATATATAGTACAGTTGTTGATTTTTTATTTTAAAATAAAGAGCCTTTTATTGGGAGAATGTAGAAATTCGTAGATATTTAGAAAAATTGATATTTTCTGTTTTTTGTTTCGAATATTTCGATAATTCGGATCAACCCCCGTGCAATTATTAGTTCGGATTAAAGAGGTCATACTGTACTCGTAATCTAATATATTATTCGACAAATTAAATTGTGTAAATTAAAGGAATTCTGCACCTAGTTCCTAGAAATGTCTCTGCATATACTACTTATAAGTAATGGTAAAAACATGTTTTTGTATTAACTAGAGAAAATAATAGATAAATACCGTGCTTGACCATCTGGGTTAATTAATTTTAAGTAAATATAAATCAATCAACTGTTTGTATGAATTTAATCTAAGCATGTTGATTTCGGTTCAGTTCTCCAGTATTTAGTTATCAAATTATTAAATTCCCATATCAAATAATAAAAAAGAAACTAATGCAAACATCATCATAGTATTAGTTATCTGTCGCAAACATTATCAGTGTGAACTTACTCTCAACGTAACGTAGTCGACGCAATCATGAAGAAGGGTACGTGCTACACTTGATTTACTTAATTATTTTCCAAATGAGCTTGTTTAATTTGGTGTTTTATTGTTTGCAAAACGTCATCGGTTGTAAACATTGTTTTGCAGTGTTCTTCTGGCCAGTTCGATGTAGTTATTGCAACGAGCTATTTGCATTTCTTCAACTGGTATTCCATGAACCAAATTGTCCCAAGCGCGAGCAGAAGAAGACGGAGGACACGGATACGGAGCAGTTTTACCGTACCATCGAATGTCGTGGAGGAGCATTAGAGGATCCCCATTCGCAACATGAGCCTGAAAACTAGGTAAACCAAGGTCAAAGCTGGTAATCTTCATCTGTGAGAGGAGGATAAATTGTCGTCCGGAAGTGTATTACATATTAAATAAAAATACTTTTCATTTTTCAGCAATTTGGCGCATTTTCTCGCGGTTTACAAGAGACAAGTACCCCGTCTGCCTCACAGCGGTTACCTCAAGTACTTCTACAACCACTAACTTACATTGCATATTTAATTTCTACTTAATAAACTATTCGTAACTAATCCATATTATGTAACTGTATTACAGTAATCTGTTTCATATTTATTTTCCTTATAGAATACGCAAAATAAAAATGTTATCAGTTGTGTTTCTTCTGCTGTACGTTATCTCCATCGATATTTTTAGATCCTCTTAGGAGTTAACATTTGATAAAACACATCTAGAAATTGTGTTGTACACTTGAATTAGTTTCACACTGAACATTTGAAATATTATCTAGCCGCTCGCGCAAATTATTCAGCATTCAGTATTATTGTAAAATGGATGAGTGTGCTATTATTACTTAATTTAAAAATGAATTACGAACTTTCGAATTTGTGTACCATTTTTTTTCAGAATCGCTATACATTAAAACAGGATCCATATTTTCGACGGTGATTCTCGAATTAGCAAAAGGGCATTAATGTTATGGAAACCGGTAAACAATGATGTTTCGTTACGATATTGTTTATAGGAACGTCGTCATAGAAACCTGGCCAATGAATATTCATATTCCCTGCTATATTTGGACAAGCTGATGTGTTATCTAATCTAACTATTTCATCTTCTGATACTTAACAATATAGATTGCCGACATATTTATCTAAATTGCAGCATTGAAGCAACTATATTCAACTAGGTATTTGTCATTTGATTAACTGAAATATCACCATTAATCGTACTACTTAAACAATGCACAGTGATGTGATAAATTATTAATTATTTAAAAACTCCTCGTGCTAATAATAATTTTTAAACAATTGTCAAATATCTCAAATTGCTTTAGTAAAATAATTTAAAGTGATTTAATCAGTATTAACATAAGAAAAGAGTATATTTAATATTGTACAAATATTAAATAATCTTTTTTACCAATCTTTCAAGAAAAGAGCTTGTGATAACATATCAATAATATACACTATTTGTAACTTTATTATCAAATATTATATATACAGTTATGTCAGGTATTAATTGTACAAAATACTCTTTAATATGCAACAGAAATGTCTGTAGAATCTGTGATTAGTTTAAACTATCTTTACAAAGACAATTTACAAAATATTAAAGGTGACATTTCAAATTCTACGGAAAATGTAGACCAACAAAGTGAAGAAAACCGTGCCAATGATATTGATAACAGTGTTACCAACGGTAGTGTTAGTGAAAATGAAACAGAAGACAACAGTGCCGGTCCACTCATGGAAGAACCAGAGAAATATGCGAAATTAAATAAGGTTATGTACATCTTAGGCACTAATGTGTTACTGTTAACTTTACACAATTGTCTAAGTTTGATACTGGCCGTTATCTATGCCTATAATGGACACCCCTGGTTTTTTTCGGCAACTTACGGTCCAATACTGCTGTTGAATTTGTTTATCGTAATTGTGAGTCGTCTATGGTAAGTACTAAAACAAATTCATTGATTTTCCGTGCGTTTCTTACATTCTGTTCCTAAAACCGGATTTCGAATGTCCGGTTGTTCAGACGAGCTTTAATTCGAGAATTAAATGATTCTAGATTTGTTTGGACTCTAAAATTAAACCGAGAGTTGTTGCTAAGGCCGTGAATTAGTTGATTCTGTATGTGATTCGTTGAAATTGAAAAATAATTGACAACAAATTAACTGTTTGTGTCTAGAATCATCTTGAACTTAAATCCACGTATCAAAATGGTCAATATCGAAGCGAAACTACATTGTTCACATGATAAATAGCATTCACATACAATTAAAACATGGAAATATTTCCATTTAGTAGGATTTCTATATTATGTTATTTTAGGAAACACAGTGAAGGAAAAAATATAACGCAGATTGTCGTTTTGCGTATGACATTAATCTTAATTTGTGCCGAACAACCGTTTTATTATCATGACTGCTACCGTCTTCACAAGGTAACGCAAGAGCACAAGTTGAAGTCAGATTACAAACAGACATTGCAACATGTAGACGATCTGAGATGCTTACTGTGTCTGGCAACAGCAATAGAAACTGTGCTTCAATTCCTTATTCAGTTTGTGCTGATCTGTGTGTATGGTACTGAGACCTGCTTTATACGTAAGTATGTCACAATATACTTGTCACCCTTCTATATATATATATATATATATATATATATATATATATATATATATATATATATATATATATATATATATATATGTCCCAGTAAAATCATCAACTCAGTCAATGCATACAAATACAAGTTAAAGTATACAATCTACTGCACAATGTGATATATTATCATTATAAATAGCTTTGTCAAAGGTTTATTTTATAATATCTATTTTCAATTCCAGTTCCATTACAAATAACAGTGATGGTGATCGCAACGGTGTGCTTCATATGGACAGCAATGACGTTTTTTTATTGTAATTATAATGAAGAATTGGGCGAGAGACATCGTGTATCCATGCTGGACCTATTATTGACTTGTTTATCAGTTATTTTCTACGTTATCGATATAGGCTCGGATATATTTGTCGTAGGGAAATTTTTCTATTTCCATCAATTTTTGTACGCAAGCTTAACACTCAGTTTCATACTGTTACCAAGTGTCTACATTACCTGGTTCAGACATTACAGGTTAGTAAAATGATACACACCAACACATAATCAATGGCTGAATCGCTAGGATATACCATATAAATTCTATATGAACATTTTCACTGTATAAACTTTGCTTTTGCCAACAAAATAAATAAAATGTTTGACAAGTTATTCATAAGTGCTGACAGTTGTCAATAAGTTTGGTCCTTTTGACTATTACTTTGAAAAATCTCTTTTGACTAACTTCTTGAGATAGTGTGACTTATAGAAGAAAGACTCAGGTCCTTTATAATGTAGAGTGATCGTTTGTATTTCAGAAATAAGGCAGACTTAGTTCTAGTTTGTTACTGGAAATCGCTGAAATTGATACGGAAAGTGAAGAAAATTGAACGGAATGAACCACCGGATACCGGATACAGCGATGAACGAAAAAGCTTCCATGTGAAGCTGGTGGAAAATAATTTCAATACTGCCATTTTTCGTTACACTGAAAGTTATACTGAATCGACCATGCAGTTAATATTACAGATAGCAATTCTACTCGGGCAATTTAATAGTTTTTCAGGTACAACAAATTGACAACAAAGGATTTTTGTGTGTATTATTTGATTTACATTATACATTTTCAGATATGTTCCACGAAGACGTATTTCGATCTGAATGGCTCCAAATGTTGTCCATAGTTTCATCTGCGATCAATTTGAATATCAGTTCAGTTACGATGTTTCGGTCAAAACGGATTTATCAACAAAGAAAAAACGAAGAACTAAAGGAAGACGATCCATTTAACTGGGCAGTAATGGTTGTACAATTTTTCGGATATTTTTTCATTGTTGGTAGGTGCAGAACACATTTATACTTTTCTTATTAATCTACGAAATCAATCTCTGAATATTTTATGTTTCAGTCACGAGAATACTAACGATAAGCTTCGCTGCTTCGACATTTCCTGGGACAACTGCGTTTCTGGGCATTGTAAACTGGATTTTTGTGTTTCTATTTATGACATTTCAACCGGAGACATCGCCATTACAGTATAAACTTGGACATTCTGTTATCTATACATTCACACCACTGATTAACGCTGTTAGAAATGAAATGTTATTTCACGCCTTATATTTGCTACAAAATGCACTATTGACGATGTTGTGGGCACGAGCATACGTACCGCATACGGCTCTTCCGGCAGGTTTAATGTTGTCCAATGTAATAGGCATAGTGTTGCGAATCTGGTATCGACTAATCTATGAGAAACTTACGAACACAGACAGTGGCGTGCAGTCCACATGTGCAGGGTGCCCATTGCACCCCTTAGCTTAAAATAAAAATTTAGAATTGGTATTAATATATGTATTTATGGTAGTACACAATTGAGACTTATTTTTTCCACAATCTACCTATATTATTAAACATTTTTGTCTTTCAATTAGAAATTATTATGAATCACAAGCGCTGAAACATGTACTTAATGAAACCAATTGTTGTAATATATTGTACTATTCATTCGGGGCTAAATATTTCTAAACATGTTTTAAAAATTATCAGTAGACAACTCGTAGATAACAGTAATTTGAAATTCTATTTAAGTAAACGTATGTAAATACAGGATGACCTCTTTAATCCGAACAATGTCTCTTTAATCCGAACAGCGAACAGCAAAGTGATTCCCGCTACATAAATGTGCAATACTGCACACTGATAAACCATATTTCTGGAGATGTTACAAGACAAGAAGCTCTTGAATGGTCCAACGGACAAGAAGAATCATGGGAATCATAAACGATATGGATAGTTTGAAACATGTTCAGAATGAATCAAGCTCGGACGAAGAAGTAGAAGTGATACCACGACGTATGAAACACACAGAAGTTTCGAAAAAATAATACTGAATCGAAACACCACATTCTAATTCTATCTGAAATGAAAAATACAATGAGTTCAGAGGCAGAAAAAGCAAATATTAAACAGAGGAAAATCACTGACTTTTGTACAGATTCCTAGATTTACTTCTTACTTTTTTTAGATTTATATATGTACTCAATTTTCTGTAGTCATGTCCTTTCTAACAAAATATGATATATAGTACAGTTGTTGATTTTTTATTTTAAAATAAAGAGCCTTTTATTGGGAGAATGTAGAAATTCGTAGATATTTAGAAAAATTGATATTTTCTGTTTTTTGTTTCGAATATTTCGATAATTCGGATCAACCCCCGTGCAATTATTAGTTCGGATTAAAGAGGTCATACTGTACTCGTAATCTAATATATTATTCGACAAATTAAATTGTGTAAATTAAAGGAATTCTGCACCTAGTTCCTAGAAATGTCTCTGCATATACTACTTATAAGTAATGGTAAAAACATGTTTTTGTATTAACTAGAGAAAATAATAGATAAATACCGTGCTTGACCATCTGGGTTAATTAATTTTAAGTAAATATAAATCAATCAACTGTTTGTATGAATTTAATCTAAGCATGTTGATTTCGGTTCAGTTCTCCAGTATTTAGTTATCAAATTATTAAATTCCCATATCAAATAATAAAAAAGAAACTAATGCAAACATCATCATAGTATTAGTTATCTGTCGCAAACATTATCAGTGTGAACTTACTCTCAACGTAACGTAGTCGACGCAATCATGAAGAAGGGTACGTGCTACACTTGATTTACTTAATTATTTTCCAAATGAGCTTGTTTAATTTGGTGTTTTATTGTTTGCAAAACGTCATCGGTTGTAAACATTGTTTTGCAGTGTTCTTCTGGCCAGTTCGATGTAGTTATTGCAACGAGCTATTTGCATTTCTTCAACTGGTATTCCATGAACCAAATTGTCCCAAGCGCGAGCAGAAGAAGACGGAGGACACGGATACGGAGCAGTTTTACCGTACCATCGAATGTCGTGGAGGAGCATTAGAGGATCCCCATTCGCAACATGAGCCTGAAAACTAGGTAAACCAAGGTCAAAGCTGGTAATCTTCATCTGTGAGAGGAGGATAAATTGTCGTCCGGAAGTGTATTACATATTAAATAAAAATACTTTTCATTTTTCAGCAATTTGGCGCATTTTCTCGCGGTTTACAAGAGACAAGTACCCCGTCTGCCTCACAGCGGTTACCTCAAGTACTTCTACAACCACTAACTTACATTGCATATTTAATTTCTACTTAATAAACTATTCGTAACTAATCCATATTATGTAACTGTATTACAGTAATCTGTTTCATATTTATTTTCCTTATAGAATACGCAAAATAAAAATGTTATCAGTTGTGTTTCTTCTGCTGTACGTTATCTCCATCGATATTTTTAGATCCTCTTAGGAGTTAACATTTGATAAAACACATCTAGAAATTGTGTTGTACACTTGAATTAGTTTCACACTGAACATTTGAAATATTATCTAGCCGCTCGCGCAAATTATTCAGCATTCAGTAATATTGTAAAATGGATGAGTGTGCTATTATTACTTAATTTAAAAATGAATTACGAACTTTCGAATTTGTGTACCATTTTTTTTCAGAATCGCTATACATTAAAACAGGATCCATATTTTCGACGGTGATTCTCGAATTAGCAAAAGGGCATTAATGTTATGGAAACCGGTAAACAATGATGTTTCGTTACGATATTGTTTATAGGAACGTCGTCATAGAAACCTGGCCAATGAATATTCATATTCCCTGCTATATTTGGACAAGCTGATGTGTTATCTAATCTAACTATTTCATCTTCTGATACTTAACAATATAGATTGCCGACATATTTATCTAAATTGCAGCATTGAAGCAACTATATTCAACTAGGTATTTGTCATTTGATTAACTGAAATATCACCATTAATCGTACTACTTAAACAATGCACAGTGATGTGATAAATTATTAATTATTTAAAAACTCCTCGTGCTAATAATAATTTTTAAACAATTGTCAAATATCTCAAATTGCTTTAGTAAAATAATTTAAAGTGATTTAATCAGTATTAACATAAGAAAAGAGTATATTTAATATTGTACAAATATTAAATAATCTTTTTTACCAATCTTTCAAGAAAAGAGCTTGTGATAACATATCAATAATATACACTATTTGTAACTTTATTATCAAATATTATATATACAGTTATGTCAGGTATTAATTGTACAAAATACTCTTTAATATGCAACAGAAATGTCTGTAGAATCTGTGATTAGTTTAAACTATCTTTACAAAGACAATTTACAAAATATTAAAGGTGACATTTCAAATTCTACGGAAAATGTAGACCAACAAAGTGAAGAAAACCGTGCCAATGATATTGATAACAGTGTTACCAACGGTAGTGTTAGTGAAAATGAAACAGAAGACAACAGTGCCGGTCCACTCATGGAAGAACCAGAGAAATATGCGAAATTAAATAAGGTTATGTACATCTTAGGCACTAATGTGTTACTGTTAACTTTACACAATTGTCTAAGTTTGATACTGGCCGTTATCTATGCCTATAATGGACACCCCTGGTTTTTTTCGGCAACTTACGGTCCAATACTGCTGTTGAATTTGTTTATCGTAATTGTGAGTCGTCTATGGTAAGTACTAAAACAAATTCATTGATTTTCCGTGCGTTTCTTACATTCTGTTCCTAAAACCGGATTTCGAATGTCCGGTTGTTCAGACGAGCTTTAATTCGAGAATTAAATGATTCTAGATTTGTTTGGACTCTAAAATTAAACCGAGAGTTGTTGCTAAGGCCGTGAATTAGTTGATTCTGTATGTGATTCGTTGAAATTGAAAAATAATTGACAACAAATTAACTGTTTGTGTCTAGAATCATCTTGAACTTAAATCCACGTATCAAAATGGTCAATATCGAAGCGAAACTACATTGTTCACATGATAAATAGCATTCACATACAATTAAAACATGGAAATATTTCCATTTAGTAGGATTTCTATATTATGTTATTTTAGGAAACACAGTGAAGGAAAAAATATAACGCAGATTGTCGTTTTGCGTATGACATTAATCTTAATTTGTGCCGAACAACCGTTTTATTATCATGACTGCTACCGTCTTCACAAGGTAACGCAAGAGCACAAGTTGAAGTCAGATTACAAACAGACATTGCAACATGTAGACGATCTGAGATGCTTACTGTGTCTGGCAACAGCAATAGAAACTGTGCTTCAATTCCTTATTCAGTTTGTGCTGATCTGTGTGTATGGTACTGAGACCTGCTTTATACGTAAGTATGTCACAATATACTTGTCACCCTTCTATATATATATATATATATATATATATATATATATATATATATATATATATATATATATATATATATATATATATATGTATATATATATATATATATATATATATATATATATGTCCCAGTAAAATCATCAACTCAGTCAATGCATACAAATACAAGTTAAAGTATACAATCTACTGCACAATGTGATATATTATCATTATAAATAGCTTTGTCAAAGGTTTATTTTCTAATATCTATTTTCAATTCCAGTTCCATTACAAATAACAGTGATGGTGATCGCAACGGTGTGCTTCATATGGACAGCAATGACGTTTTTTTATTGTAATTATAATGAAGAATTGGGCGAGAGACATCGTGTATCCATGCTGGACCTATTATTGACTTGTTTATCAGTTATTTTCTACGTTATCGATATAGGCTCGGATATATTTGTCGTAGGGAAATTTTTCTATTTCCATCAATTTTTGTACGCAAGCTTAACACTCAGTTTCATACTGTTACCAAGTGTCTACATTACCTGGTTCAGACATTACAGGTTAGTAAAATGATACACACCAACACATAATCAATGGCTGAATCGCTAGGATATACCATATAAATTCTATATGAACATTTTCACTGTATAAACTTTGCTTTTGCCAACAAAATAAATAAAATGTTTGACAAGTTATTCATAAGTGCTGACAGTTGTCAATAAGTTTGGTCCTTTTGACTATTACTTTGAAAAATCTCTTTTGACTAACTTCTTGAGATAGTGTGACTTATAGAAGAAAGACTCAGGTCCTTTATAATGTAGAGTGATCGTTTGTATTTCAGAAATAAGGCAGACTTAGTTCTAGTTTGTTACTGGAAATCGCTGAAATTGATACGGAAAGTGAAGAAAATTGAACGGAATGAACCACCGGATACCGGATACAGCGATGAACGAAAAAGCTTCCATGTGAAGCTGGTGGAAAATAATTTCAATACTGCCATTTTTCGTTACACTGAAAGTTATACTGAATCGACCATGCAGTTAATATTACAGATAGCAATTCTACTCGGGCAATTTAATAGTTTTTCAGGTACAACAAATTGACAACAAAGGATTTTTGTGTGTATTATTTTATTTACATTATACATTTTCAGATATGTTCCACGAAGACGTATTTCGATCTGAATGGCTCCAAATGTTGTCCATAGTTTCATCTGCGATCAATTTGAATATCAGTTCGGTTACGATGTTTCGGTCAAAACGGATTTATCAACAAAGAAAAAACGAAGAACTAAAGGAAGACGATCCATTTAACTGGGCAGTAATGGTTGTACAATTTTTCGGATATTTTTTCATTGTTGGTAGGTGCAGAACACATTTATACTTTTCTTATTAATCTACGAATTCAATTTGGGAATATTTTATGTTTCAGTCACTAGAATACTAACGATAAGCTTCGCTGCTTCGACATTTCCTGGGACAACTGCGTTTCTGGGCATTGTAAACTGGATTTTTGTGTTTCTATTTATGACATTTCAACCGGAGACATCGCCATTACAGTATAAACTTGGACATTCTGTTATCTATACATTCACACCACTGATTAACGCTGTTAGAAATGAAATGTTCTTTCACGCCTTATATTTGCTACAAAATGCACTATTGACGATGTTGTGGGCACGAGCATACGTACCGCATACGGCTCTTCCGGCAGGTTTAATGTTGTCCAATGTAATAGGCATAGTGTTGCGAATCTGGTATCGACTGATCTATGAGAAACTTACGAACACAGACAGTGGCGTGCAGTCCACATGTGCAGGGTGCCCATTGCACCCCTTAGCTTAAAATAAAAATTTAGAATTGGTATTAATGTATGTATTTATGGTAGTACACAATTGAGACTTATTTTTTCCACAATCTATTAAACATTTTTGTCTTTAAATTAGAAATTATTATGAATCACAAGCAGTGAAACATGTACTTAATGAAACCAATTGTTGTAATATATTGTACTATTCATTCGGGGCTAAATATTTCTAAACATGTTTTAAAAATTATCAGTAGACAACTCGCAGATAACAGTAATTTGAAATTCTATTTAAGCTAACGTATGTAAATACAGTATGACCTCCGTTAATCCGAACAGCAAAGTGATTTCCGCTACATAAATGTGCTATACTGCACACTGATAAACCATATTTCTGGAGATGTTACAAGACAAGAAGCTCTTGAATGGTCCAACGGACAAGAAGAATCATGGGAATCATAAACGATATGGATAGTTTGGAACATGTTCAGAATGAATCAAGCTCGGACGAAGAAGTAGAAGTGATACCACGACGTATGAAACACACAGAAGTTTCGAAAAAATAATACTGAATCGGAACACCACATTCTAATTCTATCTGAAATGAAAAATAAAATGAGTTCAAAGGCAGAAAAAGCAAATATTAAACAGAGGAAAATCACTGACTTTTGTACAGCTTCCTAGATTTACTTCTTACTTTTTTAGATTTATATATGTACTCAATTTTCTTTAGTCATGTCCTTTCTAACAAAATATGATATATAGTACAGTTGTTGATTTTTTATTTTAAAATAAAGAGCCTTTTATTGGGAGAATGTAGAAATTCGTAGATATTTAGAAAAATTGATATTTTCTGTTTTTTTGTTTCGAATATTTCGATAATTCGAATCAACCCCCGTGCAATTATTAGTTCGGATTAAAGAGGTCATACTGTACTCGTAATCTAATATATTATTCGACAAATTAAATTGTGTAAATTAAAGGAATTCTGCACCTAGTTCCTAGAAATGTCTCTGAATATACTACTTATAAGTAATGGTAAAAACATGTTTTTGTATTAACTAGAGAAAATAATAAATAAATACCGTGCTTGACCATCTGGGTTAATTAATTTTAAGTAAATATAAATCAATCAACTGTTTGTATGAATTTAATCTAAGCATGTTGATTTCGGTTCAGTTCTCCAGTATTTAGTTATCAAATTATTAAATTCCCATATCAAATAATAAAAAAGAAACTAATGCAAACATCATCATAGTATTAGTTATCTGTCGCAAACATTATCAGTGTGAACTTACTCTCAACGTAACGTAGTCGACGCAATCATGAAGAAGGGTACGTGCTACACTTGATTTACTTAATTATTTTCCAAATGAGCTTGTTTAATTTGGTGTTTTACTGTTTGCAAAACGTCATCGGTTGTAAACATTGTTTTGCAGTGTTCTTCTGGCCAGTTCGATGTAGTTATTGCAACGAGCTATTTGCATTTCTTCAACTGGTATTCCATGAACCAAATTGTCCCAAGCGCGAGCAGAAGAAGACGGAGGACACGGATACGGAGCAGTTTTACCGTACCATCGAATGTCGTGGAGGAGCATTAGAGGATCCCCATTCGCAACATGAGCCTGAAAACTAGGTAAACCAAGGGCAAAGCTGGTAATCTTCATCTGTGAGAGGAGGATAAATTGTCGTCCGGAAGTGTATTACATATTAAATAAAAATACTTTTCATTTTTCAGCAATTTGGCGCCTTTTCCTGCGGTTTACAAGCGACAAGTGCCCCGTCTGCCTCACAGCGGTTACCTCAAGTACTTCTACAACCACTAACTTACATTGCATATTTAATTTCTACTTAATAAACTATTCGTAACTAATCCATATTATGTAACTGTATTACAGTAATCTGTTTCATATTTATTTTCCTTATAGAATACGCAAAATAAAAATGTTATCAGTTGTGTTTCTTCTGCTGTACGTTATCTCCATCGATATTTTTAGATCCTCTTAGGAGTTAACATTTGATAAAACACATCTAGAAATTGTGTTGTACACTTGAATTAGTTTCACACTGAACATTTGAAATATTATCTAGCCGCTCGCGCAAATTATTCAGCATTCAGTAATATTGTAAAATGGATGAGTGTGCTATTATTACTTAATTTAAAAATGAATTACGAACTTTCGAATTTGTGTACCATTTTTTTTCAGAATCGCTATACATTAAAACAGGATCCATATTTTCGACGGTGATTCTCGAATTAGCAAAAGGGCATTAATGTTATGGAAACCGGTAAACAATGATGTTTCGTTACGATATTGTTTATAGGAACGTCGTCATAGAAACCTGGCCAATGAATATTCATATTCCCTGCTATATTTGGACAAGCTGATGTGTTATCTAATCTAACTATTTCATCTTCTGATACTTAACAATATAGATTGCCGACATATTTATCTAAATTGCAGCATTGAAGCAACTATATTCAACTAGGTATTTGTCATTTGATTAACTGAAATATCACCATTAATCGTACTACTTAAACAATGCACAGTGATGTGATAAATTATTAATTATTTAAAAACTCCTCGTGCTAATAATAATTTTTAAACAATTGTCAAATATCTCAAATTGCTTTAGTAAAATAATTTAAAGTGATTTAATCAGTATTAACATAAGAAAAGAGTATATTTAATATTGTACAAATATTAAATAATCTTTTTTACCAATCTTTCAAGAAAAGAGCTTGTGATAACATATCAATAATATACACTATTTGTAACTTTATTATCAAATATTATATATACAGTTATGTCAGGTATTAATTGTACAAAATACTCTTTAATATGCAACAGAAATGTCTGTAGAATCTGTGATTAGTTTAAACTATCTTTACAAAGACAATTTACAAAATATTAAAGGTGACATTTCAAATTCTACGGAAAATGTAGACCAACAAAGTGAAGAAAACCGTGCCAATGATATTGATAACAGTGTTACCAACGGTAGTGTTAGTGAAAATGAAACAGAAGACAACAGTGCCGGTCCACTCATGGAAGAACCAGAGAAATATGCGAAATTAAATAAGGTTATGTACATCTTAGGCACTAATGTGTTACTGTTAACTTTACACAATTGTCTAAGTTTGATACTGGCCGTTATCTATGCCTATAATGGACACCCCTGGTTTTTTTCGGCAACTTACGGTCCAATACTGCTGTTGAATTTGTTTATCGTAATTGTGAGTCGTCTATGGTAAGTACTAAAACAAATTCATTGATTTTCCGTGCGTTTCTTACATTCTGTTCCTAAAACCGGATTTCGAATGTCCGGTTGTTCAGACGAGCTTTAATTCGAGAATTAAATGATTCTAGATTTGTTTGGACTCTAAAATTAAACCGAGAGTTGTTGCTAAGGCCGTGAATTAGTTGATTCTGTATGTGATTCGTTGAAATTGAAAAATAATTGACAACAAATTAACTGTTTGTGTCTAGAATCATCTTGAACTTAAATCCACGTATCAAAATGGTCAATATCGAAGCGAAACTACATTGTTCACATGATAAATAGCATTCACATACAATTAAAACATGGAAATATTTCCATTTAGTAGGATTTCTATATTATGTTATTTTAGGAAACACAGTGAAGGAAAAAATATAACGCAGATTGTCGTTTTGCGTATGACATTAATCTTAATTTGTGCCGAACTACCGTTTTATTATCATGACTGCTACCGTCTTCACAAGGTAACGCAACAGCACAAGTTGAAGTCAGATTACAAACAGACATTGCAACATGTAGACGATCTGAGATGCTTACTGTGTCTGGCAACAGCAATAGAAACTGTGCTTCAATTCCTTATTCAGTTTGTGCTGATCTGTGTGTATGGTACTGAGACCTGCTTTATACGTAAGTATGTCACAATATACTTGTCACCCTTCTATATATATATATATATATATATATATATATATATATATATATATATATATATATATATATATATATATATATATATATGTATATATATATATATATATATATATATATATATGTCCCAGTAAAATCATCAACTCAGTCAATGCATACAAATACAAGTTAAAGTATACAATCTACTGCACAATGTGATATATTATCATTATAAATAGCTTTGTCAAAGGTTTATTTTATAATATCTATTTTCAATTCCAGTTCCATTACAAATAACAGTGATGGTGATCGCAACGGTGTGCTTCATATGGACAGCAATGACGTTTTTTTATTGTAATTATAATGAAGAATTGGGCGAGAGACATCGAGTATCCATGCTGGACCTATTATTGACTTGTTTATCAGTTATTTTCTACGTTATCGATATAGGCTCGGATATATTTGTCGTAGGGAAATTTTTCTATTTCCATCAATTTTTGTACGCAAGCTTAACACTCAGTTTCATACTGTTACCAAGTGTCTACATTACCTGGTTCAGACATTACAGGTTAGTAAAATGATACACACCAACACATAATCAATGGCTGAATCGCTAGGATATACCATATAAATTCTATATGAACATTTTCACTGTATAAACTTTGCTTTTGCCAACAAAATAAATAAAATGTTTGACAAGTTATTCAAAAGTGCTGACAGTTGTCAATAAGTTTGGTCCTTTTGACTATTACTTTGAAAAATCTCTTTTGACTAACTTCTTGAGATAGTGTGACTTATACGTAGAAAGACTCAGGTCCTTTATAATGTAGAGTGATTGTTTGTATTTCAGAAATAAGGCAGACTTAGTTCTAGTTTGTTACTGGAAATCGCTGAAATTGATACGGAAAGTGAAGAAAATTGAACGGAATGAACCACCGGATACCGGATACAGTGACGAACGAAAGAGCTTCCATGTGAAGCTGGTGGAAAATAATTTCAATACTGCCATTTTTCGTTACACTGAAAGTTATACTGAATCGACCATGCAGTTAATATTACAGATAGCAATTCTACTCGGGCAATTTAATAGTTTTTCAGGTACAACAAATTGACAACAAAGGATTTTTGTGTGTATTATTTTATTTACATTATACATTTTCAGATATGTTCCACGAAGACGTATTTCGATCTGAATGGCTCCAAATGTTGTCCATAGTTTCATCTGCGATCAATTTGAATATCAGTTCGGTTACGATGTTTCGGTCAAAACGGATTTATCAACAAAGAAAAAACGAAGAACTAAAGGAAGACGATCCATTTAACTGGGCAGTAATGGTTGTACAATTTTTCGGATATTTTTTCATTGTTGGTAGGTGCAGAACACATTTATACTTTTCTTATTAATCTACGAATTCAATTTGGGAATATTTTATGTTTCAGTCACTAGAATACTAACGATAAGCTTCGCTGCTTCGACATTTCCTGGGACAACTGCGTTTCTGGGCATTGTAAACTGGATTTTTGTGTTTCTATTTATGACATTTCAACCGGAGACATCGCCATTACAGTATAAACTTGGACATTCTGTTATCTATACATTCACACCACTGATTAACGCTGTTAGAAATGAAATGTTCTTTCACGCCTTATATTTGCTACAAAATGCACTATTGACGATGTTGTGGGCACGAGCATACGTACCGCATACGGCTCTTCCGGCAGGTTTAATGTTGTCCAATGTAATAGGCATAGTGTTGCGAATCTGGTATCGACTGATCTATGAGAAACTTACGAACACAGACAGTGGCGTGCAGTCCACATGTGCAGGGTGCCCATTGCACCCCTTAGCTTAAAATAAAAATTTAGAATTGGTATTAATGTATGTATTTATGGTAGTACACAATTGAGACTTATTTTTTCCACAATCTATTAAACATTTTTGTCTTTAAATTAGAAATTATTATGAATCACAAGCAGTGAAACATGTACTTAATGAAACCAATTGTTGTAATATATTGTACTATTCATTCGGGGCTAAATATTTCTAAACATGTTTTAAAAATTATCAGTAGACAACTCGCAGATAACAGTAATTTGAAATTCTATTTAAGCTAACGTATGTAAATACAGTATGACCTCCGTTAATCCGAACAGCAAAGTGATTTCCGCTACATAAATGTGCTATACTGCACACTGATAAACCATATTTCTGGAGATGTTACAAGACAAGAAGCTCTTGAATGGTCCAACGGACAAGAAGAATCATGGGAATCATAAACGATATGGATAGTTTGGAACATGTTCAGAATGAATCAAGCTCGGACGAAGAAGTAGAAGTGATACCACGACGTATGAAACACACAGAAGTTTCGAAAAAATAATACTGAATCGGAACACCACATTCTAATTCTATCTGAAATGAAAAATAAAATGAGTTCAAAGGCAGAAAAAGCAAATATTAAACAGAGGAAAATCACTGACTTTTGTACAGCTTCCTAGATTTACTTCTTACTTTTTTAGATTTATATATGTACTCAATTTTCTTTAGTCATGTCCTTTCTAACAAAATATGATATATAGTACAGTTGTTGATTTTTTATTTTAAAATAAAGAGCCTTTTATTGGGAGAATGTAGAAATTCGTAGATATTTAGAAAAATTGATATTTTCTGTTTTTTTGTTTCGAATATTTCGATAATTCGAATCAACCCCCGTGCAATTATTAGTTCGGATTAAAGAGGTCATACTGTACTCGTAATCTAATATATTATTCGACAAATTAAATTGTGTAAATTAAAGGAATTCTGCACCTAGTTCCTAGAAATGTCTCTGAATATACTACTTATAAGTAATGGTAAAAACATGTTTTTGTATTAACTAGAGAAAATAATAAATAAATACCGTGCTTGACCATCTGGGTTAATTAATTTTAAGTAAATATAAATCAATCAACTGTTTGTATGAATTTAATCTAAGCATGTTGATTTCGGTTCAGTTCTCCAGTATTTAGTTATCAAATTATTAAATTCCCATATCAAATAATAAAAAAGAAACTAATGCAAACATCATCATAGTATTAGTTATCTGTCGCAAACATTATCAGTGTGAACTTACTCTCAACGTAACGTAGTCGACGCAATCATGAAGAAGGGTACGTGCTACACTTGATTTACTTAATTATTTTCCAAATGAGCTTGTTTAATTTGGTGTTTTACTGTTTGCAAAACGTCATCGGTTGTAAACATTGTTTTGCAGTGTTCTTCTGGCCAGTTCGATGTAGTTATTGCAACGAGCTATTTGCATTTCTTCAACTGGTATTCCATGAACCAAATTGTCCCAAGCGCGAGCAGAAGAAGACGGAGGACACGGATACGGAGCAGTTTTACCGTACCATCGAATGTCGTGGAGGAGCATTAGAGGATCCCCATTCGCAACATGAGCCTGAAAACTAGGTAAACCAAGGGCAAAGCTGGTAATCTTCATCTGTGAGAGGAGGATAAATTGTCGTCCGGAAGTGTATTACATATTAAATAAAAATACTTTTCATTTTTCAGCAATTTGGCGCCTTTTCCTGCGGTTTACAAGCGACAAGTGCCCCGTCTGCCTCACAGCGGTTACCTCAAGTACTTCTACAACCACTAACTTACATTGCATATTTAATTTCTACTTAATAAACTATTCGTAACTAATCCATATTATGTAACTGTATTACAGTAATCTGTTTCATATTTATTTTCCTTATAGAATACGCAAAATAAAAATGTTATCAGTTGTGTTTCTTCTGCTGTACGTTATCTCCATCGATATTTTTAGATCCTCTTAGGAGTTAACATTTGATAAAACACATCTAGAAATTGTGTTGTACACTTGAATTAGTTTCACACTGAACATTTGAAATATTATCTAGCCGCTCGCGCAAATTATTCAGCATTCAGTAATATTGTAAAATGGATGAGTGTGCTATTATTACTTAATTTAAAAATGAATTACGAACTTTCGAATTTGTGTACCATTTTTTTTCAGAATCGCTATACATTAAAACAGGATCCATATTTTCGACGGTGATTCTCGAATTAGCAAAAGGGCATTAATGTTATGGAAACCGGTAAACAATGATGTTTCGTTACGATATTGTTTATAGGAACGTCGTCATAGAAACCTGGCCAATGAATATTCATATTCCCTGCTATATTTGGACAAGCTGATGTGTTATCTAATCTAACTATTTCATCTTCTGATACTTAACAATATAGATTGCCGACATATTTATCTAAATTGCAGCATTGAAGCAACTATATTCAACTAGGTATTTGTCATTTGATTAACTGAAATATCACCATTAATCGTACTACTTAAACAATGCACAGTGATGTGATAAATTATTAATTATTTAAAAACTCCTCGTGCTAATAATAATTTTTAAACAATTGTCAAATATCTCAAATTGCTTTAGTAAAATAATTTAAAGTGATTTAATCAGTATTAACATAAGAAAAGAGTATATTTAATATTGTACAAATATTAAATAATCTTTTTTACCAATCTTTCAAGAAAAGAGCTTGTGATAACATATCAATAATATACACTATTTGTAACTTTATTATCAAATATTATATATACAGTTATGTCAGGTATTAATTGTACAAAATACTCTTTAATATGCAACAGAAATGTCTGTAGAATCTGTGATTAGTTTAAACTATCTTTACAAAGACAATTTACAAAATATTAAAGGTGACATTTCAAATTCTACGGAAAATGTAGACCAACAAAGTGAAGAAAACCGTGCCAATGATATTGATAACAGTGTTACCAACGGTAGTGTTAGTGAAAATGAAACAGAAGACAACAGTGCCGGTCCACTCATGGAAGAACCAGAGAAATATGCGAAATTAAATAAGGTTATGTACATCTTAGGCACTAATGTGTTACTGTTAACTTTACACAATTGTCTAAGTTTGATACTGGCCGTTATCTATGCCTATAATGGACACCCCTGGTTTTTTTCGGCAACTTACGGTCCAATACTGCTGTTGAATTTGTTTATCGTAATTGTGAGTCGTCTATGGTAAGTACTAAAACAAATTCATTGATTTTCCGTGCGTTTCTTACATTCTGTTCCTAAAACCGGATTTCGAATGTCCGGTTGTTCAGACGAGCTTTAATTCGAGAATTAAATGATTCTAGATTTGTTTGGACTCTAAAATTAAACCGAGAGTTGTTGCTAAGGCCGTGAATTAGTTGATTCTGTATGTGATTCGTTGAAATTGAAAAATAATTGACAACAAATTAACTGTTTGTGTCTAGAATCATCTTGAACTTAAATCCACGTATCAAAATGGTCAATATCGAAGCGAAACTACATTGTTCACATGATAAATAGCATTCACATACAATTAAAACATGGAAATATTTCCATTTAGTAGGATTTCTATATTATGTTATTTTAGGAAACACAGTGAAGGAAAAAATATAACGCAGATTGTCGTTTTGCGTATGACATTAATCTTAATTTGTGCCGAACTACCGTTTTATTATCATGACTGCTACCGTCTTCACAAGGTAACGCAACAGCACAAGTTGAAGTCAGATTACAAACAGACATTGCAACATGTAGACGATCTGAGATGCTTACTGTGTCTGGCAACAGCAATAGAAACTGTGCTTCAATTCCTTATTCAGTTTGTGCTGATCTGTGTGTATGGTACTGAGACCTGCTTTATACGTAAGTATGTCACAATATACTTGTCACCCTTCTATATATATATATATATATATATATATATATATATATATATATATATATATATATATATATATATATATATATATATATGTATATATATATATATATGTATATATATATATATGTCCCAGTAAAAGCATCAACTCAGTCAATGCATACAAATACAAGTTAAAGTATACAATCTACTGCACAATGTGATATATTATCATTATAAATAGCTTTGTCAAAGGTTTATTTTATAATATCTATTTTCAATTCCAGTTCCATTACAAATAACAGTGATGGTGATCGCAACGGTGTGCTTCATATGGACAGCAATGACGTTTTTTTATTGTAATTATAATGAAGAATTGGGCGAGAGACATCGAGTATCCATGCTGGACCTATTATTGACTTGTTTATCAGTTATTTTCTACGTTATCGATATAGGCTCGGATATATTTGTCGTAGGGAAATTTTTCTATTTCCATCAATTTTTGTACGCAAGCTTAACACTCAGTTTCATACTGTTACCAAGTGTCTACATTACCTGGTTCAGACATTACAGGTTAGTAAAATGATACACACCAACACATAATCAATGGCTGAATCGCTAGGATATACCATATAAATTCTATATGAACATTTTCACTGTATAAACTTTGCTTTTGCCAACAAAATAAATAAAATGTTTGACAAGTTATTCAAAAGTGCTGACAGTTGTCAATAAGTTTGGTCCTTTTGACTATTACTTTGAAAAATCTCTTTTGACTAACTTCTTGAGATAGTGTGACTTATACGTAGAAAGACTCAGGTCCTTTATAATGTAGAGTGATTGTTTGTATTTCAGAAATAAGGCAGACTTAGTTCTAGTTTGTTACTGGAAATCGCTGAAATTGATACGGAAAGTGAAGAAAATTGAACGGAATGAACCACCGGATACCGGATACAGTGACGAACGAAAGAGCTTCCATGTGAAGCTGGTGGAAAATAATTTCAATACTGCCATTTTTCGTTACACTGAAAGTTATACTGAATCGACCATGCAGTTAATATTACAGATAGCAATTCTACTCGGGCAATTTAATAGTTTTTCAGGTACAACAAATTGACAACAAAGGATTTTTGTGTGTATTATTTTATTTACATTATACATTTTCAGATATGTTCCACGAAGACGTATTTCGATCTGAATGGCTCCAAATGTTGTCCATAGTTTCATCTGCGATCAATTTGAATATCAGTTCGGTTACGATGTTTCGGTCAAAACGGATTTATCAACAAAGAAAAAACGAAGAACTAAAGGAAGACGATCCATTTAACTGGGCAGTAATGGTTGTACAATTTTTCGGATATTTTTTCATTGTTGGTAGGTGCAGAACACATTTATACTTTTCTTATTAATCTACGAATTCAATTTGGGAATATTTTATGTTTCAGTCACTAGAATACTAACGATAAGCTTCGCTGCTTCGACATTTCCTGGGACAACTGCGTTTCTGGGCATTGTAAACTGGATTTTTGTGTTTCTATTTATGACATTTCAACCGGAGACATCGCCATTACAGTATAAACTTGGACATTCTGTTATCTATACATTCACACCACTGATTAACGCTGTTAGAAATGAAATGTTCTTTCACGCCTTATATTTGCTACAAAATGCACTATTGACGATGTTGTGGGCACGAGCATACGTACCGCATACGGCTCTTCCGGCAGGTTTAATGTTGTCCAATGTAATAGGCATAGTGTTGCGAATCTGGTATCGACTGATCTATGAGAAACTTACGAACACAGACAGTGGCGTGCAGTCCACATGTGCAGGGTGCCCATTGCACCCCTTAGCTTAAAATAAAAATTTAGAATTGGTATTAATATATGTATTTATGGTAGTACACAATCTACCTATTATTAAACATTTTTGTCTTTCAATTAGAAATTATTATGAATCACAAGCAGTGAAACATGTACTTAATGAAACCAATTGTTGTAATGTATTGTACTATTCATTCGGGGCTAAATATTTCTAAACATGTTTTAAAAATTATCAGTAAACAACTCGCAGATAACAGTAATTTGAAATTCTATTTAAGTAAACGTATGTAAATACAGTATGACCTCTTTAATCCGAATAATGTCTCTTTAATCCGAACAGCGAACAGCAAAGTGATTCCCGCTAGATAAATGTGCTATACTGCACACTGATAAACCATATTTCTGGAGATGTTACAAGACAAGCTCTTGAATGGTCCAACGGACAAGAAGAATCATGGGAATCATAAACGATTTGGATAGTTTGGAACATGTGCAGAATGAATCAAGCTCGGACGAAGAAGTAGAAGTGATACCACGACGTATGAAACACACAGAAGTTTCGAAAAAATAATACTGAATCGGAACACCACATTCTAATTCTATCTGAAATGAAAAATAAAATGAGTTCAAAGGCAGAAAAAGCAAATATTAAACAGAGGAAAATCACTGACTTTTGTACAGCTTCCTAGATTTACTTCTTACTTTTTTTAGATTTATATATGTACTCAATTTTCTGTAGTCATGTCCTTTCTAACAAAATATGATATATAGTACAGTTGTTGATTTTTTATTTTAAAATAAAGAGCCTTTTATTGGGAGAATGTAGAAATTCGTAGATATTTAGAAAAATTGATATTTTCTGTTTTTTGTTTCGAATATTTCGATAATTCGGATCAACCCCCGTGCAATTATTAGTTCGGATTAAAGAGGTCATACTGTACTCGTAATCTAATATATTATTCGACAAATTAAATTGTGTAAATTAAAGGAATTCTGCACCTAGTTCCTAGAAATGTCTCTGCATATACTAATATAAGTAATGGTAAAAACATGTTTTTGTATTAACTAGAGAAAATAATAAATAAATACCGTGCTTGACCATCTGGGTTAATTAATTTTAAGTAAATGTAAATCAATCAACTGTTTGTATGAATTTTATCTAAGCATGTTGATTTCGGTTCAGTTCTCCAGTATTTAGTTATCAAATACATATTTAAATTCCCATATCAAATAGTAAAAAAAAACACACTAATGCAAACATCATCATAGTATTAGTTATCTGTCGCAAACATTATCAGTGTGAACTTACTCTCAACGTAACGTAGTCGACGCAATCATGAAGAAGGGTACGTGCTAAACTTGATTTACTTAATTATTTCCCAAATGAGCTTGTTTAATTTGGTGTTTTATTGTTTGCAAAACGTCATCGGTTGTAAACATTGTTTTGCAGTGTTCTTCTGGCCAGTTCGATGTAGTTATTGCAACGAGCTATTTGCATTTCTTCAACTGGTATTCCATGAACCAAATTGTCCCAAGCGCGAGCAGAAGAAGACGGAGGACACGGATACCGAGCAGTTTTACCGTACCATCGAATGTCGTGGAGGAGCATTAGAGGATCCCCATCCGCAACATGAGCCTGAAAACTAGGTAAACCAGGGCAAAGCTGGTAATCTTCATCTGTGAGAGGAGGATAAATTGTCGTCCGGAAGTGTATTACATATTAAATAAAAATACTTTTCATTTTTCAGCAATTTGGCGCCTTTTCCTGCGGTTTACAAGCGACAAGTACCCCGTCTGCCTCACAGCGGTTACCTCAAGTACTTCTACAACCACTAACTTACATTGCATATTTAATTTCTACTTAATAAACTATTCGTAACTAATCCATATTATGTAACTGTATTACAGTAATCTGTTTCATATTTATTTTCCTTATAGAATACGCAAAATAAAAATGTTATCAGTTGTGTTTCTTCTGCTGTACGTTATCTCCATCGATATTTTTAGATCCTCTTAGGTAGTTAACATTTGATAAAACACATCTAGAAATTGTGTTGTACACTTGAATTAGTTTCACACTGAACATTTGAAATATTATCTAGCCTCTCGCGCAAATTATTCAGCATTGAGTAATATTGTAAAATGGATGAGTGTGCTATTATTACTTAATTCAAAAATGAATTACGAACTTTCGAATTTGTGTACCATTTTTTTTCAGAATCGCTATACATTAAAACAGGATCCATATTTTCGACGGTGATTCTCGAATCTGCAAAAAGGCATTAATGTTATGGAAACCGGTAAACAATGATGTTTCGTTACGATATTGTTTATAGGAACGTCGTCATAGAAACCTGGCCAATGAATATTCATATTCCCTGCTATATTTGGACAAGCTGATGTGTTATCTAATCTAACTATTTCATCTTCTGATACTTAACAATATAGATTGCCGACATATTTATCTAAATTGCAGCATTGAAGCAACTATATTCAACTAGGTATTTGTCATTTTATTAACTGAAATATCATTGTTAATCGTACTACTTAAACAATGCACAGTGATGTGATAAATTATTAATTATTTAACTAGTATTCAAAGAATGGGTTAGTCACCCATGCCTGCAGCTCATCGACGTATGTCCAATTCTGAATTTATCACAAATTATTTACCTAAATACACTTTTAGAATCGTAGGTGCCCAGGTCGAAGTAAAACAACAAATTTAAAACAAGTGTGAAACCATTTTCTTCTGTTAACAAAAGCAAAGCAGACTAAGCCAACTATAAATGCATTAATCTTCTTTTGTTCATGTTTTAATTAAAGAATAATTTTTTCTTCAATGGTCTTACATAATTTTTCAAAATAAAAAATATGGAAAATTATTGTTCCATTTTCTGCATATGCAAGAATATTTTGAATACAATAGAGTGGAAAATAAAGGAGAAAAAAAATAAAAACTGAAAAATTTTTGGAAAATATTTTTTTTTTCAAGTACTAAAGGAAAATTTGAAAAACAAAAAATCAGGTGCACAACTAGACCATAATACGCATTTGTAAAAAAAATTTCATCAAGATCGGTTGGATAGTCTAGGAGGAGTTAGTGGAACAAAAACCGTACGAGCGAGCGAGCGGACGAACGACATACATACGGTCACATGTTGTAATAGTCATTTCGTGATCCAAGGGGTCTGTCCGGGATTTCTGCGCAAAAATTTTTAAAATCGGAGAATGCTACAGACATCGTACCGAACACTATAGCTCTTCGACAGGAGGTCGATGAGCTAAAAACTTCCCGTGCTAATAATAATTTTTAAACAATTGTAAAATATCTCAAATTTTGTTAGTAAAATAATTTAAAGTGATTTAATCAGTATTAACATAAGAAAAGAGTATATTTAATATTTTACAAATATTAAATAATCTTTTTTACCAATCTTTCAAGAAAAGAGCTTGTGATAACATATCAATAATATACACTAATTGTAACTTTATTATCAAATATTATATATACAGTTATGTCAGGTATTAATTGTACAAAATACTATTTAATATGCAACAGAAATGTCTGTAGAATCTGTGATTAGTTTAAACTATCTTTACAAAGACAATTTACAAAATATTAAAGGTGACATTTCAAATTCTACGGAAAATGTAGACCAACAAAGTGAAGAAAACCGTGCCAATGATATTGATAACAGTGTTACCAACGGTAGTGTGAGTGAAAATAAAACAGAAGACAACAGTGCAAGTCCACTCATCGGAGAAGTAGAGAAATATGCGAAATTAAATAAGGTTATGTACAACTTAGGCACTAATGTGTTACTGTTAATATTACACTCATGTCTAAGTTTGGTACTGGCCGTTATCTATGCCTGTAGTGGGCACCCCTGGTTTTTTTCGGCAACTTACGGTCCAATACTGCTGTTGAATTTGTTTATCGTAATTGTGAGTCGTCTATGGTAAGTACTAAAATAAATTCAATGATTTTCCTTGCGTTTCTTGCATTCTGTTACTAATACCGGATTTCTAATGACCGATTATTCAGTTGAGGTTTAATTCAAGAATTAAATGATTCTAGGTTTCTTTGGATTCTAATATTAAACCGAGATTCGTTGGTAAGACCGTGAATCAGTTGATTATCTCTGTGATTCATTGAAACTCATTAATTCTAGACTCACTGATTCTCGAAATAAACCTCATTTGCGCAACCGGATATAGGACGCGGGCCCAATTTGAATCCGCGTATCAAAATGAACAATTTCTAAGCGAAACTATATTGTGAACCTAATAAATATCATTCACTTTTAATTAAAACATGCAGTATGGAAATATATTTTCTTTTAGAATGGTTGTTATGTGTTATTTTAGGAAATACAGCAAAGAACAAAATACAATACAGATAATCATTTCGGGGTTGGTGTCCGTCATAACTAATGCTGAACTACTAATCTATTATCATGACTACAATCGTCTTCACAAGTTAACGTTACGGGATAAGTCGAGGACATATTACAAAGAAACCCTACACTATGTAGAAGATCTCTGGTACTTGCTGTGCATGATGACAGTATTACAAGTCGTATCACAGTCTGTTATTCAGGGTATATTTATCTGGCTACATAGTAAGGAGACTTGTTTCATTCGTAAGTATCTTTGATAGATAATAAACACTAATTATTATACGAGATATTGTACCAAATGGTGTTACACAAGGAATTTAATGTCAATTTGTTTATTTATTGATATTACGAGAGTTTTAAAAATATAAATATTGCATTCTCTACGTAACATATAGGTTAGAATGAGTCACTCACCAGTATACACTGTCCACTTAACGAATAAACGTTTAATGCATACTGGTAATAAATATTTTCCTGTTCCAGTACCACTACAAATAACAGTGATGATCTTCGGACTGTTGTGCTTCATTAGTGCCATAGTGACGTTTGTTAATTGTAATTATAATGAAGAATTGGGCGAGAGACATCGAGTAACTATTATAGATATACTGTTGGCTTGTTTCTCAGTTTCTACGTACGTTTTTGACGTTTTCTCAGACTTATTTCTTGCCGGGACTTATTTCTATTCCCATCAATGGTTATACGCATGTCTAACACTCACGTTCATAATTGTACCAGGCTTCTACATTACCTGGTTAAGACATTACAGGTTAGTAATGTCTAGCGAAATCTCTCTACCCTACCCTACCCTACCCTACCCTACCCTACCCTACCCTACCCTACCCTACCCTACCCTACCCTACCCTACCCTACCCTACCCTACCCTATCCTACCTTACCTTACCCTACCCTACACTACTCTACCAATATATCGTTGACCAATCAAGCTAATTTCAGTGAAGGAAAAGAAATACACTGGAACTCATTAAATCTGGTGAAAATCTTATTAAACTTGGATCCAGTATTTGGTTATTGGAAATCGATCAAACTAATTGCAGAAGTCAAGGACAGTGAAATAGATGAATCTCAGGAATCCGGTGAAGATAGAAGAAAATGCTATGCTAAATTAGTGAAAAATAATCATACTGTTGCTGTTTCACGGTACAATGAAAGTTTTACTGAATCAACTATGCAGATAATATTACAGCTGGCTATTGTAGTTCAACAGTACAATAACAGGTTGACAGGTACTAAAATGAAGCAATTCATTATTGTCGAAAGTTCGTTATATGATTTTGTGTTGATTAAATTATACATTTCAGATGAAACGTTTACCAAGATGTTGGTCATAGTTTCATCGCTAATAAGTTTAGCTATTGGTGCTGTTGCAATGTTTCGAACAAAACGGATTAAAGACTTTATAGATACCGAGGAACTGAAGAAGAACGATCCACTAAGCTGGTCTGGAATGTTAATACAATTTTCGGGTTATTATAACGTTCTTGGTAGGTGCAGAACAGTTTCATTCTTCTTTATTCATTTACGAATTCAATCTTGGTATAATGTATATTTCAGTTAGCAGAATCCTAGCGATTAGTTTTGCTGCTTCGACATTTCCAGTGCCAACTACGTTCTTTCTCATTGGAAACTGGATTTTTGTGTTTCTGTTTATGAGGATGCAACACAAGACATTACCATTACTGTACAAAATTGGCCATTCTGTTATCTATACATTCACACCACCAATTAACAGTCTGAAAACTGAAATGTTCTTTCAACTCGTATATTTGGTAGAAAATGTACTGATAATAATATTTTACGTACGTGCATACCATATACTTTTAATATTGTGCAATGTAATTGGCATATTGGCTCGAATCGGGTATCGAATAAACTATGAGAAATTTTTAGCCAGTGCTAGTGTTGTGTTATGAAAAAATATGACTATAGTTTAAACGGTCAGCGAAAGAATGAACAATTTATTTGTTGTCAATCACAGAAGAAACGAATTTCGGTTTATTTTAACATCAAAAGGAATCATTTGATTCTCAAATGAAACCAGGTAACCGGACATAAGGAATGAACAACGCGTATCAGTACTCGATTTTTCACTCTAAACAAATCTGTTTGAATATTCGCAATTTTCCTCAATCTATCTCTATCATTACTTCTTCGGGTTATTCAGACACGTCTATTAATTGTATTATTCATCCTCAGTCTTACCAATTTAGGAATATTATAGCAGTTATAACATTATAAAACATATTTTAGTTATTTAACCTTCAATATGATTACACAATAAGCAATACTGTACCCAATATCAAAAAAATATTTGCTCCGTTGTGTTTTTTAGTTCTTGTAAATCAAATAAATGCTAGAACTTTTAGTTCGATCTATTGGTAACACTGTTGGTCTTGATATTGCACATGCGCAGATTTTGATATTTGATAGTCTGACAAAACATATTGTTTGAATTCAGTTCTACAAGTGTTATTTTGTATTTATTTTCATAAAATTAACATTGATACTCAGTATCAATATACATATTGCCGTTTAAATGATTATTGTTAGTGATGTCCAAAGATACTACTATCAAAGGAACTATACAAAATTGATGAAAATTCCTTTGAAACTTCGGTGAAAAAAAATCAGGGTTGTTTTTTATTAAATCAATTTATTACAAGTTACACTCGCGTGCCAGACACGAGTATATAACATTACATGGTTGATGAACAATTGTAATGTTGAAATCACTGCGCCTACATTGTAAATATATGTCAAATAAAATAGTTTTAAAGAAGTGTTGATAATCTATCGTAATTTTTATTATATATCTTATTTCTTTTCCATCTCCGTTACGTACTTTTACAAACCAATCAATTGAATACAATAACGTCTCTTTTTATACGGATCTGTGTTATGCGATTTTGAAATTATATGGTGCGATGCTGATTTTTTCGTAGATTCCCCATTGACTATTGAGCAGCACATTGTGACCCTTAAGTGTACATGAAATTTAATGTAGAATTTTTCTTGCAAGTAGTATGTCATTTCATTATCGTACGTATAAGTTTTATAATTTTTTATTTCAAGAATTTCATTTGGCAAAATAGAGAAAATGTTTTTCTTTAGAAATGAAAATTGCAGTTTTAGATCATTTATTAAAAGGAGATGGATCTTCAGCGATTGGTAATCATTTTAGTTTAGGCGAATTTACGATTAGAGCCATTAAAAACAATTAAGTCACAATATGAAAATCTTTTCAATTAAATTAAATAGATTGAGTGATTGACCAATAACTGTAATGTTAAAATCATTGTCCTTACATTGTAAATATTTTTCTTATAATTTCGATGATTCATAGTATTTTTTTTCATTACATACCAACACCAATTATTCCTTTTCCCGTTCCCCACCTGACTTGTACAAACAAGTCGTTTGAATATTTGCAATTTTCCTCAAGCTATCTCTTTCATGTATCTCTCTCTTCATTCGGCCAGTTCATTCTGACACGCCCATAATTTTTGTATGTGATCCTCAATCTTGCCAACACTCGAACATTACATCAATTTGAACCATAATAAACTTTATAAATCATACTTTAATGAAAATATAATTACAAAATAAATATTTTCATACTTAAAATCAATAGAATTTTTGGACCGTTGTGTGTTTTAGTTATTGAAAATCGAATAAATGTAATGTTTTTTAGTTCAGAGTGTTGGTAACATTGTTTGTCATAATATTGCGCATGTGCAAATTCTGTTGTTTTTCGTTTTTCTAAATTGGTTATCTTATGTCAGTCAGTACTGGTCAGCACCGCAAAAGTGTAAAAAATGTTTAACCATGTATATTCATAAGATGGACAGTGATATACAGTATCAATATAAATTTTACTGTTTAAATTATTTATAGTGATATTATGAATTAGTATTTTATATAAACAAAGAATTTCTAGTGTTTAAACAATTAAACAATTGTAACAATACCTCAAACTGCCTTACATACAAATAAACAATAAAAAATCAATGTGACTTAATCATTAATAATATATGTGCTAACGTATATAATAATTGAAGAAAATAATTCATCTGTGTATCTTAAAATAGAATATAATTGTGATAAAAATACTTTAAAAACGTTGTATATACCATGTCAGTTTTATAGATTTAACGAAAGTGTTTTTAAACTAATAAAATGCCTACAGAATTTGTGTCGAGTAGTGAAAATGTCAACAGTTGTGGTACTGTACCAATTGATGATAACAGTATTGTTTATGAAGGGAATATATCAAATCCTACTGTAATTGTCGGGCAAAATGACAGTTCCACAACAACTACTGAGAATGATGATAATGACATTTGTATGGGTGAAAGTGTTGCCACTAGCAGAAATACAACACCTCAACTCAATGACAGCTCTCCCAATGAAGAGAATATTTCAAATTCGACAGAAATAGTTACGCAGAATGAAGAAAGTGTTTCTAGTGATCTGAGTGCAATAATAATTGACAAAAATAATACAAATGACATAAGTACGATTGAAAGTGTTACCAACAGCAGAGTTACAGCATCCCTAGTCAATGACAGCTCAGCCAACGAAGAGAATATTTCAAATTCGACAGAAATAGTTACGCAGAATGAAGAAAGTGTTTCTAGTGATCTGAGTGCAATAATAATTGACAAAAATAATACAAATGACATATGTATGAATGAAAGTGTTACCAACAGCAGTGTTACAGCATCCCTAATCAATGACAGATCAGCCAAGAATATTTCAAATTCGACTGAAATTGTAAGACAAGATGATCACGTTTCCATCGATCGATGTGCAATCACTGTTGATGAGCCTACTGCGAATGATGTACTATGTTTAGAAGAAACTGTTGTTAACAGAATGAATATAACACCTTTGTTCAATGCCAGTGTTGCCAACCAAGAAAATGCTTCAAATTTTACTGAAATTATTAGACAGAATGCAGAAAACTTTGCCACTGATTTGAGTGCTATAATTATTGACGAGGATGAGCTCACTGATACAATATCACTAAGTAACAGTGTGGCCAACGGTAGTAACAATAAAGAACCTGTCAATAACAATGCCAACATCGGAAGTGTTAGTACTTTGCCAGCATACGACAGTAGACAAATATCGATCAATGGAGAAGAAGACGAGGATGACAGTAGATATGCATTAATAGAGAACGAGTTTAATGAGACTCAGAGTTATGTGAAATTAAACAAGGTTATGTACATTTTGAGCGTTGGTGTGTTACTGTTATCGATTCAGGCGTACCTCAGTATGATACTGGCCTTTATCTATGCCTATAATGCACATTATTGGTTTTTTTCCGCAACGTACGCTACAATTCTGGGTTCGAATTTGTTTATTGTATCTGTTAGTCGTATATGGTTAGTGAACATTTACCTACATCATGCTTACGTCAAATATCTTCAACAAGTTCTGTGTGTATTGATCTTTAATGCACCGATTCTTTTAGGAAATACAGCAAGGAAGAAAATATAATACAGATTATCATATCCGGTTTGGTGTCTGTTATAACTAGTGCTGAAATACAGATTTATTATCATGACTGCAACCGGCTGTACAAGTTAACGTTACTGGATCAGTCGAGGGCGTATTATAAACAAACGTTACAACATGTGGATGACCTCAGGTACTTGCTGTGCACGGTGATAGCAACGCAAGCGGTACCACAGTTCTTTATTCAACTTGCACTGATCTTTTTAAATAGTACCGAGTACTGTTTTCTATGTAAGTATATACCGGGTGATCATTTAAAATCATAATTAGAGCGGGCTATGAATTTTAAATTAGATTGGCAACATTGACAGTTGATAGTATTATTTGAATTGTCAAAGTGACACTTTAAAATGTTTAATTTAGAACATAAAGATTTTCTCACAGAGAGTTATTTTAATAACGCTGAACGGCACAAAAATGGTGAATGGAAGTATTCCATACACTACTGTGTAAATGATTTTCAAAATTAGGTTTTAAATTTGAAGTGTCACTTTGACAATGCAAATAATACTATCAACTGTTAATGTTGCCAATCTAATTTAACATTCATAGCCCGCTCTAATTATGATTTTAAATGATCACCTAATTCCCCCTTGAGTTGTTTTAATTCGAAAATCCGTGATTCTAGAATTAAATCTCCTTGTCAGTACGAAACAATTTATTTGTATTGTTTCAACGAATTACACTGAAAATCAACTGATTTGCTCGGTTTAATTTTAGAATCAAAACAAATCTAGATCATCATTTGATTCTCGAATTAAACTTCGTCTTAAACACTAATTCCTAAAAAAATCCTTGAATCATAACAAATATTCTTTCAATGATTATACCGTTCTATATTTTGTAACTTTGTAATATTTTCAGATGTTCTCTTGCATTCTATAGAAAATGTTCTAAATCAAAATATTCTCTTCCAGTGCCATTACAAATAACTGTGATGGTTTTCGCAGCGTTTTGTTTGATATGTGCTATAATAACTTATTTTTCGTGTAACTACAATGAAGAATTGGGCGAGAAACATCGTGTCTCTATGCTAGGTCTGATATTGACTTGTTTGTCTGACTGCTTCTACTTGCTCGATATCGGATCCGACATAATACTAGTGCATAAATTCTTCATTTCCCAACAGTATTTATACGCAATCTTAACACTCAGTTTCATCACCATACCCGGTTACTACATCACCTGGTTGAGTCATAACAGGTTAGTGCAACCAGCATCAACATACATTTAATGTATTAACCGTGTTCCACATTGTGTTGTAGAAGTAAAAAGCACTTACACTTCAACCTGAGCAACCTGGTGAAAATCGTATTAAACTTGGATCCGGTATCCGGTTACTGGAGATCGTTGAAATTGATCCGGAAAGTGAAGAAAATCGAGCTGAACGAACCGTTGGATACCGGGTACAGTGATGAACGAAAACGGTGTCATGTACAATTGGTGAAAAATAATTTCAGCGTTGCCGTGTTACGGTACAATGAAAGCTATACGGAAGCAGCTATGCAGTTAATCTTACAAATTGCGATTCTGCTTGGACAGTTCGATAATTTCACAGGTACAATCAGATTACCAACAAATAATGAAGCAATTTTTAAGATTATTTTACTTACATTTTGCAGACATGTTCCATGAAGATGTGCTTCGCTCGAAAGGTCTTCAGATGTTGGCTGTAGGTTCTTCGCTGATGAATCTGGCTATTGGTTCCGTGGCGATGTTCCGCTCGAAACGCATTAATCGTTATATAAATAACGAAGAGCTCCATGAGGATGATCCGTTAAAGTTGACAGGAATGGTGATACAATTTATGGGATACTTTCCCGTTATGGGTACGTCAAATATGTTCATTTTCGTAAACTCTTTTCAATGATTTGCACTAATGTTTAAAATTTTCTATAAATATCCTTTTTACACGTCCGGGTGTAGAAGTCGGTTTCTATGGCGTCAAACGCGGGACAGAAATGAAGCATTTACTCCCTAGGGACGAAAACACTTTTCGGAAGGGAGTTTTTATTATAACAAAGGTTTTTGTAAATAAATGTCTGTTGTCCGTGGTACGCGTTACATGGAAACATTTCCAAAGGCTACTAAATATTGCAATTTCGCTCCGATTTATTATAATTCATTATTTATGAAATTAAGTGTTTCTACTCCCGAACGTGGAAAAAAATAGTATATACACCTCGGGAGAGACCACCATTTTTTCCTCGATGTGCTTGTAGCCCTCTGGCTTCAAATTACACCTCAGGAAAAATAAGAGGTTTCTCTCCCTTGGTGTATAATGTACGATTTCTTCTCCAATTCATTTACAAATCTCTAGTCGCTGGAATGTTTCCCGTTTCAGTTACAAGGATTTTGGCCATCAGTTTTGCTGCTTCCAAGTTTCCAGCAATAACCACGGCTGTTATCGTTCTCAACTGGATCATTGTATTCGGTACTCTCCGGCCAAAACTGAACATATCAACGTTAATTTATACACTTGGTCAATCAGCAATCTACACATTAACACCGCCCATTAACCATCTGTCCATTGAGTTACGGTTTCACACTGTATACTTACTGGAAAATATCGCAGGAACACTTGCGTGGGCATTAGCACGGCATCCAGATCCAACTATACTAGCCGTTTGTATTCCTGTAGGTGTCATATTTTTAATCAACGTTACAGGTATAGCATTTCGAGTTTCGTATCGAAAGTGTTACGAGAAATATATGAAAATCGCTGTTGATTGAACCAAGTATAACTCGGAGTTTAATCCGTGGTTTCAAATAGAACTTGGTTCAAGCGATTAATAGGGAAAAACCAAATATTGTTGTAGTAAATGTTGATATATGTAACAGGCTGTAATGGTCAATAGTTGATAATACTGTAACATCACATTTTATGCCATGAAATGCCTCGTATGTTCAAAAATGAATGCAGTACGAAAATTATTTAGATCTGAAAGGTTGTTTTAACTTATATAGAAGAGATGTAAGATTTTTATCGAACTGTGCTCCGTATATTAGATTGTTTTATCTTAGAACTTTGTCTATAACACAACACTTCACTGTACTAGTATTTTTTTATCAAATATTTAGCACAACTTTCAAATCTGTTTTACATATTATAAATATGTATTTGTATCTTGTGATAATCTAAAAAAAAAAAAATCGTGTTCTTAAAATACATACACAGTGCGCGCCGCTTATTGGAATCACGGATAATGTTATCAATCGGTTATTATTATCACTTTCGCAAAGAACGGCCCGAACGTATACAACTACATTAAAAAAATTTCGGTTATAGTAATCATGACATCGGTTTATGTTATCAATTTTTTCTTAGGATTGTCTTTTCCCTGCAATTTTAAAAGCAACAGTACAATAAAGTAGTTTTTACAAAGAACCTTATAGAAATTTGATTGTCTAGTTTATTGTATTATACCCGGCTGCTTTACAGTAAACACAAATAAACTCGGACAATGCGTTAGTATGGTCTTGACTACTAAAACAAATTCAGTTTAATTCTAACCGTTTGCAATGGCTGACGTAAAGAAGAGACGTGATCTTAGCTTAAAAGAAAAAATTTACATTTTAGAACAGTATGATAAGTTGCCGAAAATGAGTCAGTGGAATGCAGCAGCACAATTAAAAATTGTTATGTTATGTTTATTTTTAGATTTTTTAGTTCATTTCATAATTTATTTACTGTTTATTACTGTTTTACATATGGATTTTTAATTAATTCATAGAAATTTTGTGTTTATATTTGTTTCGTTTATTATTATCAATCGGTTATTGTTATCAACTAGTATTCAAAGAATGGGTTAGTCACCCATGCCTGCAGCTCATCGACGTATGTGCAAGTCTGAATATATCACAAATTATTATTTATCTAAATTCACTTTTAAAATCGTAGGTGCCTAGGTCGCAAATAAAACAACAAATTTAAAACAAGTGTGAATACATTTTCTTCTCTTGACAAAAGCAAAGCAAACTAAGCCGACTATAAATGCATTGATCTTCTTTTGTTCAATTTTTAATTAAAAAATATTTTTTTCTCCAATGGTCTTACATAATTTT
Source organism: Carabus problematicus (assembly GCA_963422195.1). NCBI lineage: Eukaryota > Metazoa > Arthropoda > Insecta > Coleoptera > Carabidae > Carabus > Carabus problematicus. The sequence goes on from OY728578.1 coordinate 2,125,031, forward strand.
TCAAAATAAAAAATATGGAAAAATATTGTTCCATTTCCTGCATATGCAAGAAAATTTTGAATACAATTGACTGAAAAATAAAGGAGAAAAAAAATAAAAACTGAAAAAAAGTTGCAAAATATTTTTTTTCTCAAGTGCGAAGGAAAATTTTGAAAAATAAAATATACCTTGCACAACTAGACCATAACAAGTATCTGCAGAAAAAATTTCATAAAAATCCGTTGGGTAGTTTAGGAGATCTGGGTGGAACAAAAAAATCTCGTACGAGCGAGCGAGCGAGCGAGCGGACGAGCGACATACATACGGACATATGTTGTAATAGTCATTTCGTGGTCCAGGGGGTCTGTCCGGGATTTCTGTGCAAAAATTTTTGAAATCGGAAGATGCTACAGACATCGTACCGAACACTATAGCTCTTCGACAGGAGGTCGATGAGCTAAAAACCTCGAGTCCCGATGTGATCACATTAAGCGGCGTGCACTGTACACCGTACTATTTTATACAAAAATTTTAACCTAACATATTTGTTGTAAGAACAAAATCTGTGGTAGAACAAAATTTTTACATATGAAATTATCTGGTGCTATTTAAAATATTTACACTTGACTTTTATATTAAATTATATATTTATATTATTCTGAATAAATTGTTAAATGTATATAGTATTTTTTAACCATAAAAAATACCTACCCGACTCTCATAGAAACGGACTGGGTCCTTCTGGAATTACTATGTATTGTACACTCTTAATACTAGATCTAATGAGAATTACATCCATTGATATTTTCGGATCACTGAGAAATCATTTCTTAAATTTTTCTTTGTCTAATGTAGATTATGTAGATCTACTGGGAATATAACGATTTATTTTAATGGGAATTTGGAGTTTTGGAGCGATGCCGATTTTTTAATTGTAGAAACTTATTCAAAAATATTTTTATTCGTTCTTTGGAAACGTGTGTAACAATATAGAAAACAGGAAAAGGCAAACAATAGTATAGAAAACCGAATACAAAATCTTTTTTTTTTATATTCAAGCGAGATTTAATCCGAGAATCAAATGATTCTAGAATGCAACCGTTAATACGTATTAATACACTCATTTTTTTACTATCAATTTATTTGAATTTCAACGCATCATAGAGAATCAACTGGTTCGCGGCCTTGGAAACGAATCTTGTTTTGATTCCAAACAATTGAATCACAAATCTAGAATCATTTGACTCTCGAATTAAACGTCAGAGTAACCGGGCATATCTTACCACCCCGAATCTCGGTAAAAAGTCATGTCTAATCGGTAATTCTTTGTCAGTTTTCCAATATATCCCGTTCCACATGTCTATCAACTCTTAAGAGTCCATAGAAGAGTCTCTTATACATGTTGTTGGTACATGTCAGTGTGGATTTTATTCTTATGCTTGCGTACGCTACTCTTTTCCGTAAACATTCGGCCACAAAGATCGCACGGATACAATTTCCGTTGAGTATTGTGTCGCTTAATATGTGTTCGCAGCCGTAACGGAGTCTTAAATACTTTCGCACAAATCGGACACGATCCTTCCTCCCCGCCCGTATGCTTGTACATGTGTTCCTTCAGGCTGCTGTTCTGTGTAAACGCAGCTTTACATACTGCACACTTGTATGGTCGTTCGCCGGTATGATATCGGACATGTGACTTCAACGTTGCCGATGTACCGCACGTCTTGCCGCATATTTTACACACATAAGGCCTGAGTTTCTCGTGAATCCGTCGCTTATGGTTCGACAGATCATTCAGCCACTTAAAACCTTGTCCACACGTATCACAAATATACGGTTTATCACTCGAATGCCCGTTTTTATGCGTACTCAACGTCCACGCAGATTTAAAACATTTCCCACAGATGTCGCACATGAACGATTTAGGTTGGTTTAACTTTTTCACACACTCCGTTACGTGGTACTTCAAGTCCGTCAGATTGTTGTACACTCGGCAACAGATATTGCACATAAACGTAACGGACGCGTTGATATTTTGTAACGTGTACGCGAGTTTTAAACTATCACTGTTTGCGTGTAACATCGTCGTTTGCACTGGTACAATACTTTGCACTACACGTTCATGTACACTCCCGGTAACCTCACTGTGTTCAACAAGATGGCCGCCGCCGAGTTTGTGTGAATTTATCTTCGAACTTTCGTATTCGTGATTGTGATTCAACGATTTCGAGTGTAATCCTTCCAGATAGTCATGCTCGCCCGGTATGTTCAGACAATGATTCTGTAAACTGTGTACTTCTAGTTCTTCGTACACCTTGAATTCAATCTTACACGTACGACACGAATAGAACAGCTGATCGGTGTTCACACGCTTATTCCGATGGTAATCCATGTGATAGATGTACGCGACTTTACTCACAATGTGTTTGTTACAAACCTTGCAAATAACATTCGTCTCGCCATCGTGCACTTTTAAATGTTTTCGCCACGATTTTTTCGAATACAAACGCACCTCACAGAAACTGCACGCGAAATACGAATCACTATTATGATATACAAGATGTCTGCGTAAATTTCGCACATGTTGAAACTTCATACCGCACTTTGGGCACACAACTTTACATTCCGCGAGGTACGCTTGTTTGTGTAACCGTTGCATGTGTAGTTTGACGCGTAACTCACTTGAGAACAATTTCTTGCACACTTTACACCGATGACATTTGTTAGGATCACAGTTATCCGTGTCGATTCTTTTACGATTTTTCCTACGCGTAACATACCTAGGCTGTACTTTTTTCGTAGACAATTTAACATCAACTTTCTCATTTATACTATCGGTGACATTTTCTTTCTCAAAGTTTGAATCATCCCCATCACTGTCCGTATTTCGTTCTTTAGTTACTTTTTCATTTTCCACGTTGGCATTGACGTTTAATCTGTCATTAATTGTATGATCTTCAATTGTACTGTTAGTGATGCTTTTGTTTTCTAAGTTACCGACGTCAGCTTCGTCATTAGATTGACAGTCTTCTTCTTTAATATCTACATCTAGAGTTTCATGATTGATATTAGCGTTTACAAAATTTGCAGGGAGATTATTTAAAAAATTAATCCGTTCTGCGTCTACAGATATGAATCGTTCAATTTCTGTTGAATTCCAATCATCATTTTTCTTCGACTCTTCATCATAATCTTCAACTTCAAGGTAATACAAATATTCGCCGCTATTTTCATTATTAAGAATTACCGACGGATCAAGCGATATAAAACTGTTAAATATTTTCTCAACGGATAGGCACATGTTTCTAAATTCGTAAAAATGTTTTAGTTTGTTTCGGCACGGAGTACAAATGGATTTTGGAAAGCAATCTTCATGTGATACCTGTAATAAAAATTAAAACTTTTACTTGTAAAGTGTATACATATTTTTTTCTTTTCAATTTAAATAGAATATATAAATAATCTTTAAATCAATTTGAATGTTTTTGTGTACATGGCTAATGCTAGAAAATGAATGTATACAAAAATATAACCTGTACAAATACGTACGCGTATGTCACAAACTTCTTTTATTTTATCCAACAACGGTACACCATCTGAATCCTCTTCATATACATTAAACAAGGGCATTTCTTTCTTGATGCATAATCTGCACATTTCGTCGAAATAATATTCAATATCGCTCATCGTAACACATTTAAATACGTATGTAACATTGCAGAGATAAATATTCTGACAGCTAATGTTGCCAACACAAGAACGTTACATTGTAAACAATGTCAGTGTTGCCAAAATACCCAACATGAACATATATATGCTATTTTGACTAATAAAAAATCTAGCAAGCAACAACATTTATTATTGTAATAAAAAATTACTTTGATAGTTAAAAATTAATCAAATGTTACAATAATTTATTCAATTAATTAATAATTATATTCCAAAAATGCATTGGCAACATTTTCTACTGAACAGAGTGATGTTTTACGTAGGCGTTTTCCTTTTATTTACTCGATAGTGTGATGAACTGATGGCCGTGTTCAAATTTAAGATTTTAGTATTTTAGGGAACAAAATTAGGAAGATTTTAGGATCTTTGCGGTCAATGTAGAGTATGCAAATCAGAGCGTAGTGCGCTTTTACAAATCCTAATGACTATTCCTAAAATCCTAACGCCATTTAGTGCACAATTTAGGGTATAAAACCAGTCACGTGGTACATTAGTGCATTATATTGTGCAATTCGAACGCAGCCTGAACTGAACCAAGCTGAACACAATCAAACCTGATGTTTCTGCAGGTCATTCCATGCAATTTTAGAGGTTAGTAATTTGACATTTGTTGTATGAAGTAAATTATTATTGGATGACGAAATAAACAAGGAAAATAATTCTATGTTATGACGTATACATATTTTAATAAAAAGTAATATCCAATATACTTTCCAAATGCAATTATTTTCCGCTCTTTTCAAATCTAGTTTCATTGCAACCAGTGAATATCTGAGACAGTTTTTATTCACATTGTTAAAAATTTTAAACAAAAAACGCAACTAACGTGAAATGAATTTGATTGTGCACCTTGAATTTTTTTAGTGTTTTGGAATACAATTTTGAAAGTGAAGGAGTAAGAAATATTCATTCTACCACAGACAGATTTTCTTACAAAACAAACAAAATGCTTCAGTTTAGTTCCACATGGAGTAACTCGTGCAGTTAAAAAGAATAACAGTGCTTGTGTTTATAAGCAAAAAAACTAGTGCCAAGAGAAAAATTGTTTATAACAATGATAGAATTTGCGAAAATCTGTAGACTATGCATAAGCGATACGAATTCCAGTTTTAATGTATTATCCGTTGACGAGGATTCAATAACACTTGGTGATAAATTGAAAACAGTTTGTGACATACAAGTAAGGTTAACCAACTAGTATCTGATGTAACTGTGACTAAACCGTTGTTTTATTCTAGATAAGCGTTAATGATTGTATGCCTACTGCGATATGCGGCACTTGTCAAACAAAACTGCGACAATTCTACGAGTTCAAACTGATGTGTTTACATTCTAACGTGTTGCTGAGCAGGTACAAGAAAGATTTGACAGGTTCCAGTAGTGTATTGCGTGATTTACGAAAACAAATTGCACCGTCGTTTCCGAATGTTGAAATTAAGCAAGAGGTTATAGAAAATGTCAGCGATGAAGCCGATACTAGTGTAGTGTGTGATTCGCGTCGAGTTAATTCTTGCGCTGAGCGCAAGACAAATAATGATTCACAGAATGTCATTCCGCAACAGCAAAGTAGCGGGGAAGATAGGTTCACCGATAATGACGATGATGATAGATCGCATGATGATTTTGCCGAGACAAGTTTAGAATTACACGTTGAAGAAGCAGAAGACGAGATAATGAACTGGGCGCAAAGTAAACAAAGGTAAATATGCAACAAATACATTATAAAACTAAATAAAGTTTAATAAATAAGAGATGTCCAGTGAAGGTCATCGTTGAACAGTACGAGTTTAGATTTTAACCATGCCGATTTTCTCACATTCAGTAGTGTCGTTTATCTAATTTTTAATGGGGCATATAGGATATTTAAACAAAAGAAGACTAATGCATGCATTAATATATACCAGATATAAAGTTTTCGGTGAATAGTCGGCTTAGCATCGGTAACAACAGAAATACGATGTTTTGACAGTTCATTGTGTTAATCATTTGTGTCTCACATTTTGAATGTACAACAACGATTTAGATAATAATATAATAACAGTGGTTGCATTAAAAGTGTTTTATTATAACTGCGTTTGTGTTAGTGCATAACATTGGTGTTAATTAGTGGTAAATAAAACGAACTGACAGAAAATGCAGCAAAATGACGTTATGTTACTAGTGTAGGAAATAAGAAATCGACGTACGTTATTGTAATAGTATTGAGTACAACGAGTCTCATTTTTTTGTGCTTGTCGTAGTATTGTTCGGACAATCTAAAGACAAATGCGTTATATCCGAAGCGTTTCTTACGTTGCAATTCTCATTTGTTACAATTCTCATTTGTTGCAAGGCACCGCCCACATTTCTCAATGTCAAGCGAGTTTACAGTCGCCCAGTTATTATATGACTATGACTAGGCAATAATTTCTTCGTGTATTTTTGTTGCTTTATAATTAATAAAGTAAAATGTTGCTATATATGTGTATTACATCATATGCAGTAGTATTGGAGTATATATTTGGTTCATATTTAAAATATAATACTTTTTGAATTAAGTAACAAAAAGTATGGAATTTTAAATATGTACAAAATATATACTCCAATACAATTGCATATTATGTAATATATATAGCAACATTTTACTTTATTAATTATAAAACTATTCATTAATCGCGGGTTTTCAGCAACAAAAATACACCCTAAGAAATTTTTGCCTAGTCATAGTCATGTAATAACTGGGCGATTGTAGACTCGCTTGACATTGAGAAAAGTGGGCGCTGCCTTGCAACAAATGAGAATTGTAACAAATGAGAATTGCAACAACTGATACATTCGTATTTGGAGTGAGGATACATTGTAAGAAATGAGAATTGCTACAAATGAGAAATTGTAACAAATGAGAATTGCAAAGAGACGCACTCGTTATAGCCATCCTTGTCGCACGTGCTGTTTGACAATTGAAATGAAAGAGATAGATATATAACTATATGTTTATTCGTATATGATACAGATGACCTTCATGAGACTTCTTTCATTTAAATTACTGTACTTATGAGAAGATATTTTATATTTCTGATTAAATTCAACATAACCTTCATTAAAATGACGTTTCTAAGTATGTCATGTATATACAGGGTGTTAAAAAATGGGTAAAAAAATTTCATATACATTTCGATGTGCTGATTCACAATCAAAAAGAATTTTTTTCAAAATTCGCAAAATTGTGAACTTGCTTCTAGAACAGTACATTTCTAGTGCCACTGGTAGTACACAAATGAATACGGGTATTTAATATAATTTTTTTTGCCACGTAACTGATGTTGAATAACAAATGAATTAATTTTATTCTGACGTTTTGTAATAATGTGCTGTCACCAGTGGCACTAAAAATGTACCCTTCTAGAAGCATGTCTGTAATTTTGCGAATTTTGAAAAAATTCTTTTTGCTTCTGAATCAGCACATCGAAATGTGTATACCTTGAAATTTGTTTACCTTTTTTTTAACACCCTGTATATGTCAATATGTATATTTGATATTTTTTTCAGTTTTTCCGAAGGTCAATCGACAAGTTCAAACAAAGACCTCAATTTCGAAGCTGTACACGTGAAAGAGAACAATTCCAACGATTATTTACCGAACGATGCTCAAGAAGAAGATGACAATAATGATGACAGTGTTTCAGAATCTTCCGACTCAAATGACGAAGACTACGTACCACCAGAGACGGCTGCGGACGAGGCGGAATATGTCTGTACCGTTTGCGATAAGCATTACAGGACGGAAAAATCATTTCGACAACACCAGACGATACATACGAACATCGGTGATTACAAATGTGATAAGTGTGCGAAGATATTCACACGGGAGAGTCTGTTGAAGCAGCACATGATCACACACACGGGTGAACGGCCGTACAAGTGTAATGATTGTGATAAAACATTCGCCGTGAAAGCGAATCTACGGAATCACGAACGCAAACACAGCGATGAACGTCCATACCAGTGTGACATCTGTGGACGAGGTTTCAAATATCCGAGCGGCCGTCGAACGCACATGAAACATCATAGCGATGAGAAACCGTTCCTGTGTAATGTTTGCGGCAAGGCGTTCACGTTGAAGATCACCTTGCAGAATCATGCGCGCATTCATACTGGTGAGAAACCGTTCAAATGCGCACTATGCGGCAAGGCATTCTCGGATCGATCTTCGCTGAAGAGTCACGGTATTATCCATACAACGGGCAGGCCGTTTCAGTGTCAGATCTGTTTCCAGGACTTCAAGTGGGAGAAAAGTTTGAAGGGACACATGAAGTTGCACACGCGAACTCCCGAAGAGATGATGGAACGCAAGTTCTCGTGCGAACAGTGTGGCAAAACGTTCCGGACGAAAGATTCACTGACAAAGCACGCGGCGGTACACAGTGATGAGCGACCGTATAAATGCGAGCTGTGCGGCAAGACATTCCGGTTTCAGAGTTGCTGGCGCACGCATAAGAGACATCACGAGGGCAAGAAGGTTGTGTGCAATATTTGCGGTAAGAAGTATCTGAACAACAGCGTACTGGTGAACCATATGCGGCTGCATACCGGTGAGAAACCGTACAAATGTGATCTGTGCGAGAAATGTTTTGCGGACAATTCAACGTTGCGGTCGCACAAGATATCGCATTCGAATATCAAAGAGCAAAAGTGTAAATACTGTGGACTGGAGTTTAAACATAAGAATTATCTGACGCAACATATTAAAAAGAAACATGGTAGTCTTGTGCAAGCTGAGAATGAACAACGAGCGGAGACAATAGTTACGGACAATTCACCGTCAACAACGACGATGGTTAACACGGCGATTCTTTAACCATAAGTTCTTAGACTGTAAATAAGAAAATGTATATATTATATGTATGTATTTTACTATGTGTATGTTTTAAATAAAAGACTGTTTAAAAATAGAACTCATTGTTTGATACGTTGTTTACACACTATTAAATGATACAATAGAGGGAGGTTCGCTTTTTTTGATATTTTTATGTTGTTCTCCGATGTAGAACAAGGATATTCATATATTTTTATTGCTCAATTCCATAGAATATGGCAGAAAAGAATATTAAAGTAATATAGGTATCTATGACGTAGCAAGACCCCTTGGCTCATGGTCCATTGTCGATCTGGTGACGTAAATATCAATAAATCATCCAGCCATAGGGGCATGTAATGAATCGAACTCAAAAATGTCCAGGAAAATGCGCAAACTACCAAGTAAAACATTCAACATGTTGATCTGGTAAAATCACTAATAAAAAAAATCTGGTGTGGTCACCACACAACTTTCTTATACTCAATTTAAATTGGCACATATTTGACATTTCAAATGTGTATTTCTGTAAATATTTTGTCTTTGTTTTGTTTTCATACCATATATGATATTTTAAATACATGCAAATATATAAATACATTTTACTGAAAATATGGATAAAGATAGAACAAAAATGCATAGAACATTTTTTCTTAGGATTATTGTGTCCTATAACTTTTACTTAAAAACTTTTTCCATATCTCTTTTATTTTCTCCAATAATTCGCAATGTTTGATTTTAATGTTCAGTAAAGTTTCTCTTCCGCTTGTGCGACTATGCTGGAAATCTAATCAGCTCTTCGTATAATCAATAAACTTTTAAATATGAAGTTTCATTGTCTGTGCTCGTTTTGAAGATAATGAACATACAGACACACATCCACACACACAGACGTCATTGCGAAAATAGTCAAAACGTATTCAGGGGACCTCAAAACATGTATTTCCATCAAAATCTCGCAATCGAAATTTTTCATGATTCCTATACTATGTATAAGAAAGTTAAAAATGGAATTGTCCCTACCGTCAATAACTTCTGTCTCTATGGATATGTACATTCACAGACATAAATCTATGTAGTAATGAAGCCGCGTTCAACTTGAATATTTAAGTAGATTACAAGTTTACAGATATGACCATTGCCAACGAATCTGCTAAGAACTGCTAAATTTTTCTACTAGATTTGACACTATTGCTATAGTATACTATAAAAATATAATATTCCATAGTAACAGTGTCAAATTTAGAAGTTACGGATTAAGGCCAACCAAAAGCATATGATTTGACAGTAAAATCCACCGGAATTCAATGGTAGATACTGATATAATCCAAGAGTGTCCAAATGTTTTATTAAATTTTAATTTTGATGTGCTTTAGAATTAAATGAAATAATACAATTTTTAAAATAACGATCTATTTTCAATAATTGTAATTTATTTCGTAACATTTTCACATAGGGTTATCGTGGGTGGGCTGGTTAGATAACCTTGGTCGAATTTGTTCAACGAATGACATCACAGTGATTGTATTTGTTTTTCCCAATTCAGTTGAACAGAAATAATTACTAGTGCTACAGTGTTCTGACCAAAATGTACACGATGCAAGTGAAATATGTGTTGTTTGTGATTTACTGTGCAGTGCTGTTAATACTGCACAAGGCAGACTGTCAAGAATACTGCATGTTGAGAGGCTTACAAGACGAAGAAGCATATTGTCAACCAGATTTTACCAATGGTACATGGCATTATATACCTATAGTTACGTACCAAATAACGTATTTTAATGTAATGCGCCAACCACTGAAACAGTTACCAAGCAATGCATTTCGAAATGTTACCAGTCAAAAAGCATTAACCGAAATCCATCTTGACGGCTGTCAAATAGAACACATCGATGCTGATGCATTTGCGAATTTGAACGCTTTAAAATGTTTAGTCCTGAGTTTTAATAAAATTTCTCGTTTTGAGACTGGTACGTTTCAGCATATGAAACAACTGGAAGAAGTATTTGCCGATTATAATATGGATTGACAAATTACAAGCTGGTTTGTTTCACAATTTTCCTCATTTACATCATATTACTTTTAAAGACAATAACATAACGTGCATTGAGAAGGACACATTCAGAAATACACCGTCCTTGTCTCATCTCAGTGTGTCGTATAATAAACTGGCGTATTTGAGTCCGTTATTCACGGATAATTTCACTGGTATTGAGCAGCTGCATATTGAACGAAATCCTTGGAATTGTGATTGCAATCTGAAGGAACTTTATGAGAAAAACAAAGCAAGGAAGCCGAAATATCCGGAACCAGCACCAATATGTAAATTTCCACTAACACTCCACGATAAGGAAATACCTAACCTGACCAGTGATGCATTCAAGTGTATTGCAAGGATCAAATTTCCCCAAGAATGACACTAGGGTGGTGACTGTCGGTTCCAATGTCACTCTGTCGTGTGCCGTGTTCCGAGATCCGGCGCCACATATGAAATGGCGCAAAGGTTCGCATATTATCGCTTCGGACAATATGGTCATAAGTTGGTATAGGAACACACTATACCTGAATTACACATTCACCGTGCAAGAAGAAGATCTAGGAATGTACTATTGTATCGCTAGCAAGAATGCCAAAGTAGAAGAGTCCAGTACAACGCTGACTTTGAATGTCACTACTAAATGATATCGGTAATTATAAACTGACTTCTCTAAATTGTAATATTCTCAGTGGTTTGGCTGGCCGGTAAATAATTATGGCATTTTTTGGAAATCAGGGAGTATTTCTTTATAGAGTAAGGTACTCATTGCTTGTAACTAATTCGTGTACTTTGGAATTTAAGTGACAATAGATGCAGTACCGATGAGGACATTGCGTAGACAAGTAAGGCCCAAGGAAAACGCTGTACTAGAAATCTATTGCTTCATATAATGAGAAACCAGTTCAACTTGACCAGCAACATTCATATTTTACACATGTACTTTGACAAATAATTACCTAAGAAGAAATGTACCATATAGTAATTGTAAATGTACATTATTTTATACTTGGAATAAGAAATTAGAATCTAGTGACACTTCGATGCACCGTCGTCGAAGCATAATCTATCATAATCTCTTTTTTAGTTTTTTTTTTGTCAATATAAACAAACGTACTTATAAATAATGTTTTCCCGAATTCATCGTTCGAATTTTTCAGTCTTCTTACAAACGATACAACATCGACGTATTGTTTTATCTTAAGTACTATACATATTAACTTTAATTTACTTATCGTTTTCCTTCATATAATCTCAGGTTTATTATAACAAACATGATCCATTACATGAATTTTGTAATGGAAAAATTATTTGTATCAATTAATTTAGAATATTAAATGTTTCTAATAAAAATGTCCTTATAACAATCCCAGGGCTTTTCCATAAGTAGATATTGGATCGGAGACTTGAATGTTCGATATTTTACATTACTTTGGAGGAAAAAACTGGAAATTCAATGTTGGCAACTCGTGACCAACACGATTGTTGAATAAATATGCAACTGTGATAATGAAGATTTAGACTGATTCGTTGAAACCTCAATCAATCAATATACGTACTCTAATTCCAAGCTAACAAAACAAAAAAATAATGTGTATTACGTAATAATTTCTGGTTCTACATAGAGTTATCATGGGTGGCTGGTTAGATGATAACCTGGTCTACTCAACGAATGAGATTACAGAGATTGTATTTGTTTTTCACAATTCAGTTGAATAGAAACAATTGCTAGTGCTACAGTATTCTGACAAAATATACACAATGCAAGTAAAATATATGTTGTTTGTGATTTACTGTGTAGTGTTGTTATTATTGCATATGGTAGACTCTCAGGATTATTGCAGGTTAAGAGGCTTAAAAAACGGAGATGCATATTGTGCACCAATATATACCAATCGTACATTTGATTACGTACCTAGAATATCTGACCGTATAATATATATCAATCTAGACAGCCAGCCATTGAAACAATTACCACGCAATGCATTTCGAAATATTACCAGTCGAAATGAATTAACTGTCATAAGTCTTATCATCTGTCAAATACAACATATTGATGCTCATGCATTTATGAATTTGGTCAATTTGAAACAATTATTCGTAATTGGTAATAGTATTTCTCGTTTTGAGACTGGAACATTTCAGCATACTAAACAACTGGAACAATTAATTGCGGATAATAATCAGATTGACAAATTACAAACTGGTTTGTTTCACAATTTGCTTCATTTAAGAGAGGTTTCTTTTAGAAACAATAAAATAACGTACATTGCCATAGACACATTTCGCAATACGCCATCTTTGGTTCTGATCGATGTGAAATATAATAGACTGACGTATCTGAGTCCGTTGTTTACGGATAATTTCATTAACGTTACCGAACTCTATGTTGAAGCTAATCCTTGGAATTGTGATTGCAATTTGAAGGAATTTTATGAGGAACACAAAGTAAAACGTCCGAAAAACTATACTGTACCAATATGTGAAAATCCACCAGCACTGCGTGACAGAAAATGGGCTGATCTGATCAGCGACGAATTCATATGTGACACACAGATCATTTTGCCAACGAATGACAGCAGAGAATCTATTCCTAGACCTGTCCCTAGAACTATTAGTTCAATTCGAGAACTTGTTTCTACGATCACACTCAATGAACCAGATATCATTATTAAGGAATCGGGAACTAGAATTAAAGAACTCGCAACCATCGACGGACCTAATGCAACGACCACAGTTGAAGTTACAATGAATGTTGTCTTACAACTACCGAAAAATCTAAAGGTAAGTACGATATCTTTATTGGCTGTGGAGTTAGGCATACTTGTACTGCAATAGACACCAATAACTAACCTAGAAGGTAATTCACGAGTTTAATGTGCTCTTGTGTTTCAGTGGTGGGAAAATGTACATGTAACACCAGTACGGGTCACAAGATATCAGTCGAAGCATCCTAATGCGAGAGAAGAGAATGCACAGCCCAATGCTGAGTATAGGAATGCGCAGTCAAACACAACTCGCGCGGGAAAATGAAATGAGTTACATTTTCTGAAAAGACAACATTTATAAATATTTATATTTCCATGTGCATTCGAATTATAGAACTTGATAAAATTAATACAATGTATAGATACTTCTTATAAATAATATATATGTACAGCTTGACTTTCTTATACATAGTATAAAGAAAGTATGTATATGAATTTCGATTGCAAAATTTTGATGGTACATGTTTGGAAGTCCTCTGAATGCGTGTACATGTACATACTTGCAAATAATATTTTCTCGTATTCAATGTTTTATTTTAAGTACAAAGTACAAAAAAAAAAAAACGAATTATTGAGAAGTCCTGCCCCTGATGGCAATACGATGTGCAAATAGATTTATACGAGTCAAATGTGTAAGAATGAGATAGCTTGTTATGTTTATGTCGTGAATAAAATTTATCTGATGTGACGTCACTCCTATATGGATTTGAATACACTATACTATAAAGAGAAACTTTATTTTACTAATCATTTTTTTTAGCAATATAATCTCTGGTTTATTATAACAAATATGTACTTCATATAATTCAGTAATAAAAAAAATAATTTGTTTCAAATCATTTAGATTAAGGTAATATGAAATGTTGCTAATAGTAATAAAAATATCCTTATAACAATTCCGTTGTTTTTCCACACGCGATACTAACGGCTCTACAAAGAACTACTAACTGTAGAAAAATTTACAATGTTGCTAGTAGTAAAGCTATAAAAATAAATAATTTTCCATAGCTCCAGTATTAAATTTAGTCGGAAAAAATTAGTAAAATCGTTGATATCGAACTAAATAATTAACAAAAAATATATAGTACATTTCATATCTGCTAATATTTATCCATAGGTTGGCAATACTGACAACTGACAGTTGCTGACAATTCACTTATAATTTGTGCCACTATTTGTTGTACCTTGTGGAGACGTTATTTCACTAAAAAAATGATAACATTTTCTAAAATCTGCCGTTTGTGCATCAACCAAACACATTCTGATTACACTATACAATTTGTCGATGTAGATTCCGTCACATTGGTTGACAAAATCAAGATAGTGTGTGACGTTCAAGTAAGGTTAAGTGCATAAATCGTTAATTATGTTATTGAAACAATTCTTTTTTCTAGATAAACCCATCCGATTGTCTGCCAACATCGATATGCGAGTTATGCTTGGAAAAATTACGTCAATTTTACGATTTTAGACTTTCGTGTTTACATTCAAGTCAACGCTTGGCACAGTTCAAAAAACAATTGTTAAGTTCTTCGCTGAAAGATGAGAAATCACACAATATATCGGTGCGTTCAATAAAAGACCTATCGCAGAACACAAATTTGATTCTTAATTGTGCAACAAATAAATTAAAACATGTTACGTCAGTTCAGCAACAGCATAGCGTTCAAGATGAAAGTTCACAATTGGTTAAACTAAGTTTACTAGAAACAAACAATTCTATTACAAAGTCAAGTGATAATTTTATAGATGTTAGGAAAACTATCTCCACATCGAATGAAAATGATGATGATGACGATGTTGAATCATTTAACAATGATGACAACGGAGATACTATGTCCTATGGTGATGATACAAATATAGTTGTTACAAATTCTGTTACGGATAATTCCGTAAAACAAATTACTATCGACGATCAATTGTTAATGGATGATGTAACAGTGAAAGTTGAGAGTAAAACGGAAGAGACATTAGCTGACGTGGATTTGGAAATGTGCGTGGAAAAAGTCGAAGACGAATGGATGAACTGGGAAAATGAACAACAAAGGTAAACAAAACATAGAATGATTATATATAAAATATTATATTGTTAGTTCCGAAAGTTCATCGTCAATAGTATTACATAATAAGAAGCAATATGTCTATTTTTATAAATTTTTGTTACGATCACGACGCGTTTTGAACTCTTGTTCATTATTAAGTGACAAAGTGTGGTGTCATATTGTGGTTTATATACCTGCCATGTTTATTGGAGTGTGACTGTTCAATAATGTGTATTTTTCGTGTAATATTTTGAACACGACTTAGATTTATACCGGCCTGCTAGCTGAACGATATAACAATACATTTTTTGTGCTGACAGTTACGCCAAATGTCACCGTTTTGGCGCTAGTTACAGTAGCTACTTGTCACTGTCAAAAAATATCAGTTAATATTGTAAAAGGTTGTTGCGTAAGAATTATAAATACAAAATAAACAGTGAAATATTAATATTATAATGAATGTAAAAGAATTTAGAGTTTTGTTGAAACAAAAACTATAATATAGGTATACATTTACCGCCAACGATATACTTACTCCTATCTATTATTATCTAATACGCGATTTAACATTGGCGAAACACTAACATTTAATAATTTACCAGTACCAGTGTGTAAAGCCTGGGTTATACTGGATTTAGGACATTAAGAAATTTATTTAATTTATCTAATTTATTTATCACACACACTGGTGGGTTATACTGGATTTACAGCATTTAGAATATTTAAGCGAATTGGCCAATCAGAACAAAGTTCTTCTTACCCTTACTTTTTCTTGTAGCTGATAGCTGTCAAATATTGTACTGTAGTTTGTGTAGATTATTTGTATTTTAATGAACTACAAAAATACAAGACACAACCAAACAAAACGAAAGCAAAAATACCACGCAGTAAACAACTGTTCTTCTTCATTTCCACGGCGGCGATTTTGGGAACTAGACATTTAACATTTAAGAGATAAAATATAACCATATTTTCTTAAATGTCCTAAATGTCTTAAATTTTCTAAATATTCATAAACTCAGTATAACCCACCAAATGGGTTTGTGTGCACTTTATATTTTCTAAATAAATTAAATAAATCCAGTATAACCCAGGCTTAACTCCATACTCTCAATCCATTTATGTGTCATATTCATCTTTGACGGGATTTCATGAAGTAAATTTGTACCTTATCGACTGCAGTTCGGTAACACTTCATATAATGAACCATAATTACAGTAATTCGTTATTAATATAACACACCAAACTACACTGTAGTTGAAAATGTTGCTGTAAAAACGTCTAATAATTTTTAGTATTAGTATTAGTCGTAGTCTCATGATAACGTTAAAGTTTTAATAGAAGAATATTAAAAAAAAAAATGTATATGATGTCTTCCACTTTTAATTTGTTATTCAATAAATTCGAAACTCTTTTGTCTTTTCAGCTAATTCCTGCACCATATTTTCATTCTCTTAATTCGTATTTTTTTTGTCTATTAATAACAATGTCGGATTTGATAATCGAATACGTCAAATAATTTAACGTTACCGAATGAAATACAGATTATGCGCATGCGCTTATACATAATTGCGCACAAAATTATGAAGCAGTGTTTTACAGTACTACAGAATAATGTTCAAAATGCTCTATCATTTTTAGGAGTAAAATTTAATACAAAATTATGTACATAATTTTGAACAAAATATTGTATCGTGTCACACGGCCTTAGGACTAGATTCGATATTTGCTTTGATTCGACCACGCCCTTCTCGATTAAAAGTGTACGAATCTAGAAGGTTGTGGATGCGACATTTAGGTTGAATCTTGTCCTAGAAACGTAACATTATTTGAGTTCTATTTTCATTCAAAAATTTCTATATTTCTAGCAAAACTGTCGAATCCACTAAATCTTCTGTGGAAGATACGAAAGATCACATAGCGAATGAAGAAGATACTGAAGCAAATAAAGACAGATCATCTGTCACAGAAGACAGCAATGATGTTGTGCCCGATGACAAGACCGATGTTCCTAAGGAATACGATTCGTATTTCTGTCATACTTGTAATAAACATTTCACCAACAAGTCTTCAGTCTCAAGTCACAAACGGTACCACGCACAACACGAAACAAACTACCAATGTGATCGGTGTGGTAAGAAGTTTAAACTAAAAACCTCCTACCAGAAACACATGCTACGCTATTCGGGCAAGCGACCGTACAAGTGCGATCAGTGTGACAAGACATTCACCGACAAGGTGTACCTGTATAGTCACGCAAAGGTGCACAGTGATGCACGTCCATACCAGTGTGAGATCTGCGGTAAAACATTCAAGTTTGCCTCATATAGTCGTATACATATGAGTTCGCACACCGGTGAGAAACCATACGAATGTTCTATCTGCGGTAAGGCGTTCGGCTTCAGGGAGGCACGGACTTTACACATGCGCACGCATTCTAGTGCACGACCGTTTAAATGTACAACGTGTGACAAGTGTTTCCCGAGCATTTGGGCATTGAAGAAGCACAGTATTGTGCATACGACGGAGAGAAAATATCGCTGTGAAATATGTCAGATGTGTTTCAAACGACCGACGAATTTGAAAGAACACAAACGGATACATTCACGTGATCCGGATGAAAGAAAGGAGTGTAATTTCGCGTGTGAAGTTTGTGGTAAAATGTTGCGGAGCAGAGATAGTTTAATGAAACATGCTGGTGTACATAGCAATGAGCGACCATTCAAGTGTGAACTGTGCGGGAAATGTTTTAAATATAGATCATGCTGGACTTCGCATCAACAAATCTATCATGAGGGAAAGACCAGAGAGACTGTGCAGTGTAATGTTTGTGGCAAATCGTTCACAACGAAGAATGCGGTCGCACGTCATATGTTGTTGCATACTGGTGAGAAACCGCACAAATGTGAGTTGTGTGGCAAGTGTTTCGCTGACATTTGGGCATTGAAGAAGCACAATGTTGTGCATACGACAGAGAAGAATTATCAGTGTGATATATGTCAGATGTGTTTCAAACGGCCGACGAATTTGAAAGAACACAAACGGCTACATGCCCGCGATCCGGATGAAAGAAAGGAGTGTAATTTCGCGTGTGAAGTTTGTGGGAAAATGTTGCGGAGCAGAGATAGTTTAATGAAACATGCTGGGGTACATAGTGACGAACGACCATTCAAGTGTGAACTGTGCGGGAAATGTTTTAAGTATAAATCATGCTGGACATCGCATCAACAAATCAATCATCAGGGAAAGAGTGTGCAGTGTAATGTTTGTGGCAAATCGTGCACCACGAAGAATGTACTCACACGTCATATGTTCTTGCATACTGGTGAGAAACCGCACAAATGTGAGTTGTGTGGCAAGTGTTTTGCAGATCCATCATCATTGCGAAAGCACACGGTAGCGCATACGAATATCAAAGAACACAAATGTGAATACTGTGGGCAAGAATTTAAACATAAAAATAATATGATGGCACATATAAAGAAGAAACATGGTGACTTGATTACGAAAACGAACAAGAACAATTTTGCTCAAGAATCTGATGAACAGACGACAAATGACAGCGTAGTGGATGACAATGAAGAAGGAAGAAATGAAAGTATAATAGTTGATGAAACAAATGAAACTAAGATGGCTGAAAATGAAATTACACCGGAGATTGTAATTGAAGAACAAGCAAGCGAAACTATTGTTGCTGAAACGGAAGAAAAAGATGTAAAGATTTTTTAGAAATGTAGAAGATACTATTAAAGTAGCAACATTACCAACACGGGCATTATTATAAATGAAACTATTATGTATTGTATGTGTATTTATGTATTCTAATATTTAAAATATACATATATAAATCTTTTTATTACATACCAGTATGTATTTTAACCATATTGTTTCAAATATTTATGCACAATAAAGAATCAAATTTAATCACAATACTTTCAAACGCACCATTTTGCCACCAAATATACTGACAGCCAATGCTACCAATACACTAGCAATGCAATTTAGTGTTGCCAACAACACAATAATACATACTTAATATTCCGCGTATATAAACAATATTCAAGTATAAATTATCAACAAACAGACTTGTAAGTAAAATATTTTGAATATCTATGAACTTATTTACTAGTATCTGCCGTATTAGTGCTAATATTTATTTACCGGAATATATCCACAGTTGGCAACACTTCCAAGTAGATAGTTAATGCAGTCATTTACGTATGTGTTTATAATTTGTAAAAGAACATAGACATTTAATTAAAAATGATAGATATTGCTAAAATCTGTCGATTATGTATAAGTGATACTAGTTCTATGATCAATGTTTTATCCGTAGACGAGGATTCCGTAACACTGAGCGATAAATTGAAGACAGTTTGTGACATTCAAGTAAGGTTATCTATACACAAACCTGTCGTAATTGTAATTATCAAACTGTTTTATTCTAGATTAACGTAAACGATTGTTTACCAACGGCATTATGTGTGCTGTGTCAGGAAAAATTACGTCAATTCTACGAGTTCAAATTGATGTGTTTACATTCGAATGTGTTGCTCAATCGATACAAAAAAGATTTGACAAGTTCGAATACAATTTTAAACGAGTTACGAA
This sequence comes from Carabus problematicus, assembly GCA_963422195.1. Classification (NCBI taxonomy): domain Eukaryota; kingdom Metazoa; phylum Arthropoda; class Insecta; order Coleoptera; family Carabidae; genus Carabus; species Carabus problematicus. The sequence goes on from OY728578.1 coordinate 2,145,029, forward strand.
AGAAAATCGCACCGGTTTTTGCAAACGTAGAAGTAAAACAAGAGAATGACCGTACGAATGATGGTACGGAAAATATTTCACAGTTAACTAAGACGAATTCATTTACGGATTCTATAAATAATGCTTCACAAAATGTTATTCCGCTGCGGAAAAGCCGAGGCAATGATCGGTTCTCCGATGATAATGATGATGATAATCGGTCGTACGATGAATTTGCCGATACCAGTTTAGAACTGAACGTTGAAGAGGTTGAAGAAGTGTTGATCAATTGGGGAAATAATAAACAAGAAAGGTAAATAAGTGTATAAATTCAGTATTACAAACTTTCTTATATTTCCTACAATTGTATTGTGCAGGGTAATAACTATTTTATTTGTATTTATTTCTACATTCTAAAACAAACTTGTGTCCGAATCTTCTGATTCTCTGTGACTCGTTGAAACTCAAAAATAATTGACAAGAAATCTGATTCTTGATTTTATTTTCAGCAGTACGACAGATGATAAATCAACTGGTTCAAATAAAGAAGTAAAATTCAAAACGATAGTGATACAAGAAAACAATTCTGGTAATTTTCTGCTCGACGATGAATTCGACGAGGACAAAGATGATGACGACGATGAAGATGAAGATGAGGACGATGATGTTAAAAGTGACGCAGAATCGAGTGGATCCAAGGATCAAGACTACGATCCCGATACGGACGGCAAAGAAGAGTACGGTACATACTTTTGTCATACGTGCGGCAAACATTACACAACGAAACGTTCCCTAAAACGGCATACGTACGTGCACACGGACACGAATGATTACAAGTGTGAGAAATGCGGCAAGAATTTCACCACCGAACTGGGGCTCCGACAGCACATTATGCGGTATTCTGGTGAACGGCCGTTTAAATGTAACATTTGCGGTAAAACGTTCACGGACAAACCGAATCTGTACAATCACCGACGAACGCACAGTGACGAGCGGCCTTACCAGTGTCAGGTTTGTGGTAAAACCTTCAAGTTTGCCAGCTGCCGTCGAACGCATATGAAGTATCACAGTATGGAGAAACCGTTCCTCTGCAATATCTGTGGCAAAGCGTTCACGTTGAAAGTGACGCTGAAGAATCACCTGCGCATTCATACTGGTGAGAAACCGTTCAAATGTGAAATATGCAGTACGGGTTTCGCGGATCCGTCTTCGCTGAAGAGCCACCGGGTAAAACATACAACGGGCAGGCCGTTTCAGTGTGCGATCTGTTTCCAGGACTTCAAGTGGGAGAAAAGTTTGAAAAGTCACCGCAAGTTGCACACGCGAACCGTTGAAGAGATGATGGAACGCAAGTTCTCGTGCGAACAGTGTGGCAAAATGTTTAAGACGAAAGATTCACTGACAAAGCACGCGGCGGTGCACAGTGATGAACGACCGTATAAATGTGAGCTGTGCGGCAAGACATTCAAGTTTCAGAGTTGCTGGCGCACGCATAAGAAACACCACGAAGGCAAGAAGGTTGTGTGCAATATTTGCGGTAAGAAGTACCTGAACAACAGCGTACTGATGAACCATATGCGGCTGCATACCGGTGAGAAACCGTTCAAATGTGATCTGTGCGAGAAATGTTTTGCGGACAATTCAACGTTGCGATCGCACAAGATATCGCATTCAAATATCAAAGATCAAAAGTGTGATTACTGCGGACTGGAGTTTAAACATCGGAGTTATTTGATGTTTCACATTAAGAAGAAACATGGCGGCATCAAGCGAGCTGAAGGTGACCAACAGAAAGCAGTGTCATCCACTACGACGGAGAGTAGTCCACCTACATATGCGGATAATCAAATAACGCCGACAGCTTATAACGGAAATGTGCCGACAGGTTATAGTTCCGAAGTCGCACCGGTATAAAACAAAAATCATTCATCACATTTTGTTTAATACAAGTTTTTAGCAGCCCTGGTAGGTGTAGTCATCTAGTGAGAAACATAAGAAGTACTAGTTAATTCCATAGTCTGAAGAACATACGGTATTCTATGTTTATTTGAATTACATACCGATCATTTTGATAACAGGTTTTCCTTTTAATTGTAGCAATTTTTGTTTGCTATTTTTAAACGAAAGAGTAGTTTACACTGTAAAGTTTTCTGCATGTATGGTGTAAACGGGCTTTAATATTAAGTAGATAAGCGATGTTCTTGCCATATTTGTTGTGTGTATTATTTTGTATATCTGTTATTTTATATATCTTTTTTTTTATACGAATATATCTAAACAATGCAATCCATAATTATTATGTTAAATGTTTATTTGTATAGGTATATAATTAACGTTAAATACGGACATTTTTGCATGTTCTTCCCAAACAAATTTGTCAGAAATTCGACATATTAAGATGATATTATGATTGTTTATTTACATAATCGAATTTGCACTTTCTAAAGAGCTTCCAAAATATTTCTTTTTAATGAAATAAGTTCCTTGTCCAACCTAATACATAATTTAATTATTAATAATCATAGAAATACTGTGAAATATATATTTATAATATTTTTATGCAGCTAAGTATTAAGAATGACATTTTTAAGCTTCAGTTTTGGGAAATATTGATACAAACTGTTATTATATTATCCTGTAACATATCAGGATAATGCTGAATTATTCATGGCTTGTTTCTTGTCGAAATAATAGTTTTTATACAAATTATATTAAATTGCATGACTTGTACATACCACGAAGCAAAATAATAATCAAATCCCAACAATTCGAAATACACAAAACAGTACATTTATTTATTTATAATTTAAATCAAAATATCATGAATTTTTATTTCAACATTACATGAATAAAACTTAGATTGTAATGTACATATTAGATATTAATGTAACCATAAGGTATATATATCATAGCATGAATCATTATTTATAAGTAAATAAGTAATAATTACTTATGTATTAGTTATGTATGGATAGGAGTATTTGGCGAGCAATTGTTAGAAAATAAGGAATGAAAGGCAGTTTTCTATATAATATAATATTAAATTTTTTGAGTGATTTTAGGGAATAAAAGGCCTGCTACCCCAGTAATGGGAAAGGCGTGATGTTATGTATGTATGTATAATTATTTACTGAAATAAAAACAATATCAAATAGTATTTTCGATTATAAAAAAAATGTTCAAAATAGCAATACAGTAGAGTCGCGATTTAGTGAACTAATTCCGGCCAAGCCTGTTCACTTTTTAGGGGTGTTTACATTTTCGGGGTTCTGGTCTCACTCAGATATTTTGAGAAACAACTTATATTCTAGTTATCTAAATCAACAGAAACAAACATAAACAAAATCTCTTGAGGATTACACTCCAAAAGTACAAAAATATTTTGAAAAATATTAGAGAATATTTTTGTTTATGTTTCTTTCCTCTAGAATTTTGTTATTTGCTTGAAAATGACCAAAAAACATCTGGTCGAAACGTCGCATATCTGTTATCATCTTGAACTATAGTCATTTATTCCAATCATTTTGGATTCAATATTTCTTCTTCTCAAGATCTACAATTCACAAAAGAAAATCTACAATAAAATAATTTAAAAAAAATACATGTACCTATTACATAATATTATGTATACGTGTATTATGTAATGGGAAGGTACATATAAAAGGTTATTTATTTCAGAAGCGAAAAAAATTAAGTAATATTGGATTGTTTACGCTTTTTTTCAGGATAATTTGTACTAATTTTTGTCGCAAATCATGTAACACGAGCAAACTGCAATATTCTACTAGCAAACACGGTCACACATTCTCCTTTACCCAGACATTAAGTATTTAATTTTTTTTTGTTTTAAATTCAAGTATTTTCGTTTATGCTCCATCTAGATTCATATTTAGTGGAATCCCCCAGAGAAATATCGCAAATACCATAGTTTACTGTATCGGGGTTTACAGTTGTTCACTATATCGGGACGCAACGCTAAAATTTAAGTGTTCACTCTATCGGGTTGTTCATTTAATCGAGAGTTCACTAAATCGCGACTTTACTGTATACTTATTATGTGTATTTTGTGTTGTATAATTATGAAATAAACGTAATTATTTCAAACTATATTTAAGGTAAATTTTATTTACCACAATGGCGGGCATGGGCGTCCGTATACAATTTTCCAGGGGGGCAAAGCTTAAAGACTAATACAATATTTTTTTATCTGAATATTACGTTGACGCTTATTATTTGCAGAATTTACTCGATCTCAGTGCACGTCACTGATAACAGATGGGATAACTTTCAACATAAATCACTCCCTGTACATACATAAACATACAACGAAGAGTGACCCGTTCGGGGGCAGTGGATTTACAGGGCCGGACCTTTAACTTTATTGACCCCAGCCTAACACAACTAAATCTAAAAAATTATATAATTAATTTTTTCTCATATTTATAATTTAAATTGTATTTACAGGCAGCGCTCGTTTAACGTACACAAATTTCGGTACGGTAGGTGAACGTACGTTATGCGGACGGTGTATTTCCGACGGATTTGTGTCAGTTTTGTGTGATGTATGTAGTACGGACAAAGAATCGTAAATAATCGTGTACGTATTATCGAACGTACGGTTAAAGGATGTACGTTAAGTGAGCGATGCTTATACAGTCTATGCCTAAATCCGCCTCCTGGTGGGTTAGAATATAAATCATGATATAACTAGTGTAACGAGCTGCATGACTGTTAGATGCATTAAATATTTATCGAACTGTCTCCCACGGAGTATTTCATCATTTCACATTTATGAAACAACCGTAACAAGCGTATCGCTTCGAACGAACCTGGGGTGATCACAGAACAAGAGTCTAGTTTGTAGACCTACGCAAATACGAAGATACACGATGTCTGTTTACGAAATAATACGACATGATACGAGCATGCCTATTCTTAGTTCGTAACATTGTGCTAAACTTGTGTGCAATACAGTGTGCTGTTTGTGCAATTTATAGATTTGACTACTGTACCCTACCCTACTTAATAGTACACTCTACCCTACCCTACCCAACCCTAAATGTAATAATAATTAATGCAGTTCCACGATTTCCCGATTCCGTAAACCTCAGACGTATATGTTCGTACGAGCTCGGTTACTGGCGTAGGTCTGCAAACTAGGCTCTTGTAATCAGGAGGGGGTCGAAAGCCCCATTCCGATTGACTTTTCCTGGTCCCCCTTTGCCAAACGTAGACAGGCAGACACGCTGTCGCCATGACAACGATTACAGACACACAACACAGTGACCAATAAACGTGATTCTGTCGCTGATTCTTCTGAATGTGTCACTGCAATTTAATTCAGTGAATATTTACAGGGGGACCCGGAGAAAATTTGAAATTCTAGAGGTCAGGACCACACTTTTTTGCGATTTAACAATGCCAAAAATTTAACTGATCTTAGACTCATCACTAGGGATTTTTATTTCAGCGAGATACTGAATACTTCTACGTAATTCAGTCTCAGTTGCCTCGAGTCAGATTTCGCCTGGTTATTTTAGTTTGCTTGTTGGATTATAACAGTTTGAGCACCACTGGTGTAGCGTTACAGTTAAGTGAAAGAGAAGCGATGTACGTAAACATAGTAGGCGTTGGTGTAGTGTAGTGCGGTTGTACGACTAACAGGCGATGCATGAATGGATTGTTTAACAAGTAAGTTCAGGTTGTTTACTAAACAATATAGCTACGAAACAAAACAAAAACTAGACATATTGTTGTAACAAATGTTTGTAAGAATGTAACAAAGAGTATTATACAATTTAAACTACATATATTAAAATATATAAATGCTATTTTAAGATTAAATAAATATATTAAAATTGTTATTAAACGAATAAGAATGAAGAAATCATTTTACACTTATAACTATAGATATATTTCTATCTATTATTTGAAACTTTAGTAAAAGAATTGAATTAATATATTTGTGGATATTTTTTTATTAAAATTATCTATTGTTAAATATATACAAAAAAAATATGTTTTCACTTATAAACTACAAATGTCAATTGCATTAAAAAAATGTATTTTCATTAAAATTCGCGCCTTAAAATACGACCTGAAATATAATTTTTATTAATTTTACACTATAATCTATTTTTTGTATTAATTTTTAAACTATAATCTATTTTATGTATTATTTTTAAACAACAAATATGTACATTAAATTCAACATTTTATCCTTCAAATTATATATGCATGTATGAACATATCAATTTCCTTAATTAGTGTAAATTTATATGAATATTTTAATTACTTTTAATTAACTTACGGGAATTAATTATTTAAGTTATGCGCTTACCAAGAGGGGGGAGGTAATGTGGTATTAATTATTTAATTAATACCCGCATTGAGTTAGTTTTGATTGCAGTGAAAATAGAGATTGATTTTTCCTGCTGTATTTTCCCGCAGTATATTTGTATGCAGGTATGAAAATACTAACAACCATAGGCGGCGCATGCAAGGAAATATATAGCGCAAGTCATCATTCCCCCCAAAAAATAATTTCCTTTCTAAAATATTAAAAACCTATATGCTGTTTTAATTATAAAAAATATGTCCCCGTTGACAAAAAATCCCAGGACCACCACTGACTATTTATGCGTATGTATAATTCATTCAGTCAATCCATGTAATTACTCGTAAAAGTATACATTCCTAATAGAGTAGTTTTCTGGAGAGTTCGGAAGAGGTTGTGCAAGTTAATGTATACTTTTGCTGGTACGTGTATACATTTACTATGCTTTTACTGCATGTATAAATGCAATGACCAATATCGTTTGATCTAGTGTGCTCGTTTCAGTGTTTTGCGTTTGTTCGTCTCATGTTTACATCATTTACTATTACGTAATATCTGTAAGGCGAATACATTGAACAGATGTTAACAAACCATATTGGATACCTTGAAGCATAGTAACTATGTAGTAAACATAAATAAACATACATACACACACATATACACATAATACATACATACACACATAGCATTTATATCTACAGGATGATTGTAAAAAAACGCCTTCATGTTTGACGTCACACTACTCGGAAACTATAAATGACACAAACTTCGGTAAGATCTTAAAATATTTTCTGTATCGTCTAGTTTTACGGACTGAAATTTCAAATCATTATCGTACGAGGTTCCACAGTTAGAGCCCTTTATGTAAAGTAGTGTAAAAATACTGGTATGGTTAGATAAAAATTATATTTAAAAAACTTAGAAAATTTCCTATAAAACTATTATCCAGTTGAGTACAAGATTGTTATAGAAATTGAAACTAAATGCTGGGATTTGTAAGATGAGACTTTAATTTAATTAAACCCAGCACAAAATCTAATCTCCCTTGTAATATTACAGGGCGATCAGCAATGCCTGTAGTTTCACTTGTTCACTTTGATTCAAGAACTTTTTCGTGCGTTTCACATCTGTCAAACTTCAAATCATTTAAATTTGACCACTCTGACCTTGAATAAACAAACAATACTTCAAAACGCTTCACCAATACTTTTTACGAATTAAAACAAAGACATTTAAAGTATTTCACATTAGTCCATGGTCATAGAAACATGAAAATTTGACGCAAAAAGCAGTTTAGAAACCCGGCACGATATTGTCAATCAAAACTTTGTTAACTACGCATGCGTTAGGCGATTGTTCTGAGCACGTATTTTCCCTGCACTGTGATTGGTCAACCGGCGATAAGTTTTCGTACTTCGTATGTTTTTCTTACGATTCTGAGCAAGTTGCTTGGGTATATACATTTCATATTATGATAGTTGCAACGCAGTCGGCGACGGTGTTCGCAACTGTGCTAGTAGTAGTTTCTGTGTTGATTCTCAGTTATTTCAAGAGTTATTAATAGTTTATTAGAAGCGTGCGTGCGTGCATATGTGTGAGTGTGTATCGTCTGAATTTATGGATATACTATAAGAACAGCCACGTGTTAAAAACTAAGATGATCATTACTTGTTATTAGTGTTTGGTGATGTTTTCTATGCATTGAATGTTTTATTAACGAACATGTAAGTATTCAATAAATATATTGCTATTCACAATTCGATACTAACTAAGGGCTACTAAATATTTCTTCAAAGTTTGATATTGTTACTATGGAAAAATGCGTAGTACTTTCTTATACATAGTATAAGGAATGTATAGGAATCATGAAAAATTTCGATTGCGAGATTTTGATGGAAATACACGTTTTGAAGTCCCCTGAATACGTTTTGACTATTTTCTCAATGACGTCTGTGTGTATGTATGGATGTGTGGCCGTATGTTCATTATCTCAAAAACGAAGAAAGCTAGAATAACAAATTTTATATTTAAAAGTTTTTCGGATTGGCGAAGAACTGATTAGATTTTGGGTATAATTAGAAAACCCGAAGAAGGAGTTTACTGAACACAGAAATTGTAAATTTCAAATTATTTTAAAAACAAAAAATGATACGTAAAAATTTTTCAAATAAAAGTTGTAGCGAATATTGTTATGAAGAAAAAATGTACTATACATTTTTCATCTATCTTTATCAAATTTTGAGTAAAATGTATTTATATATTGGCATGTATTTAAAATATCATATATGCTATGAAAACAAAACAAAGGCAAAATATTTACAGAAATACGCATTTGAAATGTCAAATATGTGCCAATTTCAATTGAGTATAAGAAAGTAGTGTGGTGACCACACCAGATTTTTTTTTATAGCAACAGTGTCAAATTGAATAGAAAGATTTAGTAGCTTTTTGTAGATGTCAACTACTTAAATTCGCAGCATGATACTAATTAGGAACTACTAAATTGGTCTACTAAACTCTGGTCTACTAAAACCGAGACTAAAATATTGTCAAAATGTGCTACATTTATAATAAAACTTTAATTTATAAATTATATTCTCAAGCTGGTTGCAATATTTTGTTTATTTCAAATTCACTATTTTTAGGCTATGAATTTACTTATCGAACAAGTTAAAAAGGTCAATGATTATTTGATAATGACCTTTGAATGACTGAACTATATGGATATTGTAAACAGCTGTAAATTTGCCTAATAATATAACTCGTAAGGTAACTGTATTTATGCTAGTGTATAGTATAAATGCTTCTTACTCTGTAGTCTGACTTTGTTAATTTTAATTATGACATTTGCCTTGAATTTCCACCTACGTTACAAAACACCCATATCAGACAAGGCGTCTATGATGTAGCAAAAAAACAATATCTAAGTATATATGCATAGGCGTCCCCACAGAGCGGAGGAAACAGGGGCACTGGCCTCTCTGGCAACGAGTAAACATTTCACAAATTATTTTATTAAACTAATTAAATTGGACAATTTGTAAAAAAAATTAGGGACACCCATGTATGTCAGTCTAATGGAATGACAAATGTGAATGAGTAGGTTGTGATCATTTTAGATAGTTCAGTAAAAAATAGTATGACACACATGACGTTTTGCCATAAGACACAATGTGCATATTTGTATAAAAATCGATTTATTGCGATTGTCATCTCTGACAGAACATTTTTTTTCAGATTTCATGAATGATTTGTAGCAAAATTAAACTATTCCGATGACGGAAAAATGTAAAAAGAAATAGTACATTATACACCAAGGGAGAGAAACCACTTATTTTTCCTGAGGTGTAGTTTGAAGCCCGAGGGCGAAGCCAGAGGGCTACAAATACATCGAGGGAAAAATGGTGATCTCTCCCGAGGTGTATATACTATTTTTTCCACGTTCGGGAGTAGAAACACTTAATTTCATAAATAATGAATTTTAATAAATCGGAGCGAAATGGCAATATTTAGAAGCCTTTGGAAATGTTTCCATGCAACGCGTACCATGACAACACACATTTATTTACAAAAACCTTTGTTATAATAAAAACTCCCTTATGAAAAGTGTTTTCGTCTCTAGGGAGTAAATGCTTCATTTCTGTCCCGCGTTTGACGCCATAGAAACCGACTTCTACTCCCGGACGTGTAAAAATGATAATTTTAATGTGATACATATCTTACTAAAAGTACGAAATAAATTATTTAAAAAGACCTAGAAAAAAAGTCGGGCTTTAATTTTGAATTTGATGATCTTTAACTAGCATTGGCCCTTATTACCATTTTTTTTTACATTACCTTGTGATTAATCTATTTTGTTGAAGATATAAATATTAATTAGTGTTTTTAAATCAACAACTAAAATGAACATAATGATTTATTAAAAATTAATCTTTTCCAATGATAGATAAAAACTTATCTTGTGTTTACCAAGCTATTAATAAATAGATTGTCATGACCTTACGTGTAATGAATTAGTATTAATCTTATTGTCCTCGGACGATGTTAATTGTTCTAATTATATATGTAAAATACCTGGTAAAACGTTTATAATTATTCGCATTAGCAAATTTATGCAATAGACAAACATACGAATGCAATATATGTTACAAAAACAGGAAGTGAATCAGTAAATAGCTATGATTTAGATCTATTCAATCAATACACTGTTACCTACACCCATTTCAGTCTGCTTGCTCTGACGAGACTTTAATTCGAGAATGAAAAATGATAGGCAGTTTTCTATATAATATATAATATTAATTTTTTTGAGTGATTGTAGGGTATAAAGGGCCTGCTACCCCAGTAATGGGAAAGGCGTGATGTTATATATGTATGTATGTATGTATGTAAAAATGATGATTCTAAATTTATCCAGATTCGCTAGATTTTGACCAATAATTACATATAACATTGAGTTTCAAATCAAACATCGTCTGAGATGTCTGAAACAGGGCATGCGATGTAGATGTGTGTGTTGTTCTGGTGTGAGCTGGCAATTCTCCTTATGGACAATGGCTAATCGTGCTTGGAATATAGTGACTCTTAAATGGTAGATCGTATCTATTACATACGAGACAAATGTACAATATATCGGGTAAAAACAATAGTTTTTATTGTGCTACCCCGTACTTGGAGTGAAAGAAGTAGAGGACCCTTGAAAATGAAGAATTCTTCACACATGGGCTTTATAAAGTTCTTTATGAATGGTGCAATCGACTTCAAAACGAAATCCATCAGATGGAATTCCATCAAACTTTCTAAGATTTAATAGCATTCTAAATCCTTAAAAGTATAAAAGTAAATTTTATTGCCTGGTAGACGATCTAGCAGTAGAAAAGAATGTCAAACTACATTCGTACCAAGAAAGTTATAAGATAGCGAAATTATAAAAATAATCTATGGTCATCAGCACTACATTGCAAAAAAAAATTAATAAAAATAGCATAAAAATACATAGAACATTTTTTTGTTCTTTAGAATATGTTGTTTTCTACATTCTTTATTTGAAATATTTTAAAATATCGTTTTTAGTTTCTCAAATAATTCGAAATGTTTGACTTTGATATTCAGTAAATTTTCAGTTTCGGTTTTGCAATTATACCGAATATTTAATCAGCTCTTTGCATGATTAAGAAACTTCTAAATATGAAGTTTCATTACTCTATAGCAGAATACTAGCTAAACGAAACGTAAGTGCATATGTTTAGTTATCTCGTCTTATTTTCGAACCAGGAATCTGTGGTTAAGTGATGTCCACCCATTTTAGGGGCACCTGTACTCGTTAATGAACATACAGACACACATACATCCATCTATATATACAGATATCATTGTGAAAATTGTCAAAATGTATTCAGAGGACCTCAAAACATGTATTTCCATTCAAAATCTCATAATCGACATTTTTCATCAATCCTACATATACTTTCTTAATGCTATGTATAAGAAAGTAAAAGAGTGAAATTAGTATACATAAATGTCATCCGATTTTATTTAAAATCAGTGCATTTTATAGCTATGCGATTATATACCGGATGTTCAAGAAATCTGGGAGATAGAAAATTAGCATGTAAAAAAATTATGATTACTTCACAGTACATTTTAAAGCAAAAGTGTAAATAAAAAGATTGTTCAAAACTCAAAACTGCATCATATGTTATGTTCAGTGCTCAAATATTTTTGTATATCGAGTAAATTAATTTTGAAATATTGCATTTTGATGACGGATCAGGCCATTGAAACAAAATTTCAGGTTTTTTTTGTTAATTAAAACAACAAATAATCAAAACAGTGTTTGTGTTTCATCACCTCCTAATCTGTCATTAAAATGTGTCAAAATTGATCCACGCGTTAGAAAATCATATCTGAACATTGAATACGGCAACATACCAAGCAGTTTTTTATTTACACTTTTGCTCTAAAATGTATTGTTCAGAAGTAATCACAATTTATATATATATATATATATATATATATATATATATATATATATATATATATATATATATATATTTACATATTAATTCCCTATGTCCCAAATTTCTTGAGACACTCATTACAATATATCCATATACTGATAATAATGTTTTGATAACAAATGATAACAATCGTTATCGCTAGTATCAGAAAAATATTTACTGGCTTGTAATCTGAATGTTCCAGTTTTCAAATTGATTGTTTCAAATAGAGCAAAGTATATTTTATTATTTATTTAGAGATTAAAGTTTAGAAATCTTACAAATGTAATAAAATTTCAGCTAATCATATAACTAATATTTGTAAATAAATTACAGGAAATATTGTATTTTATTTGTTTTTCTTTCTTTTTGCAATTCCAGTAATTAAAAATAATACATTCTGCTATTATAGGGCACAATATATTATATTTTCAGCTACCCCACCCTACGATGTTGTACCACGACCTTCTCGATAACACTATACACTGTTATCTAGCAGGTCGCGTAACTAACAAATAAAAAACAGTTGAAATTATAAACAATCTTTGACCAAATTAACGGGTTATATTTTTACTACCAAAAATGAATTGATCACAACATTTCGAAAATAAACAATAAATTCTCCTGAAACTGGCTTCAAAATTATCCATAATACATTGTAAGTAAAATACTTTTAAAATTTTCAACCATAAAAATTAGGTTCCCTTCGTGTCAAACGTACATATTCTATTAGAAAATTTGCAAAATGAACGAATATAATGTACTTACATATAGTAATAACACAAAACGAACATTTATTACACCTTGTACACTAATATTTTTGTGTATTTAACACTTTTTCACTGGTTTTTAATGCAAGAAAGTGTAAAATTTTAGTAGAAACACTGAACGCAACAAATATTTGACAGCTGTGACGTCACACTGCATTGTCCAAGCCTGCTACGATCTTAGGAGTTACATATTGTTCTGTCGAAATAGATTAAATTATTTTTTAATTATAATCGCGGGTGATTAAATTTGAAAGATTAATTTATATTTAATTTTAATAATAATTTTAAGTTGTGAACAAAATGTCGTAATAAAATTATTGTCTATAAACTACAAAAATCTGGTGTGGTCACCACACTACTTTCTTATACTCAATTTAAATTGGCACATATTTGACATTTCAAATGCGTATTTCTGTAAATATTTTGTCTTTGTTTTGTTTTCATAGCATATATGATATTTTAAATACATGCCAATATATAAATACATTTTACTCAAAATTGGATAAAGATAGAACAAAAATGCATAGAACATTTTTTCTTAAGCTTATTGTTTTCTATAACTTTTATTTCAAAACTTTTTCCATATCCCTTTCAGTTTCTCAATTAATTCACAATGTTCGATTTTGATCTTCAGTAAACTTCCTCTTCCGGTTGTGCGATTATGCTAGAAATCTAATCAGCTCTTCATATAATCAAAAAACTTTTAAATACGAAGTTTCATTGTCCTGTCTTTGCTCGTTTTGAAGATAATGAACATACAGACACACATCCCAACACACAGACGTCATGGCGAAAATAGTCAAAACGTGTTCAGGGGACCTCAGAACATGTATTTCCATCAAAATCTCGCAATCGAAATTTTTCATGATTCCTATACTTTCTTTATACTATGTATAAGAAAGTAAAAAAAAAGAAATACATATTTGTATTGTTACAGTGCCGGACTGGGGCTAACACAAGATGGATGGTCGGGAAGCCGTCTCTGACCACCTGATCAGTCCTGCCACTACACCGGGCTCAACGAATGACGAGGAACGTGGTTTGACGGGAGCGGCTTTGAAGCCCGATAAAGATAGTATCAATCGGAAATGGGACACTGCGGTCTGGAATCTAGCACCATGTTTTATGATAATCGTCAGTATAATTCAGGTAAATGAGCATCCATACTTGTACATAACAACACTACTTATACATATATCATGAAAAAGAATCCCTTAGCTGTCATTCATAAGCCATACCATCTGAAGAAATAGACAAATAGTACCACCAATGGAGAGAAACCCCTTATTTTTCCCTCGATGTATTTTGAACAAATACATCGAGGGAAAAATGGTGGTCTCTCCCGAGGTGTATACACTATTTTTTTCCACGATCGGGAGTAGAAACACTTAATTTCATAAATAATGAATTATACGAAATCGGAGCGAAATTGCAATATTTAGAAGTCTTTGGCGATGTTTCCATGCAACGCGTACCACGGACACCGGACATTTATTTACAAAAACCTTTGTTATAATAAAAACTCCCTTACGAAATGTGTTTTCGTTCCTAGCGAGTAAATGCTTCATTTCTGTCCCGCGTTTGGACGCCATAGAAACCGACTTCTACGGAGCGGACGTGTAAAAAACTTGTTAACAACATAACATCTTCATTCTTTTGTTGACAAAAGTACAGTCGATTATACAGCGTCATTTGTATCAACGCATTGATTAACTAAACTAATAATTGCTATTATCACTGCTTACCTTTGCAGATACTCACATTCCTCTTGGCAGATGAGCAGACTAGCAAACTACTCCGAGTGGATCCGGTGCAGCGTCATCAACTGTGGCGGTACTTGTCATACATGCTTCTGCACTGGGGCAAGACCCACTTGGCTCTGAACGTGGCCATCCAGTGTGTGCTAGCTCTGCCGCTAGAGGTAGAACAAGGCGGACTACGAACCCTCGTCGTCTATCTGGGTGGTGGTGTATTCGGTGCACTGGGAGCTTGTCTATTGCAGCCCCAGCCGATGGTCGGAGCCTCAGCAGGCGTGTACTCTCTGCTCATATCACATCTAGCTCATCTATACTTGGTAAGTTGGCGCAGAACATATTTGAAATAATATTTACAATAAGTAATCATGCTGGTTTCAGAATTTTAATCTAGTAAAATACAGAAAATACCGTGTATTCTCCGTCTGTGTTCTGGCTGTGTCCGATATCTGCTTCTACGCGTTTCACTCGAAGACTGCACGCCATCCGCCGATAAGTCTCGGTGCTCACACATCTGGAGGCTTAGCAGGAGTCTTGCTGGGTCTCATTGTGTACAAGTGCTATGACAATGAGGCTGTGATGTACAAGAAATATGTCAAGTACTTTGCACTCACTGCCATGGTCCTGGTGACAATCTCATTGATCATTGCAATCTCTGTATTACCGCTGAGTTTCTTTATCCGGTGATAGTATTATACAGCTGTCAAAACATTTTAGGTTATGTTGGTCTGTTGAACAATAACACATCTTTCCAAATGTCACTGTGTTTATTTATTTGTTACTGGTTAGTCTGTGAGAAATTCGGTTGTGCTTACTATTGTTTATGATTGTTGACGGAATATTGAAAATATTATTTATATAATCGTGTGATACAAGCAATTATTGTTTTATTATTTTTTGGCCAGTTGAGCTGTTTAAATGTCTAGTCAAAATAGGTTTCTACTCACATTTGCGAAATACATACTGCTCAGATTAAACTACTGCATTTAACTACATAGTTAAACATGATTGTGTGTAAATTGTAAGCTATATTTTAAAATATCATGTCTTCCATATGTCTGGAATTGAATAGAATTATATTTTGTTCGTTATTTAAATGAATCATTTGTTACTATTGCATAAACTACACTAACATCAACGATGGAAATAAAAGAAGAGGACGGAATTTGGGGGGAGTTGAATCTTCATGAATCAAATGTTATTATTGAGATCACAAAAAAAAAACACATTTTAACAGTGAAGTAATGTGGCAATTTTTTTATACATTATTAATGAAGTATTGGTCATTTTCTGTGACCCCCCCCCCTTGAAAAATAATGGGTCGAATTCTACTCTCGAACTGAGTTTGACAAAAATAATACCAACAAAAAATAACAACTTATATGCCTTTATATTAGATGGACAATTATACTACAGGTTACAATGGAAATTAGGGTCGATCCGAAAGTTAGGAACAACAGGCGAATTTGGGCCATTGGTACCCCACTGAATACTGCCAAAATGTTTATAATATTGTAATAATTTACTAATCAATAATATAGTACAAGTAATTAAATGCAAAATCCTATGTACAATCACTGTATAAATTAATTAACGTACTTATAATTAAATTTTAATGTGTAGATATTTCTAGAATAAGTTTATCTATTTGTATATAACAAATTTTTATATTTATACTTCAATATACATATTTCTAATCGATTTAACTACATATGTACGTGTTTATATGTAATCGTGGACTGTATATAAACAATTAAAAATATTGTTTTTTTTAAGAGCACACTTTTATTCTAGAAGATCGTGACACTAATCAATACATTGATTAATTAATAATAACCAGTAATTCCTCTTACAGAGGCCCCAGTCCCGTGCCCCACATAACGAGCGGTATTTTAAACAAAGGAAAGTTCCGGATTTCGGCTTTACAATGTCAGCTACAAGAACAAATAAGAAGGTCAATTACGAAATTAATTAATCATAAAATTGCTTAATAAAAAAGAAAAATAAATAAGTTGCTTACAGATAATAGAATAAATAATACTTGTAATTTTTTATTAGTAGTTAAACTAAAACTAAAAACTTGTTTTTTATTCAACACAACATGAACAACAGTGTTATACAACATTTTTGTGACGTCACAGCCTAAAATTGGTGTGAAAGTACCAAAAAACGTGTTTTTTATGAACTGATTTTTTTATATAAAATGCCAGCAATCTTTAAAAACATTGGTACTCTTATAACAACTAAAGAACATGTTGAATCAGACAGTAAAATTCTGTGCCATGGGGTTAATTAGACGAAAAGTATATCACGAAATGTTCAGACGCAGCAGTACACACATCACAGACCAAATTGCATCAGTGACTGGTTTCAAAATGGCCAGCGTCAGTAAAGACGACAGAGAAGAGTTTAATAGTTTCTATCCAGTGATTGCGAAAGATTTTATGGCATTTGTGAAAGAAATGGACGTTCCGGAAATGACAAAGTGGTATCCACGAATGATGGAATATAATTTGCTCGGTGGCAAACAAAGACGCGGACATTCCGTGGTGCTGTCGTATAAATTACTAGAAGATCCCAAGAAACTAACAGAGGAGAATATACGTCTCGCTAATATTCTAGGCTGGAGCACCGAATTGGTACGTTTGAAAAATATACTGATAGTTGTGTCATCTATGATCATTTAAAGTTAACTACGGTAATGGTGGTTTTGGTTTTGTGTTCATGATTATCATTTAATTAATGGATTCGATATAGTTCGTTCATTACCTGTATTATTATCAATTAGCATAAATTTATTTAAAATAAATGTTACGCTTCTATAATAATTGTCACAGCACCTTTCCGTGATTGAAATGACAGATGATGACAGAATAATTCTCTACTTTACCGACTATTCTAACCTGTACGTAACAGATAATAAATATATTTTCAAGTACCATACCTTAACCAAGACTTTAGCTGATATTAATTCTATTAAATATCGCATCCTTTCAGCTAACCAGTGCCGCTTTGATAATTGATGACGTCCTGGATCAGTCGGAAATGCGTCGTGGTGTGCCATGCTGGTACAGGGTGGAGGACGTCGGTTTCATGGCCGTCACCGATGCGCTCATATTGGAGAACGATGCCTACTTGATGCTTTGCAAATATTTCCGCGATCATCCCTGTTATTTGTCGGTGTATGAACTGTTTCACGAAACGGCGTTGAATGCCCTGAAAGGTCAAGTATTGGATTACTTGAGCTGTTCCACGAAGCATCAGAACCTGGAGCACTTCACCATGGAGCGATATAAGAAGATTGCAATGTATAAGTCTGGTTGCACTGTTTTCTGGTTCCCAGTTGCTGTAGCAATGTGCCTGGCCGGTATACAAGACACGGAACTGCGCAACAAAATGGCGTCCATTCTGCATTCAATGGGGTGTTTGGCCCAAGTCAAGGTTTGCACGTAATACAGAGCGATCGAGATATACTGTCCGTCACGTGACTTGAAAATTTCCGTATTATGATCAAAATTATATTCCACCGAGGTAAAATTATTATTTGTTGCCTACGTGACTGTCATTTCAATAAACACATTTATTTTTGAATCAGTGACAGCTTGTGTTTATATTTTATTGACAGATATTTTGAAGTTAATTAAGTAATTTTGAAGTTAAACTGCATCAAATAAATGTATTGAGAATGAAGGAAGGTATTTTGAACATTTATTATTAACAATTTTATTTTTAAATGTTGTTTTTTAATTCTTTATTTAAAAAAAATGAATTGTACGCCAATGTGATATGTCAATCGTAGTCAGTATGACAACGATGCGGCAAATAAAAAATTAGAACGAGGCGGCACGGACAGTATATCTCGATCGCTCTGTATAATCTAATACAGTAAACACTAGCTTGAACAAATTACGGATTTAACGGACAAAAGTAAAGTAAATCATACAGCATTTTTCAGACATAGTCAATTTTAATTACACAAACGTGTACATAAGTAAAAACAGGTAAACTAATTTGTTAATTTTTTTTAACATATGCATTCGGATAACCTAGTTTCTTATATAACGGACTTTCGGTAATAACGAATGCTGTTTCGACCGCAATAATCCGGTATATCGAAGCTTTACTGTCCATACAAAGGTGACAAAGTACTTTGAATGTTTCAGAATGATTTCTTAGACTGCTTCGGTGATGTCGATATAAATGGCGCTACACTGTACGGTGATATACGTGAGGGTAAATGTACCTGGCCGGCGGTGGTCACTTTACAGAAGGCCACCCCCGAACAACGCAAGGTAATGGAACGGTCTTACGGACGTCCAAATGCACAGAGTGTCCAAGCTGTTATGGACGTCTACAGAGCAGTGGATCTGCCCACGTTGTACGCCAACTACGAAAACGAAACGCTCAATCAAATTCGTAAACAGATTGAAGGACTGGACTGCAGAGTCCCAAAGAAAGTGTTTTATAATAACTTGGGAATGTTGTAAAATATACAATTATCAACTGTTTTATTATAATGAAAGGGGGCGAATGACATTTCACTAACATTCTTGTTGTAGGCATTTATTTGTTTGAATTTAGTTAAGTCATTACACGCTGTTGCATGACATTCTTTTAAAGTCTCAAAGTGTTAGGTTACATTTTCATGTGTTATTGCATTTAACAGTACGATACTATAGTACAGTTTTATCATTTGGTCATCGTAAGTCAGACAGCGTAATGTCCATTTATTTGAAGGTGATTTTCGAATTTGATTTTCCTTACAGTACATTATAGAAAGATGACTTTCTCGATTACTACTTAACAAAAATATATTTAAATACAGAAAAATGTTGGAATAAGTCATTGAATGTTGAAGGGTAGCGGTTGCGCAAGACCGTCAACCAAAAATATTGTTTTTTTATATGTAAATATATTTCATTTTATTGTATCGAACTCAATCTTCTCGATTAAAAGTGTACATTTACCGGCCTGCTAGCTGAACGATATAACAATAGGAATATTGTGCCCATTGTGGCGCTAGTTACCAGACTTAGTTGTCACTGACAATAAATGACAGCTAATAAAAGGTTGTATTCACAAGAATTATGAATGCCAAATTACATCGTGAGATTTATTGATGTATTAATATTGTTAAATACTTAAAAAAAAACGTTGATAATATGAAAAAATATTACAATAATAGGTATAGTGTAGTCAGTCAAGCAACCAATACACGTCACCAATGCAATGTTATTAGAAATTATGGCGTCATTTTCGATTACGTTTACACGAGTTCTAAAACGGATTAAAACAATGTTCTGCAACACGAAAACACATTTACAGTATCGTCGCTAGGTAACGTCTACTATAAACGTGTAATATTTGTTTTCAGCGTTGCCATTAGTACAAAACAAAATAGAAATAATTTGATGACAAATTTAAGAAAAATAATTCAAGAGAAATATTTATCAACATTATTAGTTATATTAATGATTTTATTCTTGCATATTAATAATAAAAAACCAATAAACTGTCGATTAAAAAATGTATTTATAAAAATACATATACATACAGTGATATTTATGCTTGTTAGATTTTCCCTAAACGATGACGTAAATTGGTTGTTTGGCTGAATACAGTGTACACAATTGCGAAAGACATCTCTTGTAATGTTAGTATGTATTGATAATTGTTAACACATCGTACAAATGCCATATTAAACTAAACTGTCAAAATCGTATTTTGTTTACATGTTTTATTGCGACAATTAGCATTAGTGGTGGCACGCTGAAACTGCCCAGTCCCTGCCCCACATAATGAGCGGTATTTAAAAAAAAAGAAAATTCCGGATTTCGGTTTTACAGTGTCAACTACAAAAACGAATAAAAAGGTCAATTATTAAAATATAAAATAGTATTTTCATTCACTTTGTGAAAATCCATATTCAATTAATTATATATGTATATTATATATAAATAGATTACTTTGTTTATTTTCACGTGCTTTATTTTATTTGAAAGCTACATGTTTCGTCGGCATTGCGACATCATCAGGCAATAACAAAAACAACAAACAAGCATTTTTATAAACAACAAAACAATATTATACATATACAATACCTACTATAACAAAAAATGAATATATAATATAAAAAGTTAAAAAATAGTTATAAATAAAAGTAAAAATCAAATAATACAATAAAATTTATAATAAACAATTAAATAAAATAGAATTTTTAATTTCTAGTTGTTCATTAATTAAATTAAATTTTTTTAAATGTTTAAAAATTTCAATTGCTTCCAGAATATCTAATTTAAAACCTTTTTCGCAAAAATGTAAAATTTTGAAACAATTAATATTATTTACGAAATGGTTATTAGCTATAAGATGTTTTGCAAAAGTGGAATTATATTTATTATTTTTAAAAGAAAATAAATGTTCGTTAAATCGAATATTAAAATTTCAATATGATTAATAACTTTATAGCTAATTACGACAAGAAACGGATACTCAAAATTATTTACCCTATTACTACAATTGATAAGGATCCTAAATAGCTTTCAAATAAAATAAAGCACGTGAAAATAAACAAAGTAATCTATTTATATATAATATACATATATAATTAATTGTCAATTATTAAGTTAATTAATCATAAAATTGCTTAATAAAAAATCTGGTATGGTCACCACACGACTTTCTTATACTCAATTTAAATTGGCACATACAGTATTTGACATTTCAAAGACGTATTTCTGTAAATATTATGTCTCTGTTTTGTTTTTATAGCATATATGATATTTTAAATACATGCATTGGCATTGATATAAATACATTTTACTCAAAATTGGATAAAGATAGAAGAAAAATGCGTAGTACATTTTTTCTGGTGATTATCGTTTCCTATAACTTTTATTTCAAAACTTTTTCCATATCTCTTTTAATTTCTCTAATAATTTGCAATGTTCGATTTTGACGTTCAGTAAACTTCCTCATCCGGTTGTTGCGATTATGTTTCAAATTTCATCAGCTCTTCGTATAATCAATAAACTTTTAAATACGAAGTTTCATTGTCCTGTCACATCCACTCACACACACAGACATCATTGCGAAAATAGTCAAAACGTATTCAGAGGACTTCAAAACATGTATTTTCACCAAAATCTCACAATCGAAATTTTTCATGATTCCTATACTTCCTTCATACTACGTATAAGAAAGTAAAAAGAGAAATAAATAAGTTGTTTACAATCAATTAAGTTTGCTATAGAATAAATAATACCAGTAATTTTTCATCGGCACTTAAACTAAAACAAAAAAAAAACTTATTTTATATTCAACTCAAATAAACAACAGCATTATACAACATTTTTGTAATGTCACAGCCTAAAATTGGTCTGAAAGTACCGAAAAACATCAACAGATTTTTTATATAAAAAGCCAGCACACTTTAAAAACATTGGTACTCTTATAACAACTAAAGAACATGTTGAATCAGACGGTAAAACTCTGTGCAATGGGGTTAATTAGACGAAAAGTATATCATGATGTGTTCAGACAAAGCAGTACACACATCACAGACCAAAATGTACCAGTAACTGGTTTCAAAATAGCCAGCGTCAGTAAAGACGACAGAGAAGAGTTTAATAGTTTCTATCCAGTGATTGCGAAAGATTTTATGTCATTTGTGAAGGAACTGGACTCTCCGGAAATGACAAAGTGGTATCCACGAATGATGGAATATAATTTGCTCGGTGGCAAACAAAGATGCGGACATTCCGTGGTACCGTCGTATAAATTACTAGAAGATCCCAAGAAACTAACAGAGGAGAATATACGCCTCGCTAATATTTTAGGCTGGAGCACCGAATTGGTACGTATGAAATATGCTGGTAGTTATGATTATTTAATAATGAATCCCTTCAGCTAACCAGTGCCTCATTGATACTCGATGACATCGTCGATCAGTCGGAAATGCGTCGTGGTGTACCATGCTGGTACAGGGTGGAGGACGTCGGTTTTGTGGCCGCCATCGATGCAGTCCTATTGAAGAATGTTGCCTACTCGATTCTTCGTAAATATTTCCAAGATCATCCCTGTTACGTGTCTCTGTATGAACTATATCATGAAACGACGTTGAATGTACTGCAGGGTGAAGCAATGGATCACTTGAGTAGTTCCAAGAAACATCAGAATCTGGAGCACTTCACTATGAAGCAATATCAGACTATAGCACTGTACAAGTCTGGTTTCTCTGCTTTCTGGTTCCCTGTTGCTGTAGCGATGTACCTGGCCGGTATACAAGATGTAGAGCTTCACCAGAAAGTAGCGTCCATTCTTCAACCAATGGGTAGTTTTGTCCAAGTCAAGGTTTGAATGTAGCATATTACAGTAGATGCAGATGGTAAAAACTTCATTATTGTTCCAGAATGATTTCTTAGACTGCTTCGGTAATGTGGACACGCATGGCGCGACCCCATACGGTGATATACGTGAAGGTAAATGTACCTGGCCGGCGGTGGTCACTTTACAGAAGGCCACCCCCGAACAACGTGCCGTCATGGAGCACTGTTACGGACGTCCAAATGACCAGTGTGTCCAAGCTGTTATGGACGTCTACAGGGCAGTAGATCTGCCCACCTTGTACGCCAACTACGAAAAAGAAACTCTTGATCAAGTCCGTAAACAGATTGAAGAAATGGACTGTAGAGTCCCGAAGAAAATGTTTTATAATATCTTGGAAATGTTGTGAAATATACAATAAAATCATGTGTCTGTATAAGAAATTAATTAAGTAAATAGATATTATGGGCTATTAATAAATAGTTATGGAAATAATCTAATGTGTTTTGATTACATCACGTGAACAATAGTGGTGATGTACATAAAAGACAGTAGGCCAGGAATATATTAGGAAGGAAGCACTCGAAGTGAGCACATCGGCGAATAGTTTATTTCAGGTGGCGGAAAGCAGTACGGAGAAACGATATTTGCACATTGATCTAGGATCTCGGCAGACTAATCCTATGTTTAATATGTAGTTGAGTGTTTTAAGTAACCGTCACCATGTTAATCAACGGGAGATGAGCTGCTACATTGCAGACTGATCTGGTGTAGATATAGATATATAGGTATACATATTTTTGTGGTAGTTGATCTGATTTTTTTTTCAAGTACTAAAAGGAAATTTTAAAAAACAAAAAATCACATCGCGTATTTTTTAAAAAAAGATTATCTATATCGGCATTATAGTCTAGGAATTAGGGGAACAAAAATATACCAGTACTGAGCGAGCGGATATCCGACATACATACACACATACAATGTATGTTGTAATAATTATTTCGTGATCCAGGGGGTTTGTTCGAAATATCCGCGCAACATTTTTGGATATCAAAGATGCTCCAGAAATCGTATCGAACACTACAGCTCTTCAACAGGACGTAACACAGTATATCCATTAAAATTAGGGCATTACTTACCAAACCGAAAGATTAAGAAACATGAAAATAAAAATGTATTTAAAAAATGATAAAAAAATATTGATACATTTTTAAATGAAAAATGATCAGTAAAAATTTAATAAATTATCTCATTTTTTTTATTACGTCATAATATTTATTAAAGATCTGTATAAATACTAACCTACTTGCTGGGTCAGTCAGCAAAATTCTTGTTATTTTCTTACAACGATGAAAATTTGAAATGCACAATAAATATTGCCAGATTTTTGCTCTTAACATGGTTAAAAAATAAATAAAACTTGTAGAATATTAAACACAACCATGACATGTTCGATTAAAAGTGACTTGCAGTGTAATTAAATAGATCGTAGACATAAGAATAATATGAATATAAAAAAGTAATCGGAAAGCCAGACATGTTGTGTTCTGTAATTATGTATATTTTAGCCATCAAATTGACATGAAAATGGTCTAAAAATAATAATATATGTACGGATGTCTTACATAAAATACTGCCAATCTTATTAAAATATTTATTATCATTCTTGCAAGTTCTATTAATGTGAACGTTCTAAAACAAAAATCTTGTAATATATAAAAAACACAACATAAATACTAACGTCATCTTACATTTAATTATATGGACGTAATGTTATGTATGCACTATGCATGTGTTAAACATTTTAGACTTAAAATTAACATGAAAGTAAGAAAGAAATATCTACCGATTTCTTATATAAAATGCCAACGTTTATGTAAAAATGTCTCTATGCTTGTAACAACTAAAGAACATGTTGAATCAAACAGTAAAATTCTGTGTAATGGGACGAAAAATAAATCTCGGGATGTTTAGAAGAAACAGCACAAGCAACACAGACCAAAATGACTGGTTTCAAAATGGCCAGCGTCAGTAAAGGTGACAATGAAGAGTTCGCTGGTTTATATCCAGTGATTATGGAAGATTTGATGTCATTTATGAAGGAACTGGACGTTCCGGAAATGACAAAGTGGTATCCACGAATGATGGAATATAATTTGCTCGGTGGTTCCAAGAAACGAATGGAGGAGAATATATGTCTCGCTAATATTTTAGGGTAGAGCACCGAATTGGTACATATAAAATATGCACTTCACCATGGAGAGATATAAGACTATAGCACTGTACAAGTCTGGTTTCGCTGGTTTCTGGTTCCCTGTTGCTGCAGCGATGTACCTGGCCAGTAAACAAGATGCAGAGTTTCACCAGTAGATCTGCCCACTTTGTACGCCAGCTACGAAAACGGAATTCGTGATCGCAAGAAATGAACTACGAAATCCCCAAAAAAAGTGTTTTATAATATATTGGAAATGTTATAAAATTTAAATTCTACTATAATGTAATTAATTAATTATTGGAAGAGAATGGCCATTTCACACACATCCATTGTCGTACGCATTTTACATTTCGAAAAGTAAAGAAGTAAAGAAATTTACTTAAAATAAATGAAATTCTTTTAGAAACAAAGAAATATGGGAAAATCCTTTTGGGGTAGTTTTGAGTTATAGATATTTAAATATTTACGGAAAGCATTGAAAATATCAATTATGTACGTATATGCTTTGTAAACAGAATAACGAAATATTGAAATGTCCAGCAACTGTGAATCTAAATTTTCATTGCAATCGTACTGTTTGGATAAACATGTGTATAAGAAAGTCATGGAGTGGGTGGGGCTACATCTGTTTTTTTTTTCAAAGAGAACTACGTAAGATGAGTTCCACTTATTCCAATTTAATACACCATCGCGTCACTTGTTTTTTTTTATATAATTGTTGAAAATTTTATTGTATTAACACATAGATTCTTATAACTATTAGGATACAATTTCTGAGTACAATAAAAACAAATGATACACTACTGCCCTGGTCTCTAAAACGAGATTTAATTCGAAAATCAAATGATGCTTTAAACTGAGATTCGTTTCTTACATGCGGATCACTTCCTTCTCTTTGTACTTCGTCGAAACGCAAACAATTGATAACAAATTATTTATTTCGTCCTGGCAACGCTTGAATTCTACGATCATTGATTCTCGAATTAAACCTCGTCTGTGAGCAACCTGAGGCATATAGAAGATAAATTTAAAAATAACAGTAAAATATAAAATACACTAGCGAATATTTGTATCTCATGTGTTTGAACAACTGTGCGGTTTCTCACCAGTATGTATTCGCATATGAGTCACTAAATTTCCTTTTGTACTAAAATATTTTTTGCATGTTGAACAACTGTATGGTTTCTCACCAGTATGTGTCCGTATATGAGTCACTAAATTTCCTTTTGTACTAAAACATTTTTTGCATGTTGAACAACTGTATGGTTTCTCACCAGTATGTGTCCGTATATGAGTCACTAAATTTCCTTTTGTACTAAAACATTTTTTGCATCTTGAACAACTGTATGGTTTCTCACCAGTATGTGTCCGCATATGTAACACCAAATTTGATTTTATAGTAAAACATTTCTTGCATCTTGAACAACTGTACGGTTTCTCACCAGTATGTGTTCGCATATGACGTACTAATTGTGAACAGTCAGTAAAACATTTTTTACACTCAGAACATTCATACGGTTTCTCGCTTGTATGGATTTGTGTATGCATGTTTAAGGCTGATTTTGCAAAGAAAATTTTACTACATGTTGAACATTTGTATGATTTTTTCACTGCTGTATTTAAATCATTCTTATTTGTTGCATGCACTTGTTTGTGTGTAAATTCAGAAATAACACCGTCTGTGTTAGCGAAATGTGCGTCATCACTTACAAATATCTCCGAGTTTGATTCATTATCCATGTTTCCAGCGGAATTATTATCCATCCGATATTCTTCAGGATCATCTACTTCTTCCTGTTTCCAAGTATTCTCTTCTTTAACAAAATAATCTTCCATATTCACGAACACATCTTCCGTTTCTTCAATGATATCAATAGAATTACTGTCTGGTTTGTCACCTACTTCCTTTTTACAAATAATCCCTTCTTTAATCAGGGAGTCTTCGAAATCCACGGACACACCTCCTATTTCTTCAATGTTTGGTTGCCACTGAAATGTATATATTTCCTCATTTTCTGATTGTATTTCACATTTTACTTCATTAATGTCCTCATGTGTAATGTTTAATTTTACAAGAAGTTCTGCTACATCCTCTGTATTTGATATGGGAGTGGTAATTAAATGATCCATATAACTTTGTAACAGTGCACTGTTTTTTAGACACTTTTCCAGAAACTGGTACATATCTCGTAAACGTAAACAGCATTCTTCGCAAATCAATATAATTCGCAAGGTTTTCAACCAGGCCTGGAATATAATATTAAAATAAACTAACAATAACACTTGAATTGAAACGGCAAAACTTACTAGATTAAATGGAAGATAACCTATTATCTGAATTATATCCTTGTTCACTGACAACGAGCTATTAATATTACTTAATAATTTGTCCTTTTCAAGGCACACATAACAGAAATTTGCTGAACAATGCATTGTCTATAAACACTGTAAAACATCTACTATAAATTACGAACAGCAATACAGTTATCTATGGTTATGACTCATAACAAACACAATGACACAGTGTTGCCAACCTATGAATGTAAAATGCCATTTTAGTGCAATATGAAACACAATAAAATAGAAAGAATCAGTTATTATAGGATTTATTTAATTTACTCGTATATATAATGTATACAAACTCATTTAGTATTTAGAAAATATAGTTAAACTAAAATAACCAATTTATGGCATGTATGTAATATCACTAGAAATATTTATTAACATTATTAGTTATATTAATGGTTTTTTCGTGCATATTAATAATAAAAAGCCAATAAAATGGCGATTACAAAATATATTTACAAATATATAGTGATATTTATACTTGTTAGGTTTTCCCTAAACGATGCCGAAAAATTGATTGTTTGGCTGGATACAGTGTACCTACATACATAGGTAAAAACCTAGGTTCCTAGGTCGCAAATAAAACTACAAATTTAAAACAAGTGTAAAATAATTTTCTTCTGTTGACAAAAACAAAGTAAACTAAGCCGACTATAAATGCATTGATCTTCTTTTGTTCCGTTTTTAATTTAAAAATAATTTTTTTTCCAATGGTCTTACATAATTTTTCCAAATAAAACATATGGGTCTGTACCCTTTCAAGTTGAATTTTATGATCTTTAATTAGCATTAGCTCTTATGGTTTGTGAGCCATACCAGTATTTTTAGCTCATCGACCTCCTGTCGAAGAGCTATAGTGTTCGGTACGATGTCTGTAGCATCTTCCGATTTCAAAAATTTTTGCACAGAAATCCCGGACAGACCCCCTGGACCACGAAATGACTATTACAACATATGTCCGTATGTATGTCGCTCGTCCGCTCGTACGAGATTTTTTTGTTCCACCCAGATCTCCTAAACTACCCAACGGATTTTTATGAAATTTTTTCTGCAGATACTTGTTATGGTCTAGTTGTGCAAGGTACATTTTATTTTTCAAAATTTTCCTTCGCACTTGAGAAAAAAAATATTTTGCAACTTTTTTTCAGTTTTTATTTTTTTTCTCCTTTATTTTTCACTCAATTGTATTCAAAATTTTCTTGCATATGCAGGAAATGAAACAATATTTTTCCATATTTTTTATTTTGAAAAATTATGTAAGACCATTGGAGAAAAAAATATTTTTTAATTAAAAATTGAACAAAAGAAGATCAATGCATTTATAGTCGGCTTAGTTTGCTTTGCTTTTGTCAAGAGAAGAAAATGTATTCACACTTGTTTTAAATTTGTTGTTTTATTTGCGACCTAGGCACCTACGATTTTAAAAGTGAATTTAGATAAATAATAATTTGTGATATATTCAGACTTGCACATACGTCGATGAGCTGCAGGCATGGGTGACTAACCCATTCTTTGAATACTAGTTATAATATGACTTTGTGACATCATGTTAAACTGCTCTATTTGAAATATATTTTACAAAATTCTTTTTGTATATTGATTTAAGATTTCTGCTCAGCTGAAAAATCTGAAAAAATAAATAATTTTTGTCTGTTTTACCTTGCAGTACATATACATATGTTACATTTTCATAAAATCTGCTGAAAAATATTAACGAGAAATATTTATGTATGTACGATATTCATTTAGGTGAGATTAAAATGAAAGAATACTTCTGTATAAAATATTTTCATTAAAATGCGTTGATTTAATTTAATAATGTAACATTATAACCCCGAAAAAAATCGAGAAAAAAAAGGAACTTATTTTGAAATGTTACCAAACTGTTTCCGATCATAGTTTTTTTCTTTTCTTTATATACTCCACGGTGTAAGGAAATATTGTAATTATGGAATAAAAAAAGAGAGATGAGTTTCACCTATTCCATTTTAATACAACAACCTAATTTCACCACGTCGCTTGTAACAAGCAACGTCAAGACATGTCCCACATAGAAAAAAACATCAATTGAGAATCACATTCATAATTCTCTACGATCCAAAAGTATACTGTGTTTACTTCACTACATTCCTTGAGAAAGTAATAACTAATATTTTGACAGCTTAATTATAGAAATTGTTAATTAAATACATGGTAAATCGAAAACAAATATTGAATTTACAAATTGCGGGAGTAGTCTTGTAATTTAATATAAATAAGAATCATGTACAACTTATTTGCGATGTGACACTTTACAAATTAACCCATTTTTGACCACTGTACACAAGCAGGTACACCAATATTTATTGACTTTTCCGTCATCTAGTGATAAGTAGCTAAAACTTGTTGTTGTATATTTGTTTTCCAATATGTAGACTTATTTTATATAACCATAAAAGTAAGACATCTGTCAATTGGTTATGTTTAAGCATATCGTTAATTTCTTAAATAAATTAGTACCCGTTACCATCAATAAAAGTGGAAAAAGCCAGTAATTGGTAAGTAAAATTTTGGTTTAGCTTGTAAATATAGACTTTTAAAAGTATGTAATTATTTATATTTGCTGATGTTTACAAAAAATGTTTTATTTTTACAATATTATCATTGTTTGAAGTTTGTTGTACTCGTATGGGTACAATGGGATAATGTGACATCAAAACTATGTATTTTTTTATTATTATAGAAATGAATTGGAACTTCGTTGATGATCCTGTTTCAACTTATGGATATTACAATTTCCTTCCTGGTGCTCTAGCTGCAATAGAAGAGGATGATGACCTGGTAATTATACCTCCAAACGTAGACACTCTTACTGATACTGAAGAAATGAACGAAAATGAAATTCTATCTGTAAATATGCCAAATGATGTAGCTGGGAATATTGAAATAATGAAAAATGTTCAATCAGATAGCCATTGGGATACCAGCGACGACGAAGTGCTTTCCAAAATACAAAAACGCTTAAAAAAAGGAAGTAAAAAGAAACTTGACTGCAATTGGGGTAAAGTGGATCCAGTATTTAGAAAATGGAATGATGGAGGTAGTTTAGAAGAATTTACTCCACAGAAGATAAATGTTGAAGCTCTAGGTGCTTTAAATCCTGTTGAAATGTTCGAAAAATTTTTGGACGATTCCACTATAAAATATATCGTTCAACAAACTCTTCTATATGCAGTTCAAAACAATCGACATGATTTTTCCGTTACCGAAGAAGAGATAAGAACTTTTATTGCAATTCTTTTCCTGTCGGGCTACCACCAACTTCCGCAAGAAAGAATGTATTGGTGCAATGATGAGGATCTTGGTATAGACATTGTGTCCACAGCTATGCCTAGAAACAAGTACGACCAAATAAAGCAAAATATTCATTTTGCAGACAATTCAGAGATTGATACCACCGACAAGATGTTCAAACTTCGTCCGCTTATGAATATTCTAAATAAAAAATTCAAACAATGCGGTATTTTCCATACATATCTATCAATTGACGAGGCCATGGTACGTTATTTTGGTCGTCACTCAGCAAAGCAATTCATTAGAGGAAAACCAACAAGATTTGGTTATAAAAATTGGGTGTTAGCCAGCTTCGATGGATTCTGTTATCACTTTGACACATATTGTGGAAAAAGCAATATGGAAAATGCCTCAGTTACATTAGGAAGCAACGTAGTTTTGAATCTCTTAGAAAATGTGGAAGATCCCTCAAAACATGTTGTTTTCTTTGACAACTATTTTTCTACTCTACACTTGATGTCAGCTCTAACCGAAAGGGGCTTTAGGGCAACAGCAACCATCAGAGAGAATCGAATGTCGAAGTGTCCGTTAGATTCGTCAAAGGGATTATCAAAAAAACCTAGAGGTACTTTTGATTTTCAATTTGATAAAATTAATGATTTACTTGTTGTGCGTTGGGTTGATAATAATGTAGTCAACATGATTACAAATTATGATACTGTCCAGCCTTTACATAAAGTAAAAAGGTGGTCAAAAAGAGACAAACAAATAAGTGAAGTTTCTCAGCCACAGCTTTTCAAAAATTATAACAAGAGAATGGGAGGAGTTGATCTAAGTGATCAGTCTGTAAACACTTATCGTATTGCTATTCGTGGCAAGAAATGGTGGTGGGTACTTTTTACCTATATGTTGGACCTAACCATGACGAACGCATGGAAACTGTACCTGCTATCATCTGGCCAAAAAATAACTCAATTGGAATTTACAAGGTACATTGTTAGGCATTATTTATTTAGAGCAAATAAGGCACGGCGCAGGCAATCTTCACTCCCTGAAAGTGTACGATTTGATAATACTGGACATTTTCCACAAAGAATTGAAAACCCTTTACGTTGTCACCTATGTCACTCTAGAATCAGATGGATTTGTAAAAAATGCAAACATACATTATGCGTAGAAAAAAATTGCTTTGAAGTATACCACACTCGATGAACCCGAATTCTCCCGGTGTACCCACCCAAGTACACCGAATTTTTATATTGTTTTTGAAAAAAAAATAAAAATTTATGCAATTGTATTTGTTTTTTATAAATAAATTAATAGGTTTTTAAAACAAAATTATTGTTTTTTTCCTGCGTTACATTTTGGGCAAAAATGGGTTAACGTGAAAGTACTCAAACAACATTTTTTATTTAGTAATTTTTTTATATAAAAAGCCAGCATTCTATTAAAATATTGGTATTCTTGTAACAACTAAGGACCATGTTGAATCAGACGGTAAAATTCTGTGCAATGGGGTTAATTAGACGAAAAGTATATCATGATGTGTTCAGACGAAGCAGTACACACATCACAGACCAAAATGTACCAGTAACTGGTTTCAAAATGGCCAGCGTCAGTAAAGACGACAGAGAAGAGTTTAATAGTTTCTATCCAGTGATTGCGAAAGATTTTATGGCATTTGTGAAAGAAATGGACGTTCCGGAAATGACAAAGTGGTATCCACGAATGATGGAATATAATTTGCTCGGTGGCAAGCAAAGACGCGGACATTCCGTGGTGCTGTCGTATAAATTACTAGAAGATCCCGAGAAACTAACCGAGGAGAATATACGTCTCGCTAATATTCTAGGGTGGAGCACCGAATTGGTACGTTTGAAAAATATACTGATAGTTGTGTCATCTATGATCATTTAAAGTTAACTACGGTAATGGTGGTTTTGGTTTTGTGTTCATGATTATAATTTAATTAATGGATTCGATATAGTTCGCTCATTACCTGTATTATTATCAATTAGCATAAATTTATTTAAAATAAATGCTACGCTTCTATAATAATTGTCACAGCAGCTTTCCGTGATTGAAATGACAGATGATGACAAAGTAATTCTCTACTTTACCGACTATTCTAACCTGTACGTAACAGATAATAAATATATTTTCAAGTCCCATACCTTAACCAAGACTTTAGCTGATATTAATACTCATTGTTGATGATTATTTAGTCAAAATTTGAAATCATTCCTACTTCGTAATATTAATACTATTAAATATCGCATCCTTTCAGCTAACCAGTGCCGCTTTGATAATTGATGACGTCCTGGATCAGTCGGAAATGCGTCGTGGTGTGCCATGCTGGTACAGGGTGGAGGACGTCGGTTTCATGGCCGTCACCGATGCGCTCATATTGGAGAACGATGCCTACTTGATACTTTGCAAATATTTCCGGGATCATCCGTGTTATTTGTCGGTGTATGAACTGTTCCATGAAACGGTGTTGAATGCCCTGAAAGGTCAAGTATTGGATTACTTGAGCTGTTCCGCGAAGCATTACAACCTGGAGCACTTCACCATGGAGCGATATAAGAAGATTGCAATGTATAAGTCTGGTTGCACTGTTTTCTGGTTCCCAGTTGCTGTTGCAATGTGCCTGGCCGGTATACAAGACACGGAACTGCGCAACAAAATGGCGTCCATTCTGCATTCAATGGGGTGTTTGGCCCAAGTCAAGGTTTGCATGTAATATAGTCTAATACAGTAAACACTAGCTTGAACAGATTACGGATTTAACGGACAAAATTAAAGTGAATCTAACCGTTCGTAAACAATGTTCTGCGCATGACTGGCACGTGATCATATAGCTTTTCAGACACAGTCAATTTTGATTACACAAACGTATCTACATAAGTAAAAATAGGTTAACCCATTTGTCAATTTTTTCGGATAACCTAGTTTATTATATAACGGACTTTCGGTAATAACGAATGCTCTTTCAACCACAATAGTCCGGTATATCGAAGCTTTACTGTACATACAAAGGTGACAAAATACTTTGAATGTTTCAGAATGATTTCTTAGACTGCTTCGGTGATGTCGATATAAATGGCGCCACACTGTACGGTGATATACGTGAGGGTAAATGTACCTGGCCGGCGGTGGTCATTTTACAGACGGCCACCCCCGAACAACGCAAGGTAATGGAACGGTCTTACGGACGTCCAAATGCACAGAGTGTCCAAGCTGTTATGGACGTCTACAGAGCAATGGATCTGCCCACGTTGTACGCCAACTACGAAAACGAAACGCTCAATCAAATTCGTAACCAGATTGAAGGACTGGACTGCAGAGTCCCAAAGAAAGTATTTTATAATGTCTTGGAAATGTTGTGAAATATCAAATAAAATTATGTCCTATATTCTATTATGTTATTAATCAATCATCATCAATATTCATTAAATAACTATGACGACGAGAAATTTACATTGGAAGTCATTGTATACACCACACGGTGTTCAGAAATTTCGATTTACATTGCTGTTTATTTTCGCACAAATATATTTATGATCACTTCGAGTTACTGAAATATTGCATGGATCGCGATGGTAATTCTAACTGTAAATATGAATATCACAACTAAAATATATACTTCTCTTACCTTTATCCAATATATCTTGGTACGAATTATACAGGGCAAGTGACAGAGGATCCAGTCCGTTACCATCTATGGTAGCGCCCAGTTCCGTGCCCCAACAGTCGTTCACATGAATGCAGTGTCCAGGAATGCTATGGACTTGTTATAACTTGCTGCGTCAGCCAGCAAAATTATTCTTGTTATCACACAATCTGCACAATGTGAAGTTTTGTTGTAAAACAATTATTGCCAGTAA
Source organism: Carabus problematicus (assembly GCA_963422195.1). Lineage (NCBI taxonomy): Eukaryota > Metazoa > Arthropoda > Insecta > Coleoptera > Carabidae > Carabus > Carabus problematicus. The sequence goes on from OY728578.1 coordinate 2,179,914, forward strand.
TTTTTTGTTGACATATTGATAGTTCCAAAGCAAAAAACTTGTAATATATAAAACACAACATAAATAAAAATGTTGTACAACATGTAACTGGATAGGCGTGATCAGGAGGCGGACACGCAGTGTTAAATTTTGTGACCGTAGTCTGCAACTTATCTTACATGTATGTAATGCATATTTCATAGTTCCGCGGGAAAAAGTCAGATGTCACTACGAGTATTCTTGCTAGGTCAGCGAATACAGCGGTATATTTAAATTGATTTAAATTTTGTATTTAGGGAATTATTAACAAAAATTTAATTTTTGTGTACAGATTTTTTATTTACTAGTTGCTAATAATGATTTACTACATTAATAAAATAATTAAAACTAAGCATATATACAATATTTACAATAGTTGGTATTTCCACAAATTCCTCTAACTCTGGAGTTTCAATTACTGCTGTAGGTACCGTTAAATTTGGATATTCACCTAATCCTGTTCGCAGAATGTTCGATATATTTGTGGATATAATCTTCTTTAAATCGAATGCCTGGTTTGTTCCTGGTAATTCTGAAATTAAAAAATGGAAAGGTGTTAGCAACATAATTCTATTCTATCATGTCATGTACTCACCAATAGTTGGTATTTCTTCCGACTCTTTCTCCTGTAAAGCAGCTGGGTTTGTCGGTGATAATGGTAATGGAATTTCAGGTTCTAAAATAAAAAATAAACACTGTTATAAATTCCATAGCTTAAAGTTGTAATAGTAAAATCAAACAAAACTTAATTAGCAATTGAATAAATGTATGTATGATGCATGTATATCTATACATTTACGTACCATGCACAAAAATAGTTGAAATTGCTCCAATATTTAACTTTTTGGTCAACGGACTTCTGTACTGGTCTCTGCCATGTCTAATCTTCCCATGTTTTCCAACCATTTCGTACGACGTTCATCAGACAATGGCAAATGGTGATAGTCCAAATCAGGATTCTCTGTTGAATTCTTGGAGCAGCCAGGAACACAACATACTGAACGTACCATTTTGCTGAAGTAACATTAATAATATTAACATAACAGTTGCCATGCTATTTATGTATACATATAATACATATATGTATAACAAATACTACATGCAAAATATCAGCATCATATTCACATGCTTCATATAAAATAAATACATTTTTAAAAGCTTACCTTTTCAAATTTCACAAACAGCACTTTACAAATCGCCCTGCACCGTAATGTATTCGTAATGACTGTATATAGTTTAGAGACTGATACACAACTGAAAATATATTCTCATATCTCTTTAAAAGTAAACTTAATCCGATTTAATAGCACAAGCTTCGAAGAATCGTTTACTAACCACTTCGAAACATTCAAATAACTGTCAACAGACACCATTTGCTTAGTCATGTGATCACATTTTTTCAAGCGGGCTGACCTAAATAACTTATTTGCTAGTGACCAGCTAGTGCCATCTGACTTTTTCCCCCATAAGTATGATGGTTAGGCAACGCAGTTTTACAGTACTGAAAAGTATGCTGTATCTAACGTGGTCACAGGCGCGTCCATAAGCGTGACTACCCCCTGAGCGTGACTACCCCCTGGGCGTGATGTTATGCTGTGTACTCGTATCTGTGTACACATGTTTATTTAACCTTCAAATTTACACGAAAAGTAGGTACTCTAAAACTTATAATTTATTACCAAAATTTTTGTATAAAATGTTGACATTGTTATCAAAATATTTGTGTGCTTGTAATATCTAAAGAACATGTTGAATCAGACGGCAAAATTCTATGCAATGGGATTAGTTAGACGAAAAGTATATCACGAAATGTTTAGACGATTTAATACAAAAATCACAGATCATAGATTACCAGCGACTGGTTTCAAAATGGCCAGCGTCAGTAAAGGTGCTCGAGAAGAGTTTAATAGTTTTCATCCAGTGATCGTGAAGGATTTGATGTCATTTGTGAAGGAAATGGACGTTCCGGAAATGACAAAGTGGTATCCACGAATGATGGAATATAATTTGCTCGGTGGCAAGCAAAGATGCGGACATTCCGTGGTGCTGTCATATAAATTACTAGAAGATCCCGAGAAATTAACGAAGGAGAATATACGCCTCGCTAATATATTAGGGTGGAGCATCGAATTGGTACGTATGAAATAATGCTGTATCAGTTATGATCATATAATAATGCATCCCTTCAGTTAAGCAGTGCCTCATTGATGCTCGACGACGTCGTCGATCAGTCGGAAATGCGACGGGGTGTACCATTCTGGTACAGGGTGGAGGACGTTGGTATCACGGCTGTCACCGATGCAGTCCTATTGGAGAATGTTGCCTACTTCATTCTTCGTAAATATTTCCGAGATCATCCCTGTTACGTGTCTCTATATGAACTATATCACGAAACGACGTTGAATGTACTGAAGGGTGCAGCAATGGATCACTTGAGCAATTCCAAGAAACATCAGAATCTGGAGCACTTCACCATGGAGAGATATCAGACTATAGCACTGTACAAGTCTGGTTTCGCTGCTTTCTGGTTTCCTGTTGCTGTAGCGATGTACCTGGCCGGTATACAAGATGCAGAGTTTCACCAGAAAGTAGCGTCCATTCTTCAACCAATGGGTAGTTTTGTCCAAGTCAAGGTTTGCATGTAACATATTACAAGTAGATGTAGATGGTCAAAACTTCATTATTGTTTCAGAATGATTTCTTAGACTGCTTCGGTAATGTGGACACGCATGGCGCGACCCCATACGGTGATATACGTGAAGGTAAATGTACCTGGCCGGCGGTGGTCACTTTACAGAAGGCCACCCCCGAACAACGTACCGTCATGGAGCGGTGTTACGGACGTCCAAATGACCAGAGTGTCCAAGCTGTTATGGACGTCTATAGGGCAGTAGATCTGCCCACCTTGTACAACAACTACGAAAAAGAAACTCTTGGTCAAATCCGTGAACAGATTGAAGAAATGGACAGCACAATTCCAAAGAAAATGTTTTATAATAACTTGGAAATGTTGTAAAATATACAATTATCAATTGTTCTATTGTTTGTTTTTTATTAATCAATCGTGAAAGGGGGCGAATGACATTTCACTAACATTCCTGTCGTAGGCATTTATTTGTTTGAATTTAGGTAGGTCATCACATGCATCACATTCTTTTAAAGTCTCAAAGTGTTAGGTTACATTTTCATGTGTTATTGCATTTAACAGTACGAAACTATAGTATATTTTTATCATTTGATCATTGTAAGCCAGACAGCGTAATGTCCATTTATTTGAAGGTAATTTTGGGATTTGATTTTCCTTATAGTACATTATAGAAAGATGACTTTCTCGAATACTACTTAACAAAAATATATTTAAATACAGAAAAATGTTGGAATAAGTCATTGAATGTTGAAGGGTAGCGGTTGTGGAAGATCGTCTTCTTCAATGCAATGAGTGATCAGTCTTTGACGTCATCCGGAAATCATCAACCAATCAGTGCTCGCCAATCCCATGATTATGAGAATGATGACATCAAGCCACATATAATCACATATATCACCTGTAAACAGCATACATAGCAATGAACAATATCGTATCGGAAATGTACGCATCCGATATGCAATATACCAAAACAGTAAATTAGGATCCTTCTTCAGCATCCGCTAAATAAACACATATTGCCATCATGACAGATGTCTGTGATGTAACACACTGATGTCCGACAACTGACATTGTCAGTACACATTAACCACATGTTATCAACGAGAACACTTCATATTAACCTTAAAATTTATATATATAAACATAATATTCAACCTGTCAAAATGCACCATTAGCACCAGATTTACTTATCAATATATAACACCCCCCTACGCTGATAATGAATCCGCCTCCCACTGGACATTGTTCACTACGCGTATGTATTGAAGAATGACGTAATAATTTAACCTAATATTATATCTAGTCCTAAATCTGAGCACGCACTGCACGGTGTTGCCAAACATCCTTGCACCGGTGACAGACGATTCATGTACGTCTGTTGTAATTCCTTGTCCACAGTCGGTACACATAAATCCTGAAAACTAAGGGGCACCACGCATACGGGTTCATCGCCACGGTTGCGCAGAAAATGTTGCTTTATGTTCAGTTCGCGCATCCACTTCTCAATACTTCGTAAACACTGACACTGCCACGGATTACCATCGAGTGTAATATGAGTGGGCGTCAACTTCAGCAACAGTGCTTCCGGTAAAAAACTCAGTTGGTTATGGTGAAGGAATAAATAATATACAGTTTTGTGACGATCGGCAAACATATCCGGTGTTAATCGTTCAATACCGTTGAAATGAAGATACAGATTTGTGATTCCAGCACTAAAAGCTTCACTATCGATTCGTGTTATATGATTGAAACCTAACAGCAGCTCATATAACTTCGTCATTTGATTAAACGCCTGGTGTTGTATATATTCAATCCGGTTACCGGACAAATCCAGTATAAGTATACTGCCGGGGTCTTTGAACCAAGCTTGCGAAAAATCACCAAGTTTATTGCAACGCAAATACAAATGTTGAACATCCATATTAACTGATCTGTCAGACATGCTGTGTATTTCGTTGTTGTCCAAGACTAAACGTCGCACTTGTGCACCACTAAAAGCATTGGTCGGAATATATTTAATTTTATTTGCCGTGATACTGATGTAATCAGCGGTTATATTCTCAAAAACGGGCACATGTTCCAATGAAATGTTAATTATATTCAACGTGTTCAGAGATTTTAGGTTAGTCAACGTTAGTGTCCGCAGTGTTCCTCCATCCAGTAACTGATTTAGATGTACAGCCGTTGTGTATTCCCAAGTGTCTCCATTTATATATTCCGATACTTCCACGTCGGTTGCATGGTAGTCGAAGTTCTTCGTAATGGTGCCCCTAATCTTCGCACTGATCACTGCAGATACTATGCACAATACCACAAATAGAACACACGATCCGCATGTTGTCATCATGACGGATGTCGGTGTAAGAATGAGGGACTGACATTACCAGTACAAATTAGGAAAACCCCAAGGTCAAACTGGAATAAAGACACACATAAAGAAAGTTTAATATGTTATGACTATTTTCACTGATTGTGCTTCCCTGAACGTTTGATAACACTAATGTATTGACAATATTATCAGAAAGATATGCATGTTTTTATAATCGTATAACTAATACTTCAATTTGACATTTCAATCCATTGTATTCTACAACCCCGAAGCCAACCTGATTTTGTGACAAGTTTTTTTTTTCTAGGGTTTTTTCATCAGAAACAGTTGGTAACATATTCGTAACGAACTGTCATTCGTATTTCAGTGCAGAAAGTAATGTATTAATTCTATGTCAAACACAGAACTAGGAATAAAAATTGTTACGTGCCCAAATGGGACACGAACAATAGGCAACTTTCATGAAATTTTGAAATACGCTTAAAATGTCACACATGCACCCTTATTAACGAAAATATTTTTTAAAATTTTGTATTTGCTTTATTTTGTCCAGAATAAATTAAAGAAACTTCCTAAAAGTTCGCGCCTTTGAGAATCCAAGAAATTTTCCCCCACTCTCTTGTGACGTCACGTATTAGTAGATCGTTTCACAGTAGTCAAGTATAACCATTTATATCTATTCTTTAACTGTTGTGTTTGGTTATTGTGGTATATTATTCTTTGTACGCTATTAGTAATTTCGAAAGCATGTTTTAGAGACATAATTCTGTTTACATACAGGTACGAATTTTATGGGAGAACATTTTTTTTCAACAGTTTTACTTCTCATGTTACACTGAATTACTTTATGTTTGACACTTGGTTTAACCTGAATAGCAATATCTTTATACATTTGATCATTATCTTGTACACAAATACTTTCTTCAGTCTCGCTATATTCCACTGTAGAAGTTGATGGAACTGGTTAAGTTCTTGACGCCGTCTTCATCGCTTCTTCTATCAACTGCTCTCTTCTTCGTTCGATATCATCCTCCCGTTATGGTTTTGAATGTGCCCTTTTTCTATTAGGTTGACAATTAAATATATGAGGAACGACATCATCTTTCATAATTTTCTGGCTTCCCGTTAATTTAAATTTAATATAATTTTCCATATCTTCTTCTAGCTGCAATTATAGTGGTTACAGTTATATAATTTAGTGTATTCAATATAAAATATCTATATACGTACTTTGAAATGATCCTCGTACACAAATATAATTGATTTCTCTGAAAAATCCGACAAGCTTCGTCCTGTAGCTGTCACTCACGATCTCCTTTTCGACAGTATCAATGGTACTTGAAAAAGTATTTTATCCGGATTCTTTTCACTATTGTTTTTGCACAATGGCACAATACGATATTTTCTACATTTATCTTTACGTATTTTTGTTTTATTCATTTCAGATATTATTCAAACTTGTACAATTTGTCAAAGAAGTAAGTGAACGTAGAACTGTCAGAATACAACCTAAAATACGTACTAATACGTGACGTCACAACCAATGAGACGTGTTTGCATGTGGTGGGGACATTTGAATTTTGAAACAAATTTCAAAGTGAATTTATTCAAAAATAGTTAACAAAAAAAATAGTTTCTTTGCATTATATCATATTTTAAGTACGCAGGTTTATGATTTTAGAAAAAAAAAATGAAATAAAAATTCCATGAAAGTTGCCTATTGTCCTTGCCAAAAGTGTAGTTGCCGACTTCTCAGAGTGGTAAGTAAATGGGCGCCACACAATTAGACAGTTACCTGCACCACAACAAACACAAAGACAGCTGGACACCCAACGAGAGTATGGAATAGTTTAGGCTTTGAAAAGACACGGCAGTGATAAAGTAATCCAATATGCGTAGCGCATGTGGTCAGCATGTTGTTATACAGCAGCCAAATATTCTTAATCGGAAAAAGTCAAATTCCGTGTAAGAACGTATCCGAGTTAGCTCGAGAATAGCGCACCAGAGACTAAACAAATGACAGTGAAAATGTGTACATTTGTCACCAGTTCAATTCAGTTTTCAGTTGGCAAGTTTGAAATTTCGGCGCCAATATAATTTTCATTTTTCACCAAAGGCATTTGTCTCGTTCGCCTCACCTTTGTCCTGGCTGTGCATCGTTTTGCTTCTTCATTATTAGATACTTTAACATATTTTAATATAATAATACACAAAAATGTCAGAATACTAGTGAAAAATTGTGTCGACGCATCGGCACGTCGACGGCGCGAATTTTCGACCGCATGGGATGCACCGTATGAAACCAATTTAAAATATAAGGATTTCAGCAAGAATGTCAAATATAATTTGAGAAACAAATTCAAGGTATCTGAAAGAGAAAAATCAATGTCCCTCGACGAGAATCGAACACGGGTCTTGTCCCTTACCGGGCGACTGCTTTACCAACTAAGCTACGGGTGACAGTAATGCACAATAATGCATTTAAGATAAAAATTGCTTTCAAACAAAATTCTGATGCCAAATTATGTATTATAAGCTAATATAACGTTAATGTATAAATTTGTAGTTCTAGTAATTATGCGCAGTAAATAACAATATTACGAAAATTATTATACATGTATTAATTAATAAATAATTATAAAAAGTAAATAGAATGCCATTTCAAATAAATCCTTCAAAAGTAAAATTTCATTCTGCTAGAGACATCTACTAACAAAAAGTAGCACTACATTTAGCAGATAGACAAACCCAAGATTCTATAAGCAGAGACTGGAACCACTGTCAAATATACGTAAATATTAACCTCAATACTTTTTAGATAAGTGTAGATAATTCCAAGAAATGCATGACATTTAATGTCACAAGATTACAAAGTGATTACAAGGTTATGATAAAAAGAATGGCAGAAATTGACATAAAGTTTGGTTTAAAAACTGTTCTCGCTCGTATTGAAGATGCTGCCACAAAAAGAAGTCAGGTAATTGCATTTTTATAATATATTCTTTCAATATTTCGTTACATAAACAGATAACACAAGCCGACATGCCTATATAATTGTAAATATCTATTTAACCTGTAGGAATTACAATACGTCAAACCAACACTCGTTGCTGCAAGCAAAACTAACCCCGCCGAATCGATTATAGCAGCGTACCAGGCGGGTCAAAGACATTTCGGTGAAAATTACGTACAAGAACTTGTTGAGAAGGGCACCAATGCAGACGTTTTGGAAAAATGCAAAGACATCAAATGGCATCTAATTGGCCATTTGCAGAGTAACAAAATAAACAAAGTGTTGTCGATGCCGAATTTTTATTTGCTAGAAACAGTTGATAGTGATAAATTAGCAACGGCTTTGAATAAGGCGTGGCCAAAGTATGGAGCACCGAATACACAATTAAAAGTGATGATACAAGTTAACACCAGTTCAGAGGATGGTAATTATTTATATAAATAATCATGACAATAATTCTTCGAAGAATACGTTACTTTTGTTTTGTTTTTATTTAATTCTATTTCAGTTAAAAGTGGTGTTCCTCCGGAAGAGGTAGCAACTCTGGCGAAATATATCATGGAATCTTGTTCCAACCTACAACTGGAAGGTCTAATGACTATTGGAAAGTATGGATATAACCCTGAAGATGGCCCAAATCCGGATTTTCTGTGTCTGTTGAAATGCAGGGAGGATGTATGTACAAGTTTGAACATTAATTGGAAACAGTTTCAGTTATCGATGGGAATGTCAACGGATTATGAGCAAGCTGTAAGTGTATTTATGTCAATTGGTTGTTGTTTTTTTTCTAAATATTCTGCCCTAATTTCTATGAGAATGTGTATTACATCATATAATTCCATCTTGCTTGTTTGTTTATTTATTTGTCGATGTTTTTTTAGGTTGAATTAGGAAGCACAATGGTCAGGGTTGGCACAGCAATTTTCGGGGCAAGAGCAAAACAGGAATAAGTGAAAAATGAAAAATATACCGGTGATTCACGAAGAGTAAAAAAATTTTAACACAATGATACTGTAAAATTTTGGAAAATGTTTCATATAAATATCTTAGCATGGATAAGTAAGCTTTCTGAAAAATTATTACTACTTTTTGTATACTTAATATGTCTTTAGATACAGCATTTAGTTTGATTTTTAAAATAGGAATAATAGTTAATTTTAGCTTAATTAAAAAGTGATATTTTTCTCTTTAGTGTGATGTATCTTAATTATTAAATTATACACTCGTATGAACTTTATAAACGCACATAAATAATCGCAAAAGTTGAATTTTTTTTTAGTGTCTTGTACGTTATGCAAAATTTTCAAAAAACGAAATCATCACTAATCTTGGCTTATAAATATGCAACTTTTGTCTAATTTAACCAACTTCATATCTCTTATAGTTTGTAAGATTTTTCTCAATGGTAATATGTTGTTAAGCATCTGAATTTAATAGTACATTCATCAAATTTTGATCTCTTTTATTTACATAACCAGATGATGTAGGACCCATGTTCATATGACATTTTTTTACTCAAAATAACCTCAAACATCAGGTTAAAATATTTTTACACTCTTCGTGGATTACCCTGTATATTATAGCACCCCATGGTATTGTCAAATGGTTGTGGTTGTTGAAACTATAATAACTCGAATGTGATTAATCTGTTACTTCCAAAGATATGTGTTAGAATATTTGCTGAATAAAATCATATATGTACACGTTTCATTTGTCTTCATTTTACTGCGATTTTTATTTTATATTATGTAATATAGTAATACAACTTTATAAAATAATATTTAAAAAACAATATACATTTATGTAAAACAATTTTCCGTTATCTTCAGATTTTGACATATAGCAAAATGTGAGGTTATAAAATATGACAGAAGACATTCTTAGTGAATGTAAAATTGTTAGTAGGAATAATAAGAAGACGTGTATGACACAAACGGAGGTTAATAGAAATGCAGTAGACACTGCGATTGTGGAGTGAACAAAGCAAGTTGTTATGCATATAATCATAAACATACCTATAATCTAAAACTTCCAGTATTATTTACAACTTAATGTACAAAATAAGATAATAGAAGTTTTTGTTTTACTGTTTAAATCGACTCGCGATCACAATCCACCTCTGGAAATATCTATAAGTAAGTTGACGCTTCACATCCTTGAAAATGTAGGTAGAGGAACTTGTGATCTAAGAATAACACTGAATACTTCACGCTGACTCAGACCATTTAAAACCAGGCCACAGACTACACTCAAATACATTACATATAGTCTATCCATAGATATAAGAACTTGACATGATTCCTTAATAGGTAGGGTGGTACCCTTCACAGCAGGAGAGGCCATAAACTACTAGTAGTGGCGGTATTCAGGTACATTTGTAATGCTCTTAGCGGGAAAGACAAGAGACATTTTGTCTATAATTAAGACGTAATAATAATTTATTGAATATTACATTTATTTATGTTAATTTGTATTATTATTGTTAAGATGTATATCATATTTTTGTTGTTATTTTTCAAAATGTATTTATAAATTTCTGAATACAGCTCTGCTTTTTATTCATTTACTGTGTCGTATAATTTGGGATAATCCTCTGTTAATAGCATGCTGCGTTTAGTCAAGTTCTTATATCTATGGATACACTATACGTAGGTACATCACAGTCATAGTTCTTGGATTTTCCACTGATTTTAACGCTGCGATATGTTAATTACACTAATTTGTAACGTTAATTAACTAATCGTATGTTTATACTGAAATATTTCATTCAGTTCGTGATGTTTAATAACAGAAAAACTAATTAGTAACTTACAATTTGCTACAATATATTTGGTATATAAAGTGCTAGAAATCAATTGAAAATAACACACATATATTTCCAGATAAACCGGTCATATTAGAAGAATATAGCAATATCTTGCATTTATATTTTTCGAATCTTTTAATGTTAGTATTCAATAAACTTCCACTTTTGGTTTTGCACCAAAATCTAATCAGTACATTGTACATTTTTCAAATATGAATATGTATTTTGTGTTATTTATCAAAATATAAATGAAAATACAACTGATTTCGTAATGAATCAAGCGTAGTATACAGTTTATTATAATTCATAAACACATTCTAGAGGTATAAGTTGCAACATTTGAGTGTATCAAATTGACAGTAATGTTAGTTTATAGGTTAGAACAAAAACGTCGTTTTAATAGTTCGTTAAACAAACGACAGTGTACCTGAATGTGAGTTTCGTTTGTATATGTTTAAAGCGAAATTCTCCCGTGAAAAATCTAGACGATTGTTTTATATAGAACTGTCAAACCTACTAACCTAAATAGCACTAGAACAGCAACCAACCATTTGCACTAAAAATAACTGGCTATCGTGCAAGTCCAAGCAAACATTCGAACTTATTAGCGGAATGTCATTTCAAAGATCTTCTATGGACATATATCATTTTGAAAATACTTTAAATCACGTTCGGAATAACTGAGGATAACGAAGGTGCTCGATAAGTTCCAAGTTTATCATTAAAAACCACACTGATTTTTTTAGGGCACATTTCTACATTTCAGTTTTTAATCGTCCCAAATTCCGTGTTGGGCCACTTTAACTTGGATTTGATATTTTGCCATCACTTTCGCTAATATCGGGCTTTCATCCAAAATAGTACCATTTTTTTAACTGCTCAATAATATTTTGTTTATGATGAAAAGAAAATATGAAATATTCAGTTGAAACAAATAAAAAGTATGTGTATCATCTTTTGACAGATGCAGAGAAACAAACTTTTAAGAGTGATATTTTTTTCTGACGTATCAGAATATGTACATATACTTCGTTCACTGAAATCAAAGTGAATTTATCGTGGGAATATGTAAAAATATATTTGTGTTTATATGATATACACACACACTTGCTAAGAAATTGAACGCATTTCGCTTATAATTGTATGGAATGTTCCAGGATTCGGTACCCTCAAATATTTTATGGTTAAGTATATGTTAATAAATTAAAAGATACATTAAAGCATATTCCCATATGCTTAAAATCAATTTATTGTTGTCCCCCACCACAAGTCACCCTTAATGCTACACCTATTCCTCTTCCAGTAATGTTGAACAGTGCCCCGTTACCAGAGCAGCATCAGTTTAAATTCTATTCTGGGCTTGAGCACTATATATGGTGCGGGGCGTCGGTATATGGACGCCACCAGCGGAGGGGGGAGCAGCAAGAGACGGGGTGGTAGTTTATTTAAGACGAGTGCTGAGTCGCAAAAGTTCAGTCGAGAAGTTGCGTCTGTGGTAATCTTCTCACTCGACACATAAGCACAATGGTAAGTTGTCACGAATACAGAACATCCATATAACCTACAACAAAACGTTAAAAAACCAAGTGCATTCAAAGCGAAACAATTTATCAAACACAAAAACCTACGAACAAATACACACGCGATAATATTTACAACGAAATGAGTTAAAAACCAAGTGACTAATTGTATGACAGCACAATGAGTGGGAATAGTGAATTTACATGACGCAAGGTTGGCAACACTACAAAGGCTATGTTCACGTTGAACTCGGAATACGTGAATACAATGTGATAACAGTGGTTGGATAATTTTTGGTATAATTGATCTTAAATAGGACATTGGATCTTTTTGTACCAGCGCACAAAACACGGATATTTTAAATGTGAAGTCTGGAGCGAAATTGGAATGTACTTCCGGTTTGGTTACACGTGGCAATTTCGAAAAAAATTTAATAAGTTCGGGGTCATAGTCTTGTATAAAACCGAATCTGTAAATCGGCTGTCAGAAAAGATGATGTGTAAGATTATATTATTACCGATCTGTTTTAATTTTTGAAAGTATATGAATCTTGAATTACATAATCGGATGAAGTATTTAGTTTTCAAATATTTTTAATACAAATCATTATAAAAAGATAACCATACATTTCTTCTTTTACTATCTTATACATTCTATAAAGGAAGTATAAGAATCGTGAAAAATTTCCATTGCGAGATTTTGATGATAATTCTTTTAATAAATGACAGTAGTTTATTTAAAATGATTTTTAAAATAATTATTACGTCAAATCATTACGGGGACAGATGAAGCAATGGCTACTAAAAATTTTATAATTCTGTCTACTTGTTACATAAACACACATTGCTTGGTTTAGCAATGCTAGAAGGCTTGGGTTATTTTTAATTCGTATCACTTACCGGAACCTTTGGAATCGGGCTAGCTATATTTGGTGCCCGACACCCGCTGTGCTATTTTTAAATTGACCGCATAGTGCCCCGTCGTACATTCTTTGATAAATTAAAAATAGACAATGAATATTTCGTAAATTGTACAACGCTACATAAAAATAATTTATAATTCTAATCCAGATGTATATCCGGTTCAATAAAACCAGTAAATTATAAATACTAAATCAGAGGATGTTTTAAAATTAAATTGAGGTTATCATTGATTTAATAAATAACTTAATAGTTTTTCTGTTACAATTATTCAAATTTAAACATAAATTAAACCAGTGAAAATAGTATATTAATAAAATTCGTAGAAATATAATAAAAAGTTTAAATAAATTCTAATTACTATTAAATCAGAATATTTGTTATGCATTACTTTCAATAGAACTACAATTGAACACATTACTGTCAAAAACTGTTACGAATTAAGACGTTAAATAACATTTAATTTTTCCGTTATCATCACAAACAATCGTAATACTTTTTGAATTAATGAATAAATAATAAAGTAACAAATTATCTGAAATAGAAGTGCAAACCAATGAAATAAATATAATCAAATATTTTATTGTCGGGTGATCAGTCAACCAACATTACATCAATGTAAAACATATTACATACAAATGTTCTGCGTTTCTAAATTTCAATGTTTCTTCTTACAGGCGGACAAGGAGAAGAAGGTTAAGAAGAAGAAGGTCAAGGAAGACGCACCCGCCGCTGCCGAGGAGGCCCCAGCTCCAGCCCCAGCTGCTGCTCCAGCTGCCGACTCCAACAGACAGAGTTCCCGTGGTTCCAAACGTCAAGTGAAACGTTCCGGTTCCAATGTGTTCTCTATGTTCTCCCAGAGCCAGGTCGCTGAGTTCAAGGAAGTACGTATCCTAGCAACCAGAACACAAATACACTGCAAAAACAAATGGCAATATGATCGACATTCTAATTGCAGCGGTATTAATTCCATATGTTTGTTTACTAGGGTTTCCAACTGATGGACAACGACAAAGATGGCATCATCAACAAGAGCGATCTTCGCGCCACTTTCGACTCTGTTGGCAAACTGTGCAACGAGAAGGAATTGGACGAGATGGTGAACGAAGCACCTGGACCGATCAACTTCACTCAGTTGCTCAGCTTGTTCGGTACCCGTATGGCCAGCTCTGGTGGTTCCGACGATGATGATGTTGTCATCAATGCATTCAAGACATTCGATGACAATGGCAAAATCGATACTGAGAAGTACGTTTTCGCAAAATCTGCTAATTCTACAATTACAACCCCAGAAGTGCTCTTAATACTTTCACTTTTCTTAAAATGATTTTAGTAGGTCATTAGCTAAAATATAGCCATGTTCTTGTCAAGGTTCATCCTCAGCTTACCGGCTTAGGTCGCCCCGCAACAGCGGGGGATACCTCTCTTCTAGGGGATTATCTAATGATGGATCTGTTTCTAAATCTATTTTATTTTATTTACAGGTTGAGACACGCCTTGATGACCTGGGGCGATAAATTCACACCCAAGGAAGTCGATGATTCTTTTGACAACTTCGACATTGACGACAAAGGTTTCGTAGAGACCCAGTCCATCATCAGCCTGTTGACGGCTGGTGCCGATGATGAGGAAGGTGGTGAAGCAGCTTAAACCGCTTCTAAACTCTCCTTTATCTTCAGCAACTAGTCAACATTGAAGATCAGTGAATTTTAGGGTCCTCCAATAGGTTACCACAACCACCAAAACCAACCAACCAAGTCCAAGAATAATATTATTTAGATACAATGTATTTGGATCCTTCGTAACATTCTTATTACTAAAATAAACAACGATAATGATATTGTTATAATATTATAAGCATTTTTTGGACACCAATAATTACCAACAAACATAATTATAATTATGAAATGTCATCAAATATATATATAGATATAAATATGCCATGTATACAACAAGAACAACCAAATGAAAAATTATTATGTGAATCTAAGACAGAAATATTTGCTTTTCTTTGTAAATCTGTATATGTGTTCTAATGGTTCTTTGTTTTCCAAAAAATTAATTACGATATAACGTAAAAAAAAACAAACAAGAAAAAAAAACAAATTGTGCCTGTGTGTTGAATGAATGATAATTAATAATATTAATTGTTCCTCAAATGACACTTGTCGCCAACGCTATCTTATGGCAAGTGCTCGAAATAAACATTTTATGTTAATTTTCCGTCATTGGGTTTTATTTAATCAAAGTACAGTCTTGTCAAAATTACAAACATATAATTACAGTGGTGATTACATCAGTAGTATAGAAAAATAAATATAAATTCCCCTGTTGTGTGGGGTACAATGAACAGTCTTAACCTACAAAAGAGAGGAAAAGTGTGTTATTCAAATATTTACTCCACCATTCCGTTCACGAGCGTACGTGAGTAACAAAAAAGGGCATAGAGATGAAAAAATAAGAGCAGATTAACACAAAATAGCAAAATACACAGTCATAGATTTATTGCGTGAAATAATAGCACTCAATTAATAATGATTTTGTTACAATGATCTCCAGGCAAAAGAAAGAAGAGGTTAACTGATCAAAAGTAATGAAGAAAAATAAAGAAAAAATACACACGCTCATGTTTGATAGATTTCTGCAATTATTAACGGGAGTTTACTTCAAGAGTTACATCACCGTGAAGCAAGTACAAACAGGAAAAAATGTTATACGCAATAATATTACAAAAAATGTGTATATTAGTTAATACTAAACAATGACAAATTTTCCTGAGTTCTGTCAACAGCTAACTAGAAAAAAAAAAACAGATAGCAGTCTGATAGAAAACCGCAACCAAAGAGATAACTATTTTTAGCTATGACTTGGATAATATGTTAATTGATAAACAAAAGAAACCTTTCCTTTTAGCAAATGACCAGTGCGATGCTAACAACAGACATGGCTGTTTACAAACAAATCTGCTTTACATTGTTTTTAAGTGCATTTCGTTTAGGACACAGTGCTATAATGAAAGTAACAATCAATGAATTCTACGATGATTATTTAACAGAAAATATCAACGGAATCACTTTAGAATCGTACGGCTCCGTGACAGAATTAAGTGTGGATAAATTGAACGAGAATGAAGACAAACCCTCATCGTTATCTGTATCAAACTTTGCGCATCTTTTAACGTTCAGTGTTTACAATATTTCCTTGGAAACCTTACCAATGTTCTACAATGTACCCAAATTGAATGATATTGAAATAAGTGGGAATAAAATAAAAACCTTACCAAAGTATGCGTTTAGTGGCGTGAATCCTGTTTTTCTACGATTGCAAAAGAATCAAATAAGTAAAATTGAACCGCATGCTTTTCACAGTGATGTCCGCATGTTGTTGTTACGGTGTAATCATCTAGTTTCATTCTCGAATACGTGGTTTCAGCGACCGGAAAAACTAAAAGTACTGGATTTGGCAGGCAACCAGATAGAGTATTTGCAAGACAATGCCTTTGAACAATTTACCCTGTTGTCAATCTTGGTTCTGTTAGACAACAAGATCCAAACGATTGGTGTTGCGGCATTTGGTTCTGCTAAATACTCCGTACTGCATCTTGGATTCAACGATATCGCACAAATATCAGCAAACATGTTCGCAAAGGATCAAGTGCAAATTGTAGCTTTGTATATTGATTATAATCATTTGGGATTTCTCGGCGATGAGCTAATGAACAAGTTAAATGTAACAGAGATCTCGTTGGAAGGAAATCCGTGGCAGTGTCCGTGTTTGAGGAAAATTGAAAAGTGGACACGCAAGCAAGACTCGTTACGGAAATACGTGAATATCTCTGCAACTGATCCATCGTGTGTTGTGTCGAAGAGTTTCGGTGAGCACTGTATTACTTATGTGGATCGTGAGTTACAGGAAACGTACATCAGAGCACTGAAGCCAGTTCGGCGGAATATTTGTGAAAAAGAGACACAGTTACCCTCGATGTATCGCATGACGTGGCTCAGTATGAAATCGAGTTTCGTATTTTTCTAAACATACATCTTCACTCCGTATATATATATATATATATATATATATATATATATATATATATATATATATATATATATTTATAAACGATTGTATGTTACGTAAATTATTACGGAACAATACAATGATTCATGTAAATTGTATTAATTATACAGTAAAAATGTATAGTATTTTAATAAATTTATATTTTGTAGCAGTGTTTTATTTATACATCTGTAATAGACAAAAGATGAAAGTCAAATTCTGTCATAAATTAACAAATATTTAATTATTATCAATGACAGACTAAATTTATTATAAAATAAGCTGTATTATAATGTGATTTATTTTTTAATAGTACGTGTAACATGTATACGTACCTTTGTTGAAATAATTCATTATTTAAATGAATTTGCTTCTTGCATCACAAATGGATATTTTGCGTTACTTTATTATTACATAATTAATGAATGTATTACATAAACAACACCGAATAATGAATGATATCAGTTACTTTACTTTTTATTTAATTTTATCCGTTGTTATTTGTAAATTATGATAATCTGAAATTGGTGCTTGATCTATGTAAAAGTTATTCAGTGTCAATAAAGTCAAATGAATGAATTATTATTAACCGACATGCATATTAAATTACAGTTAAAAATAAAACGTATTCTCAAAAAAATTATTGGAACAGAAAATCAAATTGATGTTATTTGAAATTAGCCCGCAATTTCTCGTCTTTTCGGATCAGGTGTGGGAAGAACAGAAAAATATGTTTAAATCAAATTAGGACCGGGACAGCGCGTACGCAGTCCCGACTACCAAATATTACGCGCCCGAGTTATCCGCATTAGGGATAATCGCAGGGGTCAGCTCAGCCGTAGTGCAATGGGAGAGCCTTATCCTGGGGGATCCGCCTTGTTGATCACGGTAACCCCTACGCCAGGTAAGTATGCTCTCTGATAGCATCGCAGGGTGTTATATCCCTTAAAACGTCGTTATCCGTAAGGGAGAGTACAAGATGTAGATGCTTGTGCCATCTATTGAAGCAGTTTTAAACTACTAATCGCTGAATATCGTTGATAAAATAATTATTTATAAAAGAACTGGTAACAAATTAATTAATAACTATTTGTATCAATCATTAAGCTTCCACAGTTTTATGATTAATAATTATTATAACCTAGGTTGTATTGAAAAATAATTATAGTCATAACAAGCAACAGTTTTGCCAATGTAATAATTTATAATGCTGTTCAGGCGATCTGAAATAAAATGAAATCAAGTTATTACAATGTAAAATGTACGTTGATTCATTTATGAATTTATTATTTACGAATATAAACTCTATTTTTGTTAAAGCAGGAAATAATATGCACCAACCAAATAACTTGAATTATATTTAAAATACACTGAAAATAACGTATTTTATTTGACACATCTATAAACGTCATTATTAGATATATAAATAAATATTACGTACTATAATATTTCATTTAAAATGTCAATAATTAAATACGGCATTCTTCACAAAATTGTTAAATTTTAATTAACTAATACATACATTCTTATAACTAGTAGAATATAGATTCTGAGTACAATAAAATAATATTATATTTTCAGTTCCGAAGTTCATCGTCAATATTATTAAAAAGAAGTAATATGTCCGTATTATGAACTCGTTAATTTTAGTTATGATCACGACGCGTTTCGAACTCTCGTTCATTATCAAGTGATAAGGTGTGGTGTCATGTTACCACACATGACACCACTTATGTGTATTTATATAATTATTATATGTACTGTGTTTGTTAAAATATAATCTTAAAAACAAGTACAGTGTTTTGAATCATCTCTATTGAGAAAATCCACAATCAGTCTTTCACTAGGTGTATTCTTTTTACAATTTGGCTGACTGAGTTGTATGTAAAAAGAACAAGATTTTTTATTTTTCTCAGTTAGTTCACTGGCATGTAAGAAGTACAAATTATGATTATATGTGAAGAAACATACAAATTGCTATTTTTTTTATACATAGAACTAGCTTAGGTAAAAAGAATACACCTATTATATTGCTTTCTAGAAGAACCTGAGTTTCGTTTCTTGCTTTCTTCCATAAGTCATAATATAGAGACTCAAAAGAAACTTTATAGAATGGTCAACAGTGCTGCCACACGCCATTTATATAAAAAAAAATAGTTCTTTGGGGAAGTACTAATTAATAAACTAAACTTACTGCATAAAATATTCTAGTATAACTGACAAATAATTGTTAATTTGAATGGTTTTTGTTTCTTATGTACATATATATATATATATATATATATATATATATATATATATATATATATATAATGCAGTAATAATAACTAAGGATTCAATGCCTGTCGTTGACGGGCCTAATTGCTAATAATCTTTATTGGAAAAAACACATTACAAATATCTTGTATCTGTTTATTTTTAAAATTCCACATCATACTCAACAAATGTCAAATGCCTCATATACTTTATATTCTTGTATAACTAATATGTCAATTTTTGTATTGCACACAAATACTTCACATTGAAGATACACTTTTATTTTGCTAAACACAACGAAATTCCTTCCCGTCCCAATGGAATTTAATACCTGAACTTCTGTAT
This sequence comes from Carabus problematicus, assembly GCA_963422195.1. Classification (NCBI taxonomy): domain Eukaryota; kingdom Metazoa; phylum Arthropoda; class Insecta; order Coleoptera; family Carabidae; genus Carabus; species Carabus problematicus. The sequence goes on from OY728578.1 coordinate 2,199,822, forward strand.
AGCATAACCACACTAATCGCCCGTTTTAAAACGACTAGTTTCATTCATGAGAAGCTTGCAACGAATGTTCTTTCATGGGAAGCGTTTTGGAGGTTTAAGGACAGATGCTAACCAAATACCTCTATGATGATGATGATACCACCCAGTTAGTTTACCGTTAGCGGCATTTTGACCAAAATATTTCACAAAAATGGAAACACCCTTAGCTGGTGTATTGTTGTAAACAGGTAGCAAATACAAGTCCAGTAGCGTAACAAATATTTAAGAAGTCCCCTGAAATCTACAACATAGGGAATTAATATGTAAATATAAAAAATCTGGTGTGGGTACCACACTACTTTCTTATACTCAATTTAAATTGGCACATATTTGACATTTAAAATGCGTATTTCTGTAAATATTTTGTCTTTGTTTTGTTTTCATAGCATATATGATATTTTAAATACATGGCAATTTATAAATAAATTTTACTCAAAATTGGATAAAGATAGACGAAAAATGTATAGAACATTTTTTCTTCATAATAATATTCGCTACAATTTTTATTTGAAAAATTTTTACATATCGTTTTTTGTTTTTAAAATAATTTGAAATTTACAATTTTTGTGTTCAGTAAACTTCCTCTTCCGGTTTTCTAATTATACCCAAAATCTAATCAGCTCTTTGTTTCATTACTCTAGCTTTATTCGTTTTTGAGATAATGAACATACGGCCACACATACATACATACATACACACAGACATCATTGAGAAAATAGTCGAAACTTATTCAGGGGACCTCAAAACGTGTATTTCCATCAAAATCTCGCAATCGAAATTTTTCATGATTCCTATACTTTCCTTATACTATGTATAAGAAAGTAAAAATTGTTATTACTTTTGAACAAGTGCATTTTAGAGCAAAAGTGTAAATGAAAAAAATTGTTTGGAATTGAAAACTGCATAATATATCATAATCAAGCTTGGTTGCTAAAGATGAGCTTTAATTCAAGAATCAAATGATTCTAGATTTGTTTTGATTAAGTCGAGATTCGTTTCTAATCAGTTCTCTACGTGATTCGTTGAAACTCAATAATAATTGACAACAAATAAATTGTTTGTTTTGTCCGAAAACCCTGTTACGGTTTAATTCTAGAATCATTGATTCTCGAAATCTCGTTGGGCCAACCAGGCATAAAAGATACTGAATAATTCTACTAAATTTGTTAGCTGTTACTAATGCAAATTGTGTGTTTTATAGCATATTATAGCAATAGTATCAATTGAAACATTTTTGTATCGTCGTTAGTAGCATATCGGTCGGTATTTTTTAAATTTTTATTCAATTTTATATGATCGCTATTTTTTAATGCCCTTCCACTGTGCCCTGTACTGTTTCTACGCCCCTGTTTACATCACGCACGCACTGTTCAATGCAAGACACTTTTGTGGCTTGCTCCAGCATTCAACAATTTTTACCTGACTCACCTAACCATTCATAGAATCAAGTATAGATATCAAAGTATGTGTATGATTTTCGCTTTCTATTCGCTAGACTTATCAATACTGGTTTCCCGCGCAGAGTTCTCTGGTTCTTCGAGAAGGTAAGACTAGTACTGCAATATCAGCGAAGTAACGTGGACGTGTGTTCTGTGTACTTATGTGAAAACATCTGTGATATAGTTATCCATGTGTTTAGTGCAAATAAAAACATGTGTCTCTTTCAGTTACTACTTGTAACAGTAACTGTTTTACTAGGCAAGTTAATCAACCATTCATTTGTATACTAATTTGTGAAGTATAAGAATGTTTTGACATTTCGAAATGAACTTGAGTTGAACATCATGTGATATGTTTTTGGGAAAGTTTATTACGAATTAATTTCGTGACATAATATATATATATATATATATATATATATATATATATATATATATATATATATATATATATATATTGTTTACTTTTGAATACTTTAATATAATCCATATGACAAATTTAATATTAAATTGCATTTATTAATTTTTCATCATTGTAAAATAGAATGAAATATATTATTTTCTTTTTTTAATGTTTAATATACTATATTAATGTATAAAGTATAAATTTATTCATTCATACTTGTTACAAGAACATGTTGAAACAATCTTTTTGTATAAACATATGTATGTCACTTTTGTATTTGAATCAAGATAATTCATACATACATATTTTCAAATTCTCATAACATTGACCTATATGCAAAGGGTTAATTGTTAAATTTATTCTTAATATAAAATATATTATTTATTAATCATGGACTTTCACAAAGTTAATAAAAATACTACTTTATATTATTCTTAATTAAGAAATAATAATACTTATCTTAAAAATAGTTTTAATATTTGTTGCTGCTAAAAAATCACATTTTAAGAAACAGTAGTCTACAATATTATTTGCTATATTTTAAACAATTGTTTTTTCTTGATTATATTTCTTACGGTACTTTTGTATTGACCACACCTTACAAAATAACATATGCCCAATCATTTGTGACCTTCTAAACACTTTCCTGATTCTGTTACAGTGAAATTCTGATTCACATTGGTCAGTAACTGTAGCTAAGCACTGCGCTGAATATTGAGAGAACTTATTCAGTCATAATAATCTTATATATTCCTTGAAACATTATTTAATACATTGACATCGTCTTAAAGTTAGTTGTCAAATATCGGTAATATACAGAAATAACATTGGATATTATTGTTATCGAATAAATTTATGTTTCTACTTTTATAAACATATTCACAGAGAAAAAAAAAACTAGTTCAACTTGTTTTTCCTATGCATTTGTTTTCTAAAGATCAAACTATGTTCAACATACGTATTTAAAAGTTAATAGACAAAGTTGATTATTTTTTATTTTTATTATATTTGTTGTCTTACTTCTAATTGCCAAATATCATTGATTCGCACAGGAAAATAAAAAATTCCGTCGCTCAGAACTAAACCAATTAATTGTTAAAAAATTTGAACTAAATACGGAACTTGAAAGTAGAAAAAAAAAATAATGAAAGTAGACCATTTTTATTTATTATTCTAGTTTAGTTTCTTATTTTAAATCATGTATAATGTGTACTTTCTAAGTTAAAGATGATTTATAAATATATTAATACAAGAAAAAATATATTGCACTAAAATAAAATTTTCAGTTCTGTCTGTTAACTTTTAAATATGAAGTTTCATTAAACTATCTTTACTCGGTTTTGAATTATTAAGCATATACAGCCATCATCCACAGAGACATCATTGAGAAAATAGTCAAAACTTATTCAAAGAACCACAAAACGTATATTTAAATATTAAAATCTCACAACAGATTTTTTTCATGACTCCAATACTTCGTTCCACTGTGTATAAGAAAGCAAAAAAAAGAATAAAATATACGTATTGGAATGTCTGCATTGAAGTTCTCACACTTGTATCCATTGCAAAAAAAAAATCAAAGCATTGCGTTGCATTAGAAATACTTACGCATATTGCATTTGAAATTTCTTGTACCCATATAAGCATTATTTACGATGCATTCGTTGCTTTTATGTTTATCGATCGTCTTTCAACCAATACGAACCAAACACGAGTTTTATGCGATTGTTTCGTTTTTGTTCTCAGGCTTAAGCAACGTCTCTTGTTTACAACTACGCGCTTACCTGTCAGAACATGGTGTACATGGTGAGATAACCTTCACGCAAAATGCCGATAAAAGTGTCACAATCACGACAGACCTAACCACAACACTGGAATATCCGAATCATGCGTGGACATGGTCGGTAACAGAGTTTCCCGTCGACTACACGATCTTGGATCGGCGGTGCACCGATTTAGGCAAAGAACTAACGAAACTAGATGACTTTTTAGGTTATCTAATCCTACCGGACAACAACACGGCCGAAGTGACAACTGCAGAACTTCAGATGACAGGAGACAATGGCTTGTACGGCAAGGCACTCTTGTTGAAGAACGTCGAGACACGTAGACGCGCATGCGCATCGTTGATTATTGTTGACAAGACAGTTGAGAAGAGCGCTGTTGCCAAGTTTAATTCACCGGTAGCGGGTAACGTTCATTTTCGTTGGATTCTGACGAAAAACAATCAAAGTGACATGTTGATCAGCACGGATTTGTATCATACGAGGAATGTGGAAAATTTTGACAATAAAGTCGAACATACTGAACATCATTGGAAGTTATTCGTTACGGATATTCTAGAATCTGATAATGACAGTTCGGACAATTGTAATATACTGCAGTTGGTCTTTGATCCGTCCACTGCTGGCAAAGGCAAGGGAATGGGCGATGTGGACTCTCGGCTGGGCAAAGTGAAGATCAGCACTGATTATAACAAGTACAAGTTCAAACATTTGTACCGGGATCATGAACTGATTCTGTTACCGAGTGATCTGACCGGACCTCAGCGGCGATTGTATTTGGTGATATTCGAACGGAAGCATTCAGATGCGTTTTTGGCGTGCGCGAAGATCAGATATGATCATCCAATCAATGCGAAGTAAGCGAAATGTTTCAGAAATACCCGATTAGGTTTAATTCCTGAATCAAATGATGATCTAAATTTGTTTTGGCTCTAGAATTAGAAGCAGATGATGCTCTGTGATTCGTTTGAAATAATTGACAAAAAAATTGTTTGTTTTTGGTCCTAGCAAGGGTTTTAATTCTAGAATCATTGATTCTCGAATTAAACCTCGTCTGAACAGCCACCCATGGATGTATTTTGTTAACACATACATACATACATAACATCACGCCTTTCCCTACAATCACTCAAAAAAATTAATATTATATAGAAAACTGCCTTTCATTCCTTATTTTCTAACAATAGCTCGCCAAATACTCCTATCCATACATAACTGTCTCGCCTCGTTAATATCCATACACCTTGTCATACATTTCTGCTTATAATTTTACGTTCACTCAAAACATTTTCTATCATATTCATCCATTTATTCCTCGGTCTTCCTCGCATTCGTGTTCCACCCATATAAATCTTCTCAGTCAATCTATCATTTGACATTCTTTCCACATGTCCAAACCAACGCAGCTGACTTGAAGCCACTCTTTTCACAACATTTTCACATTCATCATACACTACTTTATTCCTAATACGGTCTCTTCTATTAACACATATTGCCTTATTATTGTTTACAGAGTAATTATACAATCCGGTGGTATTAAGGGCAATGTAACACTCACGCAAAATACACGATTTGAACCGACATTTTTGAATTTCAACCTGACTACTGCACGCGGTGACATCGAGACTAAACTCGTGTACAGTTCGTCTGTTTCCGGTTATAAGATTCACGAACTTCCGGTCATGCCCGCCAAGACGGCGGAACAGACAGACAATGCATGTTTGAGTACGAAATATGTTTACAATCCGTTGAAACAGGATATTAATCAGTCACCACCGAATGGTAAGCGAATGAAATAATTTTATTATTAAAGTATAAAATAGTTTTCTCTTCTACTGTTATTATTATTAAACGTATCCCGTAAGGTTTTTTTGGGGGGGGGGGGTGGAATTTCGGTGCTCCTATTTGGCGCCTTTTTTTTCTTTCATACATTTAAAATCTTCTATAGCACACTAGGTTTAAGAAATACCCTGGTTATCTGTAAGAAGTTCCGCATGCTCTTCACAATTTTAGAATTACTGTCTTCATGAATGCGCATTATATCGAATCATTTTAAAGTTGGCGCTTTTTTGGGGAAGTACAAGAAAAACCACACCATGGTTAATCAGCATTAATCAGGATAGCGTTTAGCCACTAAAGGCTATTATATTTATAAATATTTCTACATATTTGTTTGTTTTTTATTATAAAATTCTTAGGTTTCGGAACACAAGAACAGTATCCAGTGGGTGATTTGACGGGTAAACTGCTCGGAAGAAATAACGTTACTGATTTGATACCTGGCAGTGTGGAATTGAAGGGAAGATATTGGGACTTGTATCTGCCATTGCAAGGCCAATACTCCATATTACATCGATCTCTTGTGATCTACAAGTAAGTACAAAAATAACCTAATCAGCGTTGAGAATATGCGTTTCTATAAAACAAACGGTAATCAAAACAATATTCAACGAAGTAATTTTAACAACAGGCCATTTTGTATAAATTGATCCATCATTTCTGGTTTTAGGAATATGAAAGCTAATCTTCCTTCAGGAGTTATTGTTCTCCAACGGAATACATGCCAATTCCCATCATATTTTCCCCATTTGTTCCTCTTGTACTTTATAGATATCAGTAGATTTACACTTTTTATTGACAGGAACACACAATACGGTGGTGAAATCATATCCGAACCGTGGATCTGTGGTGGCGTAGTCTTGTACGAAGCGAACTTCATGTATCAGAAACCGATATTCACGGCGGAAGTACTGTTTCGGTATCCGGTTGTGGGGAAGATCTACTTCAGGCAAGCCAAGGACGAACCGTACGCTGACACGACAGTGTTAGTGGATTATATAGTCCATGCTGATGGAGCGAACATTAACAACACCAAGGAACACCGTTGGGCCATCCATGAGCTTCCACCTGGAAAGGACTTTTACAACTGGACGGCTAGATGTTTGAGTGCTGGCAGTGTTTACAATACGTATAAGGTAACATCAAATTCCCCTGAAAAGATCTTTTCAAAGTCCTGCAATTCTTCATCTTCGTTGGAAATTAAGTGAGAGAACAACATCAACTTACTCCTTCGAGATTTAATTCGAGAATCAATGATTCTAGTCTCTGGACTCTAGCGTCTTGTAAACGATGCTCAGTTTAAAGTCTAGAATCATCTGATCTAGTCCGAGCAACCTGGTCATTTGAATGAAGGTTTTTCTCCTCACAGGTAGATTTCACCAATCAAACGGAACCGGAAGTCTGTCATATGGGAGCATTAGGACTGTGTCGTGTGGGTGATTTGTCTGGACGACATGACACACTGGAAATAGCTGGAAAGAAAGCGGATAGTGCGAAGATATCAAGGAAGATCTTCACCGATCCATCGTTACCATTGATGGGACCACATGGAATTCTCGGGAAATCATTCGTTCTCTATGACGATCATGGACCAGTCGCCCGAGGAGAGAGATTGGCGTGTTCCAGGTAAATATAAATATATCTTCCAGCATTCCATGATTCTAAATAATACTATGTTCTTTTGAAATTTGTTTCTGAAACTTCCAAACCGTTAGTTTAATTGAATCAACGAGAAGCGTTGATTTAAAACAGAAAACAGTTCAGACAACGTTTAATACGAGAATCATCGATTCTCTTAATAAGTGGTCAATAGTAAAATATGTTACACATTTTTCTTGCAGAATTGGTGGAGTTTATCGAAGAAAAGCGGTAGTAAAGGACTGGTTTCCCAACGGCGATGAACTATCGGTGAAGGGAAAAATAGAATTCTACCAACAAACCGAATATGACATAACGAATGTTGAAGTGGATTTGGAGGGACTTGTTGAAAATAGCGGTTACCATGTACATATTGTAAGTATTAGAATAGTTAATCTCTTGAAATTCCTTCGTTGGAAACAATTATTATTTATTGGAACAAGTGGTATACCCTCTTGTCAAGCAACATGAAGATTTTATGAATATTTTACAACATCCTTGTTTGCCATCCAAGATTTCCAACAATGTATGACATTATCCATGAATATGTTCTGTTCAGACGCCTGTTGAAGCCGACTTGGAGTTCCCCTGTGAAGGTACAACATTGTACGACCACTGGAACCCTCTCCATGTGGATCCAGCCTCTTCTCCACGGACATACCACGGTACACCTGATCAGTACGAGATGGGTGATTTGAGTGGCAAGTTTGGTACACTCGATAACGCAACCATATACCGACAAGAGTACAACGACACCATGTTACCTCTGTTTGGTCCTAGGAGTATTCTAGGAAGAAGTATTATTATTCACAAGAAGGTAAGCTGATACATTGAGGTTCAATTTTGTATCAAAACGAACAACATCGAATCAACTAGGTCATCAATTGATGTTATAATTTATTTATTTTTTCTTTCCATATAAAGAAAATCATCACTAGGCATGTACCACAATAATTAAGAGAGAGCGGGTTCATATAATTTGTTTATTCTTTGTTTCCATAGAAACAAAACCGTTGCTAGACATGTTCTACAATTAAGAGAGGGGTTCTTATAATTTGTTTATTTTTTGTTTCCAAAGAAACAAAATTATTGCTGGGCGTAGGCTACAATTAAGAGGGATGTTCATATAATTGATTTATGCTTTGTTTCCATAGCAACAAAACCGTCGATGGGCATGCTCAACAATTGAGAGAGGATACAGTCCTTCAGATGCCAGGGAATTAAGAGCTATCGCATCATTCCATAATCCAAGCGGTTATGCTTATGGATACATTAGAATGGTAAGCAACAACAGTTCGTATAAGTGTTCAATTAACATTATGTCAAATATTTAGTAATACATGTACAACACTTTACATCAACTGTTTTATAGTATTTTCTATTGTTTATATATTCTAGTACAAATCTATAATTATATTTTTAATATAACTAGTTTAAATATAAAACACTATTTTCGTTAACCATATAGTAGTTTATATTTAAATTAAATTACAAGTCTGTTTAATGACAAGTGTTGATTTTAATTCGTGTTTTACAGACACAGCTGATCCACAAAGATGGCAGCCAAAGTGATACAATTATGGAGGTTAAACTGCGTCATCCGGGGAAAAATGATCGCAATGTTGTAAGTATCTCAGCACACAACGTGTCTGCGCTGGTAATCTTATTCTAACTGAGCGGTTTGAACATTGTGTAGACATACGATCACAACTGGGCCGTCTATGTGAATCCTGTCGGAGTTGATGCTACTGTCCACGTGCAGGATACCCGTTGTGTTGCCGGTGGATACATGTGGAACCCGTTCTACACACAACTGGCAGATCCACTCAACGTAAGTTTAAATATGTTAAATCGTAGTCCATCAAAGCGCGCTTTATCTGTACTTGAATTTGACCCACAACAAACACATTTCTATTCGTTACAGCAAGAACTATACAGACAAGAATGTGGACCGGATAATCCATTACGATGTTATGTCGGTGATTTATCTGCCCGATTGGGTACGATTGATATTGGTGTGAAGCGAGCCGTATTCAGCGATTCAAACTTACCGCTCGAAGGCGCCGTAACTGCTATTGGTCGGTCTATTGTGATCTTCAGTCCGAACAAAAATTCACTGAGATACGCATGCGCAAACATCGAACCCGACTATGATATCATCAAGTACGCCAACATTGAGAAACCACCGCGATTTGTGATGTAAGTAAATCATTTAATCAATTTATAAACACAAATAACAATTAATTACTGTCCATTTATCTAATCCAGTCGCCTTTTTAATCGGATTAGTTGATGATTGTATTATTCATAACCTTCTCGCTTAAAACAGTACACTCTACTATCAAAGCTAACTTTAGGTTAATTTTTTGACAAGTGACAGCTATTCAATGCAACTAGCGCCAAAACGACAACAGTGGCCGTAACTGTCAGTACAAAATTTCCACTGTTATATCGTTTATTATGCAGGCCGGTAAAGTACACTGTTATCAAAAGCATGGTAATATTATTGTGTGACATTGAATACATAACAACGTTTTTAAACAAATTATTGTTTTGACTTTGTTCATAAACAGTTTATAAAGTGTTTTATTTTGTCAGGGCTCAATTCATCGAGGATGTACAGGGTGTTATGGGCATTCCCGAGTGGATGTTGTCGGTGGATTCCCGTAAAACACGGACACTACACCATGGAGCCTGTGTACAATTCTTACTACATTTTAAGGTAAGCACATATGTTAAACTGCATTTTACATCTGTCAAATTTTCATCAAACAAACGTCAAATTCATGTTTCCTTCACGGACCGTGGACTAATGTGAAATACTTCAAATTGTCATTGTTTCGATTCATGAAGAGCATTGATAACGCGTTTGAAGCATTGTCTGTTTTGTTTTTCAAGGCCAGAATGGTCAAATTAAAACGATTTCCAAGGATTTAAATCAGAAATATAACATAAACTTTTGATGATTTTATTATTGACATTTTAACAGAATCTAAATATTACATAAATGTTAGGTTAGTCTAGGTTTCATTCCCAACCAAATACCATTCTCAGCTGTCAAATTGAACGATTTTTTGCTGAATTTCACTGGTATTTGTGTCTTTTCCACGGCGGTAAATTCAAATTTCGACAGTAGATGAACGAATAAGATTTTAATTTCCAATAACGCAAATCGGCTACCTGTTAATACAAATATATTATGCAAAAGAAATATTAGGACACAGGGGGGAAACATAACCTATACAATTGCGAGGTCCAAGGCCAAATGGCATATAACTGCCCGGAATCATGTTACGTTTATTTGTATCACTGAATCTTTCCGGATCAAACTTATTCGGATTCGGAAAATAGTTCTCATCCCTATGAATCGGATATATCGGTATTAATACATTGACACCTTGCTCAATAGTTAACGGCGGTCCATTGTCATTTGGTGTCTTGATTGTATATGGTCTGTCAGCAATGCGATCTGTCATAATAGCAGGCGGCCATTTTCGTAACGTTTCTAAAATGACAGACATGTTAAACATATTTGTCTGCAGTTCATACTAACGACACTATTTCTCACTGAGGTTTAATTCGAGAATCTATGATTCTAGAATTAAACCATGTTCCTAAGACGCAATAAACAAATTATTTGTCTTGTCAATCATTTCATACAGAATCAACTGATTCGAGGCCTTAGAAACTAATCTTGCCGTAATTCTAGAATGAAAACAAATCGCGAATCATTTGATTCTCGAATTAAACCTCGTCTTACCAACTTGGCATTAGTTAGCGCTCTTAGTATTGAACTGGGTGTAACTATCATTGTTTTACATTACTACTTACCTGAAATTACCATATCTAAATACTTCATTTTCAGTACATTCTCATAATCTATCACTCCTTCGCTCACAACTTCGTCTATTTCTTTCTGTAACCTCTTCTGCACTTCTGGGTTAACTGCTAACTCATATGCGGTGAAACTCATGACAGTAGAGCCAGTGTCATATCCGGCAAAGAAGAAAATAAATGCTTGTGCGACTATGTCTTCATTAGTTAGTACTGTGAAATAATTGTATTGAACGATACCAATTTACAGCGAACCTCGACATAATAGATTTCGAATTTAACAGAAAAAATATCCAGTTAATTTAACATTAGTCCATTAAATCGAGGTTTAATTGTAATTAAAATATTCTTACTTCGTTTATACACTGATTTAGCAATCCTGCTTTCTTCGGCTGTAGAAAAACCAACATCTTCAGAAACGGTTTCATGGTTCAAGTTACCGTTTTGTGCTTGCATTAGTAAATGTATCATATCCGGTCGAACAATGCCTTTTTCTTTGCGAATTTTCACTGTATTTATGATCAAATCCGAGAAGAAACGAGCAATGGACTTTCGTATCAGTGTGATGCCTAAATACTACAATGTATATTCAGTATATTACTACATATTAGTATGCACTGATGAGAGTACCTTCATAAGACTCGGTATTAGCATTAAACCAGTAATTTTAAGAGTAGCCAGCGTCCCAAAATTAGTTGACTCTTTTCCAGCCATGTAAAATTCGTTTTCTTTGTGTTTTAACGAATCACACTGAATGCCAAATGCAACAGTAGCAATAACATCGTTTGTGTACCGTGTGAACACACCTTTCATTTCAACAGTTACCATTCCATCATCTTTCTGTGCTTCGTTGAGGAAATAATCAGTGAATTGTGTAGCACATTCTGTTATCAGTGAGAACATGGTTCGCATTTTGCTGCTTGTAAACGCTGGCGATAAAGTCGAACGCATGTCTTTCCATTTTTGCCCTTCAAATAACATACAGTAGAATCCACGTATAGTGAACCCGCATATAGTAGAAACTCGCATATAATAAACGTATCACCGGAGTCAGAATTAAATTTATAAAATACTAGATACTTTCCAAATAGTGTACACTCTATTATAGGGAACCAAATTCCTAGTCCCTTCAAGTTCGCAATAAGCGGATTCCGCTGTATTTATAATTAGTATCTAAGGCCCCCCTTTCAGCAGTTTAAAACGCTACTTATTATAAATCAATACATGCATTGACCATATACAAAATATTTCAGTTATTTATAAGTGCTAACAGCTGTTAATAAGTTTAATTATTACTTCCCCAGACGGGAAGGTATAGAACTAATTTTGTATATACCGTTGACCATTCTGAAAAGTTATAAGAGTTTCTTTAGACTACTTCTTGAGATATTGTAAGTTATAGAAGAAAGCAAGACTCTTATTTTCCATAATAAAAAAAAACAAAACTTGTTTTCACAGGAACCTTTTAATGATGCTAGATTTTTTCCAAGTAAAGGTTCCATTTCTTCCGTAAATATCACACGATGATTCATGAAACTGTCAAAATCTTTGATCGTCACTTGTTTTATCAGTTCCGGATCACGTAACATCAAAAATGGTGTTACGAATTGATGTATCCCAATATATCTGCAAAATGTCATTCTAATATAACGTACAATTTTATTTATTTGACATATGATCTCGATTACGAGTGTAACAGTGTACACCGTTATCGAGAACGTCATGATTTAACACTATATACTTTGCGTTGGGGAACATTTTGTAAAGAACTTCGAGATCTTCTTGAAATGACCTTGTACGAAACAGAGTTCCCGTAAGATTTCCCAGTAATGGCCAAGATCTGGCATGGGTAACATTACGATCTCGCCAGTAATTAACGTTTTTATAAATATGAAAACAAGCGAATGTGATAAATATAACCAATAGTATTGGCCACAGCATTTTCTGAAAGAAAAATACGTAAATTTTTCAATAAATAAACAAAACTAAGTATGTATATTATTATTGTTAGGCATGAGAGCTGCATTCGGCCGAATGTATTGAAATATCTGTGCAAATAAAACTTACTCTTTGATTCGTTTATCAACACGTCTACTTGTGCAGTCACACTCACAACGACTGATTGAAGGCCAAAGTATTATGTATTCATTTAGCCAATTTGAAAGATTAAAACATATATTCATCTCCACGGATGCACCGAGCATAGTGCATTACTTTTAAGTGTTTGATTTCGAAAGCTTATGCTTTTTTATTACTTTCAATTATTATTACAATATTGTTTTTAAGGTTATATAATAAATTAAATATTTTCTAAAATATGCCCTTGTATTTTAACCAATCCCCCTAAAAAAAAATCAGCGGGCGCCCATATTTATCTCACTATCTTTTATTGTTCAATAAATAGTACATTATTTATAACCTCTATTTGTCATTATTATTAATTACGATAAATAAGCGTTACTGATTAATTTAATTTTTTGTGTTTTTAATCACTCATATTTACAACAACGTTAGATAAAATTAGATAATCTTATCATTTAGTTCATAATTTTGACATTGGAAAGTAAATGCGAGTTCATAAATGAAAATACTGGATTTTTAATAATTATTTTACAAATATTGTCTTGGTAAATAATCACGATTGGAATTAAATTTCGTCCTTTATAAAGTCAATTCGTATGTTACATCGATTCTTCGACACACATGCTTGCAATTCATCGTCTGGTATCCGTACATCCCAGTCATTTATCGAGTTGTACTGAACATCGGGGCTTCGTGTCAACACGCCACTCTTCTGCGGGTGGCTGAGCCGGGTAACACATCTGTACTTGTACAATTGTTCACTTGGTAGCGCAAGGCGAGCATTCAAATTGAATCTCACGCCCGTCTTCCAGTACTGACAGAGTGCATTGCCAAATTCTCCAGTGATAATTGCCCACTGTTCCTCATCACTGATGGTAATAGTCCACTCCGTACCAGCTCGGTGTGTGATATCCTTGTGAGCCAGGCTATAATGCACATCCAAAGCCGGCCGTGCAATATTCTTCTTGCAAATCACACAGCGTACGATATAACTGCAAAAGTACAACTCGTGTTTGCCACACTTCTTCCCGATGTCTGTATAGTTGCAGCCTTTGCCAGTGAACCTGCACTGTCGTCTCATTGGTGCGCATATTCGACAATGCCAACCGTCCTGATCCTGGTACACAGGTTCCGTAATCGTACCGCACTTTACACACGTCAACTGAGCACTGAAACGACTCACCATTGCTTGTTTTCGGCCTTCATCTGTTTTCCGAACCATCACCGTGAATGTAGTACCGTGGAAATTGCCCAAAACTCCCAGCAAACTGTTGATACCCGTCTTGATGGCGGTGTCTTCTTGCAATGCCAGGCAACCTTGTGAAGCGACATCGCGCTGTTTGATCACTTTACTCTTCTTGTTCTCGATGACGAGATCGTATTCGTACATCGAGGCACGACTTGGATCGCCAATGAGACGCACAGAATGGTAAATACTTCGGCTGGTCGTGCACACTTTCGTCTGTACCAGGAAGAGTACATTGAATGCTGCGAGTAGAAAACTCTGCAGACTGGATTTAGCAATGCTGTGGGTAAACTTGTGCGAATTATGAATGACGTTATTCGGATGATCCGCTTTACAATGGCCCAAGAGACTGGCTCGTAGGCCGTTCCAGTCACATTTACCAGAATCAGCTATTGGACACAGATACGCTCGATATTCACAGGCTTCTTCGTGCGATTTATTGTCCTCAAACGGTACCTTGTTCTGGCATCCGTACTCTGCATATTTACATGGAAATGTCAGTAGTTTTGCTACCTCTTCGTAAGGTGTATTTCTCGTAGCTTTCTCGTCTGGTTCAAGGCAACGACCGCACAAACTGGTACCATCGTCCAATAATAAAACTGGTCCACGCGATAGGTAACCATCACAGTTGTCACACAATAACTTATTTAATACACTGACTGGAACTTCCATGTTTGCTTTCAACTTTGTACTGCACGGAATTCAATTCAGGCTGGTTGTGTATTGAGAATGATTCTTATTGCTCAAACCACAGTTATGTTATCATTATTGATTAGATAACATTTATAAGAATGATAAGTAAATGATCTAATGCCAGGTAGAAGTGATTATAGCATAACTATATTGACACAGGTTTTGCAATAAAATTTATTAAGATAAACAAAAACATTGCAATTCCAATAAGTTCTTACAATGATGTAAATTAACTAAGAGATTTGTAAGAACAAAAATTTGTAACGAGAAATATTGGATTATTATTCTTGCAATAAGAAAATCATGGTCCTCTATATGAATGTATGTAATGTTTAGCAAAAGATTTACTATTGCGAGAATCTTCATCTGTCAATAATATTGTTTGATGTTCTGTTTTAGGGACCGATAGCAAGTCGATTGGAGCAAGATTTCAGTAAGCTACTGTCAACAGGACGACTTGACTCTCCATCCCTGTATATTCCAGGGTATTATAACACTAAACGCAAAGCTAAAATATCGTACAAACAATGCGGTACACGAGATCCCAACGAGAAACGTAAGTAAACATTTATAACCTAACACTTTGTGACAGTACTTACCTACTTAGACTTACATCAAGACTTCATAATCAACCAAAATAGACTAAAAATAATAAATACATCACAAACCATAGTTAATAATCATAATACCTACTATAGAACCGCATCAAATTGAATAATAAATCCCATTAGTTAGCAAAGATAACAAGATTACTGCAATGATCTGTCAAAAATATTGAATTTCATACTGAAAGTTTCAATTCAATAAAATATTTTTTGTTACTTTTTCCGCATTAATCCAGCATTGAATTTCTTAACATATTTATTAGAAAACATGTTAATAATATTTATTTGTCTTTATTTATAGGTACAAAAAAATTCTTCAAATTATTCAGCAATGCACCAAGGGTTCGTTCCGACTATTCCGTGATTGTTACGTTAATATCATTGGTTATTTATAATTATTATTTATAGAGAATGTTGTTCTAAGAAAAAAATGTACTGTAATATATTGTACTGCAAACTTTATGAAACTAAAGTTCCTAATTTAATTATACTTGTAAGTTAAAATGTGTATAATCTAATATATCTGTGTCATCATAATACAAGTTTGATCGGTATTCAAAACTGTTATTTAACTAAGGGGGCGGGGGCAGTTTAAAATATGCCCCCTCGCAATATAAAGTATATTAAATAATAGTTTTGAATACAATTCAGTATATTCATTTTACCATTTTTCTGTACAATTGATTCATGTTATTTTAAATAAATGTATATTTAATTTTGTAGTTATTTTTTTCATTTATTTCATTTCTATATCGCGCATCTTTGCGCTGATCGACCTCCTGTCGAAGAGCTATTAGTGTTCAGAAAATAAATGTTTTGATATGTTTCATTTCCAGCATACTACTAAAGATTTGAAATATACAAAAGTGTATATGTATTAATTTATTGTGACTTATCCAGACATGGATGTCTATACCCTATCTAAATTGTTTTTAATAGCCGATGAGCCGATTAGATTTTGATCAGTTCAGTTCATTCTACCAGAGTGAGATATACTATCGGATAAAATATGAACTAAACATGTGCCGTCAGAACGGAGACAAAACTTTGACATATCGTACATTTGCATTGCTATCTACTGTAAGTAAAATAAAAAACAAGAGCATAATTGACAGACAAAAAATGCTTCAGGCGATCAGGAAGTATGATTATTGGCTGCGGTCATATAATGACTTATAATATGTATAAACAAAGATTACCTTTCAAATGTTCAAATGACGCATTCATCAAAATTAACCGTAATCGCCAATAAAAAAAAAACCTGTAAGTACAACTGTTATCTTTGTCCGCACTTAAATATATAAAATTTTGCATGAAAATAAACATTATTATTTATTTACTTTTTTTCTATATCGAATAATATTCATGATTGTCATACATTCTTATATGTCACGATACTGTATGATCTGTACAGAATTATTCATCGTGTCATACGGGCTTTAATCGAGAAGGTCGAGGTTATGTAAATAATAAACACTAAATTCTGTTTTGACATTTATCAACAGAGTAATCCAACATGACGTCTAATGCTAAAAAAACTGCTAAAGCCTGTTCTACATTATACTTTTTCCTCATATTTCGATGCTAGAAAAAAGTCATATTTTGATACTAGAAAAAATATGCGAAAAAAGTATAGTGTAGATGCCCTTCTATTTCGATGCTATACTTTTTCCATACTAGAAATGAAACTAGATCCGATCCGAGTTTCGTTCGAGTTTCATACTAGAAACATGCGCAGTAAGCGCATTCGCAGTGATACCAATACATTTTTCTGACAGCTTAAATATATTAGTGAGCGTTGGTGTAAAGATAAGTGCACAAATATTTGTTTGACTTGTATATTTTATATAGCAGCCACAGTTTATAAATTTTAACTAATTTATTTATTTTTGACATGATTTTAATATAACCTTCTTTCAATATAACTGTCAAAATATAAATTGGTTTAAGTTTAAGTTGGTACTGGTGAAAAAAGTCGAAGATAAAAACGAATATATACGAATGATCTGTTCGGATACTTTTTTCTAGTATCAAAATATGACTTTTTTCTAGCATCGAAATATGAGGAAAAAGTATAATGTAGAACAGGCTTAAGGCACACAAACCATTTTCCCATAAGAGCTAATTCTAATTAAAGTTCATCAAATCCAAAATTGAAGCCCGTTTTTTCGGCTGGATTTTGTTTAATAATTTATTTCGTACCTTTAGTCAGGTATGTATCACATCAAAATTATCATATTCGTTTTATTTTTGCTAGGGTCACGTGTTCTGAACTGCTCTATTAACAGATGAAATACAACTGTGTTTTTGTAAATGTTCATAAATGAATTTGTATATATTGTATATACTAATAGACTAAATAAATTAAAAAAAACTCAGTCTATTGATTTCAGTCTTAATATCGCACTATTTTATATAGATAGGTTGGTAACACTGTGTCACGTGTTATAACTGTTTTCATATTGGTATTACCACCACGAGCTTCTCGACACTGTCACTCGCATAACTGTCACTCAATCGAAAAGGTCGTGCTTAGCACATATTGGTAATTAATGGTAGTTGTTTCGTGTTTAAACGCAATGGATTGTTTAGCAAATATGTGTTATGTGTGCTTAGAAAAGAAAAGCAAATTAATAAATAATATTAATAGCTCATTGTCAGCGAACAAGGATATAATGCACATAATAGATTATCTTCCATTTAACCTGGTAAGTTTTGACGTTTAAGTTCACGTGTTTTTGTTGTTTTATTTTAATATTATATTTCAGGCCTGGCTGAAAACCTTGCGAATTATATTGATTTGCGAAGAATGTTGTGTACGTTTACGAGTAACTTACCAGTTTATGGAAAAATGTTTAAAAAACAGTCTACTGTTGCAAAGTTATAGAGATAAATTAAGTACCACTCCCATATCAAATACAGAGGACCAAGCAGAACTTCTTGCCAGATTAAACATAACCCATAAGGACATGAATGAAGTACAATGTGAAGTACAATCAAAAGATGAGGAAATATGTACATTTCAGTGGCAACCAAACATTGAAGAAATAGGGGATGTGTTCGTGGATTTCGAAGATTCCCTGGTTAAAGAAGGAATTATTTGTAAAAAGAAAGTAGATGACAATCAGGACAACAGTTCTACTGTAGTCACTGTCCAAACGGAAGATGTGTTCGTGAATCTGGAAGATTATTTTGTTAAAGAGGAGAATACGGTGAAACAGGAAGAAGTCGACGATACGGAAGAATATCCGACGGATAATAATTCCACTGAAAGTATGGAAAATAAATTTGACACGGAGATATCTGTAAGTGATAACGCACTTCTCACGAATGCAGACTGTGTTAGTTCCGGATTCACATGTAAACAAGCACGTGCAACAAATACGAATAATTTAAATACTGCAGCGAAAAAACCATTCAAATGTTCAATCTGTGGTAAATATTTTTCTACAAAATCGGTCTTAAATTCCCATACACAAATACACACAGACGAGAAATCGTTTAAATGTACTATATGCACAACGGGATTCACGCAAAAAGGGAATTTAGTAATTCATATGCGCTTGCATACTGGTGAGAGACCGTACACTTGTACGAGATGCAACAGATGTTTTAGTGTGAAATCGAGTTTAGTGCGTCATGTGCGAACACACACCGGGGAGAAACCATACGAATGTTCTAAATGTAACAGATGTTTCACTAACCGTTCGAATTTTGTGTCACACATGCATACACATACTGGTGAGAGGCCGTACGAATGTTCTCGATGCGAAAAATGTTTTGCTCACCCGTCGTCCTTGTGGTCTCATACGCGATTGCATACCGGTGAGAAACCATACGAATGCGCTAAATGCAAAAAACGTTTCACTCACTTGTCGACTTTGGTGACGCATATGCGTATACATAGCGGCGAGAAACCATACGAGTGTTCTAAATGTAAAAAATGTTTCAATGACCGATCGAACTTGCAGACTCATATGCGAGCGCATGCCGGTGAGACACCACACGCATGTTCTAAATGCAAAAAATGTTTCACATACCAGTCGCATTTAATTCGTCATATGCGAGTTCATATTGACAAGAAGCCATAAGAACTCTCAGAATGCTGTAAATATTTTAATAATGCATTTGACGTTTTAAAAGTATTGATAAGATCTGTTTTACACTGAGTAAAAGTGTAAACATATATACATAAGTATGTTTGTACAATTTGTAAAATATTAAATATTCGATAATATGTAACAAATATTTTATTGCTGACATATTTCATTAAATCTAAACGAATTATTTTTTTTTCTAGTAATCTATATTTGAATTTACGTGTCTCAGTATTTGGTTATTAGTTAATATATTATCTTTGATTGTATTGATAATCTGTATTTTACTAGTTCAAGAATCTATATACAGTGCACGCCGCTTATTAGAATCATGGATAATGTTATCAATCGGTTATTGTTATCACTTTCGCAAAGAACGGCCCGGACGTATACAACTACATTAAAAAAATTTCGGTTATAGTAATCATGACATCGGTTTATGTTATAAATTTTTTCTTAGGATTGTTTTCTTCCCGAGCAATTTTAAAAGCAACAGTACAATAAAGTAGTTTTTACAAAGAATCATATAGAAATTTGATTGTCTAGTTTACTGTAAACACAAATAAACTCGGACAATGCGTTTGTATGGTCTTAACTACTAAAACAAATTCAGTTTAATTCTAACCGTTTGCAATGGCTGACGTAAAAAAGAGACGTGATCTTAGCTTAAAAGAAAAACATTTTAGAACAATGATAAATTGCCGAAAATGAGTCAGTGGAATGCGGCAGTACAATTATCATAATTTATTTACTGTTTAATATTGTTTCACATATGCATTTTTAAATAATTGATAAAATTTTGTGTTTATATTTTCTTCGTTTATTGTTATCAATCGGTTATTGTTATCAAAAACCTCGAGTCCCGATGTGATCACATTAGGCGGCGTGCACTGTATAAATATTCAACAGTTTTATAGCGAAAACTGCTTTTAATTACTGACATAGAAGTTTATTAATTAATTTAAAAAAAAACATTTTATATGTAATATTTATTTCAAACTAACAATGTTGTTTATAGATGTATCAAATAAAATACTGTTAATTTTTCAGTGTATTTTTAAATATAATCCAGGACAATGTAAGCACATTTTGGTTAGTGTATTATTTCCGGTATTTATAAAATTAAACTACATTTATACATTAAGTTAATGTACATTTTACATTGTAATTATTATATTGTACATGAATGTCTAAAATTGTGCTCTTACCGGCCTGCTAATAGGCCCAGTTTAAGCGTACCGCCGCTGGCGCTAATTACCGCTGAAAAACATCTGAACAAAATACTATTTTGACAATTTAGTCCACAACAGTATTCATTCTAATACACGAATAATAAGTGATTTTGTGTACAGTTGATGAATAAACTGTGTTTTGATTATTATGGCATTATAATAATGGCATTTTAATGGTGTGTTAACAACTATCAATACAAATATTAACTTTACAAAAAATGTCTTTTGTGTATCTATATTGTAATATTTATTTTCTAGTTTTGAATGCGTGTTCAAAAATGCAGACTATAACATTTATGATCATTTATATTTTATTTAGATGTCCAATTTATCAATTAAAAGTATTACAATGATTCAAAAAGTTCTGTGTTTTGTTACAAAGGTATAAAATAATGTACAACACTAATATAACCTAACAATACTTATACATATATACCGAAATATATCATAGAATGAATTCCGACGAGTCTTCAATTCTGCTAAAGTTCATTTTAATATTGACCTTATTATTCTGCGAGTACATGTTGAAGTCAGTCTGTGAGATCTGCACATACCAGTCACACGGCCTGTTGTACCGCACTGTTAATGTACTTGTAAGTGCGTGTCCCGTATCCGGATGACAGATTGTCATCGAGCACCTGTACTTATATAATTGGGCACTCGGCAAGGGAGTGTACACCAGTAGAGAAAACTCAGAGTCATGTAGCCTGTACCAGCACAGTGCTTTGCCAAAGTCACAGTTGATGATCAAATATTGCGACTGCAGTTCAGCAGGGCTAACAGTGCACACTGTTCCGCACCTGTATGTGATAACACGATGGGCCCGAGTGTAATGTGCATCTAGAGTCGTACCCGTAATATTTCCTAGGCATATTGTACATCGGCTTTTGTACTGACAGTAATACTGTTTGTGTTTCACGCACTTGCTAGGATCATCTGAGAATGTACATGCTTTAGTTATGTTCCCACACTGATATTGCTCAGGTGCATGGTTCCTACACAGCCAACCTTCTCGATACACCGGTTCTGTCCGAATCTTACATTTATCACACTCTACGTTCGCTTCTAATGTCTGCACGAATGTTGTGTCAATTGTATTTGCAGTAGTGGTTCCCTGACTACTATTCTCTGCTGTCGAGGATTCCATCGTTCTATTCTCGGCCGAGTCTATAGTTACCGTAAAGGTGGTATCCCTGAAATCCTCCAGCATCGTTAGCAGAGCAATGATGTCTGTTTGTATGGAGCTATCATTCTGAAGCGCCAGACATCCACGGGGCGCTACGTCACGTTGCTTGGAAAATTTGCTGTCTTTATTTTGAATACACAGTGTGTATTTATAGTTGGAGGCTCGGGCAGGATCACCTATCAGCCGCACTGAGTGATATATCTTCCGACTAATCGTACAAACTTTAGTCTGAATCAAAAACAACACTCCTAATGTCCACAGAAGATAGTTATGTAAACTGAACCGTGTAATGTTGTGCGTGAACTTGAATGGATTCTCCACTACGTTGTCGGGATGGTCCTGTCGGCAGTGCTCCAGCAGTTCTGTTTGGTTGCCCGTCCACTCGCATTGACCCGAATCAGTTATGGGGCAAATGTATTTGCGGTACGGACAGGCCTCCTCGTGCGCTTCGTTTTCCACAAAAGCCACTTTACTCGAACAACCATTCTCTCGGTATCTGCACGGGAAGGTCATCAGCTTGGCCAATTCTTCGTACGCCTCGATCCGGGTGCCTTGTTCTTCTTCCGATGGCAAACACCGACCACACCGATAACTGACATTGTCCATCAGATGCACCGGTCCCCTGGCCAAATAACCATCACAGTTCTCGCACACTAACTTCTGTAGAACTTCACCGGGCACTTCCATACTGGCGGTGAATATTGGTTGCTGAAATGCAGCGTCGTTGAGATGCAGAATGTGCCGTTAAATTGGTGAGCAAACAAATGAATTTGACAGATCACGTTCTAATAGGTTACGTCCCGTCTTACTGAAATAAATATTTATCTCGAATATATTACACACAAACTAGCTCACATTGATGCAACAAAATAAAATAAATAATTAGTAATGTTTACTCTAAAACAAACTTATTATTGTACAGTACTCTGTTTACTCACCAACGCAGGAATATTTATTAAATGAAACATGATAAAACAAATACCAACTATGTCAGCCTGCACACAAAGTATCTATCTACACATCCAGCTGAAAGTCACTGTTAATTCATGGTTTTGCCCGGAGATGGCAGCAATAGTTTCGTTTTGACACCACGAAATTTCAAATATTTAGATACTCCTCGCTTAGTGAGTTACCTATTTACCGATCACAAATATATATGACAAATTTCTCACCACGGTAAAATCTCTCACAGTCTGAAACGCGGCAAATGAATGTACTTATACGCTTCTGACATGAAATATATAGAGAAGATAGTTTTAAAATTACACGGTAAACAATAGAAGTGACGTTAGGTTCCAAGTTGCTTATCTGAGAGATTCAATATTGCTCATTTTAATTCGCGGATTCCACTTTAATCTGATTGTAAAACAAACATTTCTATTTTGTTTGAAATTTTTGTATTTATCAGCCAGCGACTGAGCTCTTAATACATATCGATTACTCGTATTATAATCCACAAAAATCAATTACAAATATAGAACATACAAAATAAGATATTCTACGTTTTAAAAAAAGGATAGGGAATATATGATTAAAGGAGATCAGGGTTGCTGTGTTGCTTTTAAAAAATCATTTCAATAATTTTTTATAAATATTTTAACCTGTCAAAATTATATAAAACAACAATATTTTCTGTTGAATTCAAGTAGTAGTATAATTTATTTAAAAATTATGTTACAATTTTTCATTACAATAAATAATTTTATACACAAATGTTTCACTGGAAATTATATTAAAATACACATAGTACTTTGGGGCCTTACGACTAAAATAAGACCTCGAATTTTAAAAACAATATTAAATATCTTAGTACCATCTTATTCACTGTACCAAATAACATCTAGACATTTTCGCTAAAATTCATGTGTGAACTTTGTAAATTTATTCGTGAAAGAATTATCGCTATTTTCTACGGCCCCTCTTCTTGAGGGGTATAGCGGGCGGGCGGTGAGGAATAATACGTTTATACTGTTTAATATCGTTGTGCCCTTTCTATTATAACTTGTGCTTCTGTTTTCAGAACGAAACTGGTCGAGGTATATCCATTCAGGATATCCAGTAAAGCAAGTAATGGAGTCTTCTCAAAGAGATTCTCCTCTTCCGTACCGTAAGGCACAACTCTACGCAACTTCGTCAGGGAATCCCCGCCATTATTCACAATAACCTCGTAATAAAACATATGATCAAACTGTGGATCGCCAATGATCTGCACGGAATGGTACAGAAAATCCGACGTACGACAAATTTCATCCGAAATCAAGAACAACACATCGAATGCTTTCATCAGAAATTTACGTTTTTGCGAAACGCTTATATCGTTTTTCAGCACAAATCCATTGCTCACAATTACCTCTGGATGCTGGTGCCGGCAATGCTCGAAGAGGACACCAGAATGTCCCAACCAATCGCATGTTCCCGGTGCAGCAAATGGACAATCAGATGGTTTATAAGCGCAAGCTTCTTCGTGTTTCTTCGTGGCGGCGAATGGAACAAAACGTAGACAGCCAGCTGGTCTATAACGGCACGGAAAGCTTATCATTTTGGCCAGATCATTGTACGGTTGGTTTTCGACACAACCAGTTACGGGACAACGCCCACAAACGGTGGAACCATTTTCGGTCAACGAAAGCGGCTCCTCATTAAGATATTCACCACACTTCACACACTTCAAATCATCGATGATAATGCTGGATTCTGCCATTATAACGATGATTTGAACACTAATAATTAACCTTCATAACACTGAACCTTTCCCTGCAAAAAAACAATTACTCACAGCACGTAAGAAAACAAAACTGTCAAGCTGTTTACAATAAAGGTAGTAACCTAGCAACAGATAGAATTAGAACAAAATCTAGTTGTATTGTAGTGCAAAACAAATTTTGAGTGATATTCTGACGTGACCCAGTTTTATATTATGAAGGTTAATTAACGTATAATTTATTTACACATAACGCTGACACTGTACTTTGAAATATGTATCACAAATTATTGAGCACGTCACACGAAATGTTGATATTTGTTGCATATTTTAACAAAACACAGCTTGAAAGGTAAACATCGCGTCTTGATCGTGTCGATATTCGACAAGTACGCAGCAGTTGTTCAATACAGCATGGCATACAAAACCAGTGTTGCCAAATCTAAATTGTAATATTGCTTGCGCCCAGTACCATAGATAAATAATATAATGCATAAATTATAATCTATGGTAATATTTAACATATGTTTCACAATCTAAATACAAATTTAATATTGGAAAAACAAAGTCCTCATTCAAATTGTCGGATTTAGTTTTAGTTTTATAAAACTGGCAACTGCCATTTTAGTAGAATTATTCTGATGAATTTTCCCTTTCTCTTAACAAATACTGAATTTTCAGGTACTGCAGATAATTTCTATTAGAGAGTTTACTGAAAATTTTAATTAGAGATAATACATACTTACAATCAACATTTTAGAAAACCTTTAAAATTGCAAGAAATATATTGAAACTGCAACATTAGATGGCACTGGAGGACATGAATAATTACAACTCGCATGTGATGTAAGATGTATGCGGGGATATAACACCCTGCGATGCCATTGGTGGGCATACTTACCTGGCGTAGGGGTTACCGTGATCAACAAGGCGGTTCCCCCAGGATGAGGCTCTCCCATTGCACTACGGCTGAGCTGATCCCTGCGATTATCCCTAATGCGGATAACTCGGGCGCGTAATTTTTGGTAGTCGGGACTGCGTACGCGCTGTCCCGGTCCTGAAATAATTCAAACATAGCCAACTAAACTACAGTTAAATTATTTAACTTGTTACTTTTCAAATACGTGTATAATTGTGATACATTTTATAACATGTGCGAGAAATGTTATTTAATTGACTAAAATATTAAATCTGATAACAAATTCAGGAGGGCAAACTAAAATTTATTTATTTTTCGTCAAATTTATTAAATTTAATAAAGTGCGTTTTATATCTATTAAATTTTCATAAAACAAGCGTCAAATTCATGATTCCGTGTGAAATTTATTTGTTTATGTTTTAATCCTTAACTTAAAAAAAAAGCTTTGGACGTATTATCCATTTCAATGATAAAAACTTAGTAATTTTTTAGGGACATTTAGATTTGATTCGAATGTTTTGTTTGGTTAAGATTTCGATATGCAAATGTTCTGTCAAAAAAATAATAAAACATAACCTGCAGTATATCTACGTCCATATACATAGGTACAAACTAATATTCTTTATATGTTTGTTCTTTGTGCTATAATTGAGTGGACCAAAGAATCGACAAGTTCTCATAACACTGTATGAAACTCATAATTGTTTGTATAACATACTGTCAAAAATGTATAGCAACAGAAATATACTTTACTTTTTACTATAACAGCAGATTTTGCTGTATTTATTGCATGTGTTTTGTTTTTCTTATACACTGTTCATTTCTCATTATTACAATTTTTTACACTTTAATACAAATATTCCCAATAATATGATCCAAGAAAGGCATTGCAAACATAACAAATCACGGGTGTTACTAGATGATTATGTTATAATCATCGTCATAAATAGCAATTATATATCATCAAACTTATGTTATTGTTTTATTATTTGTTTACATATTCACAACATTTTGATTTCCTGACATTTTATTTATTGGAATCCGATTTTTTTTTCTCTTATTTTATAAATTATTTGTTCCCCAATGAAGCCTAGAACTGCGGACAGAAGTCCAATCAGTAAAATCAGAAATGCTCCCTGCAAATGTTCCAAAGTTAACTTGGAATTCCGTTCCTGTGGATGTTTTTTACTGAACAATTTCATCTGTTGGATGAACTCTTTGTACATATAGTCCTTGTGCCATTTTGGTATAAAACCAGCACCGTGAATGCGTAATATCAACGAGTTCAGTCGATCCCTGAAGGGAAATCCTTTGGTCATGTACATTTCTGCAGGAAACACCATATACTCTTTCGGGAAACAGTAGACCTTCGACTGAGAATCATTGTCCAGGTAGCTCATCACCTGATACTTGGCATGAGCCCTTAAAGTAAGCAGTGCAAAGTCTCGTTCATTAGCAATACGACGCAGGCACGCGTCCAAATCAAAACATGGCTGCCAGTCACGAAGTACAAGGCGAACTTGCCAATCATCTGTGTTAGCGAAGTATCGTTTCAGTGCTGGTCCAGCAGCCCATTGAATTCCACCCGTAATCACTTCTTCCAACGTATTCAGCTGCGCCTCGTACGAGGGATTCAACAGAACACTGATTAATTTTGCCTGGTAAGCCGCAACGAAATTTATACCAAAGAACATCCACATGAAGAAGACAATGCGACCGGAAAACTTCGCTGGCGTCTTGGAACAAGACACAGCTAAATATATCGAGAACAGAAACTTTAAACTATCATGGAACGTTACATACGAAGTTGTATCTTTGGGTTGCACGTTAGAGAAGTACCAGATGATACCAGTAACTAGGATATAAGTTACAAACAATGATAACCAGGTTTGGTATTTAAATATATCAATCAAGTTTCTCCATCTTGATGCCAGCTGAGCTCGGGGAACACACCATGTGAGCGCGTCGTGATATAAACTGGTTGTGAAATCACAAAATATATGTCGTTCTATCATTGGTCCGTACGCGCCGAAACACAAATCAATTTCTTTCAACACGATCGCTCTTATATTCCCTGTCGTGTTGCCATCCATGGTGGCCATGCCAAAGTTTTCACGTTTCGTTGATGACGTCAGCTGCGTGTTGATGTTCATATGTTTGGCGACAGATTTAAATATATTTAGTTCAACGCCTTGGGTTATATTCAGAACCTTGTTGTCTATGACGATGCCATCTTCTGGTGGCATTACGAAAGGGGTCGAGATAATAACGCGTGCACGGACTAGACAATTGTTTACCACATCGGGAACCTTCGGTGGAAACAGATCTACATTTTCCCTGAACTTTCCATACTCACAAACATCAACAATCCGAGCTTTAAAGTTCGAGCCGCAGAATCCATTTTCATAAGGAAACCAGGAATATATTTCCTGAATACTTTGATTATCTCTTGAAGGCATTATGATAAGTGCATTGATTATATAATTGTTCCACAGAAGATGAACTGTTTGATCTAAACTCTGCACAGAATGATTCCTCATGATGAAGACATATCGTGCTCGTGCATTCTATAGATTCAAATTAGCAAACTGGTAGTTGTAGGAGATAAACTCCTCTAGACTCTCTGCAACTACAATAGCAAAACGTCGTTCAGTATCATTATAATTCACTTTAAATTTTATAAAATCTCGTAACGTTTTCAAATGATCTGGTGATTGATATACTAGTGAAAGAAGTTGATCATCTCGTGAACTGTTTATCAAAAACAAGTTTATATTTGGACTGTCCGTTGTGAAATACGTATTTGCAATTGCCAAAGTACATTTAGCAATAGATTCATGTGCATTATTAGTTACTGCTGTCATTGCAGATATTCTATTAAATAGTAATAATATGAGTACACTATACACTAGGACCGACATGTTACTGCGTGTCACCTGCTGCTTGTAAACAAGAATAAATAACTGCTAAGCGATATCGCAATATCGGGATCAAAACGACCAAACTTCGAATTAATAATTGAAAACTAGTCCGTTAAAATCGATTTTTATTAAATATTTCATGTTTTTTTTATTATTATTTAAATTGTGTTATCGTTGATCTGTACATTTAAGTACAGTACAACAAACTAATTTACAGTGGCGAGCAAAACCGTTCGGATGTTTGTCACTTTTGCACTTCAGATGTTGTAAAATTCTTAACGTAAGTCAAACACTACCAAATTTTTAGTGTTAATTCCTTTTTTATTGTAGAACAAAACACGAATACATGCAAAACCTCGATAACATTACAGAAAACAGAAATACTAAACAAACAAACAAAATCATTCAATACAGTTTTGCTCGTAACAAAATATATGTTTTTTAGCCAAAATTTGTATTATTTTATCCACGGGCATTTATCTTTAATGGCATTTTTCACACGTCTCGACCTACTTTCAATTAAATTTTCTATGATTTTCTTTGAAATGCTCCTCCATTCGATTTGAACTCTGCTCCATAGCTCATCCACGTTACCAGGTGCTGTCGGGTAAACTGTAAACCCCGGTACTGTAAACTATGGTATTTGCTATACTTCTCTGGAGAATCCCCCTAAATAACATTCGCTTCTCAGATCAGTGGTAGCTAGTAGAATATTGCAGTTTGCTCATGTTACATGATTTGAGACAAAAATTAATACAAATTAACCTGCCATAAATAACCTTTTATATGTACCATTCCATTACATAATACACGTATACATAATATCATGTAATAGGTACATGTATTTTTTTGTTTTTTATTGTAGATTTTCTTCAGGCAATTGTACATCTTAAGAAGGAAAAATGTTGAATCCAAATTGATTGGAATAAATGACTATAGTTCAAGGTGTTGTGAACTGTTTATTTCAAAACTTAATCATAAAGATGATAACAGATATGCGACGTTTCGACCATATGGTTTTTGGCCATTTTTTAAGCAAATAACAGAATTCTAGTTCAAAGCAACTAGTTTGAACTGGAATACATGGAGTATTTGCATTGTCAAACTTTTATATTAGTTTTTTTTTATATAGAATTTATTACATTTATTTTACATATCTTTATAATACATATACATAGTTATACAATAAAGTATGAAAACAAAATTCCGAATTTTACATCTTATGACTTGCTTATCGTAATACCTATTAATTTTACGTGTTGGCTTAGAAACCAATCTTCTAATTTCTGATATGCACTGTATCTTTTTTATAAATTTTTTTATAAAGAAAGAAAATTTTTGAATTGAAAAAAATTGCACTACGGCTGAGCTGATCCTTGTGATTATCCCTAATGCGGATAACTCGGGCAAGTAATTTTCGGTAGTCGAGACTGCGCATGCGCTGTCCCGACCCTGAAATAATTCGAACATAGCTAACTAAACTACAGTTAAACTGTTTTGAC
Organism: Carabus problematicus; assembly: GCA_963422195.1. Lineage (NCBI taxonomy): Eukaryota > Metazoa > Arthropoda > Insecta > Coleoptera > Carabidae > Carabus > Carabus problematicus. The sequence goes on from OY728578.1 coordinate 2,229,985, forward strand.
TCTTTACTGTTCAAATACATATTGACTTTTAGTCAATTTAGTATAATTATGATACATTTTATAACATGTACGAGAAATGTCATTTAATTGACTAAAATATTGAATTTCCAATAAAAGTAACACAGGTGCGTACCGAGTTGATAACAAATTCAGGGGGGCACACTTATATTTATTTATTTTTTGTCAGATTTATTAAATTTAATAAAGAACGTTTTATATCTATTAAATTTTCATAAAACAAGCATCAAATTCATGATTCCGTTAATGCCCATAGACCTATGTGAAATACTTCAAATTTATTTGTTTTTGTTTTAATCCTTAACTGAAAAAAATATGGGACGTATTGTCAGTTTTTTCAAGATCAGCAATGATAAAAACTTAGTAATTTTTAGGGACATTTTGATTTGCTTAAATGTTTTGTTTTGTTAAGATTTCAATATGCAAATGTTCTGTCAAAAACATAATAAAACATAACCTGCAGTATATCTACTCGTACAACAAACTAATATGTACAGTGGCGAGCAAAATCGTTCGGATGTTTGTCACTTTTGTACTTCAGATGCTGTAAAATTCTTAACGTAAGTCCAAACACTACCAAATTTTTAGTGTTAATTCCTTTTTTATTGTAGAACAAAACACGAATACATGCAAAAACTCGATAACATTACAGAAAAGAGAAATACTAAACAAACAAACAAAATCATTCAATACAGTTTTGCTCGTAACAAAATATATGTTTTTCTAGCCAAAATTTGCATTATTTTATCCACGGGCATTTATCTTTAATGGCATTTTTCACACGTCTCGACCTACTTTCAATTAAATTTTCTATGATTTTCTTTGAAATGCTCCTCCATTCGATTTGAACTCTGCTCCATAGCTCATCCACGTTACCAGGTGCTGTCGGGTAAACTGTAAACCCCGGTACTGTAAACTATGGTATTTGCGATACTTCTCTGGAGGATCCCCCTAAATATGTGGATTTCATTTTGCTGCCTAAGTATGTAAACATTCGCGTCTCAGATCAGTGGTAGCTAGTAGAATATTGCAGTTTGCTCATGTTACATGATTTGAGACAAAAATTAGTACAAATTAACCTGCCATAAATAACCTTTTATATGTACCAGCCCATTACACAATACACGTATACATAATATCATGTAATAGGTACATGTATTTTTTTGTATATTTTCTTCAGTCAATTGTAGATCTTAAAAAGGAAACAATATTGAATCCAAATTGATTGGAATAAATGACTATAGTTCCAAGTGTTGTGAACTGTTTATTTCAACAAAACTTAATCACAAAGATGATAACAGATATGCGACGTTTCGACCATATGGTTTTTGGCCATTTTTAAGCAAATAAAAAAATTCTAGTTCAAAGAAACTAGTTTGAACTGGAATACATGGAGTTTTTGCATTGTCCAACTTTTATATTGTTTTTTTTTTTTATATAGAATTTATTACATTTATTTTACATATCTTTATAATACATATACATAGTTATACAATAAAGTATGAAAACAAATTTCCGAATTTGACATCTTATGACTTGCTTATCGTAATACCTATTAATTTTACATGTTGGGTTAGAAACCAATCTTCTAATTTCTCATATGCACTGTATCTTTTTTATAAATTTTTTTATAAAGAAAAGAAATTTTTGAATTGAAAAAAATTGCACTACGGCTGAGCTGATTCCTGTGATTATCCCTAATGCGGATAACTCGGGCAAGTAATTTTTGGTAGTCGGGACTGCGTACTCGCTGTCCCGACCCTGAAATAATTCAAACATAGCTAACTTAACTACAGTTAAACTGTTTTGACTCGTTACTATTCAAAAACATATTGACTTTTAGTCAATTTAGTATAATTATGATACATTTTATAATATGTACGAGAAATGTCATTTAATTGACTAAAATATTGAATTTCCAATAAAAGTAACACAGGTGCGTAGCGAGTTGATAACAAATTCAGGGGCACACTTAAATTTATTTATTTTTTGTCAAATTTATTAAATTTAATCGCAATAAAGTGCCCATAGACCTATGTGAAATACTTCAAATTTATTTGTTTTTGTTTTAATCCTTAACTGAAAAAAATATGGGACGTATTGTCAGTTTTTTCAAGGTCAGCAATGATAAAAAAATTTTTAGGGACATTTTGATTTGCTTAAATGTTTTGTTTTGTTAAGATTTCAATATGCAAATGTTCTGTCAAAAACATAATAAAACATAACCTGCATTATATCTACGTTCATATAGGTACAAATTAATATTCTTTATATGTTTGTTCTTTGTGCTATAATTGAGTGGAACAAAGAATCGACAAAATTTCTCATAACAGTGTATGAAACTCACAATTGTTTATATAATATACCGTCAAATATGTACAGCAACAGAAATATACTTTACTGCTTACTATATCAGCAGTTTCTGCTGTAATTATTGCGTGTGTTTTTTTTCCTGATATACTGTTCATTTTTCATTCTTGCTATTTTGTACACTTTAATACAAATATTAAAGGGACTCAATAATGGCATTGCAAACATAACAAAAGAAAAGTTGTATGCACTACGAGTGTTACTAGATGATTAGGTTTATTCCAACCACGCGAAGAACAGTAACAAAATGGTGCTGCTCATGCGCATTAGCTAAAATGTGTTCCAATCGAGACATTACTGTCCTTGGATGATTCCCGTTGTCGTTCCAACAAGTATGGAATCGATTCCGGAACGGTTTCGGAATCGTAATTTCGGTACCGCGTGAAAACCTAGTATCATTGGAACTGGTTAGAACTGTCATGCGCATTGTAAATTATGTTAGCTGTTTGACGTTTGGAATGGTGATACTAGTTAACTATTTGAAATGAAACACGAGTGATGAAGAAGATGTATAAGATATTTCTGAAAATGATGAAGATTTAGAAGTTGTGTTAAATCAACCAAGAATGAAAAACAAAAATTATTATTATTTGTAGTTATTTGTAAATACTAAACACTAAATTATATTTCATTTATTGGAATCTGATTTTTTCTCTTATTTTGTAAATTATTTGTTCCCCCATAAAACCAAGAACAGCTGACAGAAGTCCAATCAGTACAATCAGAAATGCTCCTTGTAAATGTTCCAACGTTAACCTGGCATTCCGCTCTTGTGGATGTTTTTCCCTGAACAATTTCATCTGATGGATGAACTCCTTGTACATATAGTCCCTGTGCCATTTTGGTATAAAACCAGCATTCTGCACTCGCATTATCAACGTGTTCAGTCGATCCCTAAAGGGAAATCCTTTGGTCATGTACATTTCTGCAGGAAACACCATATACTCTTTCGGGAAACAGTAGACCTTCGACTGAGAATCATTGTCCAGGTAGCTCATCACCTGATACTTGGCATGAGCCCTTAAAGTAAGCAGTGCAAAGTCTCGTTCATTAGCAATACGACGCAGGCACGCGTCCAAATCAAAACATGGCTGCCAGTCACGAAGTACAAGGCGAACTTGCCAATCATCTGTGTTAGCGAAGTATCGTTTCAGTGCTGGTCCAGCAGCCCATTGAATTCCACCCGTAATCACTTCTTCCAACGTATTCAGCTGCGCCTCGTACGAGGGATTCAACAGAACACTGATTAATTTTGCCTGGTAAGCCGCAACGAAATTTATACCAAAGAACATCCACATGAAGAAGACAATGCGACCGGAAAACTTCGCTGGCGTCTTGGAACAAGACACAGCTAAATATATCGAGAACAGAAACTTTAAACTATCATGGAACGTTACATACGAAGTTGTATCTTTGGGTTGCACGTTAGAGAAGTACCAGATGATACCAGTAACTAGGATATAAGTTACAAACAATGATAACCAGGTTTGGTATTTAAATATATCAATCAAGTTTCTCCATCTTGATGCCAGCTGAGCTCGGGGAACACACCATGTGAGCGCGTCGTGATATAAACTGGTTGTGAAATCACAAAATATATGTCGTTCTATCATTGGTCCGTACGCGCCGAAACACAAATCAATTTCTTTCAACACGATCGCTCTTATATTTCCTGTCGTGTTGCCATCCATGGTGGCCATACCCCAGTTTTCACGTTTCGTTGATGACGTCAGCTGCGTGTTGATGTTCATATGTTTGGCGACAGATTTAAATATATATAGTTCAACGCCTTGGGTTATATTCAGAACCTTGTTGTCTATGACGATGCCATCTTCTGGTGGCATTACGAAAGGTGTTGAGATAACAACGCGTGCACGGACTAGACAATTGTTTACCACATCGGGAACCTTCGGCGGAAACAGGTCTTCATTTTCCCTGAACTTTCCATATTCACAAACATCAACAATTCGAGCTTTAAAGTTCGAACCACAGAGTCCATTTTCATAAGGAAACCAGGAATATATTTCCTGAACACTTTGATTATCCCTTGAAGGCATTATGATAAGTGCATTGATTATATAATTGTTCCACAGAAGATTAACTGTTTGATCTAAACTCTGCACAGAATGATTCCTCATGATGAAGACATATCGTGCTCGTGCATTCCACAGATTCAAATTAGCAAACTGGTAGTTGTAGGAGATAAACTCCTCTAGACTCTCGGCAACTACAATAGCAAAACGTCGTTTAATATCATTGTAATTCACTTTAAATTTTGTAAAATCTCGTAACGTTTTCAAATGATCTGGTGATTGATATACTAGTGAAAGAAGTTGATCATCTCGTGAACTGTTTATCAAAAACAAGTTTATGTTTGGACTGTCCGTTGTGAAATACGTATTTGCAATTGCCAAAGTACATTTAGCAATAGATTCATGTGCATTATTAGTTACTGCTGTCATTGCAGATATTCTATTAAATAGTAATAATATGAGTACACTATACACTAGGACCGACATGTTACTACGTGACACCTGCTGCTTGCAAACAAGAATAAATAACTGCTAAACGTTATCGCAATATCGGGATCAGAACGACCAAACTTCGAATTAATAATTGAAAACTAGTCCGTTAAAATCGATTTTTATTAAATATTTCATGTTTTTTTTATTATTATTTAAATTGTGTTATCGTTGATCTGTACATTTAAGTACAGTACAACAAACTAATTTACAGTGGCGAGCAAAACCGTTCGGATGTTTGTCACTTTTGCACGTCAGATGTTGTAAAATTCTTAACGTAAGTCCAAACACTACCAAATTTTTAGTGTTAATTCCTTTTTTATTGTAGAACAAAACACCAATCCATGCAAAAACTCGATAACATTACAGAAAAGAGAAATACTAAACAAACAAACAAAATCATTCAATACAGTTTTTGCTCGTAACAAAATATATGTTTTTTAGCCAAAATTTGCATTATTTTATCCACGGGCATTTATCTTTAATGGCATTTTTCACACGTCTCGACCTACTTTCAATTAAATTTTCTATGATTTTCTTTGAAATGCTCCTCCATTCGATTTGAACTCTGCTCCATAGCTCATCCACGTTACCAGGTGCTGTCGGGTAAACTGTAAACCCCGGTACTGTAAACTATGGTATTTGCGATACTTCTCTGGAGGATCCCCCTAAATATGTGGATTTCATTTTGCTGCCTAAGTATGTAAACATTCGCGTCTCAGATCAGTGGTAGCTAGTAGAATATTGCAGTTTGCTCATGTTACATGATTTGAGACAAAAATTAGTACAAATTAACCTGCCATAAATAACCTTTTATATGTACCATCCCATTACACAATACACGTATACATAATATCATGTAATAGGTACATATATTTTTTGTTTTTTATTATTTTATTGTAGATTTTCTTCAGTCAATTGTAGATCTTAAAAAGGAAACAATATTGAATCCAAATTGATTGGAATAAATGACTATAGTTCCAAGTGTTGTGAACTGTTTATTTCAACAAAACTTAATCATAAAGATGATAACAGATATGCGACGTTCCGACCATATGGTTTTTGGCCATTTTTAAGCAAATAACAAAATTCTAGTTCAAAGAAACTAGTTTGAACTGGAATACATGGAGTTTTTGCATTGTCCAACTTTTATATTAGTTTTTTTTTTATATAGAATTTATTACATTTATTTTACATATCTTTATAATACATATACATAGTTATACAATAAAGTATGAAAACAAATTTCCGAATTTGACATCTTATGACTTGCTTATCGTAATACCTATTAATTTTACATGTTGGGTTAGAAACCAATCTTCTAATTTCTCATATGCACTGTATCTTTTTTATAAATTTTTTTATAAAGAAAGGAAATTTTTGAATTGAAAAAAATTGCACAATGGCTGAGCTGATCCTTGTGATTATCCCTAATGCGGATAACTCGGGCAAGTAATTTTCGGTAGTCGAGACTGCGCATGCGCTGTCCCGACCCTGAAATAATTCTAACATAGCCAACTTAACTACAGTTAAACTGTTTTGACTCTTTACTGTTCAAATACATATTGACTTTTAGTCAATTTAGTATAATTATGATACATTTTATAACATGTATGAGAAATGTCATTTAATTGCCGAAAATATTAAATCTGCAATAAAAGTAATACAGGTGCGTACCGAGTTGATAACAAATTCAGGGGGGCACACTTAAATTTATTTATTTTTTGTCAAATTTATTAAATTTAATCGCAATAAAGTGCATTTTATATCTATCAAATTTTCATAAAACAAGCGTCAAATTCATGATTCCGATAATGCCCATAGACTTATGTGAAATACTTCAAATTTATTTGTTTATGTTTTAATCCTTAACTGAAAAAAATATGGGACGTATTGTCCGTTTTTTCAAGGTCAGCAAAGATAAAAACTTAGTCATTTTTAGGGACGTTTTGATTTGCTTCGAATATTTTGTTTTGTTAAGATTCTGAAATGCAAATGTTCTGTCAAAAACATAATAAAACATAACCTGCAGTATATCTACGTTCATATAGGTACAAATTAATATTCTTTATATGTTTGTTCTTTGTGCTATAATTGAGTGGAACAAAGAATCCACTAAAGTTCTCATAATACTGTATGAAACTCATAATTGTTTGTATAACATACCGTAAAAATGTACAGCAACAGAAATATACTTTACTGCTTACTATATCAGCAGTTTCTGCTGTAATTATTGCGTGTGTTTTTTTCCTCATACACTGTTCATTTTTCATTATTACTATTTTTTACACTTTAATACAAATATTCCCAATAAAGGGACCCAATAATGGCATTGCAAACATAACAAAAGAAAAGTTGTATGCACCACGAGTGTTACTAGATGATTAGGTTTATTCCAACCACGCGAAGAACAGTAACAAAATGGTGCTGCTCATGCGCATTAGCTAAAATGTGTTCCAATCGAGACATTACTGTCCTTGGATGATTCCCGTTGTCGTTCCAACAAGTATGGAATCGATTCCGGAACGGTTTCGGAATCGTAATTTCGGTACCGCGTGAAAACCTAGTATCATTGGAACTGGTTAGAACTGTCATGCGCATTGTAAATTATGTTAGCTGTTTGACGTTTGGAATGGTGATACTAGTTAACTATTTGAAATGAAACACGAGTGATGAAGAAGATGTATAAGATATTTCTGAAAATGATGAAGATTTAGAAGTTGTGTTAAATCAACCAAGAATGAAAAACAAAAATTATTATTATTTGTAGTTATTTGTAAATACTAAACACTAAATTATATTTAATTTATTGGAATCTGATTTTTTCTCTTATTTTGTAAATTATTTGTTCCCCCATAAAACCAAGAACAGCTGACAGAAGTCCAATCAGTACAATCAGAAATGCTCCTTGTAAATGTTCCAAAGTTAACCTGGCATTCCGCTCTTGTGGATGTTTTTCCCTGAACAATTTCATCTGATGGATGAACTCCTTGTACATATAGTCCCTGTGCCATTTTGGTATAAAACCAGCATTCTGCACTCGCATTATCAACGTGTTCAGTCGATCCCTAAAGGGAAATCCTTTGGTCATGTACATTTCTGCAGGAAACACCATATACTCTTTCGGGAAACAGTAGACCTTCGACTGAGAATCATTGTCCAGGTAGCTCATCACCTGATACTTGGCATGATCCCTTAAAGTAAGCAGTGCAAAGTCTCGTTCATTAGCAATACGACGCAGGCACGCGTCCAAATCAAAACATGGTTGCCAGTCACGAAGTACAAGGCGAACTTGCCAATCATCTGTGTTAGCAAAGTATCGTTTCAGTGCTGGTCCAGCAGCCCATTGAATTCCACCCGTAATCACTTCTTCCAACGTATTCAGTTGCGCCTCGTACGAGGGATTCAACAGAACACTGATTAATTTTGCCTGGTAAGCCGCAACGAAATTTATACCAAAGAACATCCACATGAAGAAGACAATGCGACCGGAAAACTTCGCTGGCGTCTTGGAACAAGACACAGCTAAATATATCGAGAACAGAAACTTTAAACTATCATGGAACGTTACATACGAAGTTGTATCTTTGGGTTGCACGTTAGAGAAGTACCAGATGATACCAGTAACTAGGATATAAGTTACAAACAATGATAACCAGGTTTGGTATTTAAATATATCAATCAAGTTTCTCCATCTTGGTGCCTGCTGAGCTCGGGGAACACACCATGTGAGCGCGTCGTGATATAAACTGGTTGTGAAATCACAAAATATATGTCGTTCTATCATTGGTCCGTACGCGCCGAAACACAAATCAATTTCTTTCAACACGATCGCTCTTATATTCCCTGTCGTGTTGCCATCCATGGTGGCCATGCCAAAGTTTTCACGTTTCGTTGATGACGTCAGCTGCGTGTTGATGTTCATGTGTTTGGCGGCAGATTTAAATATTTTTAGTTCAACGCCTTGGGTTATATTCAGGACCTTGTTGTCTATGACGATGCCATCTTCTGGTGGCATTACGAAAGGTGTCGAGATAATAACGCGTGCACGGACTAGACAATTGTTTACCACATCGGGAACCTTCGATGGAAACAGATCTACATTTTCCCTGAACTTTCCATGTTCACAAACATCAACAATTCGAGCTTTAAAGTCCGAGCCACAGAGTCCATTTTCATAAGGAAACCAGGAATATATTTCCTGAACACTTTGATTATTCCTTGAAGGCATTATGATAAGTGCATTGATTATATAATTGTGCCACAGAAGATGAACTGTTTGATCTAAACTCTGCACAGAATGATTGCTCATGATGAAGACATATCGTGCTCGTGCATTCCATAGATTCAAATTAGCAAACTGGTAGTTGTAGGAGATAAACTCCTCTAGACTCTCTGCAACTACAATGGCTAAACGTCGTTTAATATCATTGTAATTTACTTTAAATTTTGTAAAATCTCGTAACGTTTTCAAATGATCTGGTGATTGATATACTAGTGAAAGAAGTTGATCATCTCGTGAACTGTTTATCAAAAACAAATTTATGTTTGGACTGTCCGTTGTGAAATACGTATTTGCAATTGCCAAAGTACATTCAGCAGTAGATTCATGTACGTTATTAGTTACTGCTGTCATTGCAGATGATATTCTATTAAATAGTAATAATATGAGTATACTATGCACTAGGACCGACATGTTACTACGTGTCACCTGCTGCTGGCAAACAAGAATAAATAACTGGTAAGCGTTATCACAATATCGGGATCAAAACGACCAAACTACGAATAAATAATTAAATAATTGAAAACTAGTCCGTTCAAATCGATTTTTATTAAATATTTCATGTTTTTTTTTTATTTAAATTGTGTTATCATTGATCTGTACATTTCATTACTGTGCTACAAACCAATATGTACATAAAAAAACTGTCCGTTATTATATGTTATATTAAGATCTGTTATATTTCATAACTGTGTTCATGTTTATCATAAATAGTAAATTAAAATCTACTGTCTATAAACAAAACCCATATAGATTTCTAGTAGTTTATCAATAAACATTGTAGAACATCATCAGAAATGCGGTCGATTATAAGTACTTTAATTAAATTGAACAAATCTGACGAAACAAAAATTAGTACGCCCCTTAATGCTTAATCTCATTGCAGATTAAATAATGAAATGACTTTCCTATACATTTTACAAAATGTATCATAATTATGTATTATGTAGGTGTTTGTAAACGTCAGTATTTCAACAGTAATAATAAGTTAATATAGGTGACTGGAGTTTAGCTATGTTTGAATTATCTCAGGACCAGGACAGTGTGCTCGAAGTCTAATCTACGAAAAATTACGCATCCGAGTTTACCGCATTAGTGATAATCGCAGGGATCAACTCAGCCGTAGTGCAATAGAAGAGTCTCGCCCTTGTTGATCACGGTATTTGCTTACCGTTGCTGCGAAAGTACCATGGCAATATGACTATATTATATAGTATATATAATACTACAAAGTAGAAGCGAAAACTATTTCATACTTACATAGTATATAGAATATATGCGCCGAGGATAACAACAGAAGGAATGATAGAAGGACCAGCCGTCAACGATGGCCCTGAAACGGCAGACTAAATTAGGCCAGCCATCCGAAATCACCTACGGTTCCTAGTCTTAGTATTGTGCGACGTTCATTGTACATTATATTATATTTAATCGGACAAATCATGGTTGTGTTTAATATACTACAAGTTTTATTTATTTTTTAACCATATTAAGAGCAAAAATCTAGCAATATTTATTGTGCGCTTCAAATTTTCATCGTTGTAAGAAAATAACAAGAATTTTGCTGGCTGACCCAACAAGTAGGTTAGTATTTACACAGTTTTTAACAAATATTGGTTATGACTTAATAAAACAAAATGAGACAGTTTATTAAATTTTTACTGATCATTTTTATGACGCATACGTCTTTTCGTTTAAAAATGTATCAATATTTTTTTTATGATTTTTTTAAATAAATTTTTATTTTCATGTTTCTTAATCTTCCTCTTTTTGTTTGGCAAGTAATGCCCTAATTTTAATGGATATACCGTGTTACGGAGTTTTTAGTTGCTCGATCTCCTGTTGAAGAGCTGTAGTGTTCGATACGATTTCTGTAGCATCTTCTGATATCCAAAAATGTAGCGCGGATATTTCGTACAAACTTCCTGAATCACGAAATAATTATTACAACATACATTGTATGTGCGTATGTATGTCGGTTATCCGCTCGCTCGCTCGCTCGCTCAGTACTGATATATTTTGGTTCCCCTAATTCCTAGACTATAATGCCGATATAGATGAATTTTTTTTTACAAATACGCGATGTGATTTTTTGTTTTTTAAAATTTCCTTTTAGTACTTGAAAAAAAATCAGTTCAAATACCACACAAATATGTATACCTATATATCCGTTTCTACACCAGATCAGTATGTAATGTAGCAGCTCATCTCCCGTTGATTAACATGGCGATGGTTCCTGAAAACACTCAACTACATATTAAACATAGGATTAGTCTGCCGAGATCCTAGATCAATGTGCAAATATCGCTTCTCCATACTGTTTCCCGCCACCTGGAATAAACTAGAACTGCAGTACGTATTCGCCGATACGCTCACTTCGAGTGCTTCCTTCCTAATATCTTCCTGACCTACTATCTTCTATGTACAGCACCATTATTGTTCACGTGATGAAATCAAGAAACATCAGATTATTTTCATAACTATTTATTAATAGCCCATATCTATTTATTTAACTTAATTAATTTTATATTTCACAACATTTCCAAGATATTATAAAACATTTTCTTCGGGACTCTACAGTCCATTTCTTCAATCTGTTTACGGATTTGATCAAGAGTTTCTTTTTCGTAGTTGGCGTACAAGGTGGGCAGATCTACTGCCCTGTAGACGTCCATAACAGCTTGGACACACTGTTCATTTGCACGTCCGTAACAGCGCTCCATGACGGCACGTTGTTCGGGGGTGGTCTTCTGTAAAGTGACCACCGCCGGCCAGGTACATTTACCCTCACGTATATCACCGTATGGGGTCGCGCCATGCGTGTCCACATTACCGAAGCAGTCTAAGAAATCATTCTGGAACAATAAAGAAGGTTTTGCCATCTGCATCTAGTCTCTAGTATAATATATAATATACAAACCTTGACTTGAACAAAACTACCCATTGGTTGAAGAATGGACGCTACTTTCTGGTGAAACTCTACATCTTGTATACCGGCCAGGTACATCGCTACAGCAACAGGGAACCAGAAAGCAGCGAAACCAGACTTATACAGTGCTATAGTCTGATATCTCTCCATGGTGAAGTGCTCTAGATTCTGATGTTTCTTGGAATTGCTCAAGTGATCCATTGCTTCACCCTTCAGTACATTCAACGTCGTTTCATGATATAGTTCATACAGAGACACGTAACAGGGATGATCTCGGAAATATTTACGAAGAATCAAGTAGGCATTATTCTCCAATATGACTGCATCGATGGCGGCCATAAAACCGACGTCCTCCACCCTGTACTAGCATGGTACACCACGACGCATTTCCGACTGATCGACGATGTCATTCGAGTATCAATGAGGCACTGGTTAGCTGAAAGGATTCATTATTAAATAATCATAACTACCAGCATATTTCATACGTACCAATTCGGTGCTCCAGCCTAAAATATTAGCGAGACGTATATTCTCCTCTGTTAGTTTCTTGGGATCTTCTAGTAATTTATACGACAGCACCACGGAATGTCCGCGTCTTTGTTTGCCACCGAGCAAATTATATTCCATCATTCGTGGATACCACTTTGTCATTTCCGGAAAGTCCAGTTCCTTCACAAATGCCATAAAATCTTTCGCAATCACTGGATAGAAACTATTAAACTCTTCTCTGTCGTCTTTACTGACGCTGGCCATTTTGAAACCTGTTACTGGTACATTTTGGTCTGTGATGTGTGTACTGCTTCGTCTGAACACATCATGATATACTTTTCGTCTAATTAACCCCATTGCACAGAATTTTACCGTCGGATTCAACATGTTCTTTAGTTGTTATAAGAGTACCAATGTTTTTAAAGATTGCTTGCATTTTATATAAAAAAATCAGTTAATAAAAACATGTTTTTTAGTACATACTTTCGCACCAATTGTAGGCTGTGACATCACAAAAATGTTGTATAACACTGTTGTTTATATTGTGTTGAATATAAAACAAGTTTTTTTTCTTCAGTTTAACTACTAATACAAAATACTATTTATTCAATAGTAAACTTAATTGATTGTAAGTAATTTATTTATTGTTCTTTTTTATTAAGCAATTTTATGATTCACTAATTTAATAATTGACCTTCTTATTTGTTTTTGTAGCTGACATTGTAAAACCGAAATCCGCAACTTTCTTTTTTTAAATACCGCTCGTTATGTGGGGCACGGGACTGGGGCCTCTGTAAGATGAATTACTGGTTATTATTAATTAATCAATGTATTGATTAGTGTCACGATCTTCTAGAATAAAAGTGTGCTCTTAGCAGCCTGCTAATAGGCCTAGTTTCAACGTGCCGCCGCTGACGCTAATTGCCGTAAGAAACATCAGAACAAATACCATTTTGACAGTTTAGTTAAATATGGTAATAATGACTTTTATATGAGGTATTATAATACTTCTCAATACATATTGACATTACAAGAGATGTCTTTTGTTTATTCAGCCAAACAACAACAATTAATAGTACATTATACACCAAGGGAGAGAAACCACTTATTTTTCCTGAGGTGTAGTTTGAAGCCCGAGGGCGAAGCCAGAGGGCTACAAATACATCGAGGGAAAAATGGTGGTCTCTCCCGAGGTGTATATACTATTTTTTCCACGTTCGGGAGTAGAAACACCTAATTTCATAAATAATGAATTATAATAAATCGGAACGAAATTGCAATATTTAGAAGCCTTTGGAAATGTTTCCATGCAACGCGTACCATGACAACACACATTTATTTACAAAAACCTTTGTTATAATAAAAACTCCCTTATGAAAAGTGTTTTCGTCCCTAGGGAGTAAATGCTTCATTTCTGTCCCGCGTTTGACGCCATAGAAACCGACTTCTACTCCCGGACGTGTAAAAATTATATTATACTATTTTAACATAACACTTAATATATCTTTGTTTGAGGCGAGAGCATGGGCGTCCACCGCAATTTATCCAGTGGAGGGCAAAAAAAGTTTTCAGGGGGAGGGTTTGTTTTCTAGGGATTTTGAAATGTACATGTGATAAAATGATACAAGAAAATAACGTATCATATAAATATGTAGTTAACAATAATAAAATCATATTATTTGCCCGGCGATCAAGACAAATATTTTAGAAAAACATCAATGAAATAGATCATTTCTTATATACCCTCTTCCACGTGCCCCCTGCCCTTGCCACACCCTCCGAACGCCTTTGGGCCAAAGGTTATATTTAGTATTAGTTAGTAACATTTAGTTCTAATTTTTAAAAACAGTAACAAATAAAAAGGTTTTCCTAGACTTTGTATCTTGTTTTACTTAATCTGTTCGATACTGTATATGTAAATTCATATTTTAATCGACATATGATTGGTTTTTGTATTATTAATATGCACAAAAATAAACCAGAAATATAACTAATAATGTTAATAATTATTTCTATGTTTCCACTATATGCGAGTTCACTATAAGCAGAATCCACTGTATTTTGTCAAATGTATAGGAAAGTCATTTAATTATTTAAGATCTTGAATCCGCAATGAAAGTAACACCGGTGCGTAGCGGGTTAGTGAGCCATTCAGGGGCAAACTACAATTATTTGTTTAATTGTAAACTACTAGAAATATCTATTGTTTTTGTTTATAGACAGTAGATTGATAATAACTATGTCTATCTTGTTTTATTTCTGACATGAAAATTGTTAGAAATACAGCAAGATTAACTAATAGGCAAGTGACAAGTATTACACGAAATATTCATTCTTCATTATATATGAACTTTCACTGATTTTCATTCATAATAGACGTGATACGAAAATTTGTTATTTTTCTATTAAATTATAACTGGTATATTATATTTGCTTTGTGTAAACTTGTCAATTAATACTTAGTGCTTAATAATTTACTATTTATAGTAAACATGGACTCTGTTATGAAACATAACATGAATGTAATACGTAATAACGGACAGTTTTTTATATACATATTAGTTTGTAGCAATGTACTGAAATGCACAAATCAACGATAACACGATCTAAATCAAACGATTTTGATGAAATATTTAATAAAAATTGATTTTAACGGTCAAGTTTTTACTTATTTAATTATTAATTGGACGTTTGAACGTTTTGATCCTGATGTGACGATAACGCTTAGCAGTTGTTTATTCTTGTTTACAAGCAGCAGGTGACAAGTTGTAACATGTCGTTCTTGGTGCATAGTATACTCATATTATCACTATTTAATAGAATATCTGCAATGACAGCAGTAACTAATAATGCACATGAATCTACTGCTAAATGTACTTTGGCAATTGCAAATACGTATTTCACAACGGACAGTCCTAATATAAACTTATTTTTGATAAACTGGTCACGAGATGATCAACTTCTTTCACTTGTATATCAATCACCAGATCATTTAAAAACGTTACGAGATTTTACAAAATTTAAAGTGAATTATAATGATACTAAACGACGTTTTGCTATTGTAGTTGCAGAGAGTCTAGAGGAGTTTATCTCCTACAACTACCAGTTTGCTAATTTGAATCTATGGAATGCACGAGCACGATATGTTTTCATTATGAGGAATCATTCTGTGCAGAGTTTAGATCAAACAGTTAATCTTCTGTGGCACAATTATATAATCAATGCACTTATCATAATGCCTTCAAGGGATAATCAAAGTGTCCAGGAAATATATTCCTGGTTTCCTTATGAAAATGGACTCTGTGGCTCGAACTTTAAAGCTCGAATTGTTGATGATTGTGAGTATGGAAAGTTCAGGGAAAATGTAGATCTGTTTCCACCGAAGGTTCCCGATGTGGTAAACAATTGTCTAGTCCATGCACGTGTTCTTATCTGGACACCTTTCGTAATGCCACCAGAAGATGGCATCGTCATAGACAACAAGGTTCTGAATATAACCCAAGGCGTTGAACTAAAAATATTTAAATCTGCCGCCAAACATATGAACATCAACGCGCAGCTGACGTCATCAACTAAACGTGACAACTGGGGCATAGCCACCATGGATGGCAACACGACAGGGAATATAAGAGCGGTAGTTTTGAGAAAAATTGATATGTGTTTCGGCGCGTATGGACCAATGATAGAACGACGTGTATTTTGTGATTTCACAACCAGTTTATATTACGAAGCAATCACATGGTGTGTTCCCCGAGCTCAGCTGGCACCAAGATGGCGAAACTTAATTGATATATTTAAATACCAAGCCTGGTTATCATTGTTTGTAACTTATATCCTAGTTACTGGTATCATCTGGTACTTTTCTAACGTGCAACCCAAAGATACAACTTCGTATGTAACGTTCTACGATAGTTTAAAGTTTCTGTTCTCGATATGTTTAGCTGTGTCATGTTCCAAGACGCCAGCGAAGTTTTCCGGTCGTATTGTCTTCTTCATGTGGATGTTCTTTGGTATAAATTTCGTTGCGGCTTACCAGGCAAAATTAATCAGTGTTCTGTTGAATCCCTCGTACGAGGTGCAGCTGAATACGATGGAAGAAGTGATTACGGGTGAAATTCAATGGGCTGCTATACCATCATTGAAACGATACTTCGCTAACACTGATGATTGGCAAGTTCGCCTTGTACTTCGTGACTGGCAGCCATGTCTTGATGTGGACGCGTGCCTGCATCGTATTGCTTACGATCGAGACTTTGCAGTGCTTTCGTTGAGGGATCATGCCAAGTATCAGGTGATGAGCTACTTGGACAATGATTCTCAGTCGAAGATCTACTGTTTACCGAAAGAGTATTTGATGTTTCCAACAGAAATGTACATGACCAAAGGATTTCCTTTCAGGGATCGACTGAACACGTTGATAATGCGCATTCACGGTGCTGGTTTTATACCAAAATGGCACAGGGACTATATGTACAAGGAGTTCATCCATCAGATGAAATTGTTCAAGGAAAAACATCCACAGGAACGGAATGCCAAGTTAACTTTGGAACATTTACAGGGAGCATTTCTGGTTTTACTGATTGGACTTCTGTCCGCAGTTCTAGGCTTCATTGGGGAACAAATAATTTATAAAATAAGAGCAAAAAGAAACAGATGCCAATAAATAAAATGTCAGAAAAACAAAATGTTGTGAATATGTAAACAAATAATAAAACATTAACATAGGTTTGATGAAAAATTTGTTTTATTGTATTTTTAACATTTCCATCTACTTCATTATATAACGGACTTTCGGTAATACTGGACACGTCCTTGTCCTCATTCATTCGTTATATCGAGGTTTTACAATAGTTATTAATGGGGCGCGGTTGTTGTATTTGAAAACAATGACATTTGGTATAATTTGAAAAATGCATATGTTATTGTTCGTGATAAGAATCTTTGTAAGTCATTAAACACTAATCACGCTCACGCATAAATCAAATGCTAATAGAATAAATAGATAAATGAGCGTGTCACTGATTTTAATCATTAATAATTATGAATATTAATAATCGGTTTTGAAGTTTTGTATGTTTTTTAATTGGTTGTAGAGAAATATGAATTTGATTACACCTAGTTTTGAATATTTCTGTAAATTTTATATTCACTGTTGACCAAGATAAGTACATATATACAATTTATGCAAACATTTATTATATACTAAATTGTATAAAAATGTACTTTTATTTACAGTGTATCTATCTAAACAACCAATTTATGTCATCGTAAATCGCGATCAGACCCCCTGGATCACGAAATGACTACTACAACATATCTATGTCGCTTGCTCATATAGATTTTTGTTCCACTAAATCCTCCTAGACTGTCCAATCGAACTTAAGGTTTTTTTTTTTACAAATACGTATTATGTTCTAGTGCATATGATACTTGTTTTTCAAAATTTCCTTCACTACTTGGGGAAAAAATATTTTCAACTAAATATAAATATATAATATAACAATATAACTGATAATGTTAATAAATATTTATATTAAGTTAATTTTCATTCCAACCAAATATTATTAGTTATTTTTCGAATACCAACCACACTGTGCAAGAAAAAATTTGAAGTAGATTTATTGGTCAAATTATTTTTCGTTTTTTACTAATGGCAATGCTGAAATACAAAAATTACACGTTTATAGCAAACGTTTCTTGCGACTTATGCTATGTGTTTTGGAATAACGGAACAACAACAGTTTCGTATCGTACTACTTGCATTAAACATTCATAGGTTGGTAACATTGTGTTGCGTGTCGTCACATGACCATTCTGACATTTCACATAAGTAGTAAATGGTTGATGTTGTATCGTGTAAAACGAAATGTATTGTTTAGCAAATATCTGTTATGTGTGCTTGGAAAAGAAAAGCAAATTAATAAGTAATATTAATAGCTCGTTATCACTGAACAAGGATATAATTCATATACTAGATTATATTTCATTTAACCTGGTAAGTTTTGACGTTTCTATTCATGTATTATTGTTACTTTATTTTAATATTATATTCCAGGCCTGGTTGAAAACCTTGCAAATTATATTGATTTGCGAAGAATGTTGTTTACGTTTACGAGAAACTTACCAGTTTCTGGAAAAATGTTTAAAAAACGGTGCATTGTTGCAAAGTTATAGGGATAAATTAAGTACCACTCCCATATCAAATACAGAGGCCGTAGCAGAACTTCTTGTAAAATTAAACATAACACATAAGGACATGAATGAAGTAAAATGTGAAATACAATCAGAAGATGAGGAAATATATATATTTCAGTGGCAACCAAACATTGAAGAAACAGGAGATGTGTTCGTGGATTTCGAAGATTCCCTGATTAAAGAAGGAATTATTTGTAAAAAGGAAGTAGATGACAAGCCAGACAATAACTCTACTGAAATCATTGAACAGACGGAAGATGTGTTCGTAAATCTGGAAGATTATTTTGTTAAAAAAGAGAATACTTGGAAACAGGAAGAAGTAGATGACACGGAAGAATCTCCGACAGATAATAATTCTTTTGACAACATGGATACTGAATTGGACTCTGAGATATCTGTAAATGATAACGCACATCTCACTAATACAGACTCTGTTCGTTCTGGATTCACAAGTAAACAAGCACATGCAACAAATACGAATGATTTAAATACAGCAGCGAAAAAATCGTTCAAATGTTCAACCTGTAGTAAATCTTTCATTGCAAAATCATCCTTAAATGTACATTCACGAATCCATACAGACGGGAAATCGTATGAATGTGCTCTGTGCAAAAGACGTTGCAGTAACAAAGCAGAGTTAGTTCGTCATATGCGGACACATACTGGTGAGAAACCATTTGAATGTTCTCAATGCAAAAAATGTTTTGCACGGCAATCGCATCTAGTGCGTCACCGGCGAATACATACAGGTGAGAAATCACATGAATGTTCTACATGCAAAAAATGTTTCAGTGAACATGTGAGATTGATGGCTCATATGCGAATACATACCGGTGAGAAACCATACAGTTGTTTAATATGCAAAAAATATTTTAATTGGAAATCAAATTTAGTGACACATACGCGGATACATACAGGTGATAAACCGCACAAATGTTCCAATTGTGAAAGATGTTTCGCTCACAGATCGACTTTAAGGGCTCACTTGCGTGTACATACTGGTGAGAAACCATACGAATGTTCAGCATGTAAAAAATGTTTTGGTAGACGAACTGATTTGGTTCGTCATGGGCGGACACATACTGGTGGGAAACCACAAGAATGACAAGAATATCGTAAATATTTTAGTAATACACTTGACGTTTAGAAGCAAAAAGTCTGTTTTACGCTAGGTGAAAACGTGTAAACATTCCGTAATTCTAGTATATAAGTATGTATGTACAATATGTAAAATAAAACATTGATATTCCATTACATCTGAACGAATTATAATTTTTCTAATATTCTACATCTGAATTTACGTGTTTCCGTATATTATTACTAGTAATATATCTTTGTATATAAACTGTATTATACTAGTTACAAGTATCTATGTAATAATATAATAATATCAACAATTTTGAAAAAAAAAATCTATGCTTAATTACTGACACACAAGTTTATTAATTAATTATGGGTTTTATAAAATGAAATATTTTAAATCTAATAACACGTAATATTTATTTCAAACTAACAATGATGTTGATAGATACGTCAAATACAGTCCCGAATATTCAGTCCCTGTCCCAATTTTTCGGACAATTCGAGACGTATGGTCACCTGAGTTTTATTTACTTTTAAATTAACATATTTTTAAAAGGTAATATTGTCCAGTTTGATGAATTTAGGTCAAATATTTGTTGATTATTATGAAGTATACATGCAATGAAACGGAAAATTCTTTGTTTGATAAACAACAATACACGTTTCAAGGCTATGTTCTGTGACGAAATTAGTAGTTCCTAATTTGCATGTGACAACAATATAAAGCGATTCGAAATTGTATAAAAATTAGTGCAAAATTATCAAATTTTTTAAGGTAAATGAAAACAAATAGTAAACAAAGAAAAACGGCGAAAAGAATTGACATTGTATATCAATGTACTTATTATATAAATAAATAAATGAAGAACAAATGATCTAGTGTGGTAACTACACGACTTTCTTATGCACATATATTACTATGCATAAAAATATAATTTATAGTTTGATCGTTCTTGTATGTTAAATAATATTGAAAATATGTATTTAAATTTATTATGAATATAAATATGACTTCAACACTCATCTATCTTACATAACATATTACATGTGCCGAAATAGCTCAGTTGGGAGAGCGTTAGACTGAAGATCTAAAGGTCCCTGGTTCGATCCCTGGTTTCGGCAATCCTCATTTTATTAATATTTCTTCCTATATTCGACTCAATAAAACCAAATAGATCCGAAGTATTTTGTATCTCCGGTATTGTCTAGTGGCTAGGATACCTGGCTCTCACCCAGGAGGCTCGGGTTCGATTCCCGGTACCGGAATATCATTTTTTTTACTTTATTAAACGTAAACATGTCGACATTTATTTGTCGATTTATATAAACTGTACGTATAATTCATCAAATTAATGTTATATTATTATTTAGCAGATATCTCTATAATATTTATTTAAATATTTAGTAGTAGTAGTTTTGAAACAGCCTTGAATTGCCTTAAATGTTTTAATTAACCAGAACAGTAAAAATATAAATATAATTTATTGAACATTTTCTTATGTTCAGTAAAAATAAGAATAAATATTTATGAAAATAGAAAAAAACATACTTATGTTTTTTTTTTCAAACATGCTTGATAAATATTATCATTGAGATTATTTAAAAGGTAAAGTAAAATGTATTTAGTAAAAAAAGTGCATCGGTCGGGAATCGAACCCGGGCCGCCGAGTATATTTACAACACGTTTTAAACGTTTTCGAACTCGTATACATTTTCGCACATTTCGTGTTACAACGCACTCAGGTGCAACTGGGTATCAATACCAAGTTAAATAATGCATTCCTTTGTACTCCGTTCTGTATATTTTTATTGTTCTTATAAATTTTAAACGCCTTTCACAAGTAATTCAAGTAATTCCTAGGTAATTCAAGTAATTCATAGGTAATTCAAGTAATTTATAGGTAATTCACAAGTAATTCAAGTAATTCATAAGTAATTCAAGTAATTCCAGACATTTTGTACACCGTGCATACCTAGCTCTCACCCAGGAGGCACGGGTTCGATTCCCGGTACTGAAATTTTATTTTTTATTTTATGAAACGTAAATTTATCGACATTTATACCTTGATTTATATAAACTGTACCGGTAATTCATCAAATTAATGTTATATTATTATTTAGCGGACATCTCTATAAAATTTATTTCAATATTTTATCAAACGATTGTTCAAATTTAATGTAAATATTATTATAATCCCAAAAGTAAGGTAAAAGACTTATACATGATACACTTTTTATCTTGTTTATTTTTTCATATCAACTTTTAAATCATTTACTGAGATATGTCAAATTTTATCAAACTTGAACAACATAACCTTGTATCTCCGGTATGGTCTAGTGGCTAGGATACCTGGCTTTCACCCAGGAGGCTCGGGTTCGATTCCCGGTACCGGAATATTCTTATTTTTTATACCTTTGAAGCAATTTGAATTGCAAGGAATATATTTATCGTTTTGGGGATATACATAAAAAACAGATATTTCCTGTGACATTTTAAATATTTTTTAATAACAATACTTATACATAATAAAATAATAAAATGTTTTGTATTTGATAAGGCTGACTAAACATTGACATTTTAATGCCACATGAATGCATCACTATATCTCTAAACTATTATATTCAAGATCACAAATATTGTTTCATTATATTTAGTATCATTTTTAACACAATAAAAAAACAATAAAAATTGATGTAAATTAATTTATTGTGAGAAGAAGATGTTAAAACAAAAAACAAAACAAAAAGATCGATAAAATAACTTCTATGCAAATCAAGCAGACGAACTGAAAAAAAATTAATAAAAATTCATGCTGACTTATTTATTATTAATTTACAGATTAAACAAAATTATTTTATTCGGCAATATTACTATTATTAATTCGAGAACAAAAATACAAAAATTATTAACAATTTTAACCTGCATACTTGCATTAAATAAGGGACAGTGCCTGTTATTAAAATTCCATTAAAAAAGAAAATGTTTAATATATATTTCCTAAAATGCCATTTAGAAGTTGATTTTTTTTCGTGAAAAGTTTTAATTTGCAGTTGGAAATTTTAACACAGCAAAAAAGAGAAACGTCTTATTTTTCCTGAGATGTAATTGGAACCCCGAGGGCTACAAATACATAGAGGGAAAAATGATGGTCTCTCGCGAAGTGTATAAACACAAACTTCTCGCAAAGATGTCCCTTTCAAATACCAGGAGTACATCTTAAACTTCTTTTGTGATGGACATTTTTTTGCACGAATTATTACGAGATATTAGTAACACAATATTTCAATATCCACAGTGACATTTACCAAAACAAGCGTCATTGTAATTTCAATTGTTACTGACATGGGCACATTTATTAAAGCTAAAATAAAGTTGCCAATGAATAGTCTTACGTCATTCTCACTGTATACTAAGTTCACGATTGCGAGAAGAAGCATTTAATTTCATGAATAAAGAATTATAATAAATCGGAGCGAAATTACAATATTTAGAAGCTCTTTGGGAATGTTTCTGTGCAACGGTACCATAACAACAAACATTTGTATACAAAAACCTTTGATGCAATAAAAACTCCCCTAGGGAAATTGTTGTTTTAATTCGTCTCTAGGGAGTAAATGCTTTACTTCTGTCACGATTTTGACGCTATAGAAACCGACTTCTACTACCGGCCGTGCAAAAAATAACATTTTTAATTTTCGCATCCAAAGCACTTTGAAAAGAAAAGTTTAATTCATAGTGATTCATAGTAACTTATTAGTTAAAGTATATACTATACTAACTTTACCCTACTTCTTCCCTACTTTATCCTACTTTTGATTTTAAGATAAAGACGAATGACTATTCTGTGTGTAAAATAATGTGGTACCCTCAAAGCTTCATATTTTTTGACATACAACAATTAACATTTTGACAGCTACTGTACTCGAAGAAACAGAGCATAAGTAATATTATTTCGGCCAAGTTCGGCAATTCCGTACACACATATATACGGTACATATTTGTGTATGTGTGTGTGTGAAATTGTACAATACATATGACAGAACGTCTCGTACAGTCTCGTATTAGTTAACATTCAACATCGGAAGTGACTAGTACTTGCATACTTATATTGCAAATGTTTTAATACCAAAAGTATTCGACAATATATACGTACATGTATATAAAATATAGTGCTTATAATATTTTATCAGTACAGAAATTACCATTACTAGCGAATGTTTAACTTTGTTTAGTCTGTGTTTGTCAGTTCAGCTGTTTTAAAAACAAATTATTTATAGTGAAGTGTGTGTTTTGTTTTACAATATTTTACAAAACAAAAAGTAAGCAGAAATGGAAACAAAATACATTGAGTGCTATTCACAGCTTGATACTAATGACGGTACTAATTTTTTCTACTAAAATTTACACTTTTGCTACAGTAATGCTAGAAAAATACGCAAGTTTTCTTAGTAACAGTGTCGAAGTTATAAGAAAAAATTTAATAGCTCATAGTAGAGCCGATAGTAACGACCTGTGAACTGCAGTCTATATTATTTATTTTTTACACGTCCGGGAGTAGAAGTCGGTTTCTATGGCGTCAAACGCGGGACAGAAATGAAGCATTTACTCCCTAGGAACGAAAACACTTTTCGTAAGGGAGTTTTTATTACAACAAAGGTTTTTGTAAATAAATGTCTGTTGTCATGGTACGCGTTGCATGGAAACATTTCCAAAGGCTTCTACATATTGCAATTTCGCTCCGATTTATTATAATTCATTATTTAAGAAATTAAGTGTTTCTACTCCCGAACGTGGAAAAAATAGTATATACACCTCGGGAGAGACCACCATTTTTCCCTCGATTTATTTGTAGCCCTCTGGCTTCGCACTCGGGCTTCAAACTACACCTCAGGTAAAATAAGTGCTTTCTCTCCCTTGGTGTATAATGTACTATTTAATGGTTACCCTTCGAGTTAATTTTATTTTATTCTGACATTTTCCAATTAGAATAATTATGTTTAATTCAAACAAATTTGTTATATAGTACAGTTTTATTAAAATAAGTTACGTAATAATTTTGTTATTTTGGTAACAAGAATGTCAAATTTGATTCAAAACTGCCTTTGTTTTTGATAAAACTCAAGAATATCAAAATGTGATAAGTTTATCATTTCCGCTTGTTAAAAAATATACTTAATTAATTCACGTTAATTAAGATTAAGTAATTTTGACAGAACAGTATACTGTTTCATGATAATTATTTTGTCCAAATTCACATATTACTTCGAAAACAATGTATTAAAACGTGTATTAAAAAATTATTAAAAAAACAGCTAATTACAGTGAAACATATGTAGAAAATATTATGCATTAAATTATGTTACCTTCAAGAAAAATGTTAACGATCTAATAACAGATAAAAAATAGTAACAAATTCCTGTGAATAATTTTTTATCAACATTAGTAAAAACAATTAATTTAAAAATTACAAAAAATGTGTGATTTTTTTATAGGTGTGTCAAGAAATCTGGAACATAGAGAATTAACATGTAAATATAGTAAAATTGTGATTGTTAAAGCATGCTATTTAAAATTGAAAAAAATAGCAGTAAATTATCTACAGTACAAAAGACAATAGATGATAGGTTATGCTAAACAGCCAGTATTCAGCGTTTTATCGTACAATGACTTTATATTACATTACATAGACGATAATTTCAGTCGAAAAAGAAATTGAGTACAAACACCCATGCCGATAGTCAATCGACGTACATGTCAGAAAATATCAAAATAAATTAAACTTCTGCTGAAATACAATTTTTTTAGATCCTACCCTACCCTACCCTACCCTACCGGATCCTGAAATATAAATTTGTGGTAATTTTTTTACATATTATTTTTGACAATCTTGAAGGTAACAATTAACATTTTGTTTTGTGGCAGAAAAAAGTGTATATTTATATTGCTGTCAAATACACGTCTGTAATTGTTTATTTTCTTTAAAAACAAACTCGAAATTCAACATAATTATGTGTATAAAGTTATCTTCGACACAAATATTTGGTTATCATATAATAGGAAAATTTTTAGTAAGAACATAATCATTAGAAAAATAGAGTTGTTTAAGTATACATGTTTATCAGATGCTATATATTTTTATTTATGTAAATAAATTCTAATTTCAAAAAAGTCTATTTTGATACATTTTTTTGTTTGTTAATTTAAACTAATATAACATTCGTTTTCAAAGTTAAAAATTCATAATAGTATGTATTTGGCATTCAGATATTAGGATACATAAATAAATGCAAGAATATTAAAATTTAGTTCAGAACCATTAAAAAATATTACTTGTAAAATACAGTCAACCTATATTTGGATAATATATTCCATTTTTACGGAGAATCCCCAATATGTATGTTAATTAATGTAAAAAAATTGTATTAATCAACGATGAATCAGATTTAGCCTAAATTTAGTTTATTTATCTCATATTTTTTTCACTTTTTACAGTGGCCATACAAACTAATTCAACACTGACATTAGTTTCTTCAAATGCAACATTAGACGCGTCCGGTATGCCGGATCAAGCACCGAAACCGAATCGATGGCAGAGTATAAGAGACAAGATCAAACATTACTGTAGTTACATTACAGTTGAACCCATTCTGTGTTGTTATTCACTGCCGTATATACTGGCCAGTATAGCATTACAGAATCTAACCTTACAAATGGCATGTAACGTGAATTTAGGTTATAACACAAGCGTGTGCAACGATCTGTTGTATTCCAATTCAACGACCGTCGAAATGCAAGTACAAAAAGAGGTGGCGAAATTACTAATTTGGAAACGTCCATTATCAACAATCATACCAGCGTTCCTCATAATGTTTATGGGCTCATACAGTGATCGTTATAAAATTCGGTAAGTCCTCGAAAAAAACATCTGGTACACTTCAAAACAATTGTTACCTAGCGACCAATCAGAATCTTGTTGCTAAGATACGTCATAAACAAATGTATTGTGTAATAACTGTCAGAATAGGAAAACATAAACGTGGTTTTCTTTTGTTTCAGAAAACCTTTTCTACTCATACCATTACTGGGTGATTTCCTGGCTACAATTGGTTACATATTTTGCACCATCTACCGAGCCAGTTGGCCAATGGAATCAGTTGCGTTATTTGAAACACTCTTTCCTGCGTTAACGGGTGGTTTGACAACAATCAAGATGGCGACGTACAGTTATGTGTCAGATGTTAGCTCGCTGGACATGCGTACAACACGGCTCGGTATCGTTCAGGTGGTGTCCAATGTTATGTCACCCCTAGGCAATTTCCTAAGTGGTGTAATGTTTAGGACTACAGGATACTACGGCGTGTTCTGCACTAGAATCATTCTACATCTGTTCGCGCTGTGGTACGGATGGGTGTTTATCCGGGAACCGGCGAAAAAGACACGAGACCGAACGAAAAACATCTGTGTCGACTTTTTCGATCCGAAAAACGTATGGGACACATTCAGTGTGCTGTTTCGGAAGCAACAAGGACAGTCCAGGTTTAAACTTATCCTGCTGATGCTGACGTTTATCCTTGTCAAAGGATCGGGAACGGGTAAGTTGAAATAAAATGTGTTTTGGATCTGTCAAACTTCAAATCATTGTTCAAGTCGTTTAACTTTAAACGCTTCATCAATGAAGCTCTTTTGAGATTGAAATTAAGGAAAAATAAATTTAAAGTATTTGGTTTGACAATTTGACGTTTAATGAAAATTTTGTAGATGTTAAATGAATAATAACATTGCTATATTTGAAACATATGTGTCAGATTCTCTTAAAACGATAACCAAGTTGCCATCTAGTATCAGTTTCTTCAACTATGTACATTTAACCTTACTGTCACTTATTTTCTAATGCGATTCTCATTAGCGACTGTCAATCTAAACTTGATTGTGTTACGAATGAAACCAATACTAATTAAATATCAATTATTTCATATTAAATGCGCAGTTGTGAATGTATGACATTTTCTAATATTATATCATGTAAGATTGAAATTTAAATTTGTTCTAAGAAATCACGAATTAATCATGTTTTTCTTCGTTGACAGGTGAATCAGACATGTTGTTTTTGTACACAAGATTGCGGTTTCAGTGGGACAGTATGACATATGGATTTTACACTACATACGATGTACTTGTACGCTTAATAGGTAATATTCTTTTTAGTAGCGAGCAACTGACATAATTTAACATACACTCATAACCTCATTTGACAGTTATAAAACAAATACAGTTGCTAAGGTGAAACAAACAATTTATTTGTTGTCAATTGTTTAAATTTCAACGAATCACACAGAGAATCAACTAAATCTCATCTTAGAAACGAATCTCAGGTTAATTCTAAAGATTTCAAACAAATCAAGATCATCATTTGATTCTCGAATTAACCGCGTCAAAGCAATTGCGAATTATGTGATGTTTTATTAACAGAAATGTAAGACAACACGTATATTAGCTGTTATGTATATGTTCGAATTTTAATTAGACTTGGTAATTTATTGAATTAACTTGGTTATCTAGAACTAGCACGCGAACACGTAATTACTGTCTGTATAATAACTACATACATGTTAATAATTGAATATTTGTCTCGTTTTGTTAGCTGTCAGCAAAATAACGCTTTAATTAGTTAATTACATATACTCCATAGTTCCATTCGATTTGCCGAAGGAAAATTAGTCGCACTAATATTTAAAAGTGAATTTCGCGAGTCACACAAACGTACAAAGAAATTCGCATTTATAATTTTGACAAATAACTATTACATATATAAATTTATATTTACCGGGTGTCCCAAAATATCTGGGAGATAGAAAATTAAGATGTAAATTTAGAAAAATTGTGATTACTTCTAAACTATCCATTTTAGAGCAAAAGTGTAAATAGCAAAGTTGTTCAGAATTAAAAACAGAACACGTTCGTGATGATTTAATTTTACAATAAAATAAGTATTATACATATTTGACAGTTGTATTCATCTACTTTGTATTTGTCAAAGCTGTAATAAATAATATTGATTGCTAATGACAGCTCGATACAAACAGATCTACTAAAAGCTACTAAATGTTTCATGCTCAGATATATTTCTGTAACGATTAAATCAATTTTGAAATGCCGCATTTTAATAACAGATGAGGAGGCCAAGAAACACAAACGCTGTGTGTTTCTTTGTTGTTTTAATTAACAAAAAACCTGCAAGTTTGTCTCATGACCTCCTGATTTGTTTTCACAAAACAATATTTCAAATTTAATTTACTCGATGTACAAAAATATTTGCGCACCAAATCTAATTATATTATGTAGTTTTTAATGCTAAACAACTTTTTTACTTACACTTTTGCTCTAAAATATACTGCTCAGAATTATCACAATGTTTCGATTTATTTGTTTACTTTTGTTTTAGGCTCAGCCGTTGCTATTACAGTATTCACACAATATTTAAAACTGGATGATTGTCTTATAGCACCATTGACTATAATTAGTAAATTATTAGGAAACATTGTGTACGCATTCGCTCCATCACCATTGTATTTATATATTGGTAAGTTGTTAACTCACTCCGTAGTATAAAAACCAATTTGAGTCTTTCTTGCACCATTAAAAGGTTTCTCTGAACACATATCACTTATGTACTGAATCTTTCTTGATGTATTCTCAAAGAACTAGTCTAAAAAAAACTTGTCAAACTCTTCAGAATGATCAAAGATGCTTGCAGACATCACCTATATAAAAATTAATGCTTGTACCCTCTTATCTAGCGAATTAATAATTAAAAAACCACACTTATTAACAGCTGTTAGCACTGTCAAACATTTTATTTCTTTCAATGACAAAAGCGGCCAAATATCCAGCTCAAAAATTAATATTTAATAAAAACTAATCAAATGCATTGATTGATTAATAATATCTAGCAATTCAGCCTGTCGTACCTTCATTGTTTAATTGCTACTCAACAAATTTGAAAGATTATAAGTGAATAAGAATTATGATGTATAGATATTTTTACACGTCCGGGAGTAGAAGTCGGTTTCTATGGCGTCAAACGCGGGACAGAAATGAAGCATTTACTCCCAAGGGACGAAAACACTTTTCATAAGGGAGTTTTTATTATAACAAAGGTTTTTGTAAATAAATGTGTGTTGTCATGGTACGCGTTGCATGGAAACATTTCCAAAGGCTTCTAAATATTGCAATTTCGTTCCGATTTATTATAATTCATTATTTATTAAATTAAGTGTTTCTACTCCCGAACGTGGAAAAAATAGTATATACACCTCGGGAGAGATCACCATTTTTCCCTCGATGTATTTGTAGCGCTCTGGCTTCGCCATCGGGCTTCAAACTACACCTCAGGAAAAATAAGTGGTTTCTCTCCCTTGGTGTATAATGTACTATTCTTTGTGCTTATAGCGTCTGTTATTGGTTTGATGAGTGAGTACCAGACCGTGCCGATTCGGTCCATCGCAACTAAGCTTGTATCGCCGGATGATGCTGGCAAGATTCAGTCCCTGTTCGGTATATGCGAGGCAATTGCGCCTAGTGTCTACGGCCCGCTTTACAGCACTGTGTACCGGGCTACGGTTGAGGTGATGCCCGGCGCATTCTATCTTGTCGGTGCTGCTAGCCTGATACCCGCGATTCCTGTTTTTCTGTAAGTATTATCACCGTGCAAAGAAATTAGTGTTCTTTCTGCTGTATAGTTCGGTCCTATTGTAGCGTCTCTATAGGAATTTCAGCCGGTTATTCACAAAATGTAACTAAACGCTTCAAAGAACATACATGCCTTTAGAATTTAATTTTTGTTTGCTGCTTAAATAGAAATATGGACATTTGTAGGTACCCTGAGTACCGACATAGTATTGGAATCGATTGTTATCATATTTTTATATATTATTATCAATTACAACAAACAGTACTTGTAGATTTTCCCTAAGGGCATTAGAAATATTGCCTGAGAACAGTTCTAAATGGTTTTTTTTTTTATCACAATGCAAGTGTAAAAAAATCGTAACGTCTGATTCCTTTACAAGTATAGATAAAACATCCGGCAGGGGGGTTTGAATATAAACGGTATTAATTAGTGTCAGACAATAATTTTAGCATGACCAAAAATATTAAAAATCTTATAGAACCATTTGTTTCAGTGGCATGTACTTTATACGGGAAAATCAATCAAGGAAAGACCACGAAACGCAATCGAAAACGAAATTCGGTACATTCAGATACATAATGCCGACGCGGGAACTATTTATGTGAAAATAAATTTATTATTTAATTATAAAACAATTAATGTGAATGTGTATGTGTGTGTGTGTGTAATAATAAATGCTATTTTTAATAATTTTGTACATACGTCAATTAACAGAATACGTTTGTGATGATTTAATTTTATAATAAAATAAGTATTATACATATTTGACAGTTGTATTCATCTCCTTTTTATTCTTCAAATCTGTAATAAATAATATTGATCTACAGATCTATTAAAAGCTACTAAATGTTTCTGCTAGATTTGACACTTTTATAGTAATAACACAAAAATACACAATTTTCATAGTAACAATTTAGAAGAAAAAAGAGTAGCCAGTAGTAGCATATTGATCTGTGAATTGCAGTATAATTTTTCCCCATTCATTTTGTAAAAACTGCAAATGTTTATTTATTTTAAAATACAGTTCGATATTGTGATAATGTAATGTATTCATGTGTGTATTATATAAAATAAAACTTGCGTTGCTATGTGTTCAATACGCATGAACACGTTTGAACTTAATGTAAGCGCATTTATACGACTTGGTAGCATTAAGATGAAGTGTATGTTTGTGTAAAGTGTGTGTGTGTGAAACACAGATAATATATGTACACGGCTGCAGTTACACATGTAGTATGTCCATGTAAGCATGTTATAAATGTATAGTACCATTGAAATTCTACGTGTAGCGATGATTGTGTAGAAAACACGATACAACCCGTACCAGGCGAACAGAAACACGAAGAGTAACTGTCAGTTTCACATCTGGCGCGCGCCACATTTGTACAACACGTGGAAAACAAACGTGTTTAGTAACATACGCGATTGGTAGATGGCAGTGCCAGTCTGCGAACCACAGATTGACAGATTATATTGCGGACTGCAATCGCAATGTTACCAAGTAGGAATTCTCCTTGAACGTTGCACAAGCATCCATAATAATGGCAACACACAGATCTTGTGATGTCTTGTGTTGTGTGTGATATTGTGCATAGTATATTCAGTTCACAGTGTGAAAATTTGGGGCGGCATTAAAGGAGACGGCTGCAAACGAAGGCTACAATGTTGCTAGTATAAAGTATCTTACTTTGTATAGGTTAGTGAATCCATGGAACCTATCGACACTAACCCTGACAAACTTTAAATCGTTACGAAACCTGTATATTATGGATATCACGTTGGAAAGTGTACCAATTTTTGAAGAACATCAGTTCAAAGTACATATTGTGATCATGGGAAATAAAATTAATAGTGTACCGGTCAATGCTTTCAATGGACCACTACCGCAACATATAAATTTGACAGACAACAAAATAGAAAGCTGGCAGAGCAATGAATATGGGTGTTGATGTACTGACACTTGCTTGCAATAAACTTAGTAGTTTTTCACAGGCCTAATTCACTGATTTTGGCCGAAACCAGATTGAATTTCTTCAACATCAGGTGAAAACGCTGGAATTAACTAACAATCATCTAGCAAGAACCCGCAGTGAAGTTTTCAGCTCTGGAATCAGACATCTGTATCTGAAACTCAATGATATTGCTCAATTAACATCGGACATGTTTGCAAGTCGTGACAAACCTATGTGGTCTCTGTACATGCATTAAAACAAATTGAGTTATTTGACGGAAGCCCAGTTCGTGAAATTGAAGCCTGCTAGTGTTATTGCTCGATGATAATCCGTGACTGTGTCAATGTTTACGAGACATTAAAAGGTGACTTCGTGAACTGAACTTGATACGAATCTATCGCACTTTCATTGAATCATCTAATGTCATATTTATCGGCTAGATGTACTCATTATATTTTATATATTATGTGGATTAAATAAATATTATCGTCTATTTGTGTGTTATGTGTAAATTGCTATACTTTTAATCAAAAAGGCCATGAAAATTTTCGTTGCATAGAAAAATCGTATGGTGACTGATTTTTAATAAAAACTGCTATTATTTCTTTAGAAACGTAATTTTAAAGTCTATATTAATATATGCCATTAATTTTAATATAATATATCAGTTTTATAATATTTATAATTTACCTATATCGAAAATTGTAACTTAATTCGAACAACGTATATAGTTCAAGCAACTGCTACGAGATAGCGCTAGCAGTCGGCGTTTTATGCATTTGAACTGCTTTAAACTATTTCTCGTGATGCGAATCCGAAACACTCGTGGTACATAATGCGATTCACAGAGTATCAAGAGAATAGAATACTAAGAAGGTCTAACTGTCAAATTCTAAACAAAACAAAAAAGGACGAAAGAGGTACCAAATATTTACAGGTATGTATTAGGACTTCAAAATAACGAAAAGCATGTCCGCATATTAGAATTTATGTTTATGAGGTACTTAAAATCAATTTTATACCTTATTTATTAGGAAAACATAAGTTGGGAACAGTAATAAGACAATAATTCGTTATATAAACTTCTATTTATTAAAACACAAACAGTCTTCAACTCCTCACACAAATAGCTAAAATAGTTGAATCGTTTAGTACGTTTTAAAAATTATTTTTATTTCTAGTACAATATCGGGATGCAGTAGCAAAAGTTAAAATCAAATTACAATATATACAATACTATAATCAAACTTCTAATAGAACTAACATGATTTTATAAACATAAATTTCATCACAAGGTTTAAAATCAACGTTGCATAAGGTGAATTTTGATTCTTTATACGAGGAGAACATATTTAGAAGAAGTAAAATAAAATCAATGATGAAAAGTAAATGAAGTAATGCGTAAACTAATTATTTAACTTTTTTTAACAGTATTAATTTGTGGTTATAAAAATTACATGACAATATATGAATTATAAAAATCGTAAATTTTGTATTAAATGTAATGATTAGAACTCAGTCGCCATCTAACGTACACAGGTAAAACTAATTTCAACTTGAAAAATAAAAAAAAATAATGTTTGTTATAAATTGCAACATGCTAGTAAGAAAAACGCTAAATATTATTATTTATTTAACTTGGAATTCTAGCAAAGATATAATCAAGTATGGAATTAGTTATTTAGTGCGTTGGAATTATTTTCGGCTTCATGTTGGTAACAGTGCGTGGAATTAAGTTGTAGTGACTGTGATTAACGCGAACTTTGTTTATAACTTTCCCGTGCTTAATTTTAATTTAAAATGTATTGTTTTTCACAGTTCTGCCGTCTTTGTGTTCGTACCGATCGTAATTTAGTGAATTTGTTTTGTGTAGATAATGATATGTTAATGTTCAGTGAGAAAATACGCTGTCTTATGCCAGAAATCGTAAGTAATCATTAATTACTGTCATAAATTTTGATTGCAGTCAATAAAGCCCACATTTTTCCGCAGGTATATGAAGAAGACTCCATACCAAACATGATTTGCCATGACTGTTGCAATAACCTGAAAATGATGTACGACTTTCGACAAATGTGCTTGCGAAATACACATTTACTGAAACTGTACGCATCGAAATTGTCAAATGTCAACGAAACGACCGACATTAAGCAGGTGGAAGAAGACGTTGAATCGTTTCTGAAGAAAAACGCCAAGGAGAACTTTGACGTAGACTTTTCGTTAATATTCGTTAAACAAGAATCTGACACCGAACAAGATACTTACGATGAGAATAGACAAACGCCCGAGGAGAACAAGGTTACGATTGATCAAAACTATCGGATGTCAGATGCCGAGGTGAATCTGAACAATCTTAAAGTCGAACGTTTAGTCGAGGAACAACAACAGCAAAGTATGTGTATTAAATCGGAAGAGTACGAGTGTGATGAACTCAATGAAAGTTTGGTTAGTGACAGCGAAGATCAGTGTTCCACGAGTCGAATGGAGAATTATGATAGTGTTTCAGTGAAAAGTGTCAGTTCTAAGAAAAGTGAGAATAGTGCCAAGTTCAAACGTAGAAAACTAGTGATCGAACCCGATATTATAACGGACGATGGCATCATTAACTTGAGTGTACACCATGATGAACCAACGTTGAAATTGGAGTGCACAGAAGAGGATAATGAATCTTGTATTTCGGAAGGTTAGTGTCGAAATATTACTTACTATGAGGCAAGTTAAACTTGAATCCGTGAATCAAAATCTTACAAATATTCAAACGCAAAACTACCTGTGGTTACATGGCCCTTTATAATATTAATGCTACAAATTCGATATTGTAAGGGTTTGATACACGATTTAAGGTAAATTTCATCCTAGAATCCCGGTATCAGAATGTTTTCATTAAAAAAAAATATTTACATAAAGTTAACTTGCTTTACTAGTTATATTTAAAAAAAAATCAATATGTTTCGAACAATATTGTGTCAACTTCAGGAAAAAGGTTAATAATCAAAAGATATACAAATTTTGTTCATACATTTTTATTTTTTTACCGAAAATGACAATTAATTTTTATTTTTTTTACTGAAAATGACACAATTGTTGTAAGATACATGTCGATTTACCTAAAAAATATAGCAAAGTAGCGAAACAAGATAATTTTATTTCTATATTTTTAAAAATGAAGTGTTATAAAGTTAATGAAACTATTTCATACTTAATGTTTTCAATTTTGTTTAAAATATTAAATAAATTAACATAGTTTTGAATTTCTTTATTTACAAAAAAATGTCTTAAATTTTTTAGACATTAATTTCTAAATAAAGAAAATGTTAGTTCAAAACTGTGTTAATTAATTTATTAAACAAACATCTTTTAAATCTTTCAAAGAAACATTTTATGAAATATTGTTAGGAATTCTGGTTAAAATATACTGACTCATAATTACATTGTTTATTAAAAAAAATTATTAGGATATTTTTAATGTTATTTTTTAATATTTACATATTTTCAAAGGTGGGTTAACATGAAATTATTTAATTTTTAGCTACAAATGATATTTTTTTATGTAAAACAAAATAAATTATCAAAGTGATTTGCCGATAAAATATTTAGAATTAAATTTTTATATATGTCGATAAGGAATTTACAAAGGAAATTTTTTATTTGAAGTTTATTGAAGATATTGATTGAAAATTTGCGTAATTAATATAAATTATGAGTTTTCATATAGGTACAGGATACAAATATGGGGATGTTAGGAAAACAAAACCACATATTAACGATAATAAATATAATTTTATTTATGAAATAAATTTTATACATAAATTACTTATCTAGTATTTAACATAATCACAATATTCAGTCTTTAAACTGGAATAATAAAAGTCTAAATGAATGTTCATAGCACTATTCTAAATTGTGTACGAGTGTTTGGTGTGAATATTAAGATTCTGTATAGGGATACATGTGTGACTTATAAGATAATAATCAAGTTATGGTGAGGATGTACAATGTGTTGTTTTCTTGATTAATCCACCTCCTCTATGGTGGGTCCGCCTGGTCTACTGAAGCCACCTGCCTGTTGTCCACAACTAGCACCACCAGCAGCGCCAGCACCAGCTCCAGCACCAGCAGCACTTCCTCCAGTGTGCAGATTGGTCATGATGGGTGCACACACCCGTTGCAACTCCTGCAGCCGGTGCTCGTACTCCTCCTTGTCGGCCAGACTGTTCTGGTCCAGCCACTGTAGTGCACTGTCACACTCCCGCTGTACTGTCGTCTTCTCCTCCGCGCTCAGTCTATCACCAGCTGCTTCTGTTGTCGCCTGTTTCACACTGAACACGTAACCCTCCAGCTGATTGCGGGCGGCTACACGGGCCCGCTGACGCTCGTCCTCCTCGCGGTACTTCTCCGCGTCAGCCAACATGCGGTCAATGTCCTTCTGTGACAGTCGTCCCCGGTCGTTCTTGATGGTGATGTTCCGTGTGTTCCCGGTGCCCGACTCCTTGGCCGACACGTTCAGTATCCCGTTAGCATCCAGGTCGAATGTCACCTCGATCTGTGGTACACCACGTGGTGCTGGTGGGATGCCGGTCAGGTCGAATGTACCCAGGACATTGTTGTCCCGGGTCATGGCTCGCTCACCCTCGTACACCTGGATGGTGACGGCGGGCTGCTGGTCCGTGTACGTGGTGAATGTCTGTGTCTGCTTGCACGGAATACGACTGTTACGCTCGATGATCTTCGTCATGACACCGCCAGCCGTCTCGATACCCAGTGACAGCGGGGCCACATCCACCAGCAGCACATCCTGGATCTTGGAGCTGGTGTCACCGCTGAGTATAGCGGCCTGGACAGCGGCTCCATACGCTACAGCCTCGTCAGGATTGATCGACAGGTTCAACTGTTTGCCGCAGAAGAAGTTCTGCAACAGTGACTGGATCTTGGGGATACGTGTTGATCCGCCGACCAACACTACATCATGGATGGCTCCCTTGTCCATCTTGGCGTCGGCCAGTGCCTTCTCCACCGGCTCCAGTGTGCCGCGGAACAAGTCAGAGCACAGTTCCTCGAATCGTGCTCTGGACACTCTAGTGTAGAAGTCTATGCCCTCGTACAGGGCGTCTATCTCGATACTGGCCTCCGTGCTGGACGACAGAGTTCTCTTGGCTCGCTCAGCTGCAGTGCGCAGTCGGCGCAGTGCTCGTGGACTGTTGTGCAAGTCCTTCTTGTACTTGCGCTTGAACTCGTCAGTCAGCAGGTTCACCAGGCGGTTATCAAAGTCCTCTCCGCCCAGATGTGTGTCTCCAGCGGTGGCTCGCACCTCGAACAGTGACCCCTCGTCAATGGTGAGGATGGACACGTCGAAGGTGCCGCCCCCCAGGTCGAATATCAGTACATTCCGCTCGCCGGACAGACTCTTGTCCAGCCCGTAGGCCAGGGCTGCTGCTGTCGGCTCGTTGATGATGCGCATGACATTCAGGCCAGCTATGGCGCCGGCATCCTTGGTCGCCTGTCGCTGGGAGTCGTTAAAGTACGCTGGCACGGTGATGACGGCATCACGGACACTCGTACCCAGATATGCCTCGGCCGTCTCCTTCATCTTGGTCAACACCATTGAGCTGATCTCCTCCGGAGCGAACTGTTTCATCTCGCCCTTGTACTCCACCTGGATCTTGGGTTTACCCCCGTCACTCACCACCTTGAAGGGCCAGTGTTTCATGTCCGCCTGGATCTTCTCATCGTCAAACTTGCGGCCGATCAGTCGTTTCGCGTCGAACACTGTGTTACTGGGATTCATGGCCACCTGGTTCTTGGCCGCGTCACCAATCAACCTCTCCGAGTCGGTGAATGCCACATAGCTGGGTGTGGTACGGTTCCCTTGGTCGTTGGCGATGATCTCCACCTTGCCATGTTCGAAAACACCGACACAGGAGTACGTGGTACCCAGGTCAATGCCAATTGCTTTCGTCATTCTCGATGTATTTGTGTTTAATGAACAAGTTTCTTCGGAACTGATTGTGATTGTCACAAATAAAACACTTGTTGTAACTGTTGTTCTGTTTGTAGATAAATATTCACTGGATATTCACTGGTATTTATATATATACACTCTTGTCTCTTGTGATCTGCACTCGTTGCTTGTTACTAATGAACTGCTGTTAGCTCGCACTCCGCCAGCTTATATACTCCCGCTCACGCCGCGTCTCGATTGTTCGCGATGCTTCGCGAACAAACGTCAGTAATACGCAGTGCCAAGCTCTAGAACGTAGTACTTCGTTCCAGATCGGTAACGATCGGTACCATCAAGCGTGTGGAATAGTCGCGAAGTGTTCTAGCATGTTCGCGACGCATTGACAATCAACATTAGTAAACAAACAGTTATGCAATGTTCTACGCAATTTTTGCGGCGTATGTGTTTTTTATTTACATTTTACTAATTTCTTTTATTGTTATTCATTTAAACTAAAGATATTTAATGTAGTTTTGTAAAACAGACGCAATTTATTGATTCAGGAATGGTGCTAGAGAATTCTTAGATGGGTAGTTTATATTGCGCAGTTTGGTAGTGGTCCCGAAATAGATTTTATATTTCTAGAATATGTTACAGAGAGTACAATTATTAAATAGAATTTTCTTGAAGTGTTCCAGCATGTTCTAGAAGAAATTATGTAAACAAAAACACAAATCTGTTTTTGGAAATCAGTTAGGAAGAATACGCATTAGACCAACTTATAGTTATGATGAAATAATAAAATAAAAATTAGGTCTGTGGCGTAATAATAATATTATTAATATCGAACTGTACTTTAAAATAAACATTTACAATTGTTATGAAATCAAAAATTATACTAAATAAATAAATTTATTTTATGATGCAATGAAAGCTTACAGTATGGCAAATGTATACACATACTAGTAAATGTATACCTTTACTGACTTTACAATACCGTACAGTACCGCTACCTTACCTTCAAAAAAACTTACTGTACTAGGAATGTATACTTTTACTAGTAATTACATGCAATGACCGAATTGATACTTTTACTGTGCTTGTATTGAAATAAAAATTACTGTATTTTTAAATATGAAAAAATATCCTAGTACTCTGAATTTCGTTTTAAATTATTTTCATTGTATAGTAAAATCTCGCTTAACTCTACCCTGAATAACGCTGATTCGCTATTACGCGATTTTTCTTGCAACGAAAAAAATGCACTAAATTTATGATGATTCGTTATAACGCGGTTCATGGCGACATATTATGGAAATTATTGACCATTTCATAGAAAATGACTCATTATTAAAAATGACATTGTTCCACGCTGTTAGAAATTTTAAAAATTCGTATCAAAGTTTCTTATATTAATTTTTTTTAGTTTAGATTTTTAGAATATCCTACGTCAAATTATAGTAAAATTGCAGTAAAATGAGCACTGTGGAATCCGCTTATAGTGGACTTGAGGAGCCAGTAATTTGGTTCACTATAAGCGAGTGTACACTATAACGAAAGTATTTAGTATGTACAGTGCACGCCGCTTAATATGATCACATCGGTACTCGAGGTTTTTGATAACAATAACCGATTGATAACAATAAACGAAAAAATATAAACACAAAATTTCATGAATTAATTAAAAATACATATGTGAAACGGTAATAAACAGTACATAAATTATGAAACGAACTAAAATATCTAAAAATAAACATAACATAACAATTTTTAATTGTGCTGCTGCATTCCGCTGACTTATTTTCGGGAACTTATCATACTGTTCTAAAATGTTAATTTTTTTTTCTTTTAAGCTAAGATCACGTCCCTTTTTTACGTCAGCCATTGCAAACGGTTAGAATTAAACCGAATTTATTTAGTAGTTAAGACCATACAAACGCATTGTCCGAGTTTATTTGTGTTTACTGCCAACCAGCCCTGTATAATACAATAAACTAGACAATCAAATTTCTATAAGGCTCTTTGTAAAAACAACGTTATTGTACTGTTGCTATTAAAATTGCAGAAAAAAAAACAATCTTAATAAAAAATTGATAACATAAACCGATGTCATGATTACTATAACCGAAATTTTTTTAATGCAGTTGTATACGTCCGAGCCGTTCTTTGCGAAAGTGATAACAATAACCGATTGATAACATTATCCGTGATTCCAATAAGCGGCGTGCACTGTATTTAGTTGGGACTCAGAGATATGTTCATTATAAGCGAGTTTTCACTATATGCGAGTTCACTACAAGTGTATTCCATCGTACATATGAAAAATAAAAGTAATTATACTTTAAATAAAACTTACAATATAGCAAATAATATCATCACTTTAATGCCAATTACTTATTTTTAACTCTAGTTGCTAATTACTCTAATTACTGTACATTGAAATGGTTATATTTTAACACAGATTTTACTAATACAGTAGAGTCGCGGTTTAGTGAACTAATTCCGGCCAAGCCTGTTCACTCTTTAGGGGTGTCTACTTTTTCGGGGTTCTGGTGTCACTCAGGTATTTTGAGAAACAACTTTTATTCTAGGTACCTAAATCATCAAAATTATGTATGTATATTTAAAATAATAAAAGAGAAGGAAAAATATTGAATCCAAAATGGTTAGTTCAAGGTAATGTGAACTGTTCGTTGCAAAACTTAATCATAAAGATGATTTTTCATTATTTTATTGTAGATTTTCTTTAGTCAATTGTAGATTTTGAAAAGGAGAAATATTGAATCCAAAATGATTGGAATAAATGACTATAGTTCAAGATGATAACAGATATACGACGTTTCGATCATATGGTTTTTGGTCATTTTCAAGCAAAAAACAAAATTCTAGTTCAAACAAACATAAACAAAATCTCTTGAGAATTACACTCAAAAAATACAAAAATATTTTGAAAAATATTAGAGAATATTTTTGTTTATGTTTCTTTCCACTAGAATTTTGTTATTTGCTTGAAAATGACCAAAAACCATCTGGTCGAAACATCACATATCTGTTATCATCTTCAACTATAGTCATTTATTCCAATCATTTTG
Organism: Carabus problematicus; assembly: GCA_963422195.1. Taxonomy (NCBI): domain Eukaryota; kingdom Metazoa; phylum Arthropoda; class Insecta; order Coleoptera; family Carabidae; genus Carabus; species Carabus problematicus. The sequence goes on from OY728578.1 coordinate 2,271,546, forward strand.
GATTCAATATTTCTTCTTCTCAAGATCTACAATTGACAAAAGAAAATCTACAATAAAATAATAAAAAAAAAATATATATGTACCTATTACATAATATTATGTATACGTGTATTATGTAATGGGAAGGTACCAGGGTTGAGAGATTAAAATCAAGTTGATTTAAATCATGATTTAAATCTTGATATAAATCAAGTGATTTTTTTAAAAAAATCGTTGATTTAAATCAACATTAATTAAATATATTAATAATATATTAATTAATAATGATAACTGATCTACACTCTCTGTTAACACTAGAAACACTACCGGACAACTAAACTTATCTATTTATATAATAACTACAACTCTAAAACAAGCACAGACCTGCTATAACGGACACGACTTCGGTGGCCCGAGACAACGTATAAATTAAAACTTATTGATTTTTAAATAAAAATTATTATTTTACAGATATATCTCATTAACAAACTTTGTATTATATCGTTAACCCAAATTATTTGAAAATTTCAATACAAATACGTATAAAAATACGTTTATAAAAACATCTGATTTAAATCAAAAAAATCTGATTTAAATCAAAAAAATCGATTTTTTAGATTTTTTTAAAAAAAATCATGATTTTTATCCACCCTGGAAGGTACATATAAAAGGTTATTTATTGCAGAAGCGAAAAAAATTAAGTAATGTTGGATTGTTTACGCTTTTTTCAGGTTAATTTGTACTAATTTTTGTCGCAAATCATGTAACACGAACAAACTGCAATATTCTACTAATAAAGACGGTCACACATTCTCCTTTACCCAGACATTAAGTATTTCATTCTTTTGTTTTGAATTGAAGTATTTTCGTTTACGTGCCATCTAGATTCATATTTAGTGGGATTCCCCAGAGAAGTATCGCAAATACCATAGTTTACTGTATCGGGGTTTACAGCTGTTCACTATATCGGGACGCAATGCTAAAATTTAAGTGTTCACTCTATCGGGTTGTTCATTTAATCGAGAGTTCACTAAATCGCGACTTTACTGTATATAATAAACTATTTTATGAAATTATCTAGAACCAAATATTTTAGAAAGTTCCTTGACTTCGTTTTGGCTTCTACAATACACAATGTTTAAAAATAGAGTTTTACGTACTACGGATGTAATATTAAAAATTCTGATCATCTGTGTGAATCACATATAACGAAATGTTTACATAATTTTGTAATTGTTTACTGCCAATGCATTTATACAATTATATATGGAATGCATCATTATTCTTTAATATGAAGAAGTGGAAAATTTTATATTCCATATGATTAACATCAACATTATATAATGTCAATTTAATATCTACCTTCCGTAGAATATTCTAGAAATCATATGACCTTGACATTGCGTGACAATACACGATTATAACATAACTACGCAGTATAAACACTGGAATTATTCTAGAACAGTCAGGAAAATCAATAAATTGCGCATATCAGTCTTATAAATGTACAATTTAAAATTATTATTTCCAAAATTGTATTAAAATATTGTAATCTTTTCATTTTATAAGAACGAACAATATATAAAATTACTCAGATTGTTTATAAATAAACACCTACATCATGTTTGTTTACTAATGTTGATTGTCAGTGCTTCGCGAACATGCTAGAACACTTCGGGACTATTCCACACGCTTGATGGGACCGATCGTTACCGATATGGAACGAAGTACTACGTTCTAGAGCTTGGCACTGCGTATTACTGACGTTTGTTCGCGAAGCATCGCGAACAATCGAGACGCGGTGTGAGCGGGAGTATATAAGCTGGCGGAGTGCGCGCTAACAGCAGTTCATTAGTAACAAGCGACGAGTGAAGATCACAAGAGACAAGAGTGTATATATATAAATACCAGTGAATATCGAGTGAATATTTATCTACAACCAGAACAACAGTTACAACAAGTGTTTTATCTGTGAAAATCACAATCAGTTCCGTAGAAAGTTGTTCATTAAACACAAATACATCGAGAATGACGAAAGCAATTGGCATTGACCTGGGTACCACGTACTCCTGTGTCGGTGTTTTCGAACATGGCAAGGTGGAGATCATCGCCAACGACCAAGGGAACCGTACCACACCCAGCTATGTGGCATTCACCGACTCGGAGAGGTTGATTGGTGACGCGGCCAAGAACCAGGTGGCCATGAATCCCAGTAACACAGTGTTCGACGCGAAACGACTGATCGGCCGCAAGTTTGACGATGAGAAGATCCAGGCGGACATGAAACACTGGCCCTTCAAGGTGGTGAGTGACGGGGGTAAACCCAAGATCCAGGTGGAGTACAAGGGCGAGATGAAACAGTTCGCTCCGGAGGAGATCAGCTCAATGGTGTTGACCAAGATGAAGGAGACGGCCGAGGCATATCTGGGTACGAGTGTCCGTGATGCCGTCATCACCGTGCCAGCGTACTTTAACGACTCCCAGCGACAGGCGACCAAGGATGCCGGCGCCATAGCTGGCCTGAATGTCATGCGCATCATCAACGAGCCGACAGCAGCAGCCCTGGCCTACGGGCTGGACAAGAGTCTGTCCGGCGAGCGGAATGTACTGATATTCGACCTGGGGGGCGGCACCTTCGACGTGTCCATCCTCACCATTGACGAGGGGTCACTGTTCGAGGTGCGAGCCACCGCTGGAGACACACATCTGGGCGGAGAGGACTTTGATAACCGCCTGGTGAACCTGCTGACTGACGAGTTCAAGCGCAAGTACAAGAAGGACTTGCACAACAGTCCACGAGCACTGCGCCGACTGCGCACTGCAGCTGAGCGAGCCAAGAGAACTCTGTCGTCCAGCACGGAGGCCAGTATCGAGATAGACGCCCTGTACGAGGGCATAGACTTCTACACTAGAGTGTCCAGAGCACGATTCGAGGAACTGTGCTCTGACTTGTTCCGCGGCACACTGGAGCCGGTGGAGAAGGCACTGGCCGACGCCAAGATGGACAAGGGAGCCATCCATGATGTAGTGTTGGTCGGCGGATCAACACGTATCCCCAAGATCCAGTCACTGTTGCAGAACTTCTTCTGCGGCAAACAGTTGAACCTGTCGATCAATCCTGACGAGGCTGTAGCGTATGGAGCCGCTGTCCAGGCCGCTATACTCAGCGGTGACACCAGCTCCAAGATCCAGGATGTGCTGCTGGTGGATGTGGCCCCGCTGTCACTGGGTATCGAGACGGCTGGCGGTGTCATGACGAAGATCATCGAGCGTAACAGTCGTATTCCGTGCAAGCAGACACAGACATTCACCACGTACACGGACCAGCAGCCCGCCGTCACCATCCAGGTGTACGAGGGTGAGCGAGCCATGACCCGGGACAACAATGTCCTGGGTACATTCGACCTGACCGGCATCCCACCAGCACCACGTGGTGTACCACAGATCGAGGTGACATTCGACCTGGATGCTAACGGGATACTGAACGTGTCGGCCAAGGAGTCGGGCACCGGGAACACACGGAACATCACCATCAAGAACGACCGGGGACGACTGTCACAGAAGGACATTGACCGCATGTTGGCTGACGCGGAGAAGTACCGCGAGGAGGACGAGCGTCAGCGGGCCCGTGTAGCCGCCCGCAATCAGCTGGAGGGTTACGTGTTCAGTGTGAAACAGGCGACAACAGAAGCAGCTGGTGATAGACTGAGCGCGGAGGAGAAGACGACAGTACAGCGGGAGTGTGACAGTGCACTACAGTGGCTGGACCAGAACAGTCTGGCCGACAAGGACGAGTACGAGCACCGGCTGCAGGAGTTGCAACGGGTGTGTGCACCCATCATGACCAAGCTGCACACTGGAGGAAGTGCTGCTGGTGCTGGTGCTGGCGCTGGCGCTGCTGGTGGTGCTAGTTGTGGACAACAGGCAGGCGGCTTCAGTAGACCAGGCGGACCCACCATAGAGGAGGTGGATTAATCAAGAAAACAACACATTGTACATCCTCACCATAACTTGATTTTTATCTTATAAGTCACACATGTATCCCTATACAGAATCTTAATATTCACACCAAACACTCGTACACAATTTAGAATAGTGCTATGAATGTTGATTTAGACTTATATTATTCCAGTTTAAAGACTGAATATTGTGATTATGTTGAATACTAGATAAGTAATTTATGTATAAAATTTATTTCATAAATAAAATTATATTTATTATCGTTAATATGTGGTTTTAATCTCCTAACATCCATATTTGTATCCTGTACCCATTTTAAAAATTATAATTTATATTAATTACCTACAATTTTCAATTAATATTAAATTATGTAGCAGTAATATTTCATAAATAAGATTGATTTTGATATATTTGAGTTTCTTCGTAATAATTCTACATTTTAATCCTTGTCTATAAATTCTAAATATAAACACCATAGTTTCAAATTTAGGAAAACGTTTCTTTAAATTTCAATTTTTAAACAAATATCATCAGTAAATAAGACTTGTAAATATTTTTAAACAATAGGAGCCAGGTTTCTCGGATCAAATGCAATTTAAACTGTGAATCAACACTTACAATATTTTAAATAAGCAAACTTAGTTTTGTTTCGGTATTTTGTAGTTTTCATTCGTAATTTTATTCATTGTAGATTTTCTTTTGTCAAAATGTAATAATATTTTTCTTCTCCATTCATAATTTATGTTGAACTTTGACTTAAAATTTCAGCATATAATTCTGTATTCTGCTCATGCTGAAAATGTTCTAATAACGAATGTCTGTTTTGTTTCAGATCAGGGTGACGAATCGATGGATTGTGATGAAGTTATCAGCATTAATGACAGTGAGAATGGCGATGAAATGAACCATACACCGGAACCGCTGAACTTTTCTACAAGTAAGACTCTTTTAAAGTTTGACTAACACGTCCTTCTTTTACAATAGGTTTGTTCCAACCCGCGATTCTTGAACGGTGTTTAAACGGTTCTGGAACCGATTTATGCGCATGCGTCAACTTGGTACGATTCTAGAACCGTACTGAGAACGCAAGCGTTGGAACGGTTTTAGGACGGTTTTACATCTTCGGAATATTGTGGCACGCAATCATCTAAAAATTATATAATTTAGTGTTTATTATTTACAAATAATTACATAGCCTCCAAAGAGTAAGTATGTTCCTACCTAATAATTTTTGTTTTTCATTCTTGGTTGATTTAACATAACTTCTAAATCTTCATCATTTTCAAAAATATCTGATACATCTTCATCACTCATGTTTCATTTCAAATAGTTAACTAGTATCACCATTCCAAACGTCAAACAGCTAACAAAATTTACAATGCGCATGACAGTTCTAACCAGTTCTAACGATACTAGGTTTTCACGCGGTACCGAAATTACGATTCCGAAACCGTTCCGGAATCGATTCCATACTTGTTGGAACGACTACGGGAATCATCCTAGAACCGTAATGTCTCGGTTGGAACACATTTTAGCGAATGCGCATGAGCAGCACCGTTCTGTTACGGTTCTTCGCGTGGTTGGAACAAACCTATTATCTATGCTTCACTTCTTGCATTACTTTTTCTATTTTTTAAATTGTTGTGTACCTTTTGCATACTCCATAAGTTGACTTGTGACAGAGAAGGACTATGTTGACATATTCTAACCTTTCATTAAGGATTAATGGGATGTATATTATTTTTTCTAGATTGCCAACAAACTAATATAGAAATTAATTAATTTGTATGTTACAGATTCTGGCAATAATCGGCAATCGATTGAAAATATCGATACCATTATGACGAAATACGTACATTTACAGTCAGGAAACAAAGGTGAATATACAGGGTGTTTCATTTAAATCGGGCCACATTCAACTTACATGCTGTATCTCCAGAAATATATTTTTTCATCAAATTCATTAAAAAGCTTACGCTAAAATATTTATTTGAAACATTTTTCAATATTTTCTGTCTGTTCTGAGTTATAAAGGAATATAAAAAAATCAAGAAAATCACACTATTGTCATTATATCTAGTGAGCAATGCAATATTTTGAAAAAACTAAATCGCCATCAACATTGGCCCATAAATATGTAACTTTTGTCCAATTTAACCGACTTTGTATCTCTTATAGTTTCCGAGATCCCTGTAGCAGTCCCAATTTTTGTAATAGTAGCCATTTTTACTGAGAAAATCTGTAAGAAATGTTCTCCTCAGTTTTAGAATTACTATCTTTATGAATGAAAATGAAGCTTACTTTTTTAAAAATATGTTAGTGAAATGTTATTATTCATTGTTCCAGGAAAAACTCGTACTGGGGATAAATATCGTATGGTATACACGGAACACCAACGTTTGGAACTCGAGAAGGAGTATCTCTTGAACCGATTCGTGTCCGACCGTCGCAGAGCAGAGCTAGCCATCAATCTTGGCTTGTCCGTGCGACAGATTAAAATCTGGTTTCAAAATCGCCGCGCCAAGGAACGCAAAGAAGCCAAACGAATCGAGCCAAACAGCACTCAAGACAGTGGTACATCTAAACCCACGCCAAAACCATCACCATCCACTGGTACACCAACAGAACGAGCACCGCCACCACCACGGAAAACCACTGAACCATCGACACGTCTTACAAAACAAACATCCGCTAATAATAACAATCAGTCGAAACTCAACACTCGCGCACAAGACGACTTTCTGTCGAAACAACAAGAGTTCTACTACCAGCAACAAATTCTACAGCACCAACAAGAGATCCTGATTCAGGAACAACTACTTGCCCAGCGTAAAGAATTCCTCAATCAGCAGCAACAACTGTTGCAGAAAGAATTCCACAAGCAACTGTTTCCACACCAGCAAGAACTCCTACGGCAAGAGGAGTATTTGCGTCAGCAGAAACAGTTCTTAAACCAGCAACAAGAACTGATACGACAACGATTATTGCCGCCCGATCAAACGTCACTGCTGCAATCACCGTTACTTGCCACGCAGGCCGCCATGTTGTTAGGTCAGTCGTTGTTGCTTGGCAACCAGCCTACGCTGTTGACGTCACCGGCCGCGGCCATGTTGCCGAAACAATCGACAACAGTGATGGCGGCGAATGCTACAAGTTTAACGAAACAACTTCTACCTCAACAACAGGAATTGTTAACAAACTTCACCGAACTAATGAAACGCAAAGAGGAATTGTTGAAACGCAACAAACACTACGAGAAACACGGACCGAAAGAGTTACATCCGAATCTGGAACAGTTGTTCAGTCGAAAACAGGTACGTAATGAGAAATAACGACTACCTCAAACAGTAAACTATTTTCACATGACACTTGCAGTACACATCATTCACGATTACAGTGTACCGGCTGGTTACACGGTAAACTAGGATGGTCGTGATTAGTGGTGATAGTAATATGAATAATGTTTATTTTATATCATCACAGAATTAGGTACTCGATTTAGTAAAAGTGCCATTTTAAATTTTAGTTTTCGCATTGCACAGCACAAAAAACAGTTTCTCATGTGATCGAAAATATCTCCCATTCATGTTTGGCCGGTTGCATATGTTGGTAAAAAAGAGTGGGAGTTGTTTTCGACCTACTGAGAAACTTCAACTACGAACAGTAATTACTAAAAAAGTGCATTATTATAATGCATTGAAAAGCATTTGAAAAATATATTATTACAAGCAATTAATATCAATACAATAAAATTACTCCGATGATATAGAATAAACACAATGAAATGCCTATTATTTTTTAGTAAATATACATTTTAAGATTTTGTTTACAACTCAAATATTCTATCTTACATGTGATTGGTTACCAGGCCAGCCAATCACCGACTGGCGTTGTACATTTCAACCAATCACAGTTTGACATATTCTAAAAATCAACAATTTTACTGTTAAAACTATTAGATATTGAAATTACGTTTTATTTATACATATAGAGAAAACAACGCGTGAATTTATTTATTTTTTATCATCCGTATTTTATTTTTATTTGTACGCTCATTTTTGCCATTTAGATTTTAGATATAAATAATATCTGAATACGTATTTATAAATTAGTATATGCTATACGTAATTATTAGAGGTTATGAGACAAGAATAGTTTTCTTTAAAGTGTTTAAATAACAATACAAAATTAAGGACGGGATAAACAAACAAACAAAAACAGTGAAAAAAATAATATATTTTGTTTTTCATATAATTTATTTTTACCTAATAATTCTTGGTCTAATGTGGAGTGTTGACATCAACAGAGAATCTTATGTTCAAAACTGCACACACGAATTTTATTGCAATTCATTCATATTTTTTTTGCTGTGATAAAATTACTCATATTTTCTTGAAATTTTTCATTGATTTGAGACTGAATGTAAGAACTACCTATGTTTAGTGTTTATTGTTTTTAGTTGTAAGATTAAGTATACCAATTCAAAACATACGTAAAACATGTCATACCTGGTTATGATATGAAATAGGTTATAAGCTGTTATAATATTAAGAAATGTTAAAAGTATATTTACACATGTACAAAACTGTACGACATATTATTTTAAACAATAATCATTATTATTTGGAAGTATTGTGAAATATACTTGTATTATTTTATTAAAAGATCAACATCATATTCATATTTTCATAGATACTTAGTTTATACCTGTCCCTACTTTATTCCTTTAAATCAAAATGGTCGATTTCAATTTGTAGAGCTGTTCATGTTTGCGAAAAAAAAGTTGGGTTTGTTTATGAAAATTTAATATTGTACTCTATAAAGGCTCTATAAAAAAGTCAGTTATCTTTACCAAGCTACATTCATTAGAAAATAATATACTTCAAGTAAAGTGAGAATAGTGACACATAGATGGCAGCACCAACAAAATTGTGCCGACAGGGCAAAATAATTATTTTGAATACTCGATTTTTTTATTTATTCTGTCATTTTTTTAGTAATCTTGCAATTAAATGATGTTCAAAATACATAACATAGTCATTGACTTTTTAAAGTATTTCATATTGCACTAGTGACATTAGAAATTGTTAGGTTGGTGACTGGTTGTGCTGTTGATGTTCGTCTATTACTGTGTTCACATCAATTGACATTTGTAAACAACTGTTTGGTATTTTTATAAGCCATGAATTGTTTATCAAATATGTGTTATGTGTGCCTCAAAAAGAAAGACAAATTACTAATTAATATCAACAGCTCGTCAGGGAACAAGGATATAATTCACATAATAGGTGATCTACCATTTAACCTGGTAAGTTTTAACGTTTCGATTCACGTGTTATTGATACTTTGCTTTCAATGAAATAGCTGGTATAGTCGAAATTTGAACAAGATGTTTAACCATAAATATTAGAAAATCATAATGCTAACGTTTCGATATATTTTGTGGCTTGTTTTCCTGGCAACAGTTGCTTATTTGTTTATTTTTAAGCAACAGCTCACTGGCTATCTTAATAATTAGCAATCGTCAATGAAATGTCAGATTCAATAAAAATAAACGAATATTTATAAAAATAGTTCGAAGTACAAAAGATGGACATTCAACATTTTATTAATGCATTAATTTATCTTGTCCAAATTCCGACTACACTAGCTTATTCGTTACATTCATAACGTGAACACAAGTTTCAAGTATTTACATCTAATCTTATATTTCAGGCCTGGTTGAAAGCCAAGCAAATTATATTGATTTGTGAAGAATGTTGCCGACGTTTGCGCAAAACTTATCAGTTTCTGGCAATGTGTCTTAAAAACAGTGCAGTGTTGCAAGGTTATATGGGTAAATTAAGTACTGCAACCATATCAAATGCAGAACTACTTGTAGATTTAAACAAGAAACAGAGTGACATTGATAAAATTAAATGCGAAATAAAATTAGAAGAGGAGGAAATATATACATTTGAAAGGGAACCAATAATTGAAAAAACCGAAGATGAGTTTGAGAATGTCGACGAATCTTTTGTGAAAGACGAGGCTACTTGGAAACGGGAAGATGTCGATGACAAGGAAGAATCTTCAATGGATACTAACACATTCGACACTGACACAGACTTGGACAGTTCTGCATTTGCACGTAAACAAGTGCGTACAACAAATAAGAAAAAAACAAATACAGCAGCCAAAAAATCGCACAAATGTTTAACATGCAGTAAATCTTTCGCTAACAAAGTGCATTTAAAGATACATACACGAACTCATACAGGCGAGGAACCGTACAAATGTGCTGAATGCAAAAAATCTTTTAAAAATAGTTCCTGTTTAATGCAACATGTGCGGACACATACTGGTGAGAAACCGTTTGAATGTACTGTATGTGAAAAATGTTTCACGCGAAAATCAAGTTTAAAATCTCATATGCGAACACATACTGACGAGAGGCCGTATAAATGTTCTAGATGCAAAAAATGTTTCAGGCACAATACATCTTTAGTACGTCATATGCGGGCACATACCGGTGAGAAACCGTATAAATGTACTATATGCGAAAAATGTTTCACTCAACAATCAGGTTTAAAGTTTCATATTATGTCACACACTGGTGAGAAACCGTATAAATGTACTTCATGTGAAAAAGGTTACCGTCAACGATTAAGTTTAGTGTCTCATTTTCAGTCACACACTGGTGAGAAATCGTATAAATGTGCTATATGTGTAAAATGTTACAGTCTACAATCGTCTTTAGTGCGTCATATGCGGACACATACTGGTGAGAAACCAGTTGAATGATCTGAACCTAGTATTACGAGAAATGTATTAAATGTTTATGCAATAGAAATAATCTTATTATTTGTTAAAATGTAATGCCTACAAGTGCCAATAAAATATTGATTTATAAACAACCGAGTTTCATTTATTGTTTTAATAATCTATCATTAACAGAAACGCTTAAATGGAAAAATAAATTAAAACTGACAGTTGCCGAAAAACAAAACACTAAAACATTCGTTCCAAGGCACATGTGATAAAAGGAAATGCATTTGTTTTTTCCATCGCACGCATAAAAACAAAAGACGTACAGATGTTGACAGAGTCGCAGCCTACTGTATATCAAACATCAGTTGTCTTGCTGTTAGTCGATGTGTACTTGTTACTTAAACAAACAGAATTTGTTCTGAAAAATTCTCATTAAAACAAGAATTAATTAATAAGAGTTAAAAATTTGATTCTTTTGAAAAAAAAACAATAATCAAGTACTCAATTGACATACTACTGCTTTAAAAATGATATCAACTAAATCTATTTTCTTAAAAATGATAATTAATATAATGAAATTAAATTAGAAAATCATGAACATTTTGTAAATATTTTTCTATAATGTGCTGTTGGAGTATCCGAGTGACGGTCACGGTGACGGGAAATCTAGTGTTGAGAGTGTGTGCCGACCTGACGGATGCAGTGTGCAAGTTGCTGTTAGCCTGGTGGTGCTCATCTTCAACAGTCACTGCACAAGGACAAAAATCTTCAGGTAATCTAAATATTCAAAAAGTAATCGGACGCACCGGGTGTTTTTTACACGTGCTTCATACGGTGCACTGTCTGGTTACTTTTTGAACAAAATATTTTTTATTGTATTGTCAATTTTTCTCGAAAAAACGAAAAGTTAGAGGTTAAAATTATGCATATATTGTAAATTGCGTACTGGCTGTGCAAAAATACACTGAAAATTGAGCTAGTCACTATGGTTAGTAAGATACGGCCATTTTGGACCCAAATAACGCTATTATCTCAACAATGGTGATTTGTATTGTGAAACTGATGTTAAATTCTTAAATCTACGCCCTGAAATCCACCTAGGTTCATAATTTTAACCAGTTATAGGTAATAGTTGACCAGCTACTGTGATTTAAATATTAGGATTTTTTCAAAACCGTTAATTTCAAATCGAAATCATTCATAATAACAACGGGCCGAATTCAGCTCTCGAACTTAACTAAGTTCCATCCTAAATAATAACAATAAGAAAGAACACCATATATGTCTGTAAATTAGATGAACAAGGATACTGCACGTTACTATGGAAATTAGAGTCGATCCTAAAGTTAGGAACGAGAGCTGAATTTGGCCCAACATATCTACATCGTTGTCTGCATTTTAAGAACAACGCTTTTCTATTCAATTTTCCTAGAATTACATTTAAGAAAAAAAAGTGTGAATATTTGTAAGATTTTTTTTCTTTATTTGTAGTTTCTGATATAGCATCCGTCCAATCCCGGTCGTGGTTTGTGACGACAGATCGTAAGGGTGCCGAGGCACTGTTGCAGCCCGATGCAGTCGATGGTAGCTTCCTGGTGCGTCCCAGCTCCAAGCCGGACAATGTGGCAAGCCTCTCCGTCGTACAGGACGGCCGGGTGTTCCATATTAACGTGCGACGAAGGAATGACGACTGGCTCGCGCTTGGCAAGCTGAAAGAACACGAACATTGTTTCGCCAATGTAGAAGACCTGGTGCAGTTCTACCAGCAGGAGACGTTGGTCATCAACTCGGACGGACAACAACACTTGACAAAGCTGGTGGACACGCTGTCCGCTGTCACCGCACTAGACGTAATGAATAAATAGAAATTAAATTCATATTTGATATTTTATTATTCGAAAATTCCCTAACAATTATTCCTGGGTTGTTTCTTTTGGCAAATTTATTTTGAAATTGGGCTAAACTGCAGTATTGGTGCCTGCTCTGAATGACAGTTCTGAGGCATGCGCACTACACATCTGCTCATGCGCAGTGTTTCCACAGTGCTTGTCAAACAAACGCTTGAAACTGAATTTTTACACGTCCGGGAGTAGAAGTCTGTTTCTAAGGCGTCAAACGCGGGACAGAAATGAAGCATTTACTCCCTAGGGACGAAAACACTTTTCATAAGGGAGTTTTTATTATAACAAAGGTTTTTGTAAATAAATGTGTGTTGTCATGGTACGCGTTGCATGGAAACATTTCCAAAGGCAAATTGCAATTTCGTTCCGATTTATTATAATTCATTATTTATGAAATTCAGTGTTTCTACTCCCGAACGTGGAAAAAATAGTATATACACCTCGGGAGAGACCACCATTTTTCCCTCGATGTATTTGTACACCTCAGGAAAAATAAGTGGTTTCTCTCCCTTGGTGTATAATGTACTATATTGCTTCTCGAGTTGCCGAAGGCAGGCGGGTCACTATTTTTGCGAGGTGCAGAACGAGCGGGTCACGGCAGGTGATAGTATGTTTTTTAACCTGAGTGAAGCGAGTTATATAAAAGGGTTTTGTTGGTGTAACTACAATTCGTCCGTCCCATTGTTTGATATGCACTGCAAAATGCTTACGTCACTGTGACGTCACAGCCTCCATTTTAAGCAGACACAAATACTGTCATTTTGCTTGAAACTGTAACTTTTGGGAGAGATCTTCCTCTCATCACTTTCAAACTATCACCGATTCTTTGATTCGTGTCATACTCGTACACAATCATACAATTTTCTCACTCAGTCAGCAATTCATTTGATACGGACCACACACATCATGGATTCATCGAAGGTACACACAAAAAAACAAATAATTTAATGAAAAATAATTTAATAGACATATTTATTAACATTAGTAGTTATATCAATGGTATTTTTCGTATCTATATATCTGTACCTTGAAACAAGAACAACCAATGTCAATATTGTTAGTTTGTAGATAAATGGCACGAAAGAATGGAGCAAAACAATTGCTCCATATGACATTATGATTAGTATTATTGCGGTAACTTAATATTTACAAGGATTTTGACATTGGTTGTTCTTGTAATACATAAAGTTCAAGTACAAGTACCAAAGTACCATATAATCTCATTTTGGAGAAATATTGACATTGGTTGTTCTTGTTTCAAGGTACAGATATAATAATAAAAATCTAATAAAACGTCAAACAAAAAAAATTACAAATACATAGTGATACTTATGCTTGTTAGATTTTCCCTAAATGATGACGTAAATTTGTTGTTTAATAATTGCACTTATAATAATGCCCGTGTCGGTAATGTTGATACTTCAATAGAATCATTTACATTTCCAAAAATCTTTTCGTCTTTCCTTCCATTTCAGCAACAATGGTTTCGCTTGCTTGTTCCTCCATTATGAATTGCGGTATTCCTTTTATTATTAACCATTTCTCTCTTCTTTATTGTCATCCACTACGCTGTCATTTGTCGTCTGTTCATCAGCTGCTTGAGAAATATTCTTCTTGTTCGTTTTCGTAATCAAATTACTATGTTTCCTCAATATATGTGCCATCATATTAGTTTTGTGTTTAAATTCTTGCCCACAATATTCACATTTGTGTTCTTTGATATTCGTATGCGCTACCGTGTGCTTTCGCAATGATAATGGATCCGCAAAACACTTGCCACACAACTCACATTTGTGCGGTTTCTCACCAGTATGCAACAACATATGACGTGCGAGCACACTCTTCTTTATGCACGATTTGCCACAAACATTACACTGCACAGTCTCTCTGGTCTTTCCCTGATGATTGATTTGTTGATGTGAATTCCAGCCTGATTTATATTTAAAACATTTCCCGCACAGTTCGCACTTGAATGGTCGCTCATTGCTATGTGCCCCAGCATGTTTCTTTAAACTATCCCTACTCAGCAACTTTTTACCACAAACTTCACACGCGAAATTATACTGTTTTCTTTCATCCGGATCACGAGAATGTATACGTTTGTGTGCTTTTAAATTCGCCGGTCGTTTGAAGCACATCTGACATATTTCACACCGATATTTTTTCTCTGTCGTATGCACAACATTGTGCTTCTTCAATGCCCAACTGTCCGGGTAACACTTGCCACACGTTGTACATTTACACGGTCGTGCACCAGTATGCCTGCGCATGTGTACATTCCGTGCATACTTCAAGCCGAACGCCTTACCGCAAATAGCGCATTCGTATGGTTTCTCACTGCTGTGCGAACTCATATGTATACGAATATTTTCGGCATGCTTGAATGTTTTACCGCAGATCTCACACTGGTATGGACGTGCATCACTGTGCACCTTCGCGTGATGATACAGGTACACCTTGTCGGTGAATGTCTTGTCACACTGGTCGCACTTGTACGGTCGCTTGCCCGAATAGCGTAGCATGTGTTTCTGGTAGTATGTTTTTCGTTTAAACTGTTTACCACACCGATCACATAGGTAGTTTGCCTCGTGTTGTGCGTGGTACCGTTTGTGACTTGAGATTGAAGACTTGTTGGTGAAATGTTTATTACAAGTTTGACAGAAATACGAATCGTATTCCTCTGGGCCATCGGTTTTGTCTTCGGGTACAGCATCATTGCTGTCTTCTGTGACAGATGATCTGTCTTCATTTGCTTCAGTATCTGCTTCATTCGCTATGTGATCTTTCGTATCTTCCACAGAAGAATTAGCTGATTCAATGGATTCGACAGTTTTGCTAGAAATATACAAATTTTTGTAGAAAAATAGATTTTTAATTGTGTTATGTTTCTAGGACAAAATTCAATATTATATTTTCAGTTCCGAAGTTCAACCAAAATTCAACCTAAATGTCAACTCCACGACCTTCCAGATTCATACACTTTTAATCGAGAAGGTCGTGGTCGAATGAAAACAAATATCGAATCTTGTTTTACGTAATATTACAAAACACTTTCTTGATTACAGTGTACACTAATGAGTAACTCTACAAAGGACATGTTTTATATTTAATCAATCTATATTTTGTTTACCTTTGTTGTTCATTTTCGCAGTTCATCCATTCGTCTTCGACTTTTTCCACGTCAGCTAACTTCTCTTCCGTTTTAGTCTGAACTGTCACACCATCCATTAACAATGGATCTTCGATAGTAATTTGTTTTACGGAATTATCCGTAAGAGAATTCGAATTTGTATCATCATAGAACATAGTATCTGCATTGTAATTATCATTGTTGTATGATGTAACATCGTCATTATCACTCGACTGTGCAGCAAAATTATTTGTTTCTAGTAAACTTATTTTAACCAATTGTGCACTTTTATCTGGAATGCTATGCTGTTGTTGAACTGACGTATCACGTTTATATTTATTCTTTATACAATTAGGAATCATATGTGTGTTCTGTGTTAGTTGTTTCATTGAACACACCGATATGTTCAGTGATTTCTCATCTTTCCACGAAGAATTTAGCAATTGTTTTTTTAACTGTGCCAATTGTCGATTAGAATGTAAACATGAAACTTTGAATTCGTAAAATTGACGCAATTTCTCCAAGCATATCTCGCATATCGATGTTGGAAGACAATCGGATGGGTTTATCTAAAAAAAGATTATGTTTCAATAAGATAATTAACGATTTAAGCACATAACCTTACTTGAATGTCACACGCTATCTTGATTTTATTGCTCAATGTAACGGAATCTGCATCGACAAATTGTATAGTGTAATCAGAATGTGTTTTGCTGATACACAAACGACACGTTTTAGAAAATGTTATCATTTTGTAAGTGAAAAAGTCTCTACAAGTTACAAATAATAGTAATTTACAAAATTCAAAAATATGTGATCTGTCACTTGTCAGAATTGCCAACTTATGGATAATATATTAGCCACGATCTTCGCGATTAAAAGTGTACTATTAAAAAGTGTATAAATCGAGAAGGTCGTGTTATTAGCAATATGAGATTTAATATAAAATTACTGGGTGTACTGAATTTTTTTTAATTATTTCATTCGACCCTATTATTTTTTCTACCAAATTTGACAGTTATTATGGAAAAATTGTTTATTTTTATAGTATCACAATAACAATTGTGTCTATTTTAATAGACATTTAGTAGCTATTTGTAGAGTTCGAATTAGCCAATTTAATGCACTAATGTACCACGTATATGATTATTCATTTTGTAAAATAATGTTATTATAAGCTTTTATTTAGTTTCACTTGTGAGTCAGTCTGTCTGTCTGTCTGTCTGACGGAGAGATTGAACAAAAGAACATCAATGCAAGTATAAGTATATACTAGATATAAAGTTTTCGGTGAATAGTCGGCTTAGCAGTGATAACAACAGAAATACGACGTTTTTTTGACAGTCGTGTCTCGCATTTTGAATGTACAACAACGATTTAGATATTAATAAAATAAAATTGGTTACAATACGTGATTTATTATAATTATAACTGCGTTTATGTCAGTATATAACATTAGTATCAATTAGTGTAATTCCCTATCTCAATGCAATGAATGTGTGAAGTTCTGCGATGTAATAAGATTGCTTTGCTATGACCATTAACAAAGCACCGGGCCAGTCCATAAAATATTCCGATCTTCGTGGCGTTAAAAATGGTAGGCGAAAATAAACTTATCGACCAATTTAAGAACATTTCGTCATTTTCACATTTATTGAAAGTGTACCTATTTGCCTAATATCGAAACAGTAAATCAATTTCAATTTTAATCTGATTATACACAGACTAAAAAGAATAAAATAAAATCAATAAAAAAATAATTTTTAAAAACAAGCTTTTATTAAATTGCACTAAAAAGGAAAAGCCAATAAATAAAAGTGTGGGCGTAAATGTTCTAATGTCCAATTTATATGAACATTTACGCCCACACTTTTATTTATTGGCTTTTCCTTTTTAGTGCAATTTAATAAAAGCTTGTTTTAAAAAATTATTTTTTTATTGATTTTATTTATTATATAAATAGAGCTAATCCGTCCCCAACGGAAAGATGATATACAAATCAAATTGTTAATTCGGATCGCCTCCCCTGTAAAAATTCTATGTACGCCTCTGATCGTTTTTATATTATTATTGGCATTGATTTTTTTTCTTATGTTCAAATTTTAATATGCACAATTATTAAAAATGTTTCATTTTGTGTATATTATTTATTTGCGCGTTTATAGCCACATGTATGACTAATTTTACTTTGGTTGATTTTGCGTTACATGGTTGGCAACACAGATTCATGAGAATACAAGTTCAGCTCAACTTTTTTGACAAGTCTAGCGAACTTACCTAAATTTGTTACTAATTGTTTTATTTATTACTGTACTTTATTTTAAACATTATGTATGAACCAGAAGACGGTAAGTTGAATGTATAATACTATAAATTCAAGTTACTACAATTTTTATTATTTTCAAGTATTACGTTTTAACCAAATAATGCATCCGAACATTACTAACAAATGTATTTAAATAATGATGCCTAATTCCACGTTATTAGCACAATAAATTTCGATATTTGCTTAAAAAATATTGTTTTCTTTATTACTTTATATATTTGTCACTATTTTTAACCGGTTATTTTAGGTTATGTTTTGATTTTACCATAATATTTACGTATAATTCTCTAGACCAATTTGAGGAGGAAGATGCGGAAGAAATCAGCTCTGAGCTGTGGCAGGAGGCGTGTTGGATTGTTATTAACGCGTACTTTGACGAGAAAGGTCTGGTGCGACAACAGTTGGACAGTTTCGACGAGTTTATTCAGATGTCCGTGCAGCGGATTGTTGAAGATTCACCACAGATCGACTTGCAAGCTGAAGCGCAACATACCAGCGGTGAAATAGAGAATCCTGTATGTACAAACATAATTACTGGCTTATTCACAACTCGATACTAATGGTGCTACTAAATGTTTCTTCTAAATTTGACAACTACTATTGAAAATTGTGTATTATTATAGCTACAGTGTCAAATTTAGTAGCTCCGTGAATAACAATCATTATATTTAGTTAATTTATCGCTCAGTTCAAATTGGAGAAGCATTATTTCTAAAATATTTCATATGATATATTTTATAGCTATCTTTTGGCAATTATATCGTTTAAAATCTGTATATTTGTTGATTATTTTAATTTTTAGCCACGATACCTGTTGAAATTCGAGCAGATTTATTTGTCCAAACCGACGCATTGGGAGAAAGATGGCGCTCCATCACCAATGATGCCGAACGAGGCTCGGCTGCGTAATTTAACATATTCTGCACCGCTGTATGTAGATATAACTAAGACAATCGTTAAAGAAGGCGAGGATCCCATCGAGACACAACATCAGAAAACATTTATTGGTATGTGAAAAAAAAAGTCAAAATACAGTATGGCTTCCGCTTAGTGCGGGCGGTACGTTCTATTACCTTTTAGCACTAACCGAAACAGCCTAAAACTCGGTCATTTTCTATAAATTGATCCATAATTTCCGTAATTGTATCTTCATGAACGCGCGTTTTAACGAATCATCTCAAATTTAGTGCTTTTTTTTGGGGGGGGGGGTACGGAAAATCCGCGTTATAACGAATTAGCATTAAGCGAAATAGCATTTAACAACTGGGGTTTTACTGTATAAATAAATTAAAAACGATATGCATGAAAGTTGATCACTTTTTTGTGTTTCTAGGTAAGATTCCGATCATGTTACGATCAACATATTGTCTGTTAAGTGGACAAACGGATCGTGATCTGACGGAATTGAACGAATGTCCACTGGATCCGGGCGGATACTTTATTATTAACGGATCTGAGAAAGTGCTGATTGCGCAGGAGAAAATGGCCACGAATACTGTGTATGTGTTTGCAATGAAAGATGGGAAATATGCGTTCAAAGCTGAAATCAGATCATGTCTGGAACATAGGTAAGTTGATAATGATTTTATGCACCGCGATTTCATAGACTTAGTATTTAAAGGACAACATTTCGCGTTAATTTAACCGGTTGTAAACAATTTTTCGGCGCATGATTAGTACGTGATCACACACGCAGTATTAGCAAGTTTTCTATGAAATTCAGCTTTTCATACTTGTATTTTAATTAAACAAAGGTAAACTAATTTGTCAATTTTTGTAACATACACTTTTGGAAACACCTATTTTATTATATAACGGACTATGGGTAATACGAATTGTCAATATTTTGATAACTTCTTGTTAAAAAACTTATCTTGTCAAAATTTGAAACCATTGCCAAGAAAGTTAAAGAATAGGGCTGATTGTCGGACAACCCTTCAGGATCGAGTTAGTCTGTTTTATTGAAGGATTACTGTTGACTTTGCTGATCAGACTTCATCTTCGCCTGTGTTTAGTTCACGTCCTACATCCACATTATGGGTGAATATGATGGCTCGCGGTGGTCAGGCGATCAAGAAGGCCGCTATTGGTCAACGTATTATTGCAATCTTGCCGTATATCAAACAAGAGATACCCATTATGATCGTATTCCGAGCGCTGGGCTTTGTAGCTGACCGGGACATCCTGGAACATATTATCTACGATTTCGAAGATCCAGAGATGATGGAAATGGTATGGTTATTAACAGTTTGAACACTATTTTGCCCGCTCGTGAGATTACAAGCAACAGCGGTCATTATGCCCGCCAAACTTGCTTATATTTTAGCAAGTAATCCTGCTAAGATGCGTCCGGTTTTCATTGCATTTTGTGGTCTGGCATGTCCGTCCTACAGATTGTCGATTTATGTAAAGCTCTATTTTACAAAAATTAAATCAGTATGATTGCAAACATTGTTACAAAGCTCTAATTTTACAAAAATTAAATCAGTATGAATGCAAACATTGGTATAAAGCTCTATTTTACAAAAATTAAATCAGTATGAATGCAAACATTGGTATAAAGCTGTATTTTACAAAAATTAAATCAGTATGAATGCAAACATTGTTATAAAGCTCTAATTTTACAAAAATAAAATCAGTATGAATGCAAACATTGTTACAAATCTCTATTTTACAAAAATTAAATCAGTATGATTGCAAACATTGTTACAAATCTCTATTTTACAAAAATAAAATCAGTATGAATGCAAACATTGTTACAAATCTCTATTTTACAAAAATTAAATCAGTATGATTGCAAACATTGTTACAAAGCTGTATTTTACAAAAATAAAATCAGTATGAATGTAAACATTGTTATAAAGCTCTATTTTACACAAATAAAATCACTAAGAATGCAAACATCATGGATAGTTTTTCAAATGTAAGAATTCATCCTGCAACATTTCATCTAGGCATTCAACCTGTCGTGAATAACAATTGTATTGATGTACAACCTGTATACTAAATAAATATCTTTATTTAGGTGAAACCATCGCTGGATGAAGCATTTGTAATCCAGGAACAAACTGTTGCGTTGAATTTCATCGGTGCAAGAGGTGCTCGACCGGGCGTAACTAAAGAAAAACGTATCAAATACGCTAGGGAAATCTTACAGAAGGAAATGTTACCGCATGTTGGTGTGTCTGATTTTTGTGAAACGAAAAAAGCGTATTTCTTAGGGTACGTCTTGTAATTGTTCATAATTTCATTCGTTCAGCTCATAACTAATTATTAAATGTTTCAACAGTGTTTAATAACATTCTACAATATGAAACACTTTGATATTTTCATTATTCACAAGTTAAACTATTATTATGTGGTGATATTTTGTGTTACAAGGTTTTGTCTGTGTTTAGTTACATGGTACATCGGTTACTGTTGGCTGCATTGGGTCGTCGTGAATTAGATGACAGAGATCACTACGGTAACAAGCGGTTAGATCTTGCTGGACCACTGTTGGCGTTCTTATTCAGAGGGTAAGTTACCATAAACTAATACTAGATCATCTCTATCGTTCACATTTTCCATTACACATTCAACGAATCATTGCCAACTTATAATGCCATAGGTTGTTCAAGAATCTCATGAAAGAAGTCAGAATGTACGCGCAAAAGTTCATTGACAAGGGCAAAGATTTCAACCTGGATTTGGCGATCAAAACCAAGATGATCACGGATGGTTTGCGGTACTCGCTAGCTACCGGTAACTGGGGCGACCAGAAGAAGGCTCACCAGGCTCGTGCTGGTGTATCACAGGTGTTGAATCGACTTACCTTCGCCTCAACGTTATCGCATTTGCGTCGCGTCAATTCGCCTATTGGCAGAGATGGTAAACTTGCCAAACCTAGGCAGCTGCACAATACATTATGGGGTGAGTAGCATTTGTTAGTGTTCAGACACGTTTCTGCTTCCACAAATCGCCATTTTAATCAGATCTAATCTTTGCATTGCATTCTCTTAATGTGAAATCTATTTATTAGTATCTCAAGTAGTAGAAATTTGTTTAGGACAATCTGTCAAGCAATGGAAACTTGTTTACCGGTAGTCTGAAATGTTAGGTTATAAGAAGTTAACCAGTCACCATTTTCATCAGAGCTAATCTTTGCATTGCATTCTCTTAATGTGAAATCTATTTATTAATATCTCAAGTAGTAGAAACTTCTTTAGGACAATCTGTCAAGCAATAGAAACTTGATTACTGGTAGTCTGAAATGTTAGGTTATAAGAAGTTAACCAGTCACCATTTTCATCAGAGCTAATCTTTGTATTGCATTCTCTTAATGAGAAATCTATTTATTAATATCTCAAGTAGTAGAAACTTCTTTAGGACAATCTGTCAAGTAATAAAGACTTGTTTACTGGTAGTCTGAAATGTTAGGTTATAAGAAATTAACCAGTCACCATTTTCATCAGAGCTAATCTTTGTATTGCATTCTCTTAATGTGAAATGTATTTATTAGTATCTCAAGTAGTAGAAACTTCTTTAGGACAATCTGTCAAGTAATGGAAATTTGTTTACCGGTAGTCTGAAATGTTAGTTTATTGACAGGCATGATATGCCCTGCGGAGACACCCGAAGGTGCTGCTGTCGGTCTGGTGAAGAATCTTGCTCTGATGGCGTACATCAGTGTCGGCTCACAGCCGTCCCCGATCCTGGAGTTTTTGGAAGAATGGTCCATGGAGAATCTGGAAGAAATAGCACCGTCTGCCATTGCAGATGCCACCAAGATCTTTGTGAATGGATGTTGGGTAAGCCGAAACCACCATCTTCTCGATACCAGTGTACACACTGTTAATTGACAAAGTTGCTGAGACGAGGTTTAAATCGACAATGATGATTCTAGATTTGTTAAAACGAGCGTAACAGTTGATTCCGATTCGTTCAAATCGGGATCTTCTCGAAAAAAGTGTACATTTTTAATTTAAAAGTGTACTCTTCATTTAAAAGTTTACTCTTTTAATTTAAAACATTATTCTTTTAATTTAAAACAGTATTCTTTTAATTTAAAAAAGTACACTTTTAGTCGTGTTTGAAATTCAAAAATAATTGAGAACAAATAAATTGTTTATTTCCTTCCAACATCGGTTGAATTCGAGAAACATTGTTTCTCGAATTTTAGCTCAGACGGAAATTATCATTTTGTTATTCTCAGGTTGGTATTCATCGTGATCCTGAGCAACTGATGGCAACACTGCGTAAACTCAGACGTCAGATGGATATTATCGTCTCAGAGGTGTCAATGATCCGTGATATCCGTGACAGAGAGATCCGTATTTACACGGACGCCGGCCGTATTTGTCGGCCGCTGCTGATTGTCGAAAACGGTAACTTGTTGCTGAAGAAACGGCACATTGACATGTTAAAGGAACGAGAGTACAACAATTACGGGTAAGCAACCATTTTTTTGCAGGAAACAAAACATCAAGAACGTTGCAATCTTTTTAATCGTTTTAAAAACTGAAGCTGCATCTTTAGATTGTTTTTGAAACAGTGATATTTTGTTATGTGCAGTTGGCAAGTGCTTGTTGCATCTGGTGTTGTCGAGTACATTGATACGCTGGAAGAAGAGACTGTGATGATTGCAATGTCACCTGAGGATCTCCGACAGGAGAAAGAGTACGCCTATTGTACCACGTACACGCACTGTGAGATTCATCCAGCTATGATATTGGGCGTGTGCGCTTCTATTATTCCATTCCCTGATCACAATCAAAGTCCCAGAAACACATACCAGGTAAGAATTTACATACAACGGGAACTTGAGCTCTCATTTCTAGCTTTATAATCAACCGTAACTTCAATGGTAACGTGTAGTATACTTGTTCATCTAATGCAAACATAAGTGCATATTTGTTGTTATTATTTAGGATGGAATTTAGTGAAGTTCGAGAGCTGAATTTGACGCATATTGTAGAGAATGTAGTGCATACAATTTATGATAAAGTTGAATATCGGAGTGTCTCATCAAAATTGTGTTATATAATTTATATTATTTGTTGATATTACGTTCTTAATCATATTTAGAATAAAAATTTTAATACAAATGTTAAAAATAAGCCCAAGTTTATATCTCTTCAACGTTATTGAATCAGGAGAAAATATTTAATAAACTTTGACAATTTCATGATAAATTGCGCTGGACAACAAAATGACAAATGTGTTTATATGACTGTCACGGTTTTATTCTCTACAGCTAGTTAATTCTGCATTTCCATTTTTCTCCATTGTACTTTATCTTTAAAGGACAAAAAAGTGCTAAATCGATGCTGTTTTTTGATTCTGCATAACATTTATTTTACAACTGTTACTCTAAATATACGTGGGACCGTAATATTGCCAAATTAAAATATAAACACTTAATTCTCAATGTAACACAGGTCGACAAGACAGTTTCATCTGCATTGAGATATCTTCTATTAAATATTAGCACAGACAAACCATAGTTTCTACGATTTAGACGTTTGTTTCAATAAAGTAACAAGGTTTTATATTAGCATCTTCTCGAGGACATTGTTTCTTTCTAAATAAAGAAGATGGTAGTTTAAAACTGTCATAGTTGATTCAAGGTATAGTTTATCTGTGCTATTAGAATACGTGAACCTGGACATTCATACTCCTGTGTGTGTTGCTAATTCTCTGGCACGTGATCTTGCAGAGTGCCATGGGTAAACAAGCTATGGGAGTGTACATCACGAACTTCCATGTCCGGATGGACACGCTGGCACATGTTCTCTACTATCCACACAAACCACTAGTCACCACCCGCTCCATGGAGTATCTACGATTCAGAGAACTCCCCGCCGGAATTAACAGTATTGTAGCAATCTTGTGTTACACAGGATACAATCAGGAAGATTCTGTCATCTTAAATGCATCCGCCGTTGAGAGAGGATTCTTCAGGTAATGATTTTCTTTCATCATAGTGAGATCAGCGTGAAGAAAATAAAGAACGAAGGGCAAAATTCTGTTGACAAAGTGCGCCATATTGCGTTCGAATTGGACTATTTAGTGCACTAATGTACCACGTGACTGGTTTTATAACTTAAATTGTGCACTAAATAACGTTAGGATTTTAGAAATAGACCTTACGATTTGTAAAAGCACAGTACGCCCTGAATTGCATACCCTAAATTGACCGCCAAGATCCAAAAATCTCCCTAATTTCGTTGCCTAAAATACTAAAATCTTGAATTCGAACACGGCCTCAGTGTTTTGTAATATATAAATGTTTTACGATGCGATTGTGGATAAATAAAAGATCTGCTACCACCAGTAATGCAGAAGGAGTGATGTTATGTGTGTATGTCATTTGTTTGATTACAGATCGGTGTTTTATCGATCATACAAAGACGCTGAATCAAAGCGTTTAGGCGACCAGGAGGAACAGTTTGAGAAACCTACAAGACAGACATGTCAGGGTATGCGTAACGCATTGTACGACAAACTGGACGACGATGGTATCATATCACCGGGTATCAGAGTGTCAGGTGACGATGTGGTTATTGGGAAAACAATCACATTGCCTGAAAACGACGATGAGGTACGTGGAGAATGTATACCGTGTGTCTCACGACGATCTACACATAGGAACGTTGCGCGCTCATTTGATTTTTAAATCAAAATATTAATCTGGTTGTTTTTGTTCTTTTTTTTGTAATTGAAATGTCAATTTGACGTTTAAATTCGTTGAAAATGTACTATTACATCGAATATGTTACAAAATTATACTAGAATATCAAAGGAAATAAAATAGTAAGTATAAAATTAACAATTATACTGTCTAAATTGTAAAAAACTAAAACGATCAAATTAATATTTCACGATCAAGAGCGTATGCAACGTTCCTATGTGTAGATCGTCATGAGACACACGGTATATTGAACTGTCAAATGAAAATTACGGTGTAAAATTCTTCTAAAACTCTTCAAAGAACAGGAGTTGTTTTGATTTCACTGTGCTTTAGTTTTACACATTCGCTGTCGCGAATATACATCTCAATTTGTTATTCTGAGGTTATGACGTTGTAGGTTGTTTTAACGGTTGGTAAGACTGACAAGTACTGCAAGTTATGCTCGTGGCTTTTAAGTAAATACTAACAGCATTACCGGTTCATCACAGCGAATGTGTTTCGACAAAAAGTCTACTCATAAGAGTACACTTTTAATCGAGAAGGTTGTGGTGTTAATCTTATTGTACATATAAAGCGCTAAGGTCCGGCTGCTGTTCCGGGCCTGGGAGCGTTTTCATTGGGCGTTTGTTGACAAAAACAGACTAAGCCGACTATAAATGCAAAAGGCGATGTTTTGTTTATCTGTCAAATCACTGTTTTCTGTCATTGTCGTCGAACGAATTGACATTGAATTAATAGAGTTTTATTAAAAGTGTAACGACATATTTAAAGGGCATGTAAGTTACAAATTTGATATTTAAAGTACACAGTGAGCTGCATTTAAATCATATTAAAGATATAAAATATCAACAACAAAACTTAATAAATATTTCAAATGGATTACGCTACTCAAGGTTTTTTTTTACATATCCGTCATTAATATTTTTCCGTCGTATGACAGGCATTTAACCTAGTGAATAAATAAAAAGCAATGGAGCAACAATGTGTTATTCATTCTAGTTGGACGGCACAACCAAACGATACACGAAACGTGATGCATCGACGTTTCTACGGAACAGTGAAACTGGCGTTGTGGATCAAGTGATGTTGACACTGAACGCTGAAGGTTACAAGTTCTGTAAGATCCGAGTACGGTCTGTACGTATTCCACAGATCGGTGACAAATTCGCCTCGCGTCACGGACAGAAAGGAACGTGTGGCATCCAGTATCGACAAGAGGTAAAACAGACCTACAAGTTCTCTTAACCGGCCGCCTTACATAACCATTTGGCCGGTTACTCAGACTGATATGTGTATATGACGGGTTTAACCATATCTTTAGGCAGATATCGGTCAAAGTTAATGTACACAAATACACATATTAACAGTTTTTTAATACATATACAGACCTAAAAGAAGTCTGTTATTTTTGTCTGTGTTTTTCTTCTCAATTGTCTTCTTCGAAAGAAAAGCTTTTCGGAAGAAAAGCATTTTGAGAATCGGTCGGTTGATCTGACACCGGTTAAGAGAGCTTACACAATTTGTTCTTTACAAACTTATTCGCCTTAGAAACGCGTTTGAAAGAATGCGTGTTCTGAGCACTAACCGTTGGAACATTACTGTAATGCTCGAAAATAACTTTTTAAAAAGCGTACTCTCAAAGTTGCGAGTACAAATGTAACGGATTTGATGTGTCCGCTCTTCATTTAGGACATGCCATTCACCTGTGAAGGTTTGACGCCTGATATTATCATCAACCCGCACGCCATCCCCTCTCGTATGACCATTGGCCATTTGATCGAGTGCATTCAGGGTAAAGTGTCGGCGAACAAAGGCGAGATTGGCGATGCAACACCGTTCAACGATGCCGTCAATGTGCAGAAAATCTCCACGCTGTTGCAAGAGTACGGTTATCAGTTGCGTGGCAACGAAGTCATGTACAACGGGCACACGGGGCGTAAGATCAACGCGCAGATCTTCCTGGGACCCACCTACTATCAACGGTTGAAACATATGGTAAGTTACAGCGCGGTCTTTTAATAAGCATAGGTTCGATTCGATTGATCGTAGTGGGCCTGGGCCTCTTCAGAGTGTATGCGTCAGTTTACCTATCCTATATATTGTATTGTGTCATTTGTATGCCTTTTCGTGGTTGCCATTGACCCCTCTATCTACAGAGGTGACATTTGTTCGATTTAGGGCCTAACGTCTTTTAAGTACCAATGTACCTAGACAGGGGCCACCGGAGTACCCGGAGAAAACCTGTCGCTCATTCAGCGTGAGCCCTACCTTACCCCTACCCTACCCTACCCTACCCTGCCCTACCGGCGGTTTCGCTTGGACGGTCACCCATCCAAGTTCACACCGCACAGTGTGTCATTTGACTCAGATTATCTCGCGACAAGCGTGTTACCACCAGACCAGTCCGCCCAGTTACAATCATAGACGGAGAATCACTATAAATACGCGCTTGTTTCCTCCCAGGTGGACGACAAGATCCATTCGCGTGCCCGCGGACCTGTACAGATCCTGGTACGGCAACCTATGGAGGGCCGAGCCCGTGACGGCGGTCTCCGTTTCGGCGAGATGGAACGTGATTGTCAGATCGCCCACGGCGCAGCGCAATTCTTGCGCGAGCGGCTGTTCGAAGTGTCCGATCCGTACAGAATACACGTGTGCAACTTTTGCGGCCTCATAGCGATTGCTAACATGCGTAATAACACTTTCGAATGCAAGGGTTGCAAGAATAAAACACAAATCTCGCAAGTACGGCTGCCGTACGCTGCCAAGTTGCTGTTCCAAGAACTTATGTCCATGAATATAGCGCCAAGACTGATGGTTGTCTAAGGCGAGATGTTAGGTTAAGTACGCACTGTTTTAACAAAGTATTCCGCGGGAATTTTGAATAGAGACGTACAGAGTGATCCAGAATGATTGACCGACAGATGAGTTGAATTTAAGTGTTACCTGTGTTTATTATCATCATAGCGAGGCGACAAAGAACAAAGCAGCAAGGTCAATCATTCTGGATCGCTCTGTACAAGGTAAATTTCGAATTAAATCTGATATCGATTCTAGTTTCGATTTAATCTTGTTAATTTGAACGCCAGGTTGTAGGAACTATTTATGTTTTGACATTAGCACTCATTGTGGTTGAGTTTCAAAATTCCTAACTTGATTTTTCTATATTATATATCATATTGACTATTGTGTATTAAAAAACTGTATTTTTAGTCAGAAAAATGTGTGTTTTATTTCAACACAATTCACGTTAATCCAATCCTAAATTTCATATATTTTTATTCGTACAATACATGTTTTTATTAATTTTTTTCGCAATTTTATTCCTGACATATTTTTAGTTACACTAAATCACGGACTTCTCGATAACAGTGTACACTGTTACACTTTTAATCGAGAAAATCGTGCTCTACACAAATTGAAATACAGTGCACGCCGCTTATTGGAATCACGGATAATGTTATCAATCGGTTATTGTTATCACTTTCGCAAAGAACGGCCCGGACGTATACAACTACATTGAAAAAATTTCGGTTATAGTAATCATGACTTCGGTTTATGTTATCAATTTTTTCTTAGGAATGTTTTTGTACTGTACAATAAAGTTGTTTTTACAAAGAACCTAGAAATTTGATTGTCTAGTTTGTTGTATTATACCGGGCTGGTTGGCAGTAAACACAAATAAACTCGGACAATGCGTTTGTATGGTCTTAACTACTAAAACAAATTCAGTTTAATTCTAATCGTTTGCAATGGCTGACGAAAAAAGAGACGTGATCTTAGCTTAAAAGAAAACATTAACATTTTAGAACAGTATGATAAGTTGCCGAAAATGAGTTAGCGGAATGCAGCAGCACAATTAAAAATTGTTTTGTTTTGTTTTTTTAGATTTTTTAGTTCATTTCATAATTTATTTACTGTTTAATACTGTTTCACATATGTATTTTCAATTAATTCATAACATTTTGTGTTTATGTTTTTTTCGGATATTGTTATCAATCGGTTATTGTTATCAAAAACCTCGAGTCCCGATGTGATCACATTAAGCGGCGTGCACTGTACATACATACAATTTATCATATTTCAAAATTTCATATACATATTAATTTTCGAACACATTTAGTTTGTACTCTTTATCAATGTGAAGTTTTATATTTATTATTTTGCAAATCGCTAGTGCCCGTTTGTGATATTTGATTCATAGTTCAATAAGATTAACATAAGCCTGAAAAAATTCTATTTTACTATAACTTTTTCGATGACAGTGTACATCCTTACACTGTAATCTACAAGAGTCAAGCTACAATACAAGTTTTCGTATGTATTTAATTATATTTATAATTTTTATTCCTATACTTTTTAAACACTTCACTTCTTGCCTTCTCTATGCGTTCCCATTCGTCAATGTCACTCAAGATGTCTTCTTCGTCTTTGTGTTTCCGCAGAAACAACACAGTACATAACCTGTACGACCATAGACCGATTAGCATTTCGCGTTTCGTTTCATTAAAACTCAAACCCAACTGTTGTCCGAGCCGCATTTTCGCAACACAATATTCTTTCGTACATTCGTTCTTGATTTGAACCAGTTCAGTATACAGTCGCCATTTCTCCGATATTGACAGTTGTTCATGTGCCGCCATCTTGTTGGTAACTGCGCACGCGTCATTGCCGTCGGGTTTCAAGATTCGCCCGCTCGTTGACAGTTGCGCCACGGTCGCTTCCATTGCTTTCTGTACTTGTTGCAGCAGTGTAGCTGTTTGTGATTGTTGTTTTGGTTTCTTCTCATTGATTGTGCTTGTTTCGTCAATATTCGATTGTTTATTGGTGGGTTCGTGAAGTGTATGAGGATGTGTAGTGGTTGATACTTGATTCGCAATCATTTTCTGTAACTGTCACATAGAAATTGATTAATTCTAGGTTATATTCTACATACATTACTGTGTTTCAAACTTTTCGTAATAAAATTTACTTTATTTACCTGTTGCATTGCATGCATTAGATCGTCCATCATCGTTAACATCGAATTAGTTTGGTCCCCGGCTTCTTTCTCAGTTAGATCTGTGTCTTTCTCATAATTAGTTTGGTTGTTTAAATAGTTTAATTTCTCTTCATCATGTATAGATGCCATCATTTGGAATAAACAACAAATATAATCACACTGAAATATATGTTTTTTATCGTTTCTACTGGAATACGGAAGCAAGCAAGTCTTGTTATAAACACGTTACGATGTAAACTGAGGTTGTTGGTAACTAAAATGGAAACATTGTTAAATGTCAACTGTCATAAAGTTTCCTTGGCACGAACGTATCGTTCCACGTACAAGATGGTACGAAGAACATTTTTCCAATAATTGCTGAACATCACGAGGTGCATCTTTGAAAGTCCCCCCGTCCAATTCTCTGTCTTTAGATAATAGATAAATGATCGCTAACAACAGTGTATCCATATGCTGAGTTTCTAGAACGAAATTCAACAAATATCTTATCTATCTAATAGCATTCCGGATATCAAGACAGCTAAGCACATGCAGTTTCTTTTTGATATCGTGAATTTAAATTGAATTTCAATCTTAGAATCACAGTATTACGAGGTTATTTTCTATAAATTGATACATAATTTCCGTAATTTTTTTCATTTTGGCGTTAATTGAGGCAGCTTTCTGCGAGAGGTCATGCTGTATTATGAAACGCTTAAATTTGTACTACTTTTTACCAACAATTTCGGAATAACGTTTATTGTTAGACTTCGGAAAAAAGCCACTTTTACTTTCTCATACGTAGTTTAAAGGAAGTATAGGAATCATGAAAAATTTCGATGGCGAGATTTTGATGGAAATACATGTTTTGAGGTCCCCTGTAAATGTTTTGACTATTTTCGCAATGACGTCTGTGTGCGTGTAGATATGTGTCTGTATGTTCATTATCTTAAAAACGAGCAAAGACAGGACAATGAAACTTCATATTTAAAGGTTTATTGATTATACGAAGAGCTTATTAGATATATCTAGCATAATCGCACAACCGGAAGAGGAAGTTTACTGAACATCAAAATCGAACATTGCGAATTATTGGAGAAAATAAAAGAGATATGGAAAAAGTTTTGAAATAAAAGTTATAGGAAACAATAATCTTAAGAAAAAAAATACTTTATGCATTTTTGTTCTGTCTTTATCTAATTTTGAGTAAAATGTATTTGTATATTGGCATGTATTAAAAATATCATATATGCTATGAAAACAAAACAAAGACAAAATATTTACAGAAATACGCATTTGAAATGTCAAATATGTGCCAATTTACACTGAGTATAAGAAAGTCGTGTTGTGACCACACCAGATTTATTTTTTAAATTTTAGTAAATGTACTTTCGTCTCTATTCAACATTATTCAATGTATTACCGATGGTTTATTTGCTTTAGAAAGTATTACGATTGATTAAAGGTATGTGTAGGGTCTTCAGATAAGATAACACACATTTATCTTTATATACAGTGTGTCCCACCGACTACCATACATAGGGAAATTAACATTGGGAAATTATGTAAGGATCAAGTATTGCTGTGTCTGTATCTAAACATGTGATTGGCACAAATTAAACAGTAGGTAATTGAATTAATCAAATTTAAAACTGTCAGATTGCTGTTATTTTTAGAATTTGCCATTGAATTATCAATATTCTTGCAAATAAACAATATTTAGAAATAAATAATATGGTTATATTTATTATTTTATAATAAAGTTTGTGTAGAAACAAATTTGGATGATTTTCAGTAATACATACCTACAACAGAAAGCTTAAGAGTTTGCATTTTGTAATGGAAAAACGAACAAAACACAACAGTTAAGCACTAAATTCAATATCACTAGCAGGTACTAATCAATGAAATGTTGAAACGTATTCCTATTGACTAGCAGACAGTGGCTTAATCTGTCACAAAATTGTGTCCCACATTTAAGGTAAATGTGTGCTCGTCAGTGAAACAAATATTTTCTAAAGCATGACGTTTATTAAACATTAATTCAAAAAAGTGATTCGTTTTTCACTATCTACTGCTAATAACAGCGTGTAATATTTGTAAGCAAAATATTTGTGTTTTTTTTATGAGTGATTATTTGTAATTTCCCTCACACTTCGACAGCTGCCAAAATATCTACTTCGTTGTTAACATTCTGGTTTCCATTTCTATTACTTTTGCGAAGGCAATTGGCGTACCGAATTTCCTAATTTAAATAAAATTCCTTTAAATAATTACGTAATATAAAATTATTTGACAGAAGTAAATTTCTGTATTTTAAATCTTTTGTTTTTGTCACTCAGAAAGAATATACATATAGCTCATGGCAATAGTTGATCCTTATATAATTTCCCAATGTTAATTTCCCTATGTATGGTAGTCGCTGGGACACACTGTATATATTCAACACATCAAGTAACGTTACACAGTTGCAATGTTCACAAATCCTGAACTGAATGTTACATTGGTATAAAAAATAAATAGTGTTTTATTAACTAATATATCGGTGAAAATATAGTGCGAGTGATAGTTACATTTCTCGTAGATTTATTGCGAGCCTCGGACATTACTTTCGACATTTATTGTCTGTCAAGTCTTACAAGTACTTCTTCTTCTTCTTGCAACTTCATAAGATCTGAGTGTGTACAACTTCGAGCAAAAGAACACATGGAAGTTGTTTCTAACGCCTTTATCTACGGGTATGGACAGTTCTATACATTTTCTAGCTTCCATTTTCATTTGCATTACTTTCGTTATCCCTTACTTTTAAACTGTTACTTCTCTGAACTCTACGTTTGAGGATTCAGGCATTTTCTGAACAGTACAATCATTCTTTCATCGTGGAGAGCTACGTGCCCGTGTAGCATAATATTGCACTAATCTTTTATTTTGAATGTCGAGTGTGTATTTATTAGATTGCTAATTAGTCTTACTGCATGATAGAGTTTCCTATTGGCCAACTTGAGTCGCTTCTCTGGCACAGATAATTATTTAATCTTGACCATGTAATATGTGTGTGAACATGGATGGATTCTGTACAACGTGCGCTAGAAATTCTGTTTAAAGCCCCATCTACTCACGATTCGGCGATCGGAATGTATTCGCCACATGGGCAAAACTCCTCGTACTTTTCGTATATTTTTTCTTAAAATGCATTTTTAAACAACCGTTAACTCGGTCACTGCACGGGAATATCATCAGCTTTGCTAGTTTTAGGCAGTGCCTCATGCGTCCACTCGGATGCCTTCTACTTCTTTGTCTGTTGATAAATATCGACTGCACCGATATTTGATATTAATAATAATAATTTCTTTATTTTAGCAAATTTGCTAGTTTACATTCTTTATACTTATGTTTATTCTACAAATAATTACTCCACACGTTTCGACCTTGCTGACAGTACATCCTTCGGTCAGTAACCATGCATAGGTCAGCATATTTCGAACATAGTGTGGTTAATTATGAAGTGTTAGCTTAAGTTTATTTTTAAATATTTTGCTATTGCTTGCACTTTTTATTTCTTCATCCAGGTCATTGAACATTACCATACCTTTATCGAATATCGTGTTTTTAGCAAATTCTGAATGTTTCCTGTGTATGTGTATATCATTTCTATTTCTAGTAAAATGTGAATGTACATTAATATTTTTAATTATTTTCGCGCTTAAGTATTCCGGTGTTAAATTATTCAAAATTTTGTATATAAACGTCATCGTATTGAGGATAATAAAATCTCGAATACAAAGCCAATTCAAATCATCCAACATGTTCTCAATCTTGCTATATCTATTCGCTTTTAAGATTACACGCATTGCTCTATTTTGCATTTTTTGTAACTTACTCATACATTCATTATTCACCAGAAATAGAATTGTATTGCAATATGTAAAATGAGGTAAAACTACTGTATTAAAAATTAAGATCTTAGTCTCTATACTTAAATAGTCACTAATCCTAGCCATAAAACTTATTTTCTTAGCAATTTTCTTAATAATATAATGCACATGATTTTTAAATGTTAATTTTGAATCTATTACTACTCCCAAATATTTGATTTCATCAACATAATCTATTCTATAATTTCCTAATATTGTCCATCAGAAAAAACAGATCTGGGATTGTATTTTCTCAAAACTTAACTTCACTTATATTGATTAAAAATGAGTTTTGTTTGAATTCCTGTCCCCTTTCATTTGCTCGATTTGCGTGTGCTTCGTTTTTCTACGAAAAGCACACCATTCTTTCAGTAATTAGATGGGAATGTCATCAATATTTCTAGTTCCATTTGTTGATACTGGCGCCATCTATTTTTGCCCGATGGTAAACTCCGACCGCATCGATATTTGCTATTTTCTTCTGATGAACGGTGCAAATATTCGTTGCAACTTTTCACAAAACAACTGTTGTAAAACTTCATTTGGCACTTTCATTATGAAGGTAAATGTTAGTTTTAATTTTCGTTTTAATACAAAATTATCATATTTTGTAACTTATTTTGTTTACACTGAGCATGGCGAATTTATCTCCATTCAGTGATAAGATAACGTAATGTTCTTACTAAATACGTAAAATATTTCTACATACTTCAGTAAATAAAACCGTTTTATGTGGATAAACATTGTTCTTCAAATATTTTTTACGGGAAATGAATTCAACGTATGTCTTTGCTTAATGAATTCTAAATGTTTTTTACAAATTTTTAATTCACTTTATTATTGCTTTATATTTAAAATATTGTGAATTTCATATATACGATTGATAAACTCCACTCGACGTGGTTGTGAACGAACCTTACTATGTCACTTGTGTTGCACTGTGCATCAACCTTTAGGATTAAACGTCATCTGAGTTTGACAGTTGGCTTGTCGAAAAATACAAATACGTTTTTAAGTAGTAAATAAACTAAATTACATGTGCAAAAATGACTGAAAAATCATCAAATCCGTTAGATATTAACGGACAAAACTTTAATTCGGAGATATATTTACAGAAACTATTCAAGGTAATAGAATAATTCGCATGAAAAATCTTGTGTACTGAATGAATTACTGTTTTTTTCAGGAATGTGCTTTACGGCAAATTATGGATCAAGAAAGCGAAATAATAAAAGATACACAAACCTTGCATTCTGATATGCAGACACTTGTTTATGAGAATTATAATAAGTTTATTTCAGCTACTGATACTGTGAAAAAGGTTAGAATTAAACCGACACATATATTTTCATTTTGTATACATAATTAAACTTACAAATAAAGTATTAGATTTATTTGAAAATATTACATTAATGTTTTTTACAGATGAAAACTGATTTTAAAAAGATGGAAGATGAAATGGACTTGTTAGCGAATAATATGGAATCGATCACATCATTTTCGGAACAAATTTCATCAACATTACAAGTAAGTTAAAACCTAGTGAATTTTTCAAACTATTTTTGTTTTCGTTGTTGTATTTTTTTCAGGATACTAGACAACAAATAAATAAATTATCCGGTGTACATACTTTACTGAAGCGATTACAGTTTTTATTTAAACTTCCGACCAAGTTAAAAACTCGTATGGAAGAGAAAAATTATTCGCAGGTAAAAAAGAACTATTAATATACAAATTGTAAGTGTGAATCTGTTTTTGTGCTGCATTAGGAGATTCTAATTTCACGTTTCGATAATGTGATTTAATTTAAGCTTCTTGTAGGCTGTCCAAGATTACATGCATGCTCAACGCGTTCTACAACAGTACGGTAACATGCCATCGTTTCAAGGCATACAGAATGATTGTGAGACAATATTGAAGGAACTAAAATGCGAATTGCGCACTCAGTTCACCAATACGGGAGCTACAGCTAAACAGTTGGCCGAATCTGTTGATCTGCTGTTACAACTGAACGAACCAGCAAATGAACTGTGCACGGAATTTTTATCGTGTGCAGAGAAACGTCTGAGTGAACAACTCGTGCTGCTGCAGGATCAAAGTGAGCACAGAGATATCATCGAGTTTGTGGATCTAGGTTGTTCGGGATTCTTAAGTGATTTGTGTGTAGTGATTACTTCGTTCAATGACATGTTTATTAATCGAATCAACAACGATGAGATCGCGGATAGGTAAGAGAAATTGTGTAAGAGTAATAGTTCAAAATGATTGACCGTTTCGATCGGATTCGCTGAGAATCATTGATAATCACAGTGTATTGATAGTGATCTGCGATAGACAGATAGCATTTGCTCGTGGAAAATTGAATAACTTCTTCAAAATCACGTGACAGTCTGTCATTTTGGATCACGCTGTATGAAATACAGATGGTAGAGATGGTTTGAAATGAATAAACCGTGTGATGTGTTATGTTTGTGATGGTTTTCAGCGTAAACTTCGAGAGTTTTGCTCTTGCACAGCTGAATACATTCATATTGAACAATATGCGCAAGTATTTCGACCTGGTGCAAGGCAAGGTTGATCTGGAGCACGATGTCGGCGATACAGCGGTACTTGTACGTGCATTGGACAGATTCCACCGTCGCTTACAGGCCATGAACACGCTGTGCTGTGACGCGGACTTTGCTACGTAAGCATTTTTTCATTATTACTTGGCGGGCTGTATTAAATCATACGATATGTGGCCGATCCTTACTCTATATTATAAAGAATCTGTCTTGTTTTCTTCCATAAGTCACAATATCTAAAGAAGTAGTCAAAAGAAAGTCTTCAAAGTTTGCAGCATGCTCAAAAGTGCTATCAGACACCTC
This sequence comes from Carabus problematicus, assembly GCA_963422195.1. NCBI lineage: Eukaryota > Metazoa > Arthropoda > Insecta > Coleoptera > Carabidae > Carabus > Carabus problematicus. The sequence goes on from OY728578.1 coordinate 2,309,026, forward strand.
CTGTATTAATATTAGTGCTATACCTTTTCATTTTGGGAAGTAATAATTACAAAACTAAACTTAAAGACAGCTATCAGCATTTGTAAATAACTGTGAAACATCTTATTCCGTCTGCTGATAAAAACAAAGTTGATTATACACAATTAATTAATAAAAATTACTTTGTTTTACTACTTTATTATATTTTAAATGTTCAACATACTGTGTATGTTGAACATTTAAAATATAATAAAATAGTAAAACAAAGAAATTTTTATTAATTAATTAAAAATAATGAATTACTACAAAGTTGAAGAGAAATCTATTTCATACTTGATTATACACAATTTTATTATATACTAATCAATGCATTGATAGATTAAATAATAATCAGCGATTCAGGCGGGGCTTAATTGCTAGTTTTTTATTATAGACGACAATGTTTTTGGGTTCAGATACATTTTATTCACGACAATTAACATAACAAGCCATCTCTCTTCTACACATTGTTCTCTTATAAATCTGTACGCGCATCGTATTGTCTCAATAATTCGTTTGTTTTTTCATTCCTATATGGATATGAATAGTGTTTAGTTAAAAGTGGAATTATAGTAGAAGTTGTTGTTCACAGAACCGGTACAGAGATCGTTATGAATGCTGGACGAAAACAGTGTAAGGCACATTTACAATCACTCAAAGTGCACTTTGCCGATGCGCTGACGAAAGCCCGACAAAGTCTGGCCACACCGAAGTTACACCAGGAGGAACCGTCGACAAATCTGAACGAACTACTCACATCACTGATCGTATCGATTGTGGAGAAGATCAAAGGCATCTTACAAGATTTACTGGTACATATTTACATTTAAAATCAAACAAATTTACTTCAAAATCTTCAGCGATTAAGAGTGCATTACAATCGTATTTTGTGGTTAAACATACACTTTTAATCACCGAAAATCGTGGATTCAAACATTCAAATATATTTTTAAGCGGCCTGTTATAAGATTACTCGATCGGATATAGAAAATTTTATTTTAGCGGGAATAGCTTGAACTATAAATTAATTAGGTTAGGAAATAGACAAATCTAGAATCATTAGATTCTCGAATTAAACCTTATCAACTGGGACATCAGTTGTGCTGTTAATATCGTGAATAATCGACGAGTTTTGATTGTATTTTGACACATTTTTATAGGTTTTTATACAACCAGACATTACGTTCAGCTTGAAACAACAGTTCCGCGAATCATTCTGTGTGGAGAACGTGCGAGAAGGTTTAGTTGTGAGTTTTATGCATCATCTGACAACGACCGCACGCAGTTTTAGCTCAAAGAATGTGTCCGATCCAAAATGTCCGCCCACATTGTTGCTGTTGCTGTCGAAATTGTGCCTGGAGTTCCAAACAAGCAGCGTACATCATCTAGTGAGTATTTGCCCTTGAACAGTAGGCTCTGACTAGAACGAATGTACATTCATTTCTGGATGCTATCTTCTAGATTAAAAGAACAGTTTACACTGTAAAATCATCACGAAATCGTGGATCGCATAAATTCTATTCAATTATATCGGCTGTTTTACCAATTTGTGTTACATGAAATCTATTTTTCTCGCAAATTATATTTAAAAGACAGTTTTTGAAGCTGTATAACATTTTTATTACTACTTTTGCTTTAAATATAATGTCGAAGGTGATATTTTGATGTAAAACTTGAACATTGGATTCTCAATGATGTAATACATTTCGCTAAGACGCTAATTTGTTATTTTCTACAGGATAAAACACCAAATTCATGCCTTAACATATTCTTTTACAGTTAACACAAACGGATGAATTGTTCAGTATAACAAGTCAAGCGAGCGGCACACTAACAACCGAGACTGAGATCAACGCCAGCATGCAAGAAGCCGCTCAACAGTTATTGAACTATTACGTACGCATTCAAGGTTTAAACGTGTCACAGGTACGGTTTATTTACTACCGACTCGTTACACGCTGTAGAGAGCGCTCCTGAAGGCAGAGCGTTAAACAAAACAGCCTTGTACGGGGTAATTTTCTATAAATTGATCCATAATTTCCGTAATTGTGTCTGTTTGAACGCGCGTTATAACGAATGATTGTAAATTTAGTGTTTTTTCAAGGGGGGTTCAGGATATAATCGCGTTATATTGAATCAGCGTTAATCGGGAGCGCTTTAAGCAAGGCTTTAGTGTACTATTGTTTGTACCAGATGTAGCTGTTCGTGTTTAATATTTGTTATACGTTTTAGATGCTCCGTAAAAGCGTAGAGACGCGTGATTGGCTGCACACGATCGAACCACGGACAGTGCGTGCTGTCATGAAACGTGTTGTAGAAGACATAGCGGCCGTCGATACAACTGTGGCGCTGTTGTACGAAGACCAGGGCACACATACCGAGCATAGCAGCGATTCTAGTAGGAAAACACACAGGTATAGAATTATTAGTTCCCAAAGCTAGGAGCGAGCAAAAATACAGTATAATACACTTTGCTTCACAGTGTTTTATTCATTTTACAACATATTTAGCATGTCTTACAAGGGGAGGTCGCCACCGCCGGAACACGGATTTGGCTGAAACTTTTTTTCGAAGTAGCTCTGTACACTAATGGTGTTTGGTGGCAAATCAATAGCGCGCACTATTTTGCCCTTTTCGAGAAAACGGACTTTATAGTTAACGCATTAAAGATGTAGCATTTATATACCCCTTACAAATGTGCGCTGACAGTTGATACAGCGTTGTCGCGTTGTTATATGTCCTATTTAACACGCGGTAGGTCTGGGTTCGATTCCCGCTTAAGTTGTGTTTTATTTTTACATTTTAATTATTCTTAATAAATTAATTTTGAACAAATTCTGCGACCGCCTATGAGTGTATCACAGACGTCTGTTGTATTTACTTAAAAACACATTTTCGGTTCACTGGAAACGGGAATGTACAATACAATGAAAGTAATTAGCATGTGTTGTATTTAGTTGAGACTGAGAGATATGTTCATTATACTGCGAGTTTCCACTGTAAGTCGATTGAACTGTATTTTATTTAATATGGTTGCAGTATCAGCGTATCCAGGCACCAGTATCGATCTAACTGGTCCAGTTACACATCCAGCCAACTGGATTCATCGATCGTGTCGAATATACACAAACTGTTCAGCGAACGAATTGAAATATTCTCGCCCGTGGAGTTCACGAAAGTCTCCATCTTGACTGGCATCATTAAGATAAGTCTGAAGGTAAGCGAATGCACAGTTATTTAAGTTAAAGTACAACGTAAAGAGATCACTTGATAATGAACGAGAGTTCGAAACGCGTCGTGTTCTTAACTAAAATTGACGAGTTCATAATACGGACATATTACTTGTTTTTAATAATTTGAAGAGCGTTGAAGACAGAATGTGAAAATTCATAGATCTCGCTGTTTAGATTGTATGGTTCAAACTATTCAGTACAATGTTATACAGAGTGATCCAGCATTGTTGACCATCACGTGACTTGAAGAACTTGATATTCTGATCAAAACTCTTCTATGTTATCTGTCTAAAACAGTTTACTATCAATATTACAGCATTCTGGATCGCTATGTAAGACTTGGGTATATAAATACGTGTGATATTTTCATTTTGCAGACATTCCTTGAATGCGTTCGTCAAAAAACTTACAGCAAGTTTGGACTCCAACAGATCCAGGTTGACACGCACTACTTACAGTTGTATCTGTGGCGATTCGTAGCCGATGAAAAGTATGCAGTATGAATATTTATACATTTTATTATTAATATTTTACATCTTCTCGATGAACAATTATTGTGTTCATACTTTCTAACATTTGAGAATCATTGACAGCTAAGGGCTACACTAGTTTTCTACTAAATTTGCTCTAGTACTGCTATAGAAATGCACAATTTTCCGTAGGCACAACGTCAAATCTAGAACAGTGACTGTGAATTAACGATCTATGTTGCTGTTCTTTTGTTTCTTTCGTCCAACTGATTTTGTCGTTTTCTTCGCAGTCTGGTTCATTTTCTGTTGGATGAAATCCTGGGCTCAGCTGTACACCGATGTCTAGAACCTGTACTGATGGAACCAAGCGTAGTTGACATCATCTGCGAACGCGGTTAACTGTAATCTTAGGTTAGGTGTCAGTCTGCACCGTGAATTTACATACATTAGTGAAGCACACAAGACCGCTATATGATTACTGATTTATTGTTAATTTTTATTTAATGCCAACTGTATAATTTTGTTGTAAAAATGCACGACGTTCTCGATTAAAAGTGTACTATTTTAATAAAGAAGTTCGTGGTACAATGATACAAAAATAGGGTTAATTTTCTGGACTGGTTTTAGTATTTGCCAAGTTTAAAATCGACCGTAATTATCATTGCAATGTGTAATTTCTAGTGCCTTTCTCACTTGTTTGAATGCTATTCGTGTATTTAATTATTGTTTATTTATTTATTTTACAATATATTGGTCTCAAAATATTAGTGTAAAATATACAAAATGATATGAATGATAACACGCATTAATTTATCATGAAATGTACAATTTCCAACCTGTAATATATGAATTTCTAACACAAATATACAATTTACAAACGCTATTATTCGTCTATTTGATTTTATTTCTACTGTCAATCAGGTAAATATGAAAGAAAAAATATAAATATGTTCAAAGCTTTATATATTCCAGTAGCAGTGTATGATATCAACAGCTCAGCAGCAGATTGATTAAAAAATGTAAAGAGAAACACCCAGGCCAAATAGAAATAAAATAAAGTTCAATATTAGTATTTATTATAATTTGTTTACAGTTAGTGCTTCTCAGAATGTTTGATAACATTTTAATAGTCCCGATTAACCGAATCTCACTTAACCGAATTTAGATTAAATGATTTTTTATGTCTTGCAGATACATGTTATTAAGAATGAATTATTTGAAAACAATTCAGTAAACAGCCATTTTATTTGGACAGACTTTATTTTGTGCATGTACATTGTACATATATACTTGAAAATAAACTTGTTTTTTCCAACTCAGAGTTGCTTAAAACGTAAATAAAGTAGTTTTTTATTACCTACCGCATTATCAGGCTTTCAACTAAGTATGTACATCGATGTTTCCGATTTAACCGAATTTTTGGTTAACTGTATCAGTCTCGGTCCCATCAAACTCGATTTAACGGGACTCTAGTGTATATGTATATTCACTTGCTATGTAACCTTCTTATATAGCATATAGGGATTATAAAAATATATCGAATATCCCTAGTCAAAATTTAGTAGGATCGCCAAATATTGACATCCAGTCATCTGAAAAACCGGCAATAATGATTAAACATTACGCGAACAATAGTTGTGCTGGGCTCCCAATGTAAAACAAAGTCCTTCACAATATCGAAAAAACAATAAATAAAAATAAATAAATAAAATCAAGTTATTGCAATATATTAACTTATTTATAAATATAAATATATATTTTATTTGACACATCTATAAATATCATAATTAGTTTGAAATAAATATTACACGTGTTATCTCATTTAAAATATTTTATTTTATAAAGACCATAATTAATTAATACACTGGTATGTCTGTAATTAAATGCAGTTCCCACTATAAAATTTTTCAATATTTTATTATATTAATACATAGATACTTGTAAATTAGTGGAATACTGGTTTTCAGTAAAATAAAAATATATTATTAATAATCATATGTAGAATCAGGTAAATTCAGATGCAGAACAAGAAAAAAAAAGCCAAAAAATATTTACCACACTTTGTCGAATATTTACATTATATCTTACATTATTATACATATACCAGAATCTCGGAATTGTTTACGGAATGTGTATGCGTTTTTACCTAATGTAAAACAGACCTACGCTATAATTCTAAAACGTCAAATGCACTATTAAATATTTACTCTATTCTGATCTTATGGTTTCGCTCCAGTATGTAGCCGCATATGACGCACTAAAGATGATTTTGCACCAAAACATTTTTTGCAAGCTGAACAACTGTACGGTTTCTCACCAGTATGAACTCGTACATGGCGCGCTAATTGTGAACGATCAGCAAAACACTTTTTGCAATTAGTACATGCATATGGTTTCTCACCAGTATGTATATGCATATGACGCGCTAAATTTGAATCCGTACTAAAACATTTTTTGCATTTTGTACAAATGTACGGTTTCTCACCAGTATGAACTCGTATATGATCCACTAAATATGCACGGAGAGTAAAACATTTTTTACAATTAGAACATTCGTATGGTTTTTCATCAGTGTGTATTCGCATATGACGCACTAAATTTGTTCGCGTACTAAAACATTTTTTGCATCTTGTACAATTGTACGGTTTCTCACCAGTATGAACTCGTATATGATCCACTAAATATGCACGGTGCGTAAAACATTTTTTACATTTAGAACATTTGTATGGTTTTTCACCAGTATGTATACGCATATGACACATTAAGTGTGAACAATCAGTAAAACATTTTTTACATTTAGTACATTCATATGGTTTCTCACCAGTATGTATCCGCATATGACGCACTAAATTTGTTCGCATACTAAAACATTTTTTGCATCTTGTACAACTATATGGTTTCTCACCAGTATGTATCCGCATATGAATTACTAACTTTCCTTTTTTACTGAAACGTTTTTGGCATATAGCACATTCATACGATTTCTTGTCGGTATGAATTTGTGTATGTCTATTTAATTCTGATTTTGTAATGAAACATTTACTACATGATGCACATTTGTGTAATTTTCTAACTGCTGTATTTAAATCATTCTTATTTGTTGCATGCGCTTGTTTGCATGTGAATCCAGAACTTGCACAGTCTGTATTAGTGATATGTGCGCTATCATTCACAGATATCTCTAAGTCCGATGCATTATCTATGTTTCCAGTGGTATTATTATCCGTCGGATATTCGTCCACGTTATCTACTTCTTCCCGTTTCCAAGTATTCTCTTCTTTAACAAAATAATCTTCTAAATTAACGAACACGTCTTCCGTTTCTTCAATAATTTCAGTAGAATTATTGTCTTGCTTGTCATCTACTTCCTTTTTACAAACAGTATCTTCTTTAACCAAGGAGTCTTCGAAATCCACGGAGACATCTTCCATTTCTCCAGTGATTTCAGTAGAATTATTGTCCGTTGAATATTCTTGCTTGTCATCTGCTTCGTTTATGCAAATAATCCCTTCTTTAATCAGGCTATCTTCGAAATCTACGAACACATCTCCTATTTCTTCAATGTTTGGTTTCCATTGAAATGTATATATTTCATCATTTTCTGATTGTCTTTTACATTTTACTTCGTCAATGTCTTTATGTGTAATGTTTAATTTTACGAGAAGTTCTGTTTCGTTCTCTGCATTTGATATGAGAGTAGTATTTAACTTATCCACATAAGCTTGCAACAGTACATTGTTTTTTAAACATTTTTCCAGGAACTGGAAAGTTTCACGTAAACGCAAACAGCATTCATCGCAAATTAATATAATTCGCATAGATTTCAAACAGGTCTGGAATAATATTAAAATATTAGCAATAACACGTGAATTGAAATGTCAAAACTTACCAGGTTAAATGGAAGATAATCTATTATTTGAATTATATCCTTGTTCACTGACAACGAACTATTAATATTACTTAATAATTTGTCCTTCTCAAGGCACACATAGCAGATATTTGCTAACCAATACATTTCGTTTATACACGACATATAACCATTAATTATTAATATACGGTGTGATGTGAATGTGCGTATAGTTACAACACGCAACACAATGTTACCAACTTATGAATGTAAAATTCTACTGGTACGAAAAGGAACCCAATAAAATCAAAAGACTTATTTAATTAAATTAAAAGATTTATTAATTTGTACAATGTACACAAACTCATTTATTAATATTTACGATTAGTTAAATACAGTTATACGAGTATTTCATCTCTTAATTGATAAATATCATAACAGCAGTATTTAGTGTTTATTATTATTTTAGCCCAGGACTGAATGTCAAAAATTACAGTTAATATTAGAAAATTACTTATTAAATCTGTAAAATTAAATACTGCCGTAAATAGTAATATTAATAATAATAAATAGTAATACTGAAATGATACAAGAAATGTTACACTTAAATTTATGAGAAAAATGTATTCATATTACTGATTAGAATTATGGTTAATAGTATTATTTAACTGAAATGATCAGTTGTGCAAATTTACTGATTTGAATACCAATTATAGGACACGAAAGGTGTAAATTAGAAAGAAAAATTAACATTATTTGAAAGCGTAACAGAGCAAATAAAGAAAGAATGAATAAATTTCATTATATATATTTTCTTCATGTTAATGTTCCTTACATTATTACTTATATACTTTGATGTTATTATAAATGTTATGAGGCATAATTTTTTTTTGTCCACATTCTACAACAATATAACATGTATTTTAAACTAAATAAAAGCACATTGTTATACAATTTAGTATAATAAATGTTGGCAAAAATATATACTTATTTTGGTCAATAGTGAAAATAATTTTCAGCAACTACAATAGCAAAAATACATTTAATATCATTGTAAATTCACATTATATTTTGTAAAATCTTGTAACGTTTTCAAATAATCTAGTGAAAAACGTTGATATTCTCTTTTCCAGTAAAGAAAAATATTCGTAATGAAATATGACAGCAATAAAATATTTGCCACACATTGTCGAGTAGTTTAGTGTAAAATAAACTTTCTCAATGCTTTTAAACGTCAAGTGCATTATTAAAATATATTCTTATCATTCTTGTGGTTTCTCACCAGTATGCATATGACGGACTAAACCTGGTTGTTAACATGTAGAACATTCGTATGGTTTCTCACCAGTATGTACACGCATATCGATGACCATCCATTGCATATAAACACTATCTTCTTCCTAACAACATATACAGCACTGAACAATTTTGTACATCGGAAATGTACTCATGCAATATACCACGACAGAAATGTTTACGATCTTCCTTCACCACCACCTGACGTAATACTATGGTAGTGGGGCTAAGAATATGTCTTCTGTGTTGTTGCATGGTGTGCACGTTGTCGCCAAACATCCTGGCACAGGTGACAGTTGCCTGGCGTACGTCTGTTGTAATTCCGTGTCCACAACCGGTACACATGCATTCACAAAGTTACGAGGCATCACACACATGGGTTCACCACGACGGGAGGGTATATCATGTCGCACTGAGTTCAGTTCACGCAGCCACCTCTCAATATCTCGCAAACACTGACACTGCCAAGGATTACCGACGAGCGAGATTGCCTTGGGCTTCAATTTCACCAACAGTGCTTCCGGCAAATAACTCAGCTGATTGTGATGAAGGTACAAAGTCTCCAACGGTATGTCACGATGTGCAAACATGTCAGCTGTTAGCTGAACAATATCGTTGAAATTAAGATCCAGATATTTGATTCCCGAACTGAATGCTTCACTTCCTATTCTTGCTATATGATTGTATCTTATGAACAACGAACTTAACTTAGTCATTTGGTTAAACGCCCGATCTTGTATATATTCAATGCGGTTACCATCCAAAGACAGTGCTTCTAGGTTACCGGGGTCTTCAAACCAGGATCTGGAGAAATGTGTAAGTTTATTGCAACTCAGTATCACGTGACTAGCACCTACATTAATTGATTTGTCAGCCATGCTCTGTATTTCGTTGTTGTTCAGATTTAATCGCAACGGTTGTGGTCCACTAAACGCATTGGCTGGAATACTTTTGATTTTATTTCTCGTGATGTACATGTAAGTGCAGCTTGTATTTATAAACACTGGAACATGTTCTAAGGATATATTCGTTAAATACAATGTATACAATGAATTGAAATTTACCAGCGTCAGTGACGGTACAGTCTTTGTATCCACTAACCCGTCTAGCGTTAAAACCTGTGCATGATCCCAATTGCGGCCATTTATATAATTAGATACTTTCACTTCGCTCACTGCGTCATTGTTGTGATGAATGGTGCCCCTAATACTATAACTGTGCACTGTAGACAATATCATAAACACAAAGCACAATATGTATGATGCCATCATTACGAATGTCAGTGTAAGACTGGAGCAGACTGAGGTTATATTCTCTGACTGAGGTCCACAGACTGACATTTCCAGTGTGTAGCAGCGTACGTTATCAACAGGTCAGCCGCAGAAAACCCCAAGGCCAAACAGGAATCAAGAAGCATACAAGGAAAGTTCAATATGATGTCTAACAGCGGGCAATGTCACAGAGGGTTCTCTATTTATTATATTTTGTTTACTGATTATGCTTCTCAGAATGTTTGATAACATTTGAACCATTATATTGACAAATATGAAGTTTTCTACAAAGTATTGTCATTAGATAATGCTAAATAAAGATTTATTTTTTTATCTGCAATCGACATAATAGTACATTATACACCAAGGGAGAGAAACCTCTTATTTTTCCTGAGGTGTAGTTTGAAGCCCGAGGGCGAAGCCAGAGGGCTACAAATACATCGTGGGAAAAATGGTGGTCTCTCCCGAGGTGTATATACTATTTTTTCCACGTTCGGGAGAAGAAACACTTAATTTCATAAATAATAAATTATAATAAATCGGAGCGAAATTGCAATATTTAGAAGCCTTTGGAAATGTTTCCATGTATTATTGGGTAGTGCAGGATAATAGTTTGCCGACTACTGGGTGGACCGGTGTGGCGGTAACTCGCTTGTCGCAAGATAATGTGAGTTATGCGACACACTGCGCGGCGAGTACTTGGATGGGTGACCGTCCAAGCGGAACCGCTCCGCCGGTAGGGCTCGCGCTGAGTGAGCGGCAGGTTTTCTCCGGGTACTCCGGTTTCCCCTGCCTAGGTACACTAGTACTTAAACACGCTAGGCCCTAAATCGAACTAATGTCACCTCTGGTGTACGTCATGTGACAAGTAGATAGAGGGGCCAATGGCAGCCACAAAAAGGCATACAAATGAAACAATACAACACATAGGATAGGTATACTGATAGGTACACTGCACCACACTGACGCATACACTCTGAAGAGGCTCAGGCCTATAGCAGAGCACCACCATAAATCAATCAATCAATCGACTACTGGCCTACGAAAACCTTAATGTGTCCCTAAATAGATTTTTTTCTGAAGTAAGTTTCATCCTTTGTTTGTTATTTATATTTTTTATATATCTATTGATCATTATATGATAACACATGTACAGTCGATTACAAAAGTCTTCGTGCAACCTATCAAAATAGCAAATTTGTGTGGTCACATTTTTGTAAAAATCGTTGTTTAAGAATAAACTTTTTTTTATATACATTGTTCGTTATTTTGAGAGCTAATATTTGTATAATATTATTTTAATTTAAAATTGTGCTTTATCATAAATTTAGCTGACAAGTGTACGAAGACTTTTATGACCGACTGTATATTCTCCTCAAGATTATCGAAATTATTATTCACGTTACACGCAGCAATTTGTCATTTGAAAGATACTATTCATTGTTATCACATAAGTACATTTTTAATAGCATTTTAAATACATATGAACAATATGAATAATTAAAAAATGATTTTTGTTTTCTTTAAAATACATATACCCTTCCTTATATTATTTTTAATTAATATTAATCTACATAAAATGTAAAACGAACTACCTATGTAAATTTTGTTACAAAAATATAATTTAATTACACTTTTGCTCTATAATATATTGTGTCTGTATACATATGTCATAAGATATAATTTCACGGTTTTCGGGCATAAATGTTGATCAACGTGTAAGGTAAACAAACACTCTCCTTGTCATTGCTTGTAAATCCATCCGTAATGGCTTTATTTTTCAGTTCATTGCAAAAATCCTCGCGATGTTTCTCTTTCAAATGTGCGGGCAATTGCGGAATGTACGCATTAACTCCTGTACAAAATTCTGGAACAAGAAATAGTTCATTCAGTAATTATCATATAAATACATATATGATAAGAGTAGTATTTTCATTTATTTTATAATCGTTGATATTAACAAATTTACATACAAACCAAGTATAACTTTCTGGTAAATTCATACAAACCAAGTATAACTTTCTGATCAATTCGTAAATGCATGCTTGTTCAATAGCAAAACTCTTACACATTTATGGAGCATTCATCAATGGATGTACGTACCGATCCACGAAGACATATTTTCAAACACATACTCGCTGGGTCTACTCTCGCATGTGATGTCCTCGAAGCCCACCTGCTGGAGAAGATTGTACAGTAATTCTTGCGCATTCTCCATCTCGCGCAGGACACCAATAGTTTTCCTCGGTTCCTTTATGTACGGCTTCCAATGATCCAAGCTCGCCACTTTCAACATGACGTCGAGAACGGGATTTTTGATGAAAAACAACAACAACATATCGCCACCGGGTTGTACCATCTCGAACATGTTCTCTATAGCTTTCCTAAAACACGTACCTTCGTCACTGAAATACTCGTTCATTGTTAATTCACGATTTACTTATGATCGTGGACAAAGTGAAGACACAGTAACGAGAAAACTTGATCAAAACGTTTGCAATAGACCTGCGGTAGTTTCTGGGTACAGATATCCAGGACCTCGTAGCTAATGCGCGGATGTTGGTGATGCTTCCGGGCATATTGGATCATCTGCGGTGATATATCTGTGGCCACCAGCTCCCGCTGTGACTCCGGTATCACCGGCAACAGCATTTGTTCCGTAACATTACCCGGACCACAACCAACGTCCATGACACTACCGCCGCCATTTTGTCGCCACCGTACCAGTGGGATGTACCTCTTTATAAAGTCTTGCACGATTGTGTGCGCAATTCTGTTCGTCTGAGCGTATAGTGCTGGATTATTCATTTGCGTTTAATTAATAGCAGAAGTGATATCAGAATCTGTGTGTCACAGATAAACTGATCGCGTAAATACACTTGAACATTTTTATATCAGACTAGTACGTTATCTTATCTTCAACGTTGTTTGCTCCTTGTCAAATATTCGTATGTGCTTATGTTCACTCATAATCATTTGATATGCACGTTATCTCTTAAGATGAACAGTAATTAGACTTATTTTTTATTTATTTTTAACTTTTAAATTATATATATTAATTGTTTGTTATAGTAGGTTTAGTAAATGTATAATATTGTTTTGTTGTTTATTACAAGGCTTGTTTGTTTTTTTTGTTATTGCCTGAAGATGTCACAATGTTGACGAAACATGTAGCTTTGGTATAAAATAAAGCACGTGAAAATAAAACAAAGTAATTTATTTATATATATTATACATATATTATTAAAATTTATTAGTATTTACTTAATCAGATGTTATCTGCACGAATTGTGATAGTTTTTCGGCGAATGCTCCATCATCATTTTTAACTGCACGATGGCAACAAGTATTAACCATTTTACATGAATTCACCTTTTTCGTAAGCTAGTCAAAATACAGGTCAATTTCTTTAGAATAGTAATAAACGAATTCAAATCTCTCACAAGTTAAATTATTCTCCAGGTTGATAAAATTTTCACAGTCTTCAAAGCAAATTGATTATTTCTTTTAAATAATCAATCACACTTCAATCGTTGGAGATGTATCTTCAAGGTACACAAATTAAACACAGTCACAGAAAAAAAAAAAACAGTTGTACATTTTCGATCGGAACGAATACATTTCAATCATTGAAATGGATGACATCGGTAGGTGAATGAGTTATAAAATGGACCATTAGCTAAACAAAATTATATTACACGCCAAAGTAAATGTGTAATGATCCATCTAGATCTAGGTTATGTTTTTCATCGTCGACATCATCAGATGAAGATTTGTGTATTATTCGGGACATAAGAGCAACGATGGAATGTTTTTGCCTTGCGGGACAAATCGGGAAAAGATATCTGAATTGGGAACAAATATTTCCTGTGAAAACATTCCAGATAAAGGGTGGAAATCCGGAACTGTTCCGAAGAATTCGGGAGGTATGGTATAATGAATGTTTGTGTAAACAAAGCAGATTCTCGACTGCTCTGGTACACAACCATTTGTTTTGTTAGGTTTCATATTTAGTGTTTTTAAATAATTCATATTGTTTGTATTACACATAGTTCGGTAAAAATATTATTGTATTGTATTTTTAGGTTTTCTTAATTTTTAGTGGCTGCATTTTGGTGTCACCTGCTCCGATGGTGGTAACACTGTGCAGTCTATACCTCCAGCATCCCTCCTAGTGCTCATAAACTTGTGTATCGAATCGAATTATTAGCCGTCTTCTGTGTTTAAAAAAAAAAAAATCTGTGACTGATATTTGCCGCCCAAAGCTATAGCATTTTTCAGCTTATGTATGTAAATCCGAGTCTGATAATTATGTTGATCTTTGCAAAAGTTAGTATGTCAACTATAATTAGGTTAATGCAAATAATTGTAGCTTGCATGGCTATGTTTGAATTATTTTAGGACCGGGACAGCGCGTACGCAGTCCCGACTACCAAAAATTACACGCCCGAGTTATCCACATTAGGGATAATCGCAGGGATCAGCTCAGCCGTAGTGCAATGGGAGAGCCTCATCCTGGGGAAACCGCCTTGTTGATCACGGTAATCCCTACGCCAGGTAAGTATGCTGTCCGATGACATCGTAGGTACTTATATATACAATAACATCACCTAACATACGCGAGTATGACGGAGTATTTTCTTTATTACAAGTTTCTGATACAATAAAAGCTGATGTGTATATGATGGTAGTATTTATAAGAATTGGTTCTAGATTTCCGTAGAAATAAATATTTTACTTAATTAGCGGTTCAGCTATAATTTATGATTATATGTGAAGAAACTTACAAATTGTCAATTTTTTATAGAACTACTATAGTGTTAAGTTGGCAATGGCAGTGGAAAATAGTTCAAAACATTTTCTTCGCTCTTATCGCAGCTATGCATTGACAGCGAGCTGTTGATATTAATTAAGAATTTGTCTTTCTTCTCGAGGCACACATAACATATATTCGTTAAACAATACATCGTGTATAAACAATCTAAAACACTTATTTGCGAATGTCAGTACAGTAATATTCAACAATGCCGTAATACCAACCTAATAATTACTAATGTCACTAATGCTTTATGTACAGTAAAATTTTAACCTGTTTTTATTGACAACTGTCAAAATGTGTTGATCCGAAGTCCGTGAGCGAGAAGTATGCAGCGGCCCAAAACAATCGTATGGTTGCGGCAAACTTAATAGCAATGTGGACAGGTTGACCAATCAATTAAATTTTTTTTCTGATTTCATTGAACCTTTTATAAAGTATTTATTTTATTGCGTGATGAAACAAACGAAATAGAAGTACTCGGAGTTGCAGGGATTCAAATTTTGTTTGCCACGACCCGTTTGGTGCATTCTAATTTGTCAGTTAATTTGTGATTTGTCGCGTATGTCGCGAGTTGTCTGCTATTGTTTACATAGTCTGTTTTTTGTTTGTTTAATTATGTCAAGTATGTGTTGAGCTGGGTTATTCCGTATTGTACTTATTCTTTTCGTGTGTGTGTGTGTTTCGCAAGTATTATTGCCTGTGTGATTTTTGTTACTTCTGCTTCTAGTTGATCTGCGTTTATTATGTGATATTTTGTAACCAGTTAGTTTTGGTTTGGTCAGTGATGGTTTTATGTTGATTTGGTGGTTTAGTTGTGTGTATTGTGAAGGATACTGGGTTAAGATTATGGTTGTCTTTGACAGGAGGTCGATGTGCTAAAAAGGAAAATGATTGATTTTATTATATGTTCATACCTGCTCAAAGGTTCTAAATAAATTATAAACAAAAATTCAGTTTATACATTTTATTTAAAAAATAAACAAACTTATTTTGTCTGATAATGTTGTTACTATGGTAACATGTAAACGTTTACATTTTGTTTTGTTTAAAGGTTAAAACAAGTCACAGTTTGTTAGCGTCATACACTCGATGACTGCACTATTTCATAAAGGTAACTGGTCGCATTCGTAAACGCTTTAAATAAACAATTGTAACAGTGATTGACTGTTTCAATTAATTATTAACTCCCCAGAGTCGATATTAAAATTTCTTACCAGTATGTGTTTGCATATGACGCACTAAACTTCCTTGCCGATTGAAACGTTTTTTACATTTAGAACATTCATACGGTTTCTCACCGGTATGTGTTCGCATATGACGCAGTAAAGTTGACTGTTGACTGAAATATTTTTCACATTCAGAACATTTATACGGTTTCTCACCGGTATGTGTACGCATATGGCGCACTAAATTTGCCTGCAAATTGAAACACTTTTTGCATCTAGAACATTTATACGGATTCTCGCCGGAATGTACTCGCATATGTTGCAATAAACTTGAGCGTTGCGTGAAACATCTATTGCAACTAGAACATTTATACGGTTTCTCGCCGGTGTGGACTCGTGTATGTGTCTGTAAGTTTAATTTCCTACTGAACGATTTACCGCATGTTAAACATTTATGCGATTTTTTGGCCGCTGTATTTAGTTCTTCCTTATTTGTTGTATGCACTTGTGTAGATGCGAATTCAGAACTATCCGAGTCCGTGCCAGTGTCGTGCGTATTATTATTTACGGATATCTCCGTGTCCGATTCCTTGTCGCTACTCTCAATGAAATTATTATCCATCGGAGACTCTTCCTTGTCATCTACTTCTTCCATTTTCCAAGTATCCACATTCACGAACTCATATTCAGTATCTTTAATTATTGGTCCCTTTTCAACTGGATATATTTCCTCGTCGTCGGATTTTATTTCACATTTAATTCTATTACTGTCGTCTTGTTTATTGTTTATATCTGCACGTAATTCTGCGTCGTTGCTTGTATTTGATATGGTTGCAGTATTGATTTTTGCCATATAACCTTGCAACACGGCACTGTTGTTGAGACACATTATTAGAAACTGATAAGTTTCGCGTAAACGTCGGCAACATTCTTCACAAATCAATATAATTTGCCTGGTTTTCATCCAACCCTGAAATGTAATATTAAATGTAAAGTAACAATCACACACGAATCGAAACGTCAAAACTTACCAAGTTACATGGCAGATAACCTATTATGTGAATTATATCCTCGTTCACTGACAACGAGCTGTTGATATTAATTAGTGATTTGTCTTTTTTTTCGAGGCACACATAACATATATTCGATAAACAATTCATTGTGTACAGAGGCTGTGAAACACCAGACACTTGTTTGCGAATGTCAATACACGAATATTCAATAACGCAGACTCACCAACCTAATAATTTCGAATGTCACCGGTGTAATATGAAAAATGTACATTAACATCAAAGGCTCGTTTATAATACAATATTTTATAGATCGTCCAAACAAATGTTGCACGCGTTCTTTTTACTGTTAACCTATTTCTATTGACAACTGTCAAAATATCTTGTACTGTAGAATTTCGTCTGCGAGAAATATGAAGCGGCACAAAACAATCGTGTAGAAGCGGCAAACTCAACAGAGAATGTGCTTGTGACGTCACGGACATTCAAAGATGGCTGCCTGGTGGGTAAACATTGGTAGATGTCACGTTTAGTTGCGCTATTTTCTCGGATTTTTTAAACATGCCTCAATTTTGTGCTGTTCTTAACTGCGGTTCTGCCAGCCAGAAAGATGAGATATTTTCTTTCTTCCGATTTCCATCCGGAAAAAAGAATGGAGGAAGTGTAAACAACAAAGCCGTGCAAAGACGAGAATTGTGGGTTGTCATTAAAGCGAACAGATATGACTGAAAGTAAATTCAGAAATGAAGGAGTTTGTAGCCGACATGTCATTTCAGGTAATTGAAAACGATTAGTATTGGAATTTTATTCTTTATAGTAAGCACTTTAAAACTAAGAAAACCTGCTGCTTCCGAGTATCAAGAAAATCCTGACTGGATACCAACCCACAACAACAAACTCATTAAAATTTCAGAATGTAAGAATAAATAATTAGATACATTAAGAATGTGCCCAGTTTTATTATCAAAATACAAAATTTAATAACAAGTTTCAACAAATACTATTAGATTCAGGTCATTCATTCGGTTTCTCACCAGTATGTACACGCATATGAGCCACTAAACTATACCTTTGAGTAAAACATATTTTGCATGTAGCACATTTATATGGTTTCTCACCGGTATGGGCCCGCATATGACGTACTAAAGATGACCTGCTTTTGAAGAATTTACTGCATATAGTACATTTATACGGTTTCTCACGAGTATGTGTCCGCATATGATTCACTAAATTTCCTTGTGCACTAAAACATTTTTTACATTTAGAACATTCATACGGTTTCTCACCGGTATGCGTTCGCATATGACGCAGCAAACTTGACGGCTGATTGAAACATTTTTTACAACCAGAACATTTATACGGCCTCTCCCCAGTATGTGTAAGCATATGGCGCACTAAATTTACTTGCAAATTGAAACATTTTTCACATGTAGCACATTTATACGATTTCTCGCCTGTATGGACTCGTGTATGTGTCTGTAAGTTTGGTTTCGTACTGAAAGATTTACTGCATGTTAGACATTTATGCGATTTATTAGCTGCTGTATTTAGTTCTTTCATATTTGTTGTATATACTCGTGTAGATATGAATCCAGAATTATCAAAACCCGTGTCAGTGTCGTGTGATTTACAGAAATCTCCGAGTCCGATTCATTGTCGCTATTCTCAGTAGAATTACTCTCCATCGGAGATTCTTCCTTGTCATCTATTTGTTCCCTTTTCCAATTATCCTCTTCTTTAACAAAACAGTCGGCGACATTCACGAACACTTCTTCGCTTTCTTCAATTATTGGTTCCCTTTCAAATGCGTATATTTCCTCTTCTTCTAATTTAATTTCACATTTGATTTCATTCATGTCGTTATGTTTATTGTTTAAATCTACACGTAGTTCTGCTTCGTTGTCTGTATTTAACATGGATGCAGTATTTAATTGAGCCATGTAACCTTGCATCAGTGTATTCATCCAGGCCTGAAATAGAATATTAAATATAAAGTAACAATAACACGTGAATCGAAACGTCAAAACCACGACCTTCTCGATTACTCTACGGCTAAAATTTACGTTATGGCGCTTACTACTGTTCAACAAGTCAACCGTTTTCTCTAAAAGCATACACAAGGAAATGTTTTTGTTAGAAAAATTATTTATGATAGTGAAAATGAATATTGCTGTAAATAATAATATTAATAATGTGACATAACAAGAGTAAAAGATAAATTTGTAAAAAAAAAAAATAGAAATTTAACTAATTACTGGTTAGAATTATAGTTATAATTGTGTCAAAATGTTCATGAACGCAAAAAAAAACACAATTTACGTATTAATTATACGTCAATATATCTCAATATTCTTAATTAGAATAAATAGAATAATGTTATTTGTTTATTAAACTGTCAAAATTGTGGTGTCGCGATAAAATATCACATGATGAAAGCTCACTATATGAAAATCTCACATCTTAAATATCACTTGATATTATTTTGTGTAGGTTTTTATCATGTGAGATTTTGTAATGTACGTTAATGTTAGTACACAGTCACAGGTAATATTCAACACTGCAGAGCTACTAACCTAATAATGTCACTGGTGTAATATGAATTATGCACAATAAAATTAAAGGCTAATTTATAACGCATTTAAAAACTTTAATACAGCACCCAATCAAATTTTGCATCTGTTCTTTGTAATTTTAACCTGTTTTTATTGACAACTGTCAATGTTGTGTTGATCAGAAGTTCGTGTGCGAGAAGTATGGAGCGGCACAAAACCATCGTATGGGAGCGGCAAACTCAATATAATCCTGAGTATATTAGATGTATTCTTTTTACAATTTGGCTGACTGAGTTAAGAACTAAGCTAAGCCAGGCTAAGCTCACTTGACGGTATGTAAAAAGAACAAGATTTTTTATTTTTCTCAGATAGTTCACTGGCATGCAATAAATATAAATGAGCAGAGTAGCAATTTTGCACTGTGGTTATATTGCATATTAATTAATACCATCGTATCATTAAATGGTCAACTATTTATTCTATGTATTTATTTATAAAAAGTATTTTTTACAAAACTAATGCATTTGCTACGTTTTCGTTCATAATTATAATAGTGGCATCGTTTACATATTCGAAATTATCAATTTTTAAACAAAAAACAACAAAATAACTTGAAAATAACCTCACTATTACTCTTTATATCAAACTTTCGCGCGTACAAATGCCGCATAGCTCATCTAAGCCGGTGTTCCGGGTAGTGCGTCATCGGTAAGGGGGAGGTTGAAAAACGTAGATAAAGTGAGCTACGACTTGTAAAAAGAACACACAAATAACTAAGCCACTGTGAAATAACCAAGTAATTAAGCCAGCTTAGGTAAAAAGAATACACCTACTGATCGATACAGTGGAATACTACACGGGATTCATTCTTGGGATCAGTAATGAACAGGATTACAATTTAATTTGGATCTTATTATCCATTGAAATATTTCAAATAATTTATATTGTTAGGAAAATGCACGCCCAATAAACTAATTATTACAAGTTAAGTAGTCAGGAATATGAAAGTGGAATACACTATAATTAGTTTATTCGCGTCTGTCAGTTCGACAGGCCTATTGCGCAGATTATTTGTTTATTATCAATATGTTGTTGTATCTTTGGAATAACCAGTTAGTACCCAGATATTTCAGTGATTGAGTGTGACGTCATTACCAGATGACCATCGGTATCTGACTGGTTCATAGTTTACTGTTTACTTGGCGAAACACAGTCACAAACAGCCGCGTTCCAGCACAACACCGAAGTGCAAGTCAGAGAAGAATTGTTTTTGTGTGCAAACGCGGTAAGTTAAATAATAGGGAGATTTAAAGAGTAGGCTTCTTGCTTGATGTTTGTTGTTTTGTATAATTCATTTATTGTCCACATTTCAGTGAGTGTTGAAGCAACAATGGCACGACTGTTCATAGCTAGCTGTATGCTGGTTGTACTTTGCTTGGTCACTGCACAAGATAATGAAGACTTGAAGGTTCTGATCTCACAAGTGTATGCTGAGGCTGGAGAGAATACAACCATCAAGAATCCTCCTTCGGCCGAACAAGGCGACGACCTCGACTTGGCATCGTCCGCTACAGGTAACGGGACGTCCGGTGACGACACTGACAGTTGCAAATGTGTTCCGTATTACTTGTGCAAAATGAATCAAACTGTCAGGTAATTTTCTCGCTTATATCTCGTATATATTTCCATGAACTGATCATGAGTTTTACAACATTACTATAGCGAATCAACCAGACCGAATCTTAACATTCATATTTGTAGTTACATCGCTTCGAAATGCAAACATCCTACATCAAAAAAATTACTGCTTTTACCATGATTTTTGAACCAAATCCATTTCGAAACGATTTATTTAGCATATCATTGTTCTCCTCGCAAATAATTATTTATTTTTACAGTGTCAATAGGACCACATGTGCCAATTATTTCGATGTCTGTTGTGCTAGTGACGATATCGTTGAATTGAAGCCATAATCAGATCGGCTGCCCCAGAAGTAAATATCGCATAGTTTCGTTACAATATTGTTCGTTTTGAACGCACGTGTTAAAAATCCCGTATGAGAGGTAAAGTTGTTGAAATCAGTCAATACGTATTCTCTGTACATGCATGTGCTCGTATGTATCTAATTGTAAGGAGAAAAAGAATCATTTAGTAGGACTAGTTACTTTACGATGACGGAATTCATATTTTAACGTGGAGAAAATTGATAGAAACTTGTTACATATATACATGAGCATTGGCGTCCAAAGGGGAGCAAGGGGGGGGGGGCATGCTTTGATTTGGTGTTTAATATAGTTCACAATATTATAAATCATATGTATGTAGGTATATTAGTTTTTACACGTCCGGGAGTACAAGTCGGTTTCTTTGGCGTCAAACGCGGGACAGAAATGAAGCATTTACTCCCTAGGGACGAAAACACTTTTCGTAAGGGAGTTTTTATTGTAACAAAGGTTTTTGTAAATAAATGTGTGTTGTCATAGTACGCGTTGCATGGAAACATTTCCAAAGGCTTCTAAATATTGCAATTTCGCTCCGATTTATTATAATTGATTATTTATGAAATTAAGTGTTTCTACTCCCGAACGTGGAAAAAATAGTATATACACCTCGGGAGAGATCACCATCAAATTACACCTCAGGAAAAATAAGAGATTTCTCTTCCTTGGTGTATAATGTACTATTTTTTACATTCACAGAGTGCCCAGAAAATTATATTCCACGCATAACTTGTCATTTCTAAACTGCAATTTATATTATATGAAATCCGTCAAAATCTGAAGGGACCGCGAAAATTACGATTTAACTTTATGCATGCATACTTTTAATTTATATAGAAATGTAAAACCATACATATATTGGCAGGGTTGGACTGGCCCACCGGGACGTCGGGAAGTTTCCCGGTGGGCCGGTCGTATTGCGCGATGAACAATCAACAAAAGTTATTATATTCAGAAACATTTTCTAAAAATTTAATAATTTAAATAGTAATCTTAATAAAGATGTGATTTTGCATAAGCATTGCATTTTGTTGTTGCCTTTTCTCAGAGAAAATGGGCCGGTATTCCTAAACTTCCCGGTACAATTTGCATAGCCAGTCCAACCCTGTATATTGGTGACAATATTTGCTAAAGGATCTGTATTACAGTATAATAATAAATAAATAAACTATTTTCATATTACTTTATACAATGTATATTATTATTTGCCATTATACAAATTTGGTTTTATCGATACATGTATATAGATACATAGTTCGTGATCTTAAAAATCTGTTAAAATATTTCATAAGTTTTTCTGTCTCGCGTGAGTAGCTGTACACGATTACGCAGGAAAAAATTACACAGGAAAAAAATTACACGGCATAAAATGAACAAAGGAAGAAATTACATGTAGAGAAAAATGGACAAAGAAAAAATTACGCATAGAATAAATACATAAATCAAGTCACATATGAACGCTATCATCTGCAAAAACAACATGTATAGCAACAATGAAATCGAATATGCGATATACAATCTAACAAAACACAGTCAATTAGGATCTTCTTTCAGCATCCGGTTTCACATAGCGCCATTATGACGCGTGTCTGAGTAAGCCACTGATGTCCGTCAACTGACATTGTCAGCGCACACTATCGCATACATGAAAATAATAATATTAAATCTGTAGAAATGCACAATTAGCAACAGATTTATTTATCACTGGTCCCTCGGTAAATTCCCAACTGGATCCACTACTGATTACAGATGACTGTTCACTAATGGTATGTATTTCAAAATGACGTAATACTATGTTAGTCTGGTTAAAATTAAATCTTCTGCCTTGCATTTGCACGGTGAGGCAACCAAGAAATAAATTTAAAATTTGTCACCGTCAATGTTGACAGAATCTCTGCATCCATTAACCGATCCAGAGTTAAATCCCATGTTTTACGCCAATTATCACCGTTTATGTAATTAAATACTTTCACTTCGCTTACTGTGCCATTGTTGTGCCAAACTCTACTCCTAATACTATAACTGTGCACAAAACCACACACACAACGAACAATCTGTATGTTGCCATCATTACAGATGTCACTGTAACACTGAGGTTCGCAGACTGACATTTGACAGCATAAGATAACCTATGTTATCAACAGGTCAGCCACGGGCTGAAAAAAATACATGCAGAAAACCTCCAAAGTCAAACGGGAATAAAGAAGCAACAAGGAACATACAATGTTTGTAATTATTGTATTTTTTTTACTGGCTTCTCAGTTTCTGGTTTCACTACTAATTATTGATGACTATTCCTTAATCGGTGCATTTGAAAATGACGTAACACTATGTTAGCTTGACGAATTTTTCTCGTTTACTGCATTGTTTGCACGGTGACGCCAACCAGTCTGGCACAGGTGACAGTGCCCTCGCGTACGTCTGTTGTAATTCCGTGTCCACAACCGGTACACACACATTCACAAAGTTACGGGGTACCACACACACGGGTTCACCACGACGGGAGCGTATGTCATATCGCGTTGAGTTCAGTTCGCGGAGCCACCTCTCAATGTCTCGCAAACACTGACACTGCCAAGGATTACCTACGAGCGAAATATACCTGGGCTTCAGGTTCAGCAACAGAGCTTCCGGCAGATAACCCAGTTGGTTATGGTTAAGGCGCAAATAAGATATAGGTCTTTTGGGACGTACAAACATGTCCGATGATAACTGAGCGATATCGTTGAAATCCAGATGCAGCATATCGATTGCAGAGCTGAAAACTTCACTGCCGATTGATGTTATATGATTGTAACTTAAGAACAACCAACGTAACTTCGTCATTTGATGAAAGGCCCGATCTTGTATATATTCAATCCGGTTACCGTCCAAAGCCAGTATCTGTATACTACCGGGCTCTTCAAACCAGGACGGTGAGAAATGTCTGAGTTTGTTGCAACGCAGGTTCACATCACGAGCACGAATATGAACTGACCTGTCAGCCATGCTCTGTATTTCGTTGTTGCTCAGATCTAAATCCGTCGGTTGTGGTGCACGGAACGCATTGGCCGGCACACTTTTAATTTTGTTTCTCGTGAGAGTCATGTTACTACAGTTTGTATTTACAAAAACTGGAACATGTTCCAACGAGATATTCGTTAAAACCAACGTATAAACATAGTTAAAGTTTGCCAGCGTCAGTGTCTTTGCACCCACTAACCGATCCAGAGTTAAAATCTCTATTTTATCCCAATTTTCGCCGTCTATATAATTTGATACTATCACTTTGCTTACTGCGCCATTGTAGTGCTGAATGGTGCCCCTAATACTGTAACTGTGCACTGAATGCACTGTGCACAATACCACACACACAACGTAGAATCTGTATGTTGCCATCATTGCGGATGTCGGTGTAACAGTGAGGTCCGCAGACAGACATTGCCTGTGTATAGCAGCGTATGTTATCAACAAGTCAGCCACAGGTTGATAAAAATATATGCAGAAAAATCTTTCAAATAGGAATAAAGAGGTCATGTCACAGAGGGTTCTGTATTTATTATATTGTTTACTGATTATGCTTCTCGGAATGTTTGATAACATTTGAACCAATATATTGGTAAATATAAACTTTTCTACAAAGAATTATCATATTATATTTTCAGTTCCACACACCAAACGAAGAAACGGCAAAATTATTAAATTTTTCGACTTTATATCAGGATCACACGTAGCCGAAGAGGTTAAAGATGCCTGCTAAACAGAACATGAACAGATATATTTCACTCTAATGCAATGAAATCAGCACACACAGACGTCACTGTGAAAATAGTCAAAACGTATTCAGGGGACCTAAAAACATGTATTTCTATCAAAATCTCGCAATCGAAATTTTCCATGATTCCTATACTTCCTTTATACTACGTATAAGAAAGTAAAAAGGAAATAACACAAAATTATGATAAATTTCCTTATATTTGACAACATATATAATACATAATTTATGTACATATTTATAAATAATTACAAGAAACATTATTTATCTCGCATATTTTTGTATTTTCTCCTTTTTCCATATTTCGTTCTTGCCTTTTCTTTAATGTTATCAACAATGCACCGAATTATTTTCTTCCTACTTCAAACTTCAGGGACATTAAACCAGCTGTTGTTGACACTATCAAACAACTTGTTGAACAACAGAAGAAGCTGTTCAGTGCCGTCAGCAATTGATGAGGATGCTACAGGAAGAAATAATAAGATTAGTTAATTCAAAAGTATTTATAGAGTATTCAAATCCATATACGAGTGACGTCATAAAAATACAAACGAATTATTGACAGGCCCCGCCCCTCATGGCAATACGATGTGCGTACAGATTTATACGAGTCAAATGTGTTAGAAAGAGATAGCTTGTTTTGTTTCTGCCGTCAGTAAAATTTATCTGATGTGACGTCACTCCTATATGGTTTTGAATACTCTATATTTGCGTTTGATATCGACAATTAAATAATACTTACATTGTTTTGCGACAAAACGTATGGAAACAGCAACTAGGTGGGCTTAACACTTGAACTTCATCTTCTGTGTATTGCCGGGCTGTACATGAGCTTCGTTCAGTTTCGGCAACATCCGCAGATCGTTGTTCCATGACCTCCTGATCTGTCATCAAAATGCAATATTTCAAATTCGATTTACTTCGGATATATAAACATATTTAAGCATTGAATTTGGCATCACACTATGCGGTTTTTAATTCTGAACAACCTTTATATTTGCACTTTTTGCTCTAAAATGTATTGTTCAGAAGTAATCACGATTTTTCTATATTTACATGTTAATTACCTATGTCCCAGGTTTCTTGGGACACCCGGTACATGTGAATTGTACCTGGTTTTAATTGGTTCTTCATACTGTATACCTGTTTGCCAATTCTGCAACACCCATTAAAGCTTTTTACTCTGCTACGCTTTCTAAGATCTTTTCCTCTTCTTTTAATTGTCGTTCTACTGCACTCACTTTCTTCGCTACAATAGTAAAACATATTAAATACTGGTTTAAATAAAGTACAGAATTAATCTTATATTGATAAATCTTATGTTGAAAATACTTGAGGACATTGATATTGAACTTAAAACATAATATTATGGTCAATATATTCTGAACATGGGAAGAGCACGGAACTTCTTACAGATTTCCTAAAATGTCCTCAGTTTAACTTTAAATGAAAGTGTAAATATCTTCTGTGACACATAGTACATGAAGTATTATTTGTTTAAATTCTGCATGAATCACTGTACCTTCAGCTAGTTTCTTCAATTCCGTATGTTGATCCAACAGCGATATATTAAACTTTCTACCCCACACTTGTCCATCTTCATCCTCCTCATCTTCATATTCATTTTCACTCGATGATTTACCTCGACTATTCAGCTCCGAGTCTTTTACCTGATGACAGGAAATCATTAGATCACTAACCATAACCTATCTTTCATGCGTGTGTATAAATTGTTGTATTTCTTCCGCTGTATGTATAATCTATTAACATGTATTCGTTATTATGTTAATAACATTCTTTATTCACCATTAAAATCATATGTATGTGTACAATAAGTATAATTTATATTTGTTTACATGCCTGCCCAAGTAGACCTAGTTTCATTCGTCTTTGCTCAACCCTTTTCTTTAACAATTACATACGGCACAATTTGTGTCATCGT
This sequence comes from Carabus problematicus, assembly GCA_963422195.1. Lineage (NCBI taxonomy): Eukaryota > Metazoa > Arthropoda > Insecta > Coleoptera > Carabidae > Carabus > Carabus problematicus. Next base: position 2,336,405 of record OY728578.1, read on the forward strand.
CTGATTCAGAATCAGACATTTCGCTTCCTCCGTATTTCTGTAAAATAATATACATGTAGGTTATGTTTATTTATAAACTAGGTTATAACATCTCTCTACTTGATTTTTCAGAATACTGAAAACTATAAGAACGAAGTATTTCAGGTTATATCACATAAATGATGAAAATCTATATAGAAAAATTATTTGTCATTAATATACTGCGTAATATATTTTCAACTCACTTTAATTGGAGATGGATCATTTAATTCATTAATCATATTTAATGTTTTTTTTTTTTTAGATTACAAATTAAGCCCCAAAACATAATAATTCAAGTGGACAATATTATTTTCTAAAACGAAATGCAAGACGAAATGTCAAATTTCAATAATGCCAACTGTAAAGTTTCGTTTTGACAGGCAGCATTGCCAACATAATACAGAAGTAGAAACCTACGAACTTGGAAATATATTTGTATTCCATATACAAGTATTTTAATTCTCATCATTTCAATATATCAAATATAAAATGAATATAAAATCAAACTGTTGTCTTCATAGTCGTTAAAAAAGGTTTGAACTATATATTTGTATTATCATGAATGACTGCTATACGAGTTTTAAACAATATAAATGTTAAATATTACCTGCAATACATCTTCGGTGCTACTCGAAATCAAGTTCTTCTCCTTCAATTGCTGTATGCTAAGCAATAAACTAGTAATTTGTTTGGTTAATCGCCGTGTTTTCTGTTGCAGAACTTTAATCTTTTTAGCATTCCGCACTGTCGTGTCATTAACCATATTTAAGTGTGTTCTTCTTCTTCTCGGCGTACTGAAGTGTGCCGGTACTAAACTGCCTAACCGATGCGGTCGCCACACTGCAATCCTTTCATCCGAAACATGTACATTCCGTGATGTGCTTGCATCAGTATTGTAATCTCTCGGTATAAACATCTCAACAACAGGTACAGTCCTATGCAAATACAAACAAATAAAATAACATATAGAGCCACTGTTATATAAATACTGTCTCAAACTTTATCTACTATAACATACCAGGTAAGATTTGCAGTAGTTTTCTTAATATTTGCAGTTGAAACAACACTCGCTTTCTTCACTAAAATCTCAGCATCAGGTACAGAGCTTGAAATACAAAAAAAAAATATAGCCACGATTAAATTAAGTTGAAGTAAAAACTATATTCTAACATACCAGCCAAGAAATAAAATTTCATTTGGATTAACATTGTCTTTCTTCACTAATATCTCAGGAACCGGCCTATGAAAATAAACACAAATGATTGTCATTATTGAATTTAATGATTTTTGAAAATTATTTATACCTGTTTAATTCACCACGTACATCAAATATGGAAGGAACAGCTTCTGGTTTTAGCAATTTCGGACCACCAGGTCTTGTAATTCTAAAACTGTCGTCAGTGAAATGTCTCGAGCACACGTGCATAGTGGACAGTACATTGTCCCTGTGAAGAGGAAATTTGCATGCTTTTAACCAAAGAGAACTGCGTTCAGCATTTTGTGGAAATCTGCAACAGTTATCGAATTGTTTGGTATTGCCAGTTAAACGTTAATGTTCGAAAATAATTGCAAATGTCCATACCTATGCAAACTATGGTTGCATCCCTTCGTAATTTGACGGTAACACACACAGCAACTTCCATTTCCCATTTTAACAAATTGTCTTTCAGATATTTATAAAAATAAACAAATCGCACGAACAAAACTCAAAATGGACAATATCACAGAACGAACGCAACAAACACAAATCACAAGATCACACAACACTGACCAAGTCTAACACAGCAGCTGACAGTTGCCAGGAAGTGACGAAAATAAAGCATGCGTAGAACCAAAAGTGTACTTGCGCAGTATCAACTTGGAGGAACAGTACAGAATATATCACCCTCTTTCTCAATCCTAGTGGCTTCGATGCTATCTATTGCATAATTACCATGAATCACTCCGCTGCGGGACGGGGGGTGAAGTTGAACAATAGGGCGATCGTAGTCCGCCACTCCGCAAGGGGCTCTGCATGTATCTCGTTAATTCAATTTTGTGACGGCAGATGGCAGCAGAGTCGCTGTACGTGTTTAATGACCTAGTGTCAAACAAAATTTCAAATTGTTTATGTTAGTTGAATCTGTGGTTAGATGGTCCATGGTCCTGTCCACAGAACATTTAATCGAAAACGTAGCACTAGACGCTTAGTTAAGAAATACTCTAAATCTGTATTTGTGAAAAACGAAAGGTACGTACGCACGTAGTGTAATACATAAATATATTTATTAAAAAAATACTTCTAATATTACTAAGTCATTAGATAACATGTAATAGGTTAATGTAATGAAATCATCAAAATGTAACAATCGCCCGCCCCATACAGAACACATTAAATGTTTATTTTGCATACGTCTATTTTTGTAACAAACCTTTTTTTATTGTTTTTGACCGGGTTTTAAAATTAACCATACGTAGGTCGTCAAGGGTAGTTTACCCTCCTTCCCCCGCAGGCGACCGCCCGACGACATACACAGAGAAATTGAAACCAGATGCGGCATTTCCAAGGACATTTTCTGCATGTCGTAAGAATTGTTATAATCATTCGCAAAATGTTTAAGGATCCTCCTCTGCCTTAATATTAATGTTATAATGCAGATGCGATTTTAGTAATTTGCTCTGCGATATATTTTTTCTTTAGAAAATTGTTTTCGACAACTGTTATTTAAATTTGAATATTTTGTTATTCATATACATATGTGTAAGAGTATTTATTGTTGTGCCAAACAACATTAAACTATGTGTTACTTTTTAAGATCTGTATTAATACCTATGTATTACATTGTATTTACGTTATCTGCCAATATGGTGCAATGTCGGATTCTAACAAATGAATTTTGTCATGTATATACATATTGTACCAAATATGTGTGAAAATAAACACTTTTGGCAAAATTTATGTATTTTTTTTTTAAATAGTATTTTGAATTTCAAAATTTTATTGAAAACTGTAGATAGTGGCGCCACAGCCAACTAGCGGTATGGTGTGTACTATACATCTATGATCAGCCATGACAGATTTTTCCCCTGACCCGTAGTGACGTCTCCTATTCCTCCTTGATAATTACTATCTATGATTACTATATGAACACTGCACGAGGTTATTAGGTAAATAAAAACATTTCTGACTTTATAAACGGATTTTATTTATACATTATATACATCTGTCTATTTCATTAAGTACATAATCGAAAATAATTTATTGGCGAACATCTATTAGCTGAGAGCTAAGAGGCAATTGAACGCGCGAAAGTTTAATATAAAGTGTAATAGTGAGGTTATTTTCAAGTTATTTTATTATATGTATTTTTTGCGAGATTATTTTCTAACATCCAAACCAAATATGTATGTTTATATAGAACAGTGATGTTTGTTGTTTTGTAAATGCCTACTAGTACATATTATCCATTTTCTTATCATAATAAGTATAATTCTCAAGTGACAGCTCTTAATCCGAGAATCAAATACTTGATTCGTCAGTATCCACGAATCAAGTTGAGTTAAATCGAGAATCAGCTTGATTCTTGTTCGAGAAACACTCAGCATCCATTTAATCTGAGTCAGCTGTTTCTCAAATTAAACCACGACTGAGTTACCACTGGACACACGATGACAGATACGAGAAATAATATAAGACAAGCAAGCAACAGCACAAGGAAACATTAAACGAAACAACCTGTATAAGAAGTAGGGTAAAACTGGCACAAACAAGAGCAGTGACAACAACGCATAACGGCCAGCAGAACTAGGATTAGTGGTTGCCGTATACACTCTAGACAGCGACTTGTAATCCTTATAGCTTCTTTGATCCTTGTACACGTTCATTAGTACAATTGTTATGTCATAAGCTGCGGCCGGTGTCAACGGTTTATTAATGAGATCCTCATTCAAGTGCTCGGAATGTGTGCACGAATTACTCCCGACAATGAAAGTGCTATCCGAATCCCTCGACTGAAATTCTACTGCAATCCACGTGTCTTCTGCAACTGGCGCAAACTGCAAGATTTCTTGCTTCTCCCGGGATTCCTGCAGATCCGAGTGACGTTTCGTAATATTGTTGGAGTGCTGTTCGCTTATTATCACATATACGGAACTGGATAAACACGCAGTACTTAATCAATACACACATCTGTCACTGCCAATACAGAATGCAATACGACGTGCTAGTTACCTGGTTTTACTTGTGGTGTTTGCTCGTACACCCGGTATAGTTATGGAGATGGTAGTAGCTGTAGTACCTTCGCTGTTGATTGCAATATCACCGGCAAGCAGCGGAGTTTGTGGTGGTGTATTTACGTCAATTTTTGCCTGAGCACCATTGTACCAGTTTACGCCACAAACTGTTATATTATATGACGTTGAATCCTGGATGCTCTGGTCGATCTGTAATGTAATGTTCATTTGACTATCTTGAACATGCAGAATGTTGTTTAGTATTTCTTAATACTAAATCATAATGTGGTGCCTGGTACACGTATAATATTTACCGTGTAATTATAATTTTTTCGTAGCGGTTGTTTGTCGACTTCTAATTTATATTCTTGACGTAGTCCTTTGTCAGCGGATATTTCCGTATCAGATTGTTGGAGAGTAATTCGAAAGTAGCGCAGGGGACCATCGGGCAAATCTGGGCAGTCCCAGTGGAGTGTCAACATTTGTTGATTCCAAGTTGCATGGAAATTCAATGGGACGCTTGGTTCTAAAGTGCAAACCGCAAATTACGTTTAATTCATTACACAAGTGGTCAGTTTACTTACTATTTTGATGGGTTGAAGTTTCTATGGTACTGACAGCGCCGGTGGCAATAATTCCCGTATTCTTTGCTGTCACCTACAAAATAATACTCTTTATAACTGCAGTTTTATTGGACAAATTTAATTAAAACTCTTAATATCGTTGCTTAATTGTTACAAACATTATATTTTTAGTTTTATAAAGCAACTACTCCTAGTATATTAGTGATGAAAGTCACCAGTGTATGTTCTAATGCAGCCGATCGCAATCCTTGTTCCGCGACCCAATTTTGGGTCGTAAAAGTTTCAAAACGGGTCGCATAAATATTTAATGGATTTAGGATAAACACACGGATGTGGAAGTAAACGATTTATATACTTGCTATATCAGAATACTTGATTTAAATATTGGCGGTTATACATTGCGCTGGTATACATTTTTTTTTTAAATCCTACGCCCATATCTTTTGTATGGCCCTGTAATTGTAAGAGACTAAAGCCGCCGCTTCTACCAGTAATTCTTTTTATACATTTAAACTCTCATGAACGCAGCGTCATGGATAACTTAGATATTCATTTATAACTAAAAATACTATCTACATGATGGAATATACTTACAAATATTTTGAGCTCGTTATCTGGTGTATATTTAATATCGAAGCACATGTACCCGTCCTCGTCCCACAATGAACAACGCACTGGATATACTCTGTCATAGCGATCACATCGGAGTCGGCGGGACAAGTAACAGTATTTCACCTCATAGTACTCCAGAGTGCCATATGGTGGATAAGGAGCGAGCCAACGTAACGATATGAAATGATCATCGCGTGAATAATCTTGGAGACTACGCACTTCAGGTGGGGCTGGACACATTATACTTGTATGAGAATGGATGAGTCATGATGTAATACTATTAATTAATACACATACAACATGATAATACATTCATACCTGCTTCTTTAGTTCTAAAGTATACGGTTATATTCTGTACAGATATTGTACCATTTCTAGTGGCCCTTAATTCGAGTTTATAGTTGGTAAAAGGCGTTAATGTATCCACGGATACATAATTGCTAAATGCATTAAATTCTCTGGTCACAGGTATTACTCGATCACACCACGGCTCACGGATGCATGTTATTGAAACATTGTATCTGAGTGGACCTAGTATGTTTTCACATGACGGTAGAGTCCATTTTATATGAACATTTCTTGAATACGAATCAACAGTTACATTATTGGGCAGTTCCAGATCGCTTACCTGATCTATTCAACATAATTGTAAGATTATACTATAGAATATTATATAAACTTTGATTAATAAGAGAAGTCCAGTGAAGGTCATCGTTGAACAGTACGAGTTTAGATATTAACCACGCCCATTTTCTCACATTCAGTAGCGTCGTTTGACGACGTACGTTATTGCAATAGTATCGAGTACAACGAGCCTCATTTTGTTATGCTTGTCGTAGTATTGTTCGGATAATCTAAAGACAAACGTGTTATATCTATCCTAGGTCGCGCGTGCTGCTTGACAATTGAAATGAGAGAGATAGATATATAGCAATACGGTAATTCGTATATGATACAGATGACCTTCGTGAGACTTCTTTCATTTAAATTACTGTATATAATATAATAATGGCAGACAATTCTCCGGATACTTACTGCTTGATAAAGTATCAAACGTTCCATATATATCTGTGCCAACGGCCTGATCATAAACCATGAGCTCGTATCTTGCGTATGGATGCAAGCCAGTTACTTGAAACTCTGAAGGGTCGTTAAGGGTTAGAAATGTACTTTGAATGTTACCGTAATCATCACTGCTTGCATTCCATGGACAGTCAAAATATTTGTGTGACTGAAATATATATATAATTATAAAATGAATGTTACACTAAATTTATTGGTAAACTCACTCTAATCAAAACGTAATATTTCCTTACATCTTTATAATCTTTCCGTGAAACGTTCCATGCTACGGTTATCGTTGTATTTGACACGTGTAGAGCTTTCAAATGACGCCCGTCATTGGGTGCTGAAATTTTGGAAAATGTTAATACTTCAGCGATAATAGAACAACATACTACCAACTCACCAGCCTCCATTGTTGTAAATGTCTTTGTACAATTATACTCCGGATACAAATAGTTTCCGATAATTATGGTATAATTTTTAAATGGTTTTAAATTAGCAATTTGTTCGCTGTCCGTACTAAAATATAACCTCTTATTGTCAGATGCTAATCTGACGAAGTAATTCGTTATCAAACAACCCTCTTCGTTGTCCTAAAACATTTCCAAACATTTATTTTATGGTTTATGAAACGGAAACCAACCATAATGAAGCATTTGATTCAATTTCAAATGTGTGTACCAAGTAAATTTAAAAGCAATAATAATAGGGAACTTGCACATCACGAAATGACTATTACAACATATGTCCGTATGTATGTGGCTCGTCCGCTCGCTCGTACGAGATTTTTTGTTCCACCTAGATCTCCTAAACTACCCCAACGGATTTTTACGAATTTTTTTTTGCAGATACGTGTTATGGTCTAGTTGTGCAAGGTACATTTTATTTTTCAAAATTTTCTTTCGTACTTCAGAAAAAAAATATTTTCCAATTTTTTTTCAGTTTTTATTTTTTTTCTGCGTTATTTTTTATTCAATTGTATTCAAAATTTTCATGCATATGCAGGAAATGGAACAATATTTTTCCATATTTTTTATTTTGAATAATTATGTAAGACCATTGGTGAAAAAAATATTTTTTAATTAAAAATTGAACAAAAGAAGATCAATGCATTTATAGTCGGCATAGTTTGCTTTGCTTTTGTCAATACGAGAAAATGTATTCACACTTGTTTTAAATTTGTTGTTTTGTTTGCGACCTAGGCACCTAGGATATTAAAAGTGAATCTAGATAAATAATAATTTGTGATATATTCAGACTTGCACATACGTCGATGAGCTGCAGGCATGTATGTCTGTATACATTCCTAGTTCTATTTTTAGCTCATCGACCTCCTGTCGAAGAGCTATAGTATTCGGTACGATGTCTGTAGCATCTTCCGATTTCAAAAATTTTTGCACAGAAATCCCGGACAGACCCCCTGGATCACGAAATGACTATTACAACATATGTCCGTATGTATGTCGCTCGTCCGCTCGTACGAGATTTTTTGTTCCACTCAGATCTCCTAAACTACCCAACGGATTTTTGTGAATTTTTTTCTGCAGATACGTGTTATGGTCTAGTTGTGCAAGGTACATTTTATTTTTCAAAATTTTCCTTCGTACTTGAGAAAAAAGATATTTTCCAATTTTTTTTCAGTTTTTATTTTTTTTCTACGTTATGTTTTATCCAATTGTATTTAAAATTTTCATGCATATGCAGGAAATGGAACAATATTTTTCCATATTTTTTATTTTGAAAAATTAGGTAAGACCATTGGAGAAAAAAATATTTTTTAATTAAAAATTGAACAAAAGAAGATCAATGCATTTATAGTCGGCTTAGTTTGCTTTGCTTTTGTCAATAGAAGAAAATGTATTCACACTTGTTTTAAATTTGTTGTTTTACTTGCGACCTAGGCACCTAGGATTTTAAAAGTGAATCTAGATAAATAATAATTTGTGATATATTCAGACTTGCACATACGTCGATGAGCTGCAGGCATGTATGTCTGTATACATTCCTAGTTTATTGAAAAATTGCTATTTTAAAATCGAGATTTCTGCTAATTGACAGACTTAAATTTTTTTTCTTTCATATTATGTATTGTTTTGTACATCGTATTAAGACAAAAATTAAAGTAATTAAAAATCTATGCAAGTTCCCTAGTGTACATAAATATAATTGGATCATTCTCTGTATAGGTTCTTGTCGGTATAGATATCGTTTCAAAAGAAATTATACTTTCATTTACACATTGCACCCGGGTCAAGATTAATAAAAAAAATATAACTATTGTTAACCAAATAGAAGAGGCACAACGCACTGTTATTAAGCCGAACCAGCAGAGTAGCATAATTGAGCACTTACATGTAAAGTAATGATGGCATCTCTTGCAGAACGCTTAACGTTGACCATTCTGGTGACTGAAATAACATATTAATTCCTTTCTACCTCTAACTTATAACATACAGGGTGGTGACCGCGACACCGGAACATAGGACTTTAACATGTGAAATCATATTTTTATAATTTTCTGCTTCCCTTATTATTTTACAGAAAAAAGCTTCAAATAAAGGTTGTAGAGCATACAATTCCGGTGTCGCGGTCACCACCCGGTATAAATAGCTGCTACCTTCGCATATTGTAGTCACATTGGTGTATGGCACGTTCTCCAGCCTGTATGTAGCTCCATTGAATGCGTACAGTACAACTCTAATGGAATATGTAGTTTCCCGTTGAAGTCCTGATACTGTTATTTCTACATTTTCGGCAAGTTCTACACGCCGTGTGTCTTGTTGCCATGACCAATCACTTCCTGCTACCTATATTGCATTTGGTATTTGTCAGTATCTCACTTAAATGACATTGAATGTGTTTAAAAATGACAGTATGAATCCTAGACCAACTTATACCATCGAAAACAAACTATATTGACACTTTCCCCAGTTCCCCAGACTTGCCGACAATATTTATTGGATTAAAAACGGAAAGGATAGTTACAATATCATTACATTCGTAATACGATCTAGAAATGTTAAAACTTGGACGTCATTATGTAGATCACTACATCCTGTAACAGCTTCATTTCAGGTAGGTACCTTATATTCTATCTGAAAAGTGTCTGCTGTCCAGTCTCCTAGTGTAGCTATATTATCTAATCTTAGTGTGACACTCGCATGCAGTACTGAAACTACTGTAGGTGGTGCAAAAAGTACAGGACCAGTAGCTGCAAAACAGCAAAAATAGAAACACATATATGATAACAAACTGAACTAAGCTATGTAACACAACACTGAACTTACTATTTATGCAGTATGGAGGTGTAAAACCTTCGTCACAACCTGCACTGCATTTTCCTGATATTTTGTCACACCTATTGGTTCCTCCTTGACATTCTCCACATTTATTCTGACAGTTGTACCCGAAATATCCGTACCAGCATTCTATTGCGACCAATAAGAAGTCAATCGCTATAACTTAACCTATATATTTATCTACTTAGTTACCAGTGCTACATATAGGATCGCTGGAGTCCGGCGCACAAGTACATTGTGAAACTGTGTACCTTCCTGTAGTTGGTCGACATATCATGTTGTGTTCACAGTGATCTGAGCTTAGTATCGAGCTGCAGGAAATGTTGCAATAGGTTCCAGTAAAGCGAAAATCATTGCATCCTAATGCTGCACGATACATTTGTCAAAAATGGTGACATTTCTATCGCGTCAAACATCGTTCTACTTACTGCTGGAATTATTTGTATCGCGAGATGCTGTAAACGTCCATTGGGGATATTGCAGAGATTCACAGCTGATAGCATTTATTGCGTCTGGAGCGACTTGCGCAGAAGACACTCTGATTTCTAAATTATAAAACAATGACGGTATCATTGTGCTACTTGTGACGCAATCGGTTTCTTACCATCACCATAACAACGGCGTATATTGTCACAAGAGTCTAGCCGTCAGACCAATTTATATTTCCGAACTCGCACGAACATGTAAGTTTGCGATGTACGGAATCGGGAAGTCGTGGTTCTGCATTAATTATTGTTACATACAATATGAAATATATTATTCATTTGTTTTTTTTTGTACGAAGCTAAGTAGCTGTGAAACAAAAAATTAAAAAAAAAACGCAGTTAAAAATACGAGGAAAATAAATTAATCATTTATTATAATATATTAAACAATTTTTTTTTTTTAAATTAACAAAAATATATGGCTATGTATTATATGTAAGTATAAAATATGTAGTATAAAATTATTACATACTTTACAAGAAGTTACAATTATTAACTATGTAAGTATACATATAAGTAGTTTGTTTTTTTTAAGATTTTTTTATATTATATATATATAATATATATATTTATATATATATATATATATATATATATATATATATATATATATATATATATATATACATACATACATATTGCACATAACAAAAATAGGTAATTCTTAAAAAACATTCTCTCTCTCTCTCTATAGATAAATATATATATATACATATATATATATATATATATATATATATATATATATATATATATAAAAAACTCTTTAAAAAAAAAACAAAGAAGTTAGTTATTAATTACCTGTACTATTATTGGCAAGATGCAACAGATTGAAGGCTAATTTGTTCTTTTCATCCATCGAAGGCTGTTTAAAAATATGTGTTGCCTTTGTCCTACATTTCTTAGTCGGGACAAATTTTCGTTGTTGTTTAATTTTCCTTGTATGTTTCTCACTGCAACGTGGAAAACTCTCTAACTGCGGAGACTCCATAGCCGCTAACGTAGTTGCAAGAGGTGCTACTGCCTTGTGTAAGACACCACATTGCTCCATCGTCGTGGCTTTTGCCATAGCTGATTGAAATGTTTCATAAATTTTATCTTTATATTTATCTATAACGCAAATGTTAGTTTTTTTTTTTTTTTTTGAAGAAACAGTACTCGTAAGTTGCTTCAAAGCGTTTTCTTTTTCTGCAACTGTGGTATCACAATGAATATATATATATATATATATATATATATATATATATATATATATATATATATATATATTTTTGTCTTCCGAAATAAGAACGTTGGGTCGTGTGTTTGTTACACATATTCCACTTCACTGATGAATCTGGACACGAACATATATAACCATGAATGCATGTGTCACATTTCATACATTTAAGTTCACATTTACAGTTGAGATTAGCCACTTCAATTGTATATAGTTCGTGCCCAGATGCAGAGGACAAAATGCATTTTCCTACTTGCTCCTCAATAATGGGTTTTTCTTTAATTTGCTCCATATTTTGATGCCTTTTCCTCAATGCACTTAGTTTTGTTGATACTTTGCCTAAAAAAACAAAACACATTGAAAAATTATAGTTTAAAAACAGTAATTGCTTTTATACCTTTATGTAAAATGATTAGTCTATCATAAAGTTTATCTCTCACCAGCGTCATAATAGCATTTATTGCTTTATCAAGTCGTTTTACAGTCTTGCCTTTCAAATAAATATATTTTAGAAGTATCAGTCTTTCCAGTGTCATCTTTCCACTTTTCAAATTCGTTGAAATTGTCAAATTTTATACATTCTGTGAATATTTCAATATCATGTTGTTCATTATAAAGTTTCAACACATTTATCTGAGAATCTTCGTAACGGCACATTGCACATTTTACCTTGTGATGTACTTGTGCTTTAGATTTGCTGTTAAGGTTATTTTTGTTGCATGTTGATGAATGTTTGGTTATGTCAAGTTTAGTGAGTTTTATAATGCTGTTGAAGACTGGGTTTTGTAGAGAATATTGGTTCACAATTGCTACAAATGTAACCTGTTTCATCCTTCATGTTTTTATCTTCCATTCTTAACTATTGAGAAAAAATTCTGGTTAATTTTTATTCATTATGTAGTTATTAAACAATTACATACCTGAGAAAAAGAGTCAAATATATAAATAACAACTACATATAACAACTAATAGCAAATGTGTTACACAAACCACTACACTGCACTTCGTTCCGTCATTCTCACAGACAATTACAAACAATCACAGACAATGTATGTTACAAACGATTGCCGCCAATTATGAACTAAGAACATACTTGCTCGTATTATGTCGTATTATTTCGTAAATAGACATCGTGTATCTTCGAATATAAATTGGTCTGACGGCTAGACTCTTGTTATATTGTCAACCGTCCACAATGTATCTGTTACTCCCGCTTCGGCAGTCGCGAGTATATGTAGTGTATATGTGACGTTACTATGCACTTGCACTTCGATTTTCTCCAGTTGCCACGGAATAAATAATCCTTGTTTTCCCTACCATCATATCCAATGTAATAACTAGTAGTTAGCAATTCTGTGATTTTATTGTACTATACTTGTATCGTCTTTGTGGCTTCAGTCTTACGATCACTTTTGATTATAACCTCCATTGCACAACGAGAGCACACAGCCACATACAGAGAAATACATAGTGTATCCGATCTTGAGAATCTAAAATGGGCGCCAAGTTGAATATATTCGTTCATTTTTGTAATAACCAGGTATCGATCTGAAAGGACATGTATGCTAATTCATCGCAGAATTAAAATTATCTAACATATATGTACAATCATGTATTTTCCATTCCACATTCGCATAGTCGCCGCCCCTTAAATATAAGCGTTCAATGTCGAAAGGTTCTTCATCTGTAAATTCCAGTATCGGTGTCCTATAATTACTCTCCCACAATTTGACAGTGCTTCCATTTTGCCGAGTAACTGTGAAATGTGTCCATTTATCGAATGACAACTGTCCCTGTAAATTGATTACTAATTATACTAAATAGGGCACTTTTTATTGTATTTTTCACATATGACTTGTTAAAATATTTTATTTTTTGTATTTGAAACCGGATGTAGATTGAAAGAGCAAATTTTAACCTGTATTAAATAAGCGCACTGTTTTATAAATTTTGTGGAAATGCTTTTAATCTTACACATTACCTGTTTATAAACACGTCCTATTTCACAGGGATTATCATTCTTTCCTGGATAATCATCGGGTATTCCAGCAGAGCATTTACGTAAAAATGTTTTACCGCTATATATACCAGAACCTATAAGTATCCAGTAACACTTTGCTGGCGAATACTTTGGTGTTGTTCCTTTGGAGTTACACAGTAATATTTGTGCATTATGCCAGGCCCTCACTGAGAAACTAATATGGAAGTTAGTTTCATTTATTGGATACATGTAGCTGTATGTAGGAATTCCACTCGCAGTAAGTTGAGTTTGAAATTCTGAAAATCATGTAAATGACACTCTACTACTTCAATTCTGTGTCACTGATCTTATACTCTAATAATACGTGCATATGTCTGCATATCTATGCCATTGGTTTTGGATTGAACAAATTTCAATTGAAATACTCACGCCAAAATAATTTGTCTTTAATTTTTCTTCACTTAAGGGACCGAAACCAGATAATGGTAATACAAATTACGACATTGTATTCATAGAGAGAATATATTTCAGGAGCTATATACAAGCTATACGACTAATATGATGCTCTATATAGACATCAATACTCACTATTCCATCGCTCATCTGTTACTGGTGATATAAGATCTTTACCGGAACCTATTATAGTCGTAAATTTCGGATTGCACTGCCGGTCAACTTTGCCTTCATAATCACAAATCATTTCGTCAATATTGTTTCCGTGTCTATCCTTGTACTGGAATACTTTAACATATCACCAGATAATTATGTTATGCTGACCACAATTTATAAAATTACATATTTCAGCTACATATGAATATGTTATAGATGTGTGACAGTGTACATATTTTATATGCCTACCTGAATGAACACTATGTTTGTAGGGTACGTTCAGTGTCATTGCATTGCCGTAAGTGTTTGTTCCAGCGACACATGTCACTTGAGATTGTTTAAAGTTATAATACATCATAATATCGGGGGGACCAGCATGTCCATCTTGCCCAATCTTGGCAAATGTTGTTGCTAACATTATGAGCGGCCACAGCAACTGCAGTATTCTGCAGCATAACGCAGATACAATCGAGTCACATTCGTTATTATTTCCGTTATGAAACTACGCATTAAAACTTATGAATTCTTACCGGATTGGTTCCATGTTTGCTGGTTCAGTTGATTAACTTATAATTCATTTGGTTATGTAATCTTTACCGTCAAGCACAAATTATGTTTCATTAACGAATGGAGAAATTGATATGTTACAGAACGCATCATATCCATATCAACGCATTTTCCTGTGGTCAAGCTAGTTTTTTCTTATCAATGTTCGGTTTTGCTTAGAGTAAAATTAAATTTCATATAAAGAAATATGATTATTTTTTAACAGTTTATTGAAAGTTAGAGTATATCTATCTGAAAAGAATGTACATAAGCACCAGCTGCTTTATATTATACAACCTGGAAGTGACTATGGTACGGCTTCGCTCGAAAATCAGTCTAATAGTTTTTTTAGTTTAAAGAACAAACTTTACTTTCTCTTTCAAATATTGAATTTCAATTGTTTTGCACGTACATAACATACTCGTACATTTAGATGCAATTGTTTTATGTCAAAGAAATCGTCATCAATATCAGCCCATAAATGCGTAACTTGTATCTAACTGAACCGACATTGTTTTCCGAGATCCCTGTCGTAGTGGTCCATTTCAAATAGACAGCCTGTATAGTGCAGATTTTCGTGCTTTAGTTGACATGACATTTTGCCTTAATAGTGATTATTAAACAAGTAAACTCATTTAAAATCAACACACTGTATTTTTAATACATCAAATGCTGATTCTCCTGCGGTTGCCATTCTTACTTATGTTTTCTTCCTGCTGTGTTGTGGTATTTGAGATATGTTAATCATTTAAAAGAGTAAGATACACGCGATCGAAAATTCGTTCCATCGACGTGCCGATACGACGACACAATTTTTCACTAGCCATGTATTTTAAATGGAAAACTCTTGTGGTCAAGAGTAAAATGTTAAAATAAAAAATTAATATACACTGATATGTGTAATGTAATATATTAAATTTTATTTATATATAGTTGTACATATATATTTTCTTAAAATAGAATTAATCGGACGCTGTGGTGAGATCTGTTTCGCATTTATCAAAACTAAAGCGTCGTATGAAAACCTTACTTAACTGTGATAAATGCCGTATCAGTATCGGACAATGTAAATATTAAGTCAAAGTATTATAGTACAATATGCGGTGACACCTCGATTCATCAAAAATTACAATCAATGTGTAATTACAATTTCTGGAACAAAAATGCATCCAAGTGACAATGTAATTATTTAAATTCCATATTCACACGTTTCATAATATATTTATAACTGATATTTGTAATGTAATGTATTAAATTTTATATATATATATATATATATATATATATATATATATATATATATAAATATATATATATATAAATATATATATATATATATATATATATATATATATATATATATATACACCGTATCCAGCCAAACAATCAAATTTACGGCATCGTTTAGGGAAAACCTAACAAGCATAAATATCACTACATATTTGTAAATATATATTTTTAAGACAGTTTTTTTTTGTTTTTTATTATTAATATGCACGAAAAAAATCATTAATATAACTAATAATATTAATAAATATTTCTATTTAATTATTCTTCATTCATTTTTCCTTGAATTATTTTTATTTTGTGTTTTACTAAAAACAAATATGACACGTTTACAGTTGACATTTCTTAGCGACTTATACGGTAAATGTGTTTTCGTGTAGCAGAACATTATTTTAATCCGTTTTAGAACTCGTGTAAACGTGATTGAACATGACGTCAAAATATCTAGTGATATTGATAAATTGGTTGTTTGGCTGGATACAGTATATATCCTTCTAAAACGTAAAGTGCATTATAAAAATTTTCGTTGGATCCGGAACATTATTATGATTTCTTATTAGTGTGTGACGCACTAAATATAATTTTACACGAAAACATTTTTTACATGTAGAACATTCAAACGGTTTTTCTCCAGTATGTACTCCTGAATGACGCACTAAACTTGATTTCACATGAAAACATTTCTTGCATTCTGAACTGTACGGTTTCTCACCAGTATGCATTCTGATATGTGTCACCAAATGCGCATGTTGTGTAAAACTTTTATTGCATTTAGAGCATCTATAAGGTTTCTCGCCGGTATGTATTCGCAAATGAAACTGTAAACTCGAACAACTGGAAAAACATTTCTTGCACCTTGTACAACTGTACGGTTTTTCACCAGTATGTATCCGCATATGAACTACTAAATTTGACTTGTGATTGAAACATTTATTGCATACAACACATTCATACGATATCACGTTTGTATGCACTCGAGTATGCATATTTAAAGCCAATTTTGTAAAGAAAGATTTAGTACACGTTGAACATGTGTACGATTTATTCGCTGCTGTATTAGTGAGTTGTGAGTTATCACTTAAAGCTATCTGCGAATCAAATTCATTATCAGTGTTTTCAATGGAATTATTATCCGTCGGATATTATTCTGCGTCACCTACGTCTTCCCGTTTCCAAGTATTTTCTTCTTTGACAAAATAATCTTCTACATTTACGAACATATTTTCCGGTTCTTCAATGATTTCAATAGAATTATTGTCTGGCTTGCCATCTACTTCCTTTTTACAAATGATCTCTTCTTTAACCAGCGAGTCTTCCGTTCCTTCAATGTTTGGTTGCCACTGAAATGTACATATTTCCTCATCTTCTGATTGTGTTTCACATTTTACTTCATTAATATCCTTATGTTTAACGTTTAATTTTACAACAAGTTCTGCTTCGTTCCCTGTATTTGATATGGGAGTGGTTCTTATTTTATCCCTATAACTTTGCAACAGTGCACTGTTTTTTACACACTTTTCCAGAAACTGGTAATTTTCTCGTAAACGTAAACAACATTCTTCACAAATCAATATAATTCGTAAGGTTTTCAACCAGCTCTGGAATATAATATGAAATTCACGACCTTCTCGATTTATACCGGCCTGCTAGCTGAACAATAGATTTGTTGTGCCGACAGCTCGGCCAAATGTTGAAGTATTGGCGCTAGTAACAGTAGCTACTTGTCACTGTCAAAAAATGGCAGTTAATATTGTAAAAGGTTGTTGTGTAAAAATTATGAATTATAAATACAAAATAAATCATAAAATATATAGATATATTAATTTAAAAAATGATTTTTTAAAGAAATTTGATTTTATAACATTTAAAAATAAAATATATTACTTAGGTATACAATTTATTGCAAAATATATCACTTAGGGTGTTACCATCATTATTAGAACAATTCGGCTGAAATATAATTTATTTTTAATTAGTATAAAATTAATTCAAATGAATACGTATAATAATTTTACAGAAAATACCATAAATAATGTAGGTAGAGCATCAGGTTTTAATAGATTTCGTGTACAAGACGTGTGACGAAAACAATCTTCTGCAAAGTGATTACTACAAATATGAGGGTTTTTCACGTTGCAAATCTTTTCCCCTGAACAAACATATTATTACGTATGTGTAACTATAAACTATCATGTTATTTATGTGCCATATTCATGTTTGACGGGAATTCATGCAATAAACTTGTACCTCGTCGACTGCAGCTTGGTACACAGCACTTCTTATCATGAACCATAATTACAGTGATGTGTTATTAATATAACGCACCAAATTACACTGCAGTTGAAAGTGTTGCTGTAAAAACATCTAATAATTTCCAGTAAAATGAATAATAATACCTAAGAATAATACCGACCTAAATATTACACAAATAATTAATTTATAATTGCACTAAATGCACTGGTTGTAAATAAATTTTACAGAAAATATTCGTGTATCACGACTGAATTCTGTAGTTTGTTGATTAACAACTGTCATAATCGTATTTTTTTAAAATGTTTTCCTACTGTTACTAGAGCCAGCGGCGGCACGCTGAAACTGGGCCTGTTAGCGGGCCGGAATAGAACACTTTTAATCGAGCAGGTCGTGATGAAATTAAAGTAACAATAACATGTGAATTGAACGTCAAAATTTACCAGGTTAAATGGAAGATAACTTATTATGTGCATTATATCTTTGTTCACTGACAACGAGGTATTGATATTACTTAATAATTTATCCTTCTCTTTAAGGCACACATAACAGAAATTTGCTAAACAATGCATTGTCTATAAACACGAGAAATCATCTACTATTAAATATTATTAATCACAATATGACACTAGCAGACACTAACCACATGACGTGTGTCACTGTCACCAACCTATGGATTGCTATGGATGTATAATACCATTTAACTGCAAACACAATAAAATCAAAAAACTGTGTTATAATAAGATTTATTTAATTTATTAGTAAGGCTGCGTTCGAATTGGACTATTTAGTGCACTAATGTACCACGTGACTGGTTTTATAACTTAAATTGTGCACTAAATAACGTTAGGATTTTAGAAATAGACATTAGGATTTGTAAAAGCACACTACGCCCTGAATTGCATACCCTAAATTGACCGCCAAGATCCAAAAATCTCCCTAATTTCGTTGCCTAAAATACTAAAATCTTGAATTCGAACACGGCCTAAATGTACACAAACTCATACAGTATTTAGAAAATATATTACATCTCATAATAAATTTACTAAAATAGAATTGAGTTAAGACCCATTACACAAATGTAAACGCTGAAAAGTGAAGTAGTGACACAGACGCACACTGACGGCTCACTTATGAAAATCTCAATATTGCTCAATATTTCACGGATGACTATGAAAAGAGCGACACACTTGTAACGCGCCATACTGAGTTGGGTTTCTTCTTATATTTCTCCTGTAGATTTTGACAGTTGTTAATAGGTCAAGATCCTCCTTGATAGGTGACGAACGATGTATCCTCTTTGCAGGTGATCTTCACTCTGTGTTTTGTTTCGTCTTGTCATTTTATATATGATTTTCCGCAGCCTGATTTTTATATTGAACAGTGAGTAACAACAGTAGTTCAAGAGAAGAAATAATAATTTTGGCTGCAAAGTGTAGTAGCAGAATCACAAACGCAAAAGAAAAGTTAAACGAACTATGTGAACGAAATATCAGGACGAGGTGGATTAGCCCGAGAACATAATAAGTTGCGTGTACAAGACAAAACTGCATATAAAACTTATTTAAGAATGGACGAGGAATGTTTGCTTCTCTTATTACAAAAAACAGAGCACGATATTACGCTTGCGACTGGTAAATTTATATTTTTTGTTTGTGAACATTAATCGGGACAAATATTTTAGATTAACAATAGCATTACGTGTCTTAGCAACGAGTGTCAATACTATCAAAGTCTATCATACAAGTTCAGAGTTGGTTTCAGACGCAATTTGTAATAAAACAACATTTTCAATCACTATCTTCTATTTCGTATTTCATAATTATATTTAAAATATCACACATACATTTTTTCTGGCTTTCTTTATTGTTTTTATCATTCAACCAACTGCCCACAAAATCGCCGAAAGCCGTATATTTATTCTTCGGTAGTTTTTCTGTACGACCTTCAACTTTTGTATTTAAGTACATTTGTAATGTACTATTAAGTGACTCAATTTCCGGTGTTGATCCCCGAAAAGATCCTGGCGAAGGTGATGCACATTTGACTTCAGATTCAGTCAAATTAGCTTTCTTTGATGAGGCGTGATATGATGCTGGTCCGCTTTTTCGTTTCTTCGTAGTAGCTTTTGGGGTAATCACTATTGTTTCGGGCAGAAATGATTTGAAATCCTGTAACCAAATAATAAATGTATAATTCACCAAATATATTTCACAATTTACAACTACATTAATTATAAATTAATCTTATTTTGGTACCAAGAACACAAAACGAATAATCAGAAGTTGAAAAGTTTTAAATAACTTCAGAAAAATAGAATAAAACATTATACGTATTCAGCTATTAGTTTAAGAATAATTTTGTAGAATATTTAAAATTCCATGGGAAGATGTATATGTATATTACAAATAAACAATGATTGGAAAAATTGTTTTATAATAAATTGTTGTACCTCTACACCGTTCTCCAAATATTCCACTGTCATTTTCTCTTCTTCCTCGTCGCCCGGAAAATACTCAGAATCTTCATCCAGGTATTCTGGTACGCAGGCTATAAATGTACCCCTTTTCTGATAAATGGATTCCTTGAGGAATACCAGCTGTTCGTAACACCATAACTTTGGTGTATACACATCTATATCTCCTGAACCACTTTTATTAGCTAACACTTTCGCATATTCTTTGCAGAACTGATTGCGAAGACTTTGATACTTTTTTTTGCAATCTTCTTCTAGAAAATTCAAGTGAATTCCAATTAAAGAGATTCACTGATATTTTATAAGAATTTGTCTGAAAATGTAGCATACCTGTCACGCTTGGATGGTATTGTGAAACAACATTCACCATTTCTGACAACGCGTCCCGTGCTCTTTGCCTATTGTGGTAGTCCTCCGATCTCAGGTTATACAAACATGGTTGATTCTTGTACACCTCGATCAACTCGATCACAGCCTCCTTGCTCCAATTTTTAATTGTAGTTTTCGGCATTGCCTATAAGGAATCTGTTTGTGTAATAAAATAGAAAATGATATTTTATTAAGTTACCACAAAACTACATTAAATAAGACGAAAAAAAAAAAGTATATTACAAAATTCACAAATTCAAACACCAAAACGAATTACAAACAATGACAACACCTCAAAACGTCAACATAACAGTGAAATTATTCACAAAACATGATTGTGAAGCAAGTTCACCAACCTTGAGGTACACACAAACGTCTAGTCGTCAGACCAGTTCCATTTCACAAGCTCGCACGAATATACAAGTCCGAAATTTACGGAATCGGAAAGGTAGAGTAGGGTTATATAGACTAGTGTAGTCTAGGGTAGGGTAAGGTGGAGTAGAAAAATCTATAAATTGCACCAACAGCAAATGTATTGCACACAAGTTTAGTACAACGTTAGAAACTTAAGCTTCGGTTTCCTCCAAAGCGGTGCCGTCATGTTACGGCCGTAATAATACGGTGAGTGACGTCACGAAAAGCGGTGAGGCAAGTACGGCCGTCATAGCGGTAGCGAGTAGTGTAAAGTCTGAAGTCGTACTGTCATATGGACACAATTACATCTGCATGCATACTACACAATATATTACGAGACGCAAATGTACCGCTTCCCACACAGGCTAATAACAAAGGTCGACTGCTATTGCCACCAAAAAAATTTGATACTATTAATTCAAAATAATTCACGTGGAGCTAACACACCAATTCAAATTAAAATAAAATAAAACCACTATTAATTGTAACTAATATAAACATTATTTATAAAACCGCATTATATAAAAACCTATAACTACTCGTATATAAACCATAACTAATAATAGCTCTATTTATTTATCTGGTTTTTTTTTAGTATGTTTCCTATTTCATGCCACAAACGTTGCTTTGATTGGCTATTTCGATACTCCTTCAATTGAATATTATATAGACTTTCATGTGTCCTGACAAAGTCAATTAGTATTTCATCTTGTTCAGATGACCCCGTAGCAATCTGTTGTTTCGAACACATGGTGTGCTTAATAAAAAAAAAAAAAACTATTATTTGCTTGAAAGTTTCAAGCAAATAATAGCTTTTTAAGTTGAAACACGTAAAAGCGCAGTATTATGTTCACCGCTTTACACAACTCACCGTCAAAAAACGTTGCTGAACTGTTTCGTACCGTACTGGCTCACCGCTACATACGAGACGGCACCGCTCTATTACGTTCCGTGCACACTACCGCTCTTTAGGAAACCACATCACCTGTTATACACGACACCGTTTTTCGTGACGTCACCCACCGTATTATTACGGCCGTAAGATGACGGCACCGCTTTGGAGGAAACCGAGGCTTAAGAGCAGGCATGCTCGTGTTATGTCGTATGCAGACATCGTGTATCTTCGGAATGGAATTGATCTGACGACTAGACTCTTGTGAGGTACACTCATCAAACTGATGTCATGAATCTGACGGACAGAAATATTGGTGCTTCTGTTTTTGACGGCTGACACATTTTCAATTAATCAGAAGCCAGCATTGTAGGTAATGTTTCTCATTGATCCGTTCTGACGTGAAAAAATAGTTATTATTAATAATCTATTTGTGTATTTCAGGTATTTTAAACAAATTCATAATAAAAATAACTGCATAACAGTACAAATTACAGAACGTATTTATTAATAAATTATATTTTATTCCACTTATCAATGTGGATGTAGGAGCAATAAAATCAGTCTGGTTATATATTAACAGTTTTATTATAATTCCAGGCGATGTAGCAAATACATTTATTAATAACATGTGTAATTTCTTGTAGCATAGAGAAGATCGTGCTATCGTAGAATGAATTTTGATGGATCATTGTCTTTGGTAATGTCAACTTTCATATTCACTTTATTATTCCGAGAATATAGGTTAAAATCACTCCGTGACACATATACATGCCAATCGTGCCACTTGTCATACCGTAGTATTGGTGTACATGTCAGTGTGTGTCCCGTATCCGGATGACTGATCTCCATCGTGCACCTGTACTTGTATAATTCCGTACTTTGTACCGGAGTGTTTACTTGCAGTTCGAAATCATCGTCACGTGGCATAAACTGACAGAACGCCGTGCCAAAATCACAGATGATAAGTGAATAACTCCACGGCCAGACAGAGAACACGGTACCAGTGTTGTGAATGATGTCCTCGTGTTGAACTGCGTAATGTGAATCCAGTGTTCTACTATAAATAGTTCCAGGACATATCCAACAACGGTCATTGTACCCACAGAAATACGATTCATGTTTAGCGCATTTTTTTATTATATCCAAGTACGTACAACCTTCAGACATATGAATGCATGGGATTAGCTGAGGTGCGTGACATTTGCACAGCCAACCCTGACGGTACACTGGTTCTGTCAAAATGTCACATTTACAGCACTGTACTAATAGTTTCACTGTGTTATCCTTCAAATTGTTTGAACTACTGGTTCTGTAGTGCGATTCCGCTATGGGGCAAATGTATTCGCGGTATGGACAAGCCTCCTTGTGAGCTTCGTTTTTCGCAAAAGGTACTTTACTCAAACATCCATTCTTGCGGTATCTACATGGGAAGGTCAGCAGCGTGGCCAGTTTTTCAAACGCCTCGATCCTGGTGCCTTGTTCTTCATTCGACGGCAAACAGCGACCGCAGCGATACTTGGAATTATCCATCAAGTATACCGGTCCCCTGGACAAATAACCATCGCAGTGCTCGCATACTAACTTCTGCAAAACGTCACTGGGCACCTCCATAGTGGCGGTAAATGTTGGCTTTGTTGCAGTACGGCACTGTAAATCATTGCAACAGATTCAGTTACTCTTGGTGCCGCTTTAAATGTTTCTTGTGAAGAGATAACGCAGTATTTACAGGGACTGTTGAAAGGAACACATTCTTTGCACTAAGCACAAAATGGCGGCAATAGTGTTTAACAAAAATCAACTAAAATCAACTACTACTCTAAACTTATATCAACACAAATGAAACTCACTTTTTTCTTTTACACTGTTTTCTTATCAGTGTAGAATTTGGTAGAAAAGATGCAGCTGTCAACGATCTTGTTGACAATTGCATCGTTTCTACCAATTTCTACACGATAAGCGTAACAGAACATATAACAAAATGATAAACGTCAATATATGATTCATCCTTGATTATATGGTATATAGCTAATAGCGTTGCCCACAGATGGCAGCAGCAGTATATGAATTCAAATGTCTTCGTTCTTAAAATGCGAAAAAACACACGTTAATATTTAGTTAAGAAGTCATGAAAATGTTTATTACTTTTGTACATACACATTTGAACAGTTACAATTGTGTTTGCAAAGCTTGCTATTATATAACAGTAACCTGTTTTCTATATACATATAAAGGTATAAAAATACTAATATAACGTAAACTATACTTACATATATATCAACTAATCTAGACAGGTATCAAAGAACAATTTGCGATGTGTCTTCGGTTTTGATAATATTAATCTTTATATCTACCCTTTGCTCCTGCGAATATTTGTTAAAGTTACACAACGGGATTCGTACGTCCCAGTCCCACATCCGGCCGAACCGTACCGTTGATGTACACGTCAGTGTTTGTCGCGTCTCCGGATGACGGATCTCGACCGCGCACCTATACTTGTATAATTGTTCACTCGGCAACGGCGTTAGCAGCCACAGCACAAAGTCAGACCCACACAAACAGTACCGGCACATTGTTCTACCGACGTCACAATCAATGATCAAGTATTTCTCATTAAATACAGGCCTAACACTGCACACTGTGCCGGCCGTGTGTGTGATATCACCGTGCGCTTCAGTGTAATGTGCGTCTAGCGTCGTACTTGTAATATTCTTCGACCATATCCAACACCGAGTGCTGTACGGGCAGTAATAGCACTCGTGTTTCGTACACTTGCTACTGACATCCGAGTACGTACATCCTTTAGCAGTGTTCTTGCATGGGCGTAGCTGTGGGGCATGTTTCTTGCACTGCCAACCCCCGCGATACACTGGTTTTGTGCGATGATTACATGTATCACAAACGACTGTTAATTCTAAAGTGTCCAGTGTATTTGTAGTGCTGATTTGTTGACTGCTGGACGTTGCTGTCGAGGATTCCGTCATCGTTTCAATCTCGGCCGAGTCTATAGTTACCGTGAAGGTGGTATCTGTGAAATCCTCCAACATCGTTAGTAGACCATTGATGTCGGTTTGTATGGAGCTATCATTCTGAAGCGCTAGACATCCACGGGGCGCCACTTCACGTTCTTTGTACAATTTACTGTCTTTATTCTGAATGCACAGTGTGTATTTATAGTTGGA
The DNA here is from genome assembly GCA_963422195.1 of Carabus problematicus. NCBI lineage: Eukaryota > Metazoa > Arthropoda > Insecta > Coleoptera > Carabidae > Carabus > Carabus problematicus. The sequence goes on from OY728578.1 coordinate 2,361,908, forward strand.
GGCTCGGGCAGGATCACCTATCAGCCGCACTGAGTGATATATTTTCCGAGTGGCCGTGCAAACTTTAGTTTGAATCAAAAACAACAGTCCTAATGTCCACAGAAGATAGTTATGTAAACTGGACCGTGTAATGTTGTGCGTGAACGTGCATGGATTCTCCACTAGGTTGTCGGGATGATACTGTCGGCAGTGCTCCAGCAGTTCTGTTTGGATGCCCGTCCACTCACATTGGCCCGATTCCGCGATGGGGCAAATGTATGCGCGGTACGGACAAGCCTCCTCGTGGGTTTCGTTTTCTACAAAAGGCACTTTACTCGAACAACCGTTTTCTTGGTACCTGCACGGGAAAGTCATCACCTTGGCCAGTTCTTCGTACACTTCGATCCTGGTGCTCTTTTCTTTTCCAGATGGCAAACATCGACCGCATCGATACTTCAGATTTTCCATCAGGTGCACTGGTCCCCTGGACAAATAACCATCACAGTTCTCGCACACTAACTTCTGTAGAACTTCACTAGACACTTCCATGGTGGCAGTAAAGATTGGTTTTGTTGCAATACGGAACTATAAAATATTAAAACTATTAGATATGTACATGGGCCGTCAGATTGATGGGTAAACAAACAGAACCTTAGAAGTTACATCCTGTCGCGGAAATATATATTTATCAAAATATACTAGAGGTAAACATTACGAAGAAAATAATTATAAAATATTATACATTATCACAGTAAAAACAATATATTATTAGACAATTCACTATATATGTACTCACAAATTATGAGAAGCTGTCAACTGATATACATGTCAAAATATATCTAATTATCGTCGTAGTATGAAACATATGGTATGAAAAAATATCTACACATCCAACTAAACGTAATAGTTTACAGTTTTGCCCCGAGATAGAACCAGCAATACATAAATCGTGATACCAGATATGTGTCGCACTGCTAGATAAAATGTTGCATTTGAAGTGTTTAATTACATGTGGGGATTTTAAAATATTAATTATACAAAAGAAAAACACGAACATTTTAAATTTAAAATTAAATTAAAACCTCACAATCTATAACGGACCCAATATTAAAAACAATAAACAATTATTCCATGGAAAACAATCGAAAACTACAAACATAAACAACGATATGTCAGTTACATTTTTATTTATTTATTTACATTGATTGTTGCTCAAGAATGGATATGAGTTTAATCTATTTGTTGTTAATTCGACGTTCCACAATTTTCCATATTCTATCCATTACTTGCTGTATGTTTGTTTTTCGAATTTTCTTGTTTCTGTAAATGAAAAACAAAGACAATTATTGTGTGAATATTTTTGCGCATTCGTTTGGTTGAAGTGAAGTAAATCGAGAATAGATCTGCTCACAATTAATAAAACAAATATATATTTGACAAACAGCAAAACATACCTTATAAGTTATTCATGTTTTTCTTGGTTGGCTGGTTGCTTGATGTTATGTTAGCATGGGGGGCAACATGGCGGGCAGCACGGTTGGCAGGGGCAGCACGGGATCATTACCGGAGGTGGTAGACATATCGGTACGGGGTAGTACAGCGAGCAAGGCATACAACATGGCGAGCAGCAGCTGGGGCAGGGGGCAGACCTAGAACACAACATACACACGTAACAACACAAATAACAAATAAACAAATTCAAACATAGAAACACTACATATCCCGCCCAAACCCTACAATTCAATCATCCACATTCCTATTTCAACGAATATTTCAGTGAAATGATAACATTTTAAAATAAAAATCGAAATAAAATACCAACATCGAAGACACATAACATAAAAGCCCGAGTATCAGACCATTTCTTTATAATAAATCATAATATTTACTTACGATTTATTGCCATTGCACATTGTGGAAGTCTTGGAATAAATTCACTGATGCTAATTTAGAAATTCGGTCGAAAATTCAGGAGCTTGATGATGATGCGTGTGTGTTGGATGAAGCGTTGAGCAACAATGAGCAGCGATACTTTATTTACTAGTAACGCTTTCACATGTTGCGAGTTTTGTTTATATTCCATGACGACCGAAATAAACAACAACCAACCTTCTTGATAACAGTGTACACTGCAGTACACTGTTACACTTTTAATCGAGATAGTCTTGACCACGACCTTCTCGATTAAAAGTGTACTATGAATCTAGAAGGTCGTGGTCTTGACTTTGTGATGTTCGTAAAAAGAACAGTCCAGAACACGTGACCCGAGCAAAAATGGTAGACACAATGTTAATATATGTATAAAAATCTATTTATTGCGATGTCACCTATGACAAAATAATTTTTTTCTAGTTTCACGGACAGATATATATGGTAACTAAATTAAAATATTCGAACTTTGGGAAAAATGTAAAAAAAAAACGAAAATGATAATTTTGATGTGATACATACCCGATAAAAAAGGTGCGAAATAAATTATTAAAAAAAAATCAGCTGAAAAATGTGCTACATGTACAAAATGTTTCGAAACTAGTTGTGGTTTGGTATATCACATGCGAACACATACTGGTGAGAAACCTTATAAATGTTCAAAATGCGATGTATATTTCAGGTCGAAATCAAACTTGAATACACATCAACGAGTACATTATAAATAATATGTTAAATATATCATAATGAATTTATCATAAAGTACAATTGAAATAAACAATTTGTTATTATAAAACACTAGCATATCTTTTGTAATGTCAATTTCTTGAATATTAATGTAAATCATTTTGAATTTTACATGAAATCTGAGAAAAATGTTCTAGAAATTATAAAAAGAAAACTATTGTTTTATGTTACTTCTTATATTACATTGATAAATCATATGAAACACAATAAATTTTATGTATTTTTATTTGTTGCTTAATATAACACTGTGTTATTGTATATTCTACATATTTAGGTGTTGTTTATGCTGTATTGTATCATTTATTTTGTTTCTGTACTTCTTTTTCTTCAGTTCGATGTAATTATGTTGTAATTTTTTTCTTAGTTTCGTTTATGTAGTTTTAGTTCTGAAAATATAAATAACATATTTGTAAAATTACAGAATGTAGTCTGACTATTACACAAAATCTAGTATCGTAAGCTTTTGAAGTGCAAATTTCAGATGCAGATAATATTATATCGTTAGAATTAGGTTTGAAGAAGAAGTACCAGATCATATAGTAGTTTTAAACAGCAAAATAATGTTCTATGATAGCAGGTAGAGCATTTACATTGTAATATCACCTCGGTATATCCGAATTGAAATTCAGAAAGCCACTATGCTACATTGTTTCCCAAATAAATACATTAAATCGATAATAATACTACGACAAATAATGCATACTTACAATCAAGTTGTTACATTTGCTGTTTGACACGTTTTCAGTTCTTCTTTTTCGGTGGGCAAAGTGGATTGCATGATAAACTGATTGGTATGATAATCGGATACCGGCAGGGCATGCAACATGGCACACAAGATGGAACTACCGGGCCCCAATATGGCGGACAGCAAGGTGAGAAATACGGTGGACAAGATCTGTAAAACAAATGTCACGTCAAACCTTTCCGGGGCCCCAGCAACCAGCAATAACACACACAAATACATTTGTCATGTTTTCGTATTGTTATTCCACAATTTTACATTAATTTATATTATTTTCTATTCATTTTTATCACGATTTTTGACAAGGTTAGTAAATATAACCTTACTTTGAAATTCTAGCATTAAGAATACAAAAAAACATTTACTAATAATTATACAGTTTTTGACATACAAGAAACAATTTTCAGAACAAAGCTTGAATATCAAATGAAAATAAAAAACGAACTTATTCTAGGGAAATTTTTATAAAACTATTAATATTTACCTTCCACACATGTTAGATGATACTTTAGTTTCAAAACACTGATATAATTTAGAAATTTGGTCAAAAAAATCGGATGCGAATGAATATGAGTGTTGGATGTAGTGAAATATTAAACAACAATGTTTTGTTAATTTGTTTATAACAGTAACCAAGTTTTATTTAATACATGGCTGCACGATCTTGTCGATAATTTATACAATTTTTTTATAGCACATGTTTATTTCACATGAATATAAAATGCGTGAAGCCTTTAAAAATAAATCAGTTTAAATTTTTAAATTTTTCTGGTTGGTAACACTAAGGCCGTGTTGGAATTCAAGATTTTAGTATTTTAGGCAACGAAATTAGGGAGATTTTTTGATCTTGGCGGTCAATTTAGGGTATGCAATTCAGGGCGTAGTGTGCTTTTACAAATCCTAATGTCTATTTCTAAAATCCTAACGCTATTTAGTGCACAATTTAAGTTATAAAACCAGTCACGTGGTACATTAGTGCACTAAATAGTCCAATTCGAACGCAGCCTAAGTTAGCCATACGTCAAGTTTTTCGACATGCAAAATTTATTATTATATTTTCATGTTATTATTTTTTTAGGTATAATATATACATTATTATGAATCATGGTTGTATATAGATATTTTATTTCACCACTGCCACTGACATGGGAACTGAGACGGAACTGGCAGCAAATATCACTTGTAACATTTCATTATTATTACGTTGGTAACACTGTGTTTGCTTGGCTTCACTTGGCTTCCCTGAGCTTGACATTCAGTTGTCATTGTTTGTCATTTCTGTACTGACATTAGTAATTAGTAGTTGGTGCTTTATCGCATTTAAACGAAATGTATTGTTTATCAAACTTCTGTCATGTGTGCTTAGAAAAGACGGGCAAATTAATAAATAATATTAATAACTCGTCAGTGAACAAGGATGTAATTCACATAATAGGTTATCTTCCATTTAACCTGGTAAGTTTTGACGTCTCAATTCATGTGTTATTAGTTGCCTCATTTTTATATTATATTCCAGGCCTGGTTGAAAACCAAGCGAAATGTATTGGTTTGTGAACAATGTTGTTTACGTTTACGAGAAACTTGTCAGTTTTTGGAAATGTGTCTAAAAACCAGTGCACTATTGCAAGGTTATATGGATAAATTAAATACCACTCCAATGTCAACTACAGATAACGAAGCCAAACTACTTGTATATTTAAACATTAAAGATACGGATGTTGATGAAGTAAAACGTGAAACACAATTAGAGGATGAGGAAATATACACATTTCAGTGGCAACCAAACATTGAAGAAACGGAAGAGTCCCTGGTTAAAGAAGAGATTATTGGTAAACACGAAGTAGCTGACAAGCAAGAATATCCAACGGACAATAATTCTACTGAAATCATTGAGGCAACGGAAGATGTGTTCGTAAATCTAGAAGATTATTTTGTTAAAGAAGAGACTACTTGCAAACCGGAAGAAGTTGATACGGATGTATATTCGACGGATACTAATTTTACTGATAACGTAGATAATGAATTGGACTCGGCGATATCTCTAAGTGATAACGCAAATATCACTACCACAGACGGTGTTAGTTCAACACAGGCAAATGCAACAAATAAGAATGATTTAAATACAAAAGTGAAAAAGTCATACAACTGTTCAACCTGTAGTAAATCTTTCTTTCGAAAATCAAACCTAAATATACATACACGAACGCATACAGGCGAGAAATCGTATGAATGTGCTATATGCAAAAAACGTTTCAGACAAAAAGCACAGATAGTGCCACATATGCGGATACATACTGGTGAGAAACAGTTCGAATGTTCTAAGTGCAAAAAATGTTTTACTAATCGTTCTAATTTAGTGCGTCATATGCGAATACATACTGATGAGAAACCATTCGAATGTTCTAAGTGCAAAAAATGTTTTAGTGATCGTTCTTATTTAGTGCGTCATATGCAAATACATACTGGTGAAAAACCATTCGAATGTTCTAAGTGCAAAAAATGTTTTACTCTCCGCTCACATTTAGTGCGTCATATGCGAATACACACTGGTGAGAAACCATACGAGTGTTCCAAATGCAAAAAATGTTTTGCTCGGAATTCTCATTTAGTGGAACATATGCACATTCATACTACTGAGAAACCATATCATTGTATTAAATGCAAAAAATCCTTCAATTTTAAATCAAATTTAGTGCATCATATGCGTACGCATGCGGATGAATAACCGAATCGATATTCTAAATGCCCAAAATGCTTCAGTCGAAAGTAAAATTTAGTGTAATATATGTTGATACATACTGGTGAGAAATAATAATTATCAATTAAAAATAATCAATCTCACATTACGTATCCCATATCCAGAGAGTAAAACTGAGCGTTAAAAACTTTCATAAAATCGATTAGTTATCTTTGCAAATCATATGGTTATAGATATCTTCAGTCATTCATTTGTACCGCTTCAATGTCCGGGCCCCGGATTACAAGGACGTTTCCGGATGAAGAATTAATGTTAAATATTATCTTTAAGTTTTGTATATTCTCTTAAGTTTCCAATAATAAAAAAAAAAAACATTACCGTCATTATTTGTATCTATCATTATTTTGATGTTTATGTTTTATTTTCGGTCTGTATGTAAAATGATAATTATAATTAATATTCTAATAAACATTATGCAAGTGTACACTGTTTATTCTTTTACTCGAAATTGAAATTCTCGATAACAGCGTATACGTTTAAGATCGAGAAGGTCCTGGTTTTTTATATAATAATTATTTACAATAATTGACGGTAGCAATATGTAAACAAACGTGCCATTGTTTTAGAATCTAAATTGTGTGTGATACAACGTTCTTGGAATCATAAATTTTAGTGCAAAAAAATCAAATAAAAATACAATAAAATGGATAATAGGTAAGCAATTTATTCAAATTATATTCTCTATAATTTTAGTTAAAAAAAAATCAATGAAATGTGAATGTTTCTATGTATTTTGAATGAAATACCCGTAGTTTAGCATAGGATACTACAAATCTACTTCATTCGTTGTATCTTTACATGTTCCAATTATTATTGTTTATAGAATGTGTCCTTGCCCGCCACAAAATGGCCGACCATCGTGTATGCCTGTCGCAAGCTTCACGGCATCGTCGCCATGTTGTCCTTGCGTGCCAGGGGTGCCACCTGTCAACTGTCCGCCGGTAAAAAATTTACTAACTCAGTAACACTATTTTAAATTATTGTTTCGAATTAGCTGTCATTAACGCCACAAACGAATAAAAAACAGGAACCAATTTCTCTTTCTATAAGGTTTAAATAAAATAGATATCATCGTTTATTAAAATTGTTCATTAAACTTTAATATAGTCATATCTTTGTACAATAATTCGTTAAATAATTTTAAACAAGATGCGTATTAACTAAATTCCTCCATATTAGCTGCATGTAGTGCTCGGGTTTTCATCTGCTGAAGCAACAGTAACTCGTGCATTGGAACACTATTCTCGCCTGCCCATTTCAAACACACATCAAATGCGTCAACTGCATCTTGATGCGATATTCTATCTTCACGTTTTATTAAAACCGTATGTGATTTCATATTCGCATTTTCCGTATTTGAATCAGTTTCATTGTGTTGTTCATCGTTTAATGTGTGTTCGTTATTCGTAAAAACTTCTTCGTAATCATTCACTTTCACTTCACAACTTATATTACTAATAACGGAATTTGTTTTCCTTTCATTTTCATTTAAAATATATTCAATAATTTCGTCATCTGTCAATATTTCATGACAGCAACTTTTGTCAATATCGGATTTGAACCAGATAGTAATTTGTTCATTTGTCATACCGTAATTCTCCGCTACGGATTCAATAAGTCGCTTTACGTGAGTTTCTTCTTGATCTTCTTTAAAAAAATCTTCACAATGTGGACTGTTTAAATCGAATGCGTCACAAAATGTTGATAATATATATCTACACGATAAGTTAATGAACGACGGTGAAATATTGTTCCACGTATTTGTTAACATTTGTAGAACTTGTTTCATATCTATTCGCGGTGAAATTGTGGTTATGTTCGCATGTTGTTGTGACAGAAGTGTATTTAATATATCTGTCTTATAACGTGTTCTAATCCGTTGCATTACGTGCTGTTCCATCGGTTGTAAAAGTGTTTTACAATTGGGAGGTATAAACAGTGTACGAATAAACTTGTCATCCGTTTCTAGTTCTTCCTCACTGGGATAACCAGGTGCGGACGGGAGCAAAAGTAAAGCCCTTCTAGGTATGTTATTCTCATTGAGCCATGCTCGAGTTTCCGGCACAAACTGCTCATGAAACCAATGTAGCAACATGTGCCGAGTGATCCAGACATTCGCGTGTTCAACAAAGTTCACCAAAGCACAATCTTTAACCAAACATTCGGCCGTACCAATAACTGTCATTTTTAGTTTATGTTCGCCGGTAGAATTGGCACATACCATGAATGAAAGTCGTGAATTTTCCGTACATTGATGTGATACACAGGATTCGTTGACTAGATAAATCTGACTGGTAGTTAACACTAGTTCACTCATTAGTTGTTCTAATCGATTATGAAATTGTTGCACTGCACTTTGAATACTACTCGATTTGTCACTTGCCAAATGCGATAATTTGATTCCGTGTCGAATTTTGAACCTCTCCACCCAGCCATTGCTCGCGATAAAGTCCGTATTGCCCGTTAACTTTTCGTAAAAGTACTTTGCTTTATTCGCCAATATATCACCAGACACCGGTACACCTTTATACGTTTCTTGAACAATCCACATGTACAATGCTCTTTCGACGTGTGGATTCTTGGCTTTCTTCAATGTTTTCCGTGTACCAGGGCCGTGACTGGATGATGAAATAAAGCCACGTATCTTCTCCGAGTTCCTCTTAATGTCACTGATCGTTGATTTACCAATACCAAATATTGTTGCTAACATTGTTCCACTCTCACCCTGGTCTAACCGATAAAGAATCGCACTTTTCTCACTTAACGTCAGTATCTTTCGCTCGTGTCGTTTTGTTGACGTTGCTGTATTTTGTTGAACTTCATTTCGTTGCACAGTTTGACATTTGGTTTGAATTTTGGCGCGAACTCGATCCGATTGTTTTTTCATGTCAAATATTGTCGACCTTCCAACATCGTACTCTTCTGCTAAACGTGCAGCACTTTCGCCTTGCTCTAACCTCTGTAGAATTTCACGTTTTTCTCTGGGTGTTGTATGTTTGCGTTTCAACTTTGACATTGTTTGATGTGAATTTTTAAAATCATTCAAATATATTCGGAACGAACCCCGAAACACGCCCGAGTCCGGTGACTGTGAACGAGTTTTGTATTGAAAGCGTATTTGCAAACAGCTGGTCGGATAACTGATCGGGTACAATCGGTGATCTTCGCGGCCATGCTGAATATCAGTGCATGTAAAACGTTGGTACACGTGTATTTAATTTCAGACCATTAAAAGAAAATCTAACGTATTAATTGATTAAAAAAGGAACTTTGAAGGTAATTTACGTATATTTATCTATCAAAAACTATATGAATAATCAAAGGAATTGAAAGTTATACAAATAAACGTACAGTAACAAGTTGATATGCTCTGTATTTGCAGACGAGTATCGATTTTGCTCTTTAATTACTGTACATCCTCGTTATAGCGGACTAATACCATCGCGTAGAGATACGACCTCAATAATCCGGACTAATTAAAATACCGGTGATCCGGATTACTGAAGCGCCATATATATTTTTTTGGAAAGTTAAATATGTAATACAAAACAACAAAAATTATGTAACCCAGAATGCATTTTTATTAAATTTTATATTATTTTGTGAAGTACATAATTTAAAACTTTTATTTGCAAGATTTTTTTCTGGTTCATTATAAAAGCTTCAAATTTAGTAAAAAAAAAACGCAGGACTACTATCAAATCCGGATTATAAAATGCACAATTCAATCGAAATGTTTTATCTGGATTACTGAAGAATCCGGTCCGCGGAAGCTTCGGATTATTGGGGTTGCATTATAGTAGGGTTTCCAAGCTATTGGGAATTAATGGACTGGAAATGGAGAATATTTTGTTTGCGCAGCTAGCGGAAAATATACTGTATATATGAATTTAATATTACGTATTATTATTTTTTGTAGAATTGTTGTCCCGATACGGGCTGCCCGCGAGGATACAAACCTTGTGTCATGACAATGACACCGCCAGCTAACTGTGATCCTCGTGGCATTTGGATAGCAACAATCGAGAAATGTCCTCCGAAACCGAGAAGGTAAGAATCAACTCGACTTATTACCTGTACCTTGGAACAAAAACAACCAATGTCAATATTTCTCTAAAATGAGATTATATGATACGTTGGTATTTGTACTTTATGTATTACAAGAACAACCAATGTCAAAATCCTTGTAAATATTAAGTTACCGCAAAAATAATAATAATATCACATGGAGCAATTGTTTGCTCCATTCTTTCGTGCCATTTATCTACAAATTAACAATATTGACATTGGTTGTTCTTATTTCAAAGTACAGATTTAATAACTAATGTCATGTGCAACAATAATTATGTATGAAGATGTAATTCTATTTTTATTTGCAGATATTAGCATCGGAGGTTACAGTATTGACGGATGTCTACGAAAGTAACATGTGACATACTCTTGATTAACCGATAAATTATTGTATATTATATTTGTGTATATTCAAAATTTAAAGTGTAACGTGTGGAATTAAACATTTATTTATTTTTAATATTTAGTTTGTTACTTACTGTTATATGTATATTGATTATTGTTTATTCACGAAAGATTTAAAGAAAAAATCGTGGAAGTCTCCGCAATCTAAAACTCCAAATGGAGTGTTTAAGATCTATCAAATATTCATTTCAAACGTAGGTCATGATTCCATCAATAAAATACTTAAATTTTATTCATTGCTGTGTTTTTATTCAACATGGTTAAATTTCAATGAACTGAGTAATGATCTGAAGTTCGTTAAATGTAAAACACAATTACGATAAAAATCCCTAATATTAGAGTGGAAAAAAACATTGTACATCTATTGAAGTTCAGAATACTCAGCTGTCAAAACATTATTTCGTCTCGTTTCAGACTTTGAAACAGTGATTTAATGTTAATTTATACTAAACTAAAGTTACAAAATTAAGTTCAACGAATGTTCTTTTTGTAGTGTGTGTATTTATCTTCTACTATTGATACAATAATTAAAGAAATACAATAGTGCATTTACAGTCCAGGCATAATGTATGCGATGTTGTCCAATGTTTGTGCCAGCTGGTCGGGCGGACAACTATTCAATTCCGGCACTTGCTGCGTCAGACACATCAGAGGTCCTAATGCACACAGCAGCGAGTCTAACAGCACTGACAGGCTGCCAGACACTGCTATCTGTCCCTGGTAATAGTAGAGCAAGTATTAAACACAATTCCAACAGAAAACATGAATTCCATATGTCAAAAAAACAGATAAAACATTGTAATGTTACAAAATGTTGAATACTATTGTGTATACACCGTTTTGTATCCGCAGTTTACGACAAGTAACAATGTATGACGTTATTTTATGTCAATATTTTCACCCAAAAAAAACTAACCTCATGTTCTTTCAATCGTTCACCAATGATTCGAAGACTCTCGCCCAACAATTCTAGATGTGCAGCGACATCTATCGGCTGTGTGCCTGTAACCTTGTATATAGCCACATCACTTCCGCCACCGGCCGCCGCAGCGCTGCTCGTCTGTTTCACTTTCGCACCGTCAGGTGGCGACACCGGTCCACTGACAACTGAAGCAACGTGAATCTGTAAAGTGGTCAGTGTTTGTTTGTTTTTATTCAGAAACTTACTGTTCCCTTTCATTGGCAGGCCTGTACTCTTCATTTTCGCTGCCGCACCACCCGTTTCGTTGGACGATGATTCCAGTGCGAGTACTTTGTTGTTTGCCCGCTTGGCACGGCGGCGCCAGTTGAACTTTTCATTTGACGGCACGGTGGCCCAAAGTTCGCCTAATTTCTTCGACATTGCCGAGAAATCCATCTCTGGATTGACGCGTAACAATTCGGCACGTATTTCCCGCGCCCACATCATGTACGCAGTGAACCGTGGTTTGCCTTTGTCTTTACGCTGGGCTTTGGTTTTGCCGATAATCTTGCCGTCTTTGATCACTAAACGTTTACGATTTGATTTCTCCATCAGATATAAACTCTGCGCCGGTTGATCGGCATCGGTGTGTTCATCGAGACGACGAAAACCTTGATTCTCCTGATCGTCGTCCATTTCATCGCTGGATTCCATCGAATCCAGACTAGTTTCGGCGTTTGGATCGTCGAAATCATTGTCGAAATCCGAACCGCTATGCGGTATATCGAATTCCTCGTACTCGAGTTCTTGTTTTATGTTCTCCTCCTTGATGTACACCTCTTCGGATTTGGTGGGATGGGAAAAATTCACTTTGTTAGACGCATGGGAATATTTCTCTTTCGGCGATAACATTGGCTCGTGTGATTCGGAATTTTTCCGCTGATTCGGCGTACGTTTGTATCGGTTATCCAAATCGTCCGGTGATTCAAAGTCCATTAGTTTCGAGGATTTTTTACGTACTCTACCACTTCGCGATACACCTGTCACTTCCAAATCTAAAAATCATTACATTTTTGTAGGTTAACTTGTCAAATAGAATCAATTGAAATATACCTTCTGCTTTACCCTTTTTGTGTTGTGAATCCATTTCGAAATGAATTTATAATTATTTACTATTACACTATTTGCCGTAAGTTCTTTATTTATTTATACACAATTTATAAACTATGAAATTCATAACAAAAACAAACGTTGCTTAAGTATTGCCAACATAAAATGTGAAATGTTTATGGGAAAGATCATTTATTAGATTTAAACAGTATTTGAATAATTAACAATATACCTAAGCACTAAAAAATAATCAGAATTACAAAAGATTATTGTTTATTTTTATTTTTCTCAAAATTAACCTCTTTGTAAATACCGTGTCAGTAAAATACTTTGATGATAATTATATAACGAAGAGAATGTGCATTGTATGTTAATTGTACATTGTACAAAATATTACGTAAATTGTGAGAAATTGTGTAAAAAATTTACGAAAGTTTTCTACACTAGCGGTACCGGCGTGAACTAACGTTGACATTGGTTACATCTGGTTACATCTCAACCAATCTCATCGACACAGTGGAGTGGGGGTTACACAAACGGGATTTTTAAACGAGAAACTTATAAAACGTGTTGTGGCTGCCATTTTATTTCAGTCCTGTATGTGACTTCGCGTTGATCGACAGCAGTGGTAAATAACTCGTGCAATCATGTCCGGTCCAAAATTGCAGAAACCGGCACCTGAGTTTGCTGGTACAGCTGTTGTCGATGGACAGTTCAAGGAGATTTGTTTAGAACAATATAAGGGCAAATACGTCGTGATATTCTTCTATCCGTTGGACTTGTAAGTAATTAATTAAATTTTTTTCCCTGTACAAGTAACGGTAAATCTTCAAATATTTCTTTTTTTTGCGTAGTACTTTTGTGTGTCCCACGGAAATCATTGCGTTCTCTGATCGTGTTGAAGAGTTCCGTAAGATCAAATGCGAGGTGATTGCTGCTTCCACCGACAGTCATTTCACGCATCTTGCATGGGTGAACACGCCACGCAAGGAAGGTGGTCTTGGTAAAATGAATATACCATTGTTGGCTGATAAATCTGGCAAGGTAGCACGTGCTTACGGAGTGTTGGATGAAGATTCTGGTGTACCATTCCGTGGCCTGTTTATCATCGATGGTAACGGTATTCTACGTCAGATTACCATGAATGATTTACCCGTTGGCCGGTCAGTGGATGAGACATTACGACTTGTCCAAGCGTTCCAGTACACGGATGAATTCGGTGAAGTTTGCCCGGCAGGCTGGCATCCGGGTGACAAGACGATGAAGCCTGATCCGAATAACAGCAAAGATTATTTCAGTGCGGTGAACTAAAGAAACAAACTGCTCTCTGCCGAATAATTTTAATAGCAAATGTCTTCTCTACCAATAAACCTGACTAGTATTTCTCTCTGATATTTTATTTGTAAATTGCTAGGCAAAAAAAAGTATTGTTTATCGTAATCCATAGTTATTCCAGTATTATGTGTATTAGTTTATGCTGTGTTTTTTTTTTATTTGTAAGTAAAACGTGCACACAAAAGATTAAAATGTGTCTGATTTTGTTCTGCATTTCCTTGTCCTTCAACACAACTATGTGACTAATCGCGATAATATTGAGTAATACAGATAAACAAATGGGTTTTTACACGTTTTCAAATGTAAGTTGATTTCTAGAAAGTTCTATCACGTTTTTGACAGGTCATAAAGAGAACATGTTTCAGTAAATATATGACGATTTTCTATACTTTTGTTTATGATCTATCATCTATTAACGCTACTTTTTATCTATTTTTACTTTTTTATACACAGTATAGGAATCATGTGTTAATTATTTAATAAACAAAGCTTTTTTTATATCGCTAAACGTCAAATGTTTTGACAGATTAATAACTACTTTTAATAAACAAAATACAAACTAGTATATTAATTAGTAAACTTTATTTAAAACAAAATAATGTTCTACAAACAGTAGTTATTGTTTAATTTCACGTTTCCCGTGTAAATTACTGCAACAAAGGTCACCTCTTGTTGAATAATTCATTGTTCGTAATTATTTTTATGAAGTTGATTGATTTGAATTTGTATTCTTAAGTATTAAAATTACCATCAATTAGTCAAATATGAGTGTTTTGGAAATGGAATAAGTAATAATTGTAACATACGTAAGTTCAGATATAAATTTGTTTTCGCCCGAGTTTTTGGTAGGATGCGGTACCCCACAATATCGAACCTGTCTCACCTGAAAGCATTAATGTCATAGGGCATAGTTTTGCTTTGATATTCTGCATGATTTGACGCGTAAACTCTGAATTTTAATAGAACTAAATATATTCCATATTGAAATAGATTATTATATTTAAGGTTAAAACTTAGACTTAGTTTTCATTGTAATCTAGGGATTGTAGTATTATTTATTATGTAAACAACTAATCCAGTGTAATATAGGAGAAAATTCATATCTCGATTGCATATAAATATGTACATCTATTTTCTATTTGGGTATTAATATTATCTGTTATCTGAATGTGTATTAAACACTTAAGTTCTTGTGTCATCAAGCAGACACTTGTAATTGATGAAATGCGGTATGCCTGTCAAATCAATTGATTATATAATGATTAATATATATCTATAAACTGTAATAATTGCACGTAAATGATAAGATATCATAATAGACTGCATAGACTGGCAACAATTCTGCATCACCGTAATCAGTACTACGGCTGACAGTAGAGAATGGTGGGGTCGAACAACTGTCGAGAAATGAATAACACTTGCAATTTCATACAAAATATATTAGGTTAAATGTTTTAAAGTGTTCATCTAAATAGCGGATATAAGCCTTAAAAAATATTTTAATACTGATAAATTTCTTTTCGTATCACTAAAAATACGGATTTCGTTTCTGGAAAATTACGAAATTATTTTCACCTCACTCCACATTGTTAAGCTGTAGAGATCAATATACTAATTATAATAACTAATGTCCTTACGAAGTTCAAGGTAAATTCTGATTGTAAATCAAACAATAGGGTTATGTACAGCTATACAGTTATATAGCTAAGCTTCTAGCTTATGAATATGAAAATTATTAACTTGTATATAGACATGTGTACAGTGTACATTTGTAATTGTTCATGTCAAACATGTAGATGTTATGTCAATTCTGAATCCGTCTTTATACATATGTTAGCTGTCAATTCTGCTTTATGGCATTTTTCACTGAAGAGATGAAATATAAATATTTTTTCGTAAATAGGGTTGTGTTCATTTTATATAGTAGCAAATTAAATAAATTTGTCAAAATACAATCCTTTAAATTCATATGGTATTAAACGGCATTATAAATTATTACGTTGGTAACAGTGAGTAACGCTATGTGACGCTGTGCTTGGCTGTGATCTGTTGTGTTCTTTGGTGTTGCTTCTCTCATGACTATCGTTTCATTTGTAATTAACGGTTGATGTTTTATCGTATTTAGACGAAATGCATTGTTTAGCAAATATCTGTTATGTGTGCTTAGAAAAGAAAAGCAAACTATTAAGAAATATCAACAGCTCGTCAATGAATGAGGATATAATTCACATAATAGGTTATCTTCCATTTAACCTGGTAAGTTTTGATGTTTCAATTCACGAGTTATTGTTACTTTATTTTAATATTATATTCTAGGCCTGGTTGAAAACTAAGCAAACTATATTGATTTGCGAAGAATGTTGTTTACATTTACGAGAAACTTACCAGTTTATGAAAAAATGCCTAAAAAACAGTGCAGTGTTACGAGCATATATAGATGATTTAAATGCTACTCCAATATCAAATATAGAGAATGAAACAGAACTTCTCGTAAAATTAAACACGGATGAAGTGAAATGTGAAATACATTCAGAAGATGAGGAAATATATAAATTTCAGTGGCAACCAAACATTGGAGAAATACAAGATGTGTTTGTGGATTTCGAAGACTCCTTAATTAAAGAAGGGATTATTTGTAAAAAGGATGCAGATGACAAGCAAGAATATCCAACGGACAATATTTCTGCAGAAATTACTGAAGAAACGGGAGTAGTGTCCGTGGATTTCGAAGACCCCCGGTTTAAAGAAGGGATTGTTTGTAAAAAGGAAGTAGATGATAAGCAAGACAATAATTCTACTGAAATTATTGAAGAAACGGAGGATGTGTTTGTGAATTTAGAAGATTATTTTGTTAAAGAAGAGAATACTTGGAAACGGGAAGAAGTAGATAACGTGGACGAATATCCGACGGATAATAATACCACTGGAGACATAGATAATGCATCGGACTCGGAGTTATCTGTGAATAATAACGCACATCTCACTAATACAGACTGTGTAAGTTCTGGATTCACATGTAAACAAGCGCATGCAACAAATAAGAATGATTTAAATACCTTAGCGAAAAAATTACACAAATGTTCTACCTGCAGTAAATCTTTCTTTACAAAATTAGATTTAAATAGACATACACAAATTCATACGGATAAGAAATCGTTTGAATGTGCTGTATGCCAAAAACGTTTCAATCGAAAAGCACATTTAGTAATTCATATGCGGATACATACTGGTGAAAAACCATACGAATGTGCTGAATGCAAAAAACGTTTTACTAACCGTTCACAGTTAGTGAGACATATGCGGATACATACTGGTGAGAAACCATACGAATGTGCTGAATGCAAAAAACGTTTTACTAGCCGTTCATATTTAGTGTGTCATATGCGGATACATACTGGTGAGAAACCATACGAATGTGCTAATTGTAAAATACGTTTTACTCGGCATGCGGATTTAGTGCATCATATGTGGTTACATACCGATGTGAAACCATACGAATGTTCTAAATGCAAAAAATGTTTTGCTCACTATTTATATTTAGTACATCATATGCTAATTCATACTAGTGAGAAGCCATACCAATGTTCTAAATGCAAAAAATATTTTAGTGTGTATTCGCTATTAGTGCGTCATCTGCGGATACATACTGGCGAGAAACCGTATAGTTGTACAAAATGCAAGAAATGTTTTAGCGAGACATCAAATTTAGTGCGACATATGCTAACACATACTGGCCAGAAAACATAAGAATGGTCAGAACGTGGCAAATATTTTAATAATGCATTTGACGTTATAGGAAGCATAGATAAGGTCTGATGTACACTAGATAAATCCATGTAAACATTCCGTGATTCTGTTATAAGTATGCAGGTACAATACGTCAAATAAAACATAAATATTTGAAAATGTATGGCAAATATTTTGTTACCGTCATATTTCATTACATTGGTCAAATTCCTATATATTTTTTATCGTATTCTACATCTGATTTACGTATTTCTGTATATGATTATTAATAATATATCATTGTACTGGTAAACTGTATTCAACTAAATACAAGAATCTATGTATTAATATAATAAACTATTCAACAATTTAATACAGAAAACTATAATTACTGACATACAAGTGTATTTATTAATTGTGTATGTACGTACATATCTTGAAAAAAATATATTATTCTGTCAGTTTACAGTTTATTTTTATATATAACTCAGAACAATGTAAGGGGATTTTGGTTAGTGTTTATTATTTCCTGCTTTAAAAAATCTAATTATATTTTCAAAAATATTCATGAATCAGTGAACATTTTATATTGTAATAAGATTTTATTGTATTATATCGGCAACACTGTGTTCAACTGTGTTGCATGTTAAGATTATAATTATTTTGTAATACAACCTGTATTGTACTAATTATTAATCATAAAACTGTAGAAGCTTAATGTTAGATTCAATTAGCTACAAATAAATGTATGCAATTGCTCATGTCAAACATGTAGATGTTATGTCAATTCTGAATCCGTCTGTATCTACCACGACCTTCTCGATTTATACCGGCCTGCTAGCTGAACGATATAACAATAGATTTGTTGTGCCGACAGCTCGGCCAAATGTTGAAGTATTGGCGCTAGTAACAGTAGCTACTTGTCGCTGTCAAAAAATGGCAGTTAATATTGTAAAAGGTTGTTGTGTAAAAATTATTAATTATAAATGCAAAATAAATCATAAAATATATAGATATATTAATTTAAAAAATGATTTTTAAAGAAATTTGATTTTATTACATTTAAAAATAAAATATATTACTACAATTTATTGCAAAATATGTTACCATCATTATTAGAACAAATCGGCTGAAATATAATTGATTTTTAATTAGTATAAAATTAATTCAAATGAATACGTATAATTTTACAGAAAATACCATAAATAATGTAGGTAGAGCATCACGTTTTAATAGTTTTCGTGTACAAGACGTGTGACGAAAACAATCTTCTGCAAAGTGATTACTACAAATATGAGGGTTTTTCACGTTGCGAATCTTTTCCCCTGAACAAACATATTATTACGTATGTGTAACTATATACTCTCATGCCATTTATGTGCCATATTCATGTTTGACGGGAATTCATGCAATAAACTTGTACCTCGTCGACTGCAGCTTGGTACACAGCACTTCTTATCATGAACCATAATTACAGTGATGTGTTATTAATATAACACACCAAATTACACTGCAGTTGAAAGTGATGCTGTAAAAACACCTAATAATATCCAGTAAAATGAATAATAATACCTGAGAATAATACCGACCTAAATATTGCACAAATAATTAATTTATAATTGCACTAAATGCACTGGTTGTAAATAAATTTTACAGAAAATATTCGTGTATCACGATTGAATGTTGTAGTTTGTTGATTAACAACTGTCAAAATCGTATTTTTTTTCAAATGTTTTCCTACTGTTACTAGCGCCAGCGGCGGCACGCTGAAACTGGGCCTGTTAGCGGGCCGGAATAGAACACTTTTAATCGAGAAGGTCGTGGTATCTACATATGTTAGCTGTAAATTCTGCTTTATGACATTTTTCATTGAAGAGATGAAATATAAATATTTTTTCGTAAATAGGGTTGTGTTCATTTTATATAGTAGCAAATTAAATAAATTTATCAAAATACAATCTTTTAATTTCATATGGTATTAACAGCATTACAAATTATTACGTTGGTAACAGTGGGTAACGCTATGTGACGCTATGCTTGGCTGTCATCTTTGGTGTTGCTTCTGTCATGACTATTCTGTCATTTGTAATTAACGGTTGATGTTTTATCGTATTTAGACGAAATGCATTGTTTAGCAAATATCTGTTATGTGTGCTTAGAAAAGAAAAGCAAACTATTAAGAAATATCAACAGCTCGTCAATGAATGAGGATATAATTCACATAATAGGTTATCTTCCATTTAACCTGGTAAGTTTTGATGTTTCAATTCACGAGTTATTGTTACTTTATTTTAATATTATATTCTAGGCCTGGTTGAAAACTAAGCAAACTATATTGATTTGCGAAGAATGTTGTTTACATTTACGAGAAACTTACCAGTTTATGAAAAAATGCCTAAAAAACAGTGCAGTGTTACGAGCATATATAGATGATTTAAATGCTACTCCAATATCAAATATAGAGAATGAAGCAGAACTTCTCGTAAAATTAAACACGGATGAAGTGAAATGTGAAATACATTCAGAAGATGAGGAAATATATAAATTTCGGTGGCAACCAAACATTGGAGAAATACAAGATGTGTTTGTGGATTTCGAAGACTCCTTAATTAAAGAAGGGATTATTTGTAAAAAGGATGCAGATGACAAGCAAGAATATCCAACGGACAATAATTCTACAGAAATTACTGAAGAAACGGGAGTAGTGTCTGTGGATTTCGAAGACCCCCTGTTTAAAGAAGGGATTGTTTGTAAAAAGGAAGTAGATGATAAGCAAGACAATAATTCTACTGAAATTATTGAAGAAACGGAGGATGAGTTTGTGAATTTAGAAGATTATTTTGTTAAAGAAGAGAATACTTGGAAACGGGAAGAAGTAGATAACGTGGACGAATATCCGACGGATAATAATTCCACTGAAAACACAGACAATGCATCGGACTCGGAGTTATATTTGAATAATAACGCACATATCACTAATACAGACTGTGTTAGTTCTGGATTCACAAGTAAACAAGCGCATGCAACAAATAAGAATGATTTAAATACAGCAGCGAAAAAATTACACAAATGTGCATCATGTAGTAAATCTTTCTTTACAAAATCAGAATTATATATACATACACAAGTTCATACGGATAAGAAGTTTGAATGTGCCATATGCAAAAAACGTTTCTGGCGTAAAGCATATTTAGTAATTCATATACGAATACATACTGGTGAAAAACCGTACAATTGCACAAGATGCAACAAATGTTTTACTGAGCGTTCACAGTTAGTGTCTCATATGAGAATACATACTGGTGAGAAACCGTATAATTGTACAAGATGCAACAAATGTTTTAGTGTGCGAACAAATTTAACGTGTCATATGCGGATACATACTGGTGAGAAACCATACGAATGTGCTAAATGCAAAAAACGTTTTGCTAACCGCTCACATTTAGTGAGTCATATGAGTATACATACTGGTGAGAAACCATACGAATGTGTTAAATGCAAAAAACGTTTTACTCGGAATTTGCATTTAGTGCATCATATGCGGTTACATACCGGTGAGAAGCCATACCAATGTACTAAATGCAAAAAAGATTTTACTGTGCATTCGCGATTAGTGCGTCATCTGGAGATTCATACTGGCGAGAAACCATATAGTTGCTCAAAGTGCAAGAAATGTTTTAACGAGAAATCAAATTTAGTGCGACATATGCGAACACATACTGGCCAGAAAACATATAGTTGCTCAAAATGCAAGAAATGTTTTAACGAGAAATCAAATTTAGTGCGACATATGCGAACACATACTGGCGAGAAACCATATAGTTGCTCAAAATGCAAGAAATGTTTTAGCGAGACATCAAATTTAGTGCGACATATGCGAACACATACTGGCGAGAAAACATAAGAATGGTCAGAATGTGGCAAATATTTTAATAATACATTTGACGTTTTAGAAGTATAGATAAGGTCTGATGTACACTAGTTAAATCCATGTAAACATTCCGTGATTCTGTTATAAGTATGCAGGTACAATACGTCAAATAAAACATAAATATTTGAAAATGTATGGCAAATATTTTGTTACCGTCATATTTCATTACATTGGTCAAATTCCTATATATTTTTTATCGTATTCTACATCTGATTTACGTATTTCTGTATATGATTATTAATAATATATCATTGTACTGATAAACTGTATTCTACTGAATACAAGAATCTATGTATTAATATAATAAACTATTCAACAATTTAATACAGAAAACTATATTTAATTACTGACATACAAGTGTATTTATTAATTGTATAATAATATAATAATTATAATATAATATAATTTTTATATATAATTCAGAACAATGTAAGGGGATTTTGGTTAGTGTTTATTATTTCCTGCTTTAAAAAATCTAATTATATTTTCAAAAATATTCATGAATCAGTGAACATTTTATATTGTAATAAGATTTTATTGTATTATATCGGCAACACTGTGTTCAACTGTGTTGCATGTTAAGGCCCTTGCACAATCAAAAAAATAAGAAATAAGAAATAGGAATAAGAAATAAGAATAAGAATCCAACACATATAAACGCGTATATCAATGCACAACGGAGAAATAAGAAATAAGGAATAAGAAATAAGTATAAGATTTCCGACGCGTTGGAAATCTTATACTTATTTCTTATTCCCAACCAATCACAGCGTTCCTGGAATTACCGCGTTTCTTGACAGTTCGTAACCCAAGTTCACAATAGTTTACATCCGTCGTTTAGCAGAATATTTGAGAAAATGGAATCGCATAATTATGCAGTTGAATACGTATTGTCAAGTAAACAATAATTATACACTTACTTATTTTGACGTTTACTATTAATATTTCAGGTTATGCTTCCGAAACTGTCAAATATATTCTAGCACTCTGATTGGCCGATTCTTATTCCTATCGAGTCATTGTGCATTGCACTTATTTCTTATTCCTATTTCTTATTTCTTATTTCTTATTTTTTTGATTGTGCAAGGGCCTTTAAGATTATAATTATTTTGTAATACAACCATAGATCATATATATACTACTGGATACGCGGAACATGTTATACGTAGGATCAAGAGAGAGAGAAAACAGAGGTAAAGTTCACAGTGCGCAAGCGCAAAGTTGCAGCACGAAGATCGCGAAATAGTTCAAATTTTAAAAGTTCAAGTGGTGTAAGTAAATGTAG
Source organism: Carabus problematicus (assembly GCA_963422195.1). NCBI lineage: Eukaryota > Metazoa > Arthropoda > Insecta > Coleoptera > Carabidae > Carabus > Carabus problematicus. The sequence continues at coordinate 2,384,827 of OY728578.1, forward strand.
TCCAAAAATATTTAACATTAAACCCATAGCTACTATTGGAACAACTACATTGATTTAAAATGTATCTGTTAAAGATAGTTGTCTTCGACTTTAGGAACGACTAGGGACTTTTGTATGTTACGGTTACATATACTAGTTACTTTTCTTTTTCTATGATTTGTCACACTACATGTTGTTGTACTTGTTACCATCGATGAATGAAACCTTGAGAGAAACATGTTATCTGTAGAGTGCTAAAACATATGAAATATCTTTTTCAATACAGAGTGAAATTATTCTGCATCCACTAAAAATCCAACAGTATCCTACAGTTAATGTAAACTTCGATTCTATGTGAATATAATTTATATTCATTTGTATTATGCACAATATTATACACAATTCATTGTTTGACACAACGCGTGCACGGAAAATGACGCGTTGTGAGTCTGCGCACTCCGAACTTTGCCTCTGCTACTCTATCTCACTCGCTCTTGTATAAAATCCTTATTCCATCTCTCTTAATCCTACGCATAACATAAACTTGCTTTTAGAAGATATGCTTTCGCTTATCCAGTAGTATATATATGATCTATGAATACAACCTGTATTGTACTAATTATTAATCATAAAACTGTAGAAGCTTAATGTTAGATTCAATTAGCTACAAATAAATGTATGCAATTGCTCATGTCAAACATGTAGATGTTATGTCAATTCTGAATCCGTCTTTATCTACATATGTTAGCTGTAAATTCTGCTTTATGAAATTTTTCACACTGAGGAAATGAAATATAAATATTTTTTCGTAAATAGGGTTGTGTTAATTTTATATAGTAGCAAATTAAATAAATGTATCAAAATACAATCTTAATTTCATATGGTATTAACAGCATTACAAGTTATTACGTTGGTAACAGTGGATAACGCTATGTGACGCTGTGCTTGGCTGTGATCTTTGGTGTTGCTTCTGTCATGACTATCCTGTCATTTGTAATTAACGGTTGATGTTTTATCGTATTTAGACGAAATGTATTGTTTAGCAAATATCTGTTATGTGTGCTTAGAAAAGAAAAGCAAACTATTAAGAAATATCAACAGCTCGTCAATGAATGAGGATATAATTCACATAATAGGTTATCTTCCACTTAACCTGGTAAGTTTTGATATTTCAATTCATGAGTTATTGTTACTTTATTTTAATATTATATTCTAGGCCTGGTTGAAAACTAAGCAAACTATATTGATTTGCGAAGAATGTTGTTTACATTTACGAGAAACTTACCAGTTTATGAAAAAATGCCTAAAAAACAGTGCAGTGTTACGAGCATATATAGATGATTTAAATGCTACTCCAATATCAAATATAGAGAATGAAGCAGAACTTCTCGTAAAATTAAACACGGATGAAGTGAAATGTGAAATACATTCAGAAGATGAGGAAATATATAAATTTCGGTGGCAACCAAACATTGGAGAAATACAAGATGTGTTTGTGGATTTCGAAGATTCCTTAATTAAAGAAGGGATTATTTGTAAAAAGGATGCAGATGACAAGCAAGAATATCCAACGGACAATAATTCTACAGAAATTACTGAAGAAACGGGAGTAGTGTCCGTGGATTTCGAAGACCCCCGGTTTAAAGAAGGGATTGTTTGTAAAAAGGAAGTAGATGATAAGCAAGACAATAATTCTACTGAAATTATTGAAGAACCGGAGGATGTGTTTGTGAATTTAGAAGATTATTTTGTTAAAGAAGAGAATACTTGGAAACGGGAAGAAGTAGATAACGTGGACGAATATCCGACGGATAATAATACCACTGGAGACATAGATAATGCATCGGACTCGGAGTTATCTGTGAATAATAACGCACATCTCACTAATACAGACTGTGTAAGTTCTGGATTCACATATGAACAAGCGCATGCAACAAATAAGAATGATTTAAATACCTTAGCGAAAAAATTACACAAATGTTCTACCTGCAGTAAATCTTTCTTTACAAAATTAGATTTAAATAGACATACACAAATTCATACGGATAAGAAATCGTTTGAATGTGCTGTATGCCAAAAACGTTTCAATCGAAAAGCACATTTAGTAATTCATATGCGGATACATACTGGTGAAAAACCATACGAATGTGCTGAATGCAAAAATCGTTTTACTAACCGTTCACAGTTAGTGAGACATATGCGGATACATACTGGTGAGAAACCATACGAATGTGCTGAATGCAAAAAACGTTTTACTAACCGTTCATATTTAGTGTGTCATATGCGGATACATACTGGTGAGAAACCATACGAATGTGCTAATTGTAAAATACGTTTTACTCGGCATGCGGATTTAGTGCATCATATGTGGTTACATACCGATGTGAAACCATACGAATGTTCTAAATGCAAAAAATGTTTTGCTCACTATTTATATTTAGTACATCATATGCTAATTCATACTAGTGAGAAGCCATACCAATGTTCTAAATGCAAAAAATATTTTAGTGTGTATTCGCTATTAGTGCGTCATCTGCGGATACATACTGGCGAGAAACCGTATAGTTGTTCAAAATGCAAGAAATGTTTTAGCGAGACATCAAATTTAGTGCGACATATGCTAACACATACTGGCCAGAAAACATAAGAATGGTCAGAACGTGGCAAATATTTTAATAATGCATTTGACGTTATAGGAAGCATAGATAAGGTCTGATGTACACTAGATAAATCCATGTAAACATTCCGTGATTCTGTTATAAGTATGCAGGTACAATACGTCAAATAAAACATAAATATTTGAAAATGTATGGCAAATATTTTGTTACCGTCATATTTCATTACATTGGTCAAATTCCTATATATTTTTTATCGTATTCTACATCTGATTTACGTATTTCTGTATATGATTATTAATAATATATCATTGTACTGATAACTGTATTCTACTAAATACAAGAATCTATGTATTAATATAATAAACTATTCAACAATTTAATACAGAAAACTATATTTAATTACTGACATACAAGTGTATTTATTAATTGTGTATGTACGTACATATCTTGAAAAAAATATATTATTCTGTCAGTTTACAGTTTATTTTTATATATAATTCAGAACAATGTAAGGGGATTTTGGTTAGTGTTTATTATTTCCTGCTTTAAAAAATTAATTATATTTTCAAAAATATTCATGAATCAGTGAACATTTTATATTGTAATAAGATTTTGTTGTATTATATCGGCAACACTGTGTTCAACTGTGTTGCATGTTAAGATTATAATTATTTTGTAATACAACCTGTATTGTACTAATTATTAATCATAAAACTGTAGAAGCTTAATGTTAGATTCAATTAGCTACAAATAAATGTATGCAATTGCTCATGTCAAACATGTAGATGTTATGTCAATTCTGAATCCGTCTGTATCTACATATGTTAGCTGTAAATTCTGCTTTATGACATTTTTCATTGAAGAGATGAAATATAAATATTTTTTCGTAAATAGGGTTGTGTTCATTTTATATAGTAGCAAATTAAATAAATTTATCAAAATACAATCTTTTAATTTCATATGGTATTAACGGCATTACAAATTATTACGTTGGTAACAGTGGGTAACGCTATGTGACGCTGTGCTTGGCTGTCATCTTTGGTGTTGCTTCTGTCATGACTATCCTTTCATTTGTAATTAACGGTTGATGTTTTATCGTATTTAGACGAAATGTATTGTTTAGCAAATATCTGTTATGTGTGCTTAGAAAAGAAAAGCAAACTATTAAGAAATATCAACAGCTCGTCAATGAATGAGGATATAATTCACATAATAGGTTATCTTCCACTTAACCTGGTAAGTTTTGATATTTCAATTCATGAGTTATTGTTACTTTATTTTAATATTATATTCTAGGCCTGGTTGAAAACTAAGCAAACTATATTGATTTGCGAAGAATGTTGTTTACATTTACGAGAAACTTACCAGTTTATGAAAAAATGCCTAAAAAACAGTGCAGTGTTACGAGCATATATAGATGATTTAAATGCTACTCCAATATCAAATATAGAGAATGAAGCAGAACTTCTCGTAAAATTAAACACGGATGAAGTGAAATGTGAAATACATTCAGAAGATGAGGAAATATATAAATTTCAGTGGCAACCAAACATTGGAGAAATACAAGATGTGTTTGTGGATTTCGAAGACTCCTTAATTAAAGAAGGGATTATTTGTAAAAAGGATGCAGATGACAAGCAAGAATATCTAATGGACAATAATTCTACAGAAATTACTGAAGAAACGGGAGTAGTGTCTGTGGATTTCGAAGACCCCCGGTTTAAAGAAGGGATTGTTTGTAAAAAGGAAGTAGATGATAAGCAAGACAATAATTCTACTGAAATTATTGAAGAAACGGAGGATGAGTTTGTGAATTTAGAAGATTATTTTGTTAAAGAAGAGAATACTTGGAAACGGGAAGAAGTAGATAACGTGGACGAATATCCCACGGATAATAATACCACTGGAAACATAGATAATGCATCGGACTCGGAGTTATCTTTGAATAATAACGCACATATCACTAATACAGGCTGTGCAAGTTCTGGATTCACATGTAAACAAGAGCATGCAACAAATAAGAATGATTTAAATACAGCAGCGAAAAAATTACACAAATGTTCTACCTGCAGTAAATCTTTCTTTAGAAAATCAGATTTAAATAGACATACACTAATTCATACGGATAAGAAATCGTTTGAATGTGCCATATGCCAAAAACGTTTCAGACAAAAAGCATATTTAGTAATTCATATGCGGATACATACTGGTGAAAAACCGTACAATTGCACAAGATGCAAAAAATGTTTTACTGAACGTTCACGATTAGTGTGTCATATGCGGATACATACTGGTGAGAAACGGTATAATTGTACAATATGCAAAAAATGTTTTAGTGCGCGCGCAAGTTTAATATATCATATGCGGATACATACTGGTGAGAAACCACACGAATGTGATATATGCAAAAAACGTTTTACTCACCCTTCACATTTAGCGAGACATGTGAGTATACATACTGGTGAAAACCCATACGAATGTGTTAAATGCGAAAAACGTTTTACTAACCGTTCACATTTAGTGAGACATATGAGTACACATACTGGTGAGAAACCATACGAATGTGTTAAATGTAAAAAACGTTTTACTAACCGTTCACATTTAGTGAGACATATGAGTACACATACTGGTGAGAAACCATACGAATGTGTTAAATGCAAAAAACTTTTTACTAACCGTTCACATTTAGTGAGACATATGAGTACACATACTGGTGAGACACCATACGAATGTGCTAATTGTAAAATACGTTTTACTCGGCATGCGGATTTAGTGCATCATATGTGGTTACATACCGATGCTAAACCATACGAATGTTCTAAATGCAAAAAATGTTTTGCTCACCATTTATATTTAGTACATCATATGCTAGTTCATACTAGTGACAAGCCATACCAATGTTCTAAATGCAAAAAAGATTTTAGTGTGAATTCGCGATTAGTGCGTCATCTGCGGATACATACTGGCGAGAAACCGTATAGTTGTTCAAAATGCAAGAAATGTTTTAGCGAGAAAACAACTTTAGTGCGACATATGCGAACACATACTGGCAAGAAACCATAAGAATGTGGCAATATTTTAATAATGCATTTGACGTTTTAGGAAGTATAGATAAAGTCTGATGTACACTAGATAAATCCATGTAAACATTCCGAAAACAATTCCGTGATTCTGTTATAAGTATGCAGGTACAAAATGTAAAATAAAATATAAATATTTGAAAATGTATGGCAAATATTTTGTTACCGTCATATTAATACATTGGTCAAATTCCTATTTTTTCGTATTCTACATCTGATTTACGTATTTCTGTATATGATTATTAATAATATATCATTGTACTGATAAACTGTATTCTACTAAATACAAGAATCTATGTATTAATATAATAAACTATTCAACAATTTAATACAGAAAACTATATTTAATTTCTGACAATTATTTCCTGAATCAAATTATATTTTCGAAAATATTCATAAATGTATCAGTGTACGTACATTTTATATTATAATAAGATTTTATTGTATTTCAGATCGCATAAGCGGCCTTATAAATTATATCGGCAACACTGTGTTGCTTGTTATGATTATAATTATTTCGTAATACAACCTGTATTATACTAATTATTAATCATAAAATTGCAGAAGCTCAATGTTAGATTCAATTAGCTATAAATTAATGTATAAGTTTTTTAAAAAACTGTACTTGTATTTGCTATATCCGGATATGTTTTGACGTTTCAATTTAGTAGTATTATTGTTACTGTATTTTAATATTACATTCTAGGCCTGGTTGAAAACCTTTGCGTTGTTTACGTTTATGAGAAGCTTACCAGATTTTAGAACAGTGCACTGTAGCAAGTTTATATGGATACTTTAAATACATACCATCTTATATCAAATACAGAGAACGAAGCAGAACTCCTTGAAAAAATTAAACATAACACACGAGGACATTAATGAAGGAAAAGGTGAAATACAATTAGAAGATGAGCAAGTATATTCAATGGATACCAAATATTGAAAAAATCAAAAATGTGTTTGTGGATTTCAAAAACTTTCTTTTTTACTTGCAAAACGGCGCGAACTAATGACTTTAGAATCAGTCCTTATAATATGCTGAATCAGTATTTTATAAAGAAAAGCATAATAAAAATATATAAGTATTTAAAAGTGACTTACGTATGTTAAATTTTCATTGCAATGATAGGCAACCATCACAGCCGTTCTACTTTGACTGTTGCGTGTTACAATTTGAAATGTAGTTGTTGATTAGAATGACTGTTATTCATAGCTCGATACTAATTACTAAGTGTTTCTTCTACATTTGAGGCTCTTACTATGGAAAATTGTGTATTTTTATTTCATTCTAGTAGCGACAATGTGAAATTTTGTAGAAACATTAGTAGCTCTTTTCAGCATTAACAACTAAAAATACAAACACATTTTTCAATACTTCTGTCAGTACTGCTCTGACGAATTATAAAATTGTAACCGAATGAAAACTAAAGCAAATGACATGATACGTTTATAATGAGATTACTATTAATTGTTCATTCAGTAATATGATGCAAGAAGATGTAACACAATTAATAACTTTCTCTTTAACAAAATCGGATTGATTTCTGAAAAATACAATAAACATTTGAAACATTCTTTATTTGTCAATATTTACAAAACAAAATACTTAATATTGATCTATGCCAATTATTGTCTGTGGACCTATTACAATATTTAGTGCCCTAGAGAATAAAATTCAATTAAATAAATAAAAGTACCGACAATTGTCATTTTCATGTGATTCCGATTGATTTGTTTTTATCAGATACAACAACAGTTTCGTTCCCACAAACAGGAAATTAAAGTGTTATCGACTAGTCGCTAGCGACAAGTCGATATAATAAAATAAAATAATAATAATAATTATAAATTAACAACAACATTACACTTTTGCTAGATCTCTTTTTTCAGAATGCCATTCGCTATTTTTCCGTTCAAATGATTAGCATTTATCTCTTTAACTGCGCTGCCATTGGCTACACCGTTTACTGCAGCGTTGCCAAGCGGTTTCTTCTCTGGTCTGGTTTTTACGTAGCTGTTGTAGTAGAAGTTACCGAACAGACAGAAGAAGAAGAACGCCTGGGTGCCGAGCAGCGATGTGATCACTTTTGGATAGTTGCATTCACGGAATAAGTTCTGCATGTTGTGCACGAAGATAATACAGAATTGGATCTGCGAACAAAAAGAACATTATAGATCATGACACGAAGTGTAGATGTCTGAGATTCTAGCAATCAATGTTAAAGTGCGTTTTACATCTATCAAACTATAAAGCATTGTAAATTTGACAGTGTTGACCTTGAAAAACTAGATTAATGTGTCAAACGTTTTATCAATCGCTCTTGTATGAATTCAAAATGAATGACAAATAAATTTGTTGTATTTCATATTAGTTTAGTTGTCACTGATGGAATCATGTGAATTTGACATGGTTTATTTTGAAATTTGATAGCTGCAAAACCGTATTTTTAGGGCTGAAAGTTCAAATAATGTTCTGTATGTGCATTACCATTTGCATGCTTGTCAGATGTTTCTTCCACCATAGATATTTCTGGTACTGTGGACCGAGCGAAGCGACGAAGTAATATCCGTACATAATAATGTGGATAAACGAATTAATAATGCCCAGCAAGGTTCCATGGCCTCCTGCAAATACATACACACGTCACTCAATAATACAAACACACATATATGCAACTATATAAGTATATTTTACTTCAATTAAACTACTGAAATATCGAGTAGCAGAGGTTACTTTGAAAGCAAAAGTATTTAGTGAATTTTAGGTTTGTTAAGTTGGCGTACCTGGCAGGAATCTAGTACCAACCCACGCACATATGGGCATCATGGAATGATGATACAAATGGAGGAATGATATTTGGTTGTTTTTCTTTCTCAAAACGAAGAAAACCTGTAAATAAAATCAGTTAAATAATCTTAACATGTACCAACAACATAAATTTACCATATTATTACGTACCGTGTCTAATAATTCTGTGATTTTACAGAAGAAATACCACCATACCGCTGCTGCCATCTACAGCAAATATATAAAAACACAGATTAGAATTTTATTTTTAATTAAAAATCAATGTCATTCGGCGGGATTTGAACCAGCGTCTACTAGTTTGTGGGTAGGTTGCTCTAGCAACTTTGAGCCACGACCTTATCGATTAAAAGTGTAACATTGTAATCGAGAGGGTCGTGCTTTGAGCTAATTTTACAAAAACTAGTAAATATATTCTAGCAATATGAGAAAGAGGTGGGGGGTTTGTTCTTACCCTGATTGCCTTGGGATCATCGGACCAATCGACTGGTTGGCATGTAAAACTATATCCGGTGAACCATCCACCCATAACTCCCTGAAAAATAACAATAAAGTTACTCTTATTAATCCCGGATCATGCAGTTGCTTTTGGATACAATATTATGTATTGATTTAATGAAAAACATTCTTTATAAAATAGTAATACAGTAAGATTCCGTTAAACGCTGTCCTGATTAATTCTGCTCGCGGTTTTTTCTTGAACCCCCGCTAAAAAAACCGATACATTTCCGATGATTCGCGGATCATGAAGACACAATTACGGATATTGTGAATCATTTTATAGAAACTAATCCAGTATTAACATGATCTCGTTTTATGCTGTTTCGTTTTCATGTGCACGAGAAGTTCTTACAGGTTTGCTTCAAATCATTTCGTTCTACGCTCTTGTTTTGTAGGAACGCTTTTCGTAAGCGTTAAACCGCGGGAGCACTACATAGTCTGACTATAGTCAGCTGAAATACCTTCCTAGTAAGTTAGTCGCAAAGCTAAATGCTATAGAACGAATGTTTTACTTCCATATAAGACTAGAACATATATCAAAAGACATACACAGGGCATTTGTTGACTTTTTGACTGGATATTGAAAAATTGACGTAAATCAAAACTTAGCGATAATTACACAAGGTCAGGGCCTTAAATTATTTGCCCCCCTGTGGGGCTACGGACAATATTGCGCCCCTCTTTATAAGAAAAGAGCCCATATACTACATATATTCGCCAGAGTTTTTTTGTGCTAGTATTCATTCGCCTGATGTTTTTTTTAACTAATGTCAAGCAAATTTGCCGGCCCAAAATACGATGCCCCCCGGGGCTAAAGCCCATTTAGCCCTGTGGTTAGGGCAGCGAAAAGTCATATAAAGAAAGGTCGTATAACGAGATATTCGAATATTATAGTTTATTTTAAGTAAGCAGAGTAAATTTCCTTTCGGTATCATGTTTTCATACCTCATAGACTAAAAATACGCTCAGGAAAACTTGAACTAGATTATACAGGATGATGGTGTTCTTCAGGTCGAAGGGCTTTCGGTCTTTCATGTACTTCGGCCCGGCGTACATACAGAAGTACAGGTAAGTTGCTACAATGGTCAGTAGAGGCGCTGGTGAACTCATCAGTAGCCATTTGGCTGTCCGAGGATCTGCAAAGTGAAGGAAAAAAACCTTTGAATTAACAATATAAACAATTGTATAAAACATTTTATTGGTTAAACCCAGTAATTATGTTTGTAAGTACATAATAACAATTATATATTTATTTCACAAGAATGTTTAGTCAGTGTGTTTATTTATTATGGTATATAAATGAAGGTATTTAATGCCATTGTAATGATTAAATTCTGTCATGGTGTTCATAATTTTTGTTCAAAATATTGATTTTAGTTTTTATTTTTTTGGTGAAATATTGTCGTAGGTCTATAAGGCACTGTATATTTGGAAAATTACAATTCTATGCTAAACTGTTAAAATATGCATATAAAATAAATACTGTTACTTTTTAAAATTCTACTTTCATTTATTATGACTTTCAAATTTCTACTTTTTATGCAAAAAAAAAACAGGTAGTTCGTATATATTAACATATAATTATATATTCGACATGAGCAAAAAAAAAAACACATCTTTGAAAACTGTAGGTCAGTTAGATTTATTTAATTGTCAATATGAAAGTATAACAATTTCATTCAATTAAATTTCAAACAAAAAATTATGTTATTAATAAAGGTTTCTATTAATACATTAACACTGACAATTATTCCGTATTAAATTCGGAGCAGTGTTGCTCAAAGTAGTTTTCAAACGTTAATCTTGTAAAATATAAATATGAATATTTGTGGACTGAATTTAAACTTTTTCTAACTTCAATGCCCAGGTATAAATATTTAAAACTTGAATTACAATCCCGTTATACCGAAATCTGTTCCCAGCCTGTGTAGCATTAGTGTTATGCGGGTGACAGAAAACCAGGCGTAGTTTCACGTTTCGGTATTTGTGAGGTTACGATTCACAGATTTCAGTTGAACCTGCGTCCATATAACATGAAGTTTGGCAAATAATATAACAAAATATTTAAATAGCTAACTTATTTTACGTTAAATAGCCGTAATATCGCAGGCAGTTTGAGTAACACTGTGTTAAACAAATAAATTCTGCACTGTAGAAAACTGCATTATCATTGTCAATTGACAAATGCTAATCAGTGCCCATTAATGATTCAAGTAGTCGTTAAAATGTTGCGAATACTTGACCAAAGTTCACAAGGTTACATCATAGTATTTCCTTCTGGGAAAATACAGTTTCGCATTATAAAGATAGATTTGTCATTATTTAGATATTCACTTAATGAACAAGTTATTTTTAGAGTTATTTTGCGGTTAAAATATACGAGAATATTGATTATTTTATTTCAATATTAAGCTGCATCTGACATCTCAATCAATTATTTTGCGTTTCAACGAATCACACAGAGAATCAACTGATTCGTGCGTTTTTGTAAACGAATCTGGATTTAATTCTAGAATCAAAATTAATCTAGTATCATTTGATTCTCGAATTAAATCTCGTTTAGATTTAAAAGTATTTGAAACTATTAAACCAAAGAATACAATTTGACTTTTGGATGAAAATTACATAAATTTGCATTGGGTTTTATAGTATACGGGTTAAATTTGAATTCGTAAAAAATGATTTGCAGATTTCAACCTCCGCTGTAAGAAGTACAGAGCGATCCAGAATGACTGACCGTGCCGCTTCGTTGTGTTAGTGATACTGCACTACTATAGGCAAATTGCATTGGCGAAAATAATGAGTGCAATATATAATTCTTTTCTTCATATTTTCTTGAATAGAACTGAGTATAAAACACAAAATATCGGTACATAGATGATAAGAAATCATAGTACCCTTCTGATATATTATTTGTCGGTAAATTGACATTAAACTTCATTCCATGAAATACAGTTTTGATCATAATACGAACTCTTTTCGGTCACGTGACAGTCAATGCGGATCACCCGGTATTTTCATATTTACATATACATATATCGCGAAATTAGTTCGAAACTTTTGTTAAAAAAATTCTTTATGTTCGGAATCACGCATAACAACATAAAAAAAGGAAAATACGCATATATCTAGTACCATTTATATAAATTATAACAGTGGTTTCCAATAGTAATTGTCAACACTACCCAATCAGGTTTTAAAAAACATTTTATACAATCTTGAATTGGTCTAATACATTTTTAGAAACGAGATCAAATACAAGATTTCTATTTTTATATTATTTATTTGTCATTGGAAAGTGATAATGTATGATATAATTAGTGAGAGAAAAAAATGTGTTCTAGTTTCAAAAATTATTCGGTGTCATTTTTGCTCAAGGTTAATAGTTTCTTTCGTTGAAAATTATTGTTAATTTAATCAATAAAATTATCTAATGATTTGTGCCCGTTATTTATAAAATGACATTCTGAATCAGTTCAAGATCATGTTCTTAATTAGTCAGAAATAAAATTAATTAATTTGTGAATTAAATCCGTAACTAATATATTATAAACTGATTTTCTATACTGTAATATTTTCTAAGAAATTCATTGTAAAACATTGCGTTATTTGTTAAAAAATATAGGCATCAATAATTAGTTTTGTAGTATTAACCTTAATTTGATAATTTAGTTGTAATATATATGCAATTCTAAGGTAAGTTTAGAACCTAAGTTCTGTTTTGACGTTTAGAAATTAGGTTAGGAAACCCTTACGAAACACATTGGACCGAATCCACTGTCGGTCCTATCTTTAGGATCGTTCTTAATTCTCACGGTAACGTTTGGTATCTTTGTTTAGCTAATATAAAGATATATAAGTATATATCTTTTGTTGTTATTGTGTATGATCAACCTTAGTTAACTTCGAGAGCTGAATTTGTCTCATTCTTACTTACCGCTTTTGGTTTCTATAAAATTATTGAATTCTTCCATCAGAAACGTCAGTCCAGATCCCGACATCTTGTTTTAAAACTGGCTGCACCCGATACTGAAAGAAGAAGAAGAATACAATATTTCCATCACATATAGTACATACAAACATTAACTTACACAAGATACAAAAAAACATAATGGCTCTTAAGTATTTCACTAAATTTGTTACAATATTTTTCAATGTTAACAAATGGAAAATAATAAAAATACTTTGACAGAAGACGGTTGTCATATGAAAACAGCTGATCAAATGAAAGAAGTTCAGAGAAGACAAATTATAAATAGCAACAAAACCGTTGACTATTTTCAAAACGAAAATCATTCATTAGTATTAAAAAGCGATCAGGTTTGCGTTGCTTTAGGTTAGAATTATTTTCTACTTTCGTTTTGGCAGGATACATAATATTATGTTTCCTGTAGAAAAGTGTTCACCTTGACCTAGATAGCGAATGATTAGCATCAACAAAATGTTGATTCAAGATTAGTCGAATTGACGACGAAATAAATGAAACACAACCTGTACTAATGCTTGAATGAAAGAGAAACTATGATATATTGTTAATTTAAATTATTCTGATTCCAGTCAATTACTTTTTTGACAGTTTATTACTCAATTTGATTAAGAAATATTCTGTAATTTATACGTAAACAACTATTAGGTCTAAAATCAACCTTGAACTTGCGTGAATTCCGCATTTTTTACAAAAAATATGACACACACACATTTAGAAAATCTAGTTTATACCGGGGGGCCCTTAAAATCTAGGACATAGGGAATTGACATGTAAATATAGAAAAATTATTAGTTCTGAATAATACATTTTAGAACAAATATATAAATAAAATGCATTGTTCGCAAGTAATCACAATTTTTCTATATTTGCATGTTAATTCCCTGTGTCCCAGATTTTATGGGACACCCGGTATACATATATGGATAAAGCGAATCGGCTCCCAGAGCCATATGCCACTATTAACAATTACAGATGTTTATGATTTATTAAATATACTAACAGTCTGGCAAAATTTTAAAAATATAACGCTATATATATATATATATATATATATATATATATATATATATATATATATACATATATATATATATATATATATATATATATATACCGGATGTTCCAAGAAATCATGTAAATATAGAAAAATCGTGATTACTTTTAAACAATACATTTTAGGGTAAAACTGTAAATAAAAAACTTGAAGAATTAAAAATTTTGAATGATACAATTGGCAAAAGAATTTGAACGAAATAAAGAAAAATGGTTAAGTAATTCATACAATTCTAGTGTATTCTATATGCGTTCGTATGACGTATTATTTCGAAATGTACACTAATATTTTTTGCGACATTTTTTTTACATAACATAACCTGATTTTGTAACACAGCTAAGTAAGATGACAGTTTTATGAGAATCATGTTATTCTCTGTAGAATATTAAAGTCATTTTATTTAAATACTACTTATTTAAGCAATTAAATTTTAGGTTAATCTGTCTTTGTAGCATTAATGTTATATGATGCAGTGTTGTTTCGAAATAAAAGGTTAATATCTACAAATGTAGACAGCTGTCATCAGGTTTATTTGTTGAATCTACTTCCGTAGATAGCAGGTTATAGAATTAATTTTTCATTATAGATGGTGTCTGACAGCACCCTTGACCATTCTGCAAAGTTTGAAATGATTCTTTGGGCTACTTCTTGAGATTGTAGGTATATTAAGTTACGAACTAAGCTAATCCAAACTGATCTGAGCTGACTGTATGTCAAAAGAACAGATTGAAATAACTGAACGATCAGTTTAGGTAAAAAGAATACACTTATTGTGACTTATGGAAGAAAGCAAGACTTAAGTCGTTCTTTATAACAACGGCGATGGACGTGTGATTGATTGTGTGTTTAAAGGAAAGTATATTAGAAACTTGTAACACCTAGAGATGTAAATATAATAATAAATATTAACCAAACTTTCCACACAATTGTCTTTGTGATTTTATTGACCGAGTCGAACACTGACACCTAGCATTGACAAGTGCCATTCGGTGACATAAAAAATTACGATATTTTAATACCATTGGAGAAATGAAAATACTTGTCAAGAGAAATTGAAGGCCATTCCGATGTCAAGAGAAAAATCTTCATGTTAAAATTTAAATGCATACTTTCTTATCGTATATTAGTAATTAAAAAATTAGTTCTGCAATGTATAAATGTGTTTCGGAAAAACGCTTATTCATGTATTTTTTAATTCTACACAACTTTTTCCAAAATTGATGGATAAAAAATATTGGCATATTTCTAAAAAATGCAACAATATATACTATTTTTTTTTGTACCACCTGCATACTTTTTTCTGTTTATAAATCTATAATAATGAAGGTGAAAATTAGCTATTTATGTTAACAGTGATTGCTAAATACCAACATGAGAATAATTAATAACATCATGCAATAATGGATTAAAAAAATGTGTAGAAAATTACTGCTTTTACAATATAAATACTAAGGTAGAATAGTCCGAGATCCAATATACTATAATTAACACGTTTAACACTTATCTGTGTAATTAGTAATTAGAAAATAATTATTATTCATTTATTTCAAATAACTTCAATTAGCGTTTAGCAAATACGTAAGTAAATTAATTGAAAAATTATAAAATTTGTTACATATTTTCAATGAAATAAATAGTACATTATACACCAAGGGAGAGAAACCACTTATTTTTCCTGAGGTGTAATTTGAAGCCCGAGGGCGAAACCGGAGGGCTACAAATACATCGAGGGAAAAATGGTGGTTTCTCCCGAGGTGTATAATACTATTTTTTCCACGTTCGGGAGTAGAAACACTTAATTTCATAAATAATGAATTATAATAAATCGCGGCGAAATTGTAATATTTAGAAGCCTTTGGAAATGTTTCCATGCAACGCGTACCATGACAACAGACATTTATTTACAAAAACCTTTGTTATAACAAAAACTCCTTTACGAAAAGTGTTTTCGTCCCTAGGGAGTAAATGTTTCATTTTTGTTCCGCGTTTGACGCCATAGAAACCGACTTCTACCCGGACGTGTAAAAATGTAACTTATTTTTGTGTATTTCTTTGTTTAAAACTTAAATAATTTAGCATTTTTTATTTAACTTGGTATAAAACTGCAGTATCTTAAGGGCATTTTAATCAGAAGTAATATATTGTTATATAATTTATATATTACCAATTATATTAAATGTTATATCTTAACAATTAATCGTAAGAAACATTCACCGCTTAAGACGTATTTCGGAAATTTGAAAAGTAATCTGAAAGGAAATTGTATTGTTATTTATAAGTTGATTTATATACATAATTAGTTTATAACAATATAGATATCGTTTATATATCTTTTTTCTTGGAAAAGAAATAAATATATTTAACGTCAGAAACTATAAAAAATACTGTTAAAATAATTATTGTAAGTAGTGCTTATTATAGTAATAGTTTATTTTTATAAACAATTGACAATTTTACCGTAACATATACCGTGTGTCTCATGACGATCTACACATAGGAACGTTGCGCGCTCATTTGATTTTTAAAATCAACATATTAATCTGGTTGTTTTTGTTCTGTTTTTTGTAATTGAAATGTCAATTTGACGGTTAAATTCGTTGAAAATGTACTATTACATCGAATATGTTACAAAATTATACTAGAATATCAAAGGAAATAAAATAGTAAGTATAAAATTAACAATTATACTCTCTTGATTGTAAAAAACTAAAACGATCAAATTAATATTTCACGATCAAGAGCGTATGCAACGTTCCTATGTGTAGATCGTCATGAGACACAAGGTATAAACAATACATAATTGAAATTTAATTTTAATTCTGAACAATAATTATATTAAAACTTTTGTTCTAAATGTAATAGAGAACGTAATATCAATAAATAAAGAAAAATATCATTGATTCCCTACGTAACACAATTTGGTGAGCGACAGCCTGTCTGTTTCTTGATTATAAGTGCGTAGTCCTTGACAATATGATTTTATTTAAACAAAGAACATTATAATGCGTAATTGTAAATATGCAAGCAGGAAACAGTATGCTTTTCAGATGAAAAACTACATACGTGTATGTACCAGTTATCCTCGTCTACAGTCAACCTTTCAAGTAGGTACTTACTTTATATGATGTGTTTTATCTTACATTAAACATTACCAACGTAGACTACGCATTTAACCAGATAATTCTCATGGAAAGTCAATTAAACCTGTATAATCATTGTAAATATTGTTAAGAACATTATGTATATGTGCAAATAACACAAAAAAACCATTTTGTATATATTTTATAACAATGTCAATTTTTTTGTATCAAAAATTATACAAAATGCTATTATAGTCTAATAACATGATAACGGCACCAGAAATTGCGGACGAAAAATGTTCTTTATTTGTTTTTGTGGTTAATACTACATTATGTATAACTGTTCTATAAGTATTTATAATCATGAAAAAAATCTATTGTGAGATTTTGATGGAAATGCACATTTTAAGGTTTTCTGAAAACGATTTAACTATTTTTTTTTTATGCACAAAGATAATTATTAACTATCTTTAATTTAATTTTAAAAATATTCAATACGAATACACAATTTTAATACTTTCAGTTTCACACTATTTTTGTTTTAGAAAAAAAAAACTTCATGCAAAACTCTCCTGAACAAAAATGAAACCACATTCGTATCTAAGAACACATTGTCGCTTTCGTTAATAAATCGTTTCACTAATTTCACGTAATGTTGACGCACAAACAGAGTTCAAAACTCACGGCATTCTTTGAAAAAAGAAAGGAAAAAAAAAAGCCGAAAGTGTGACACACATCTATAATATTGTTTGGGTGTAAACTAATATTATTAGGAAAAAAAAAAAAACACCACTCTTAAATTTCAACGGATCACATCTGATGGCACACTTTTTACGTTCAACCCATGAGGTGCCTCCCGGCTTGTCACTTGTCACATCTGTGGCGAACTTCAGACGAGAATGCGTCTACAGTGTTTTAGAAAACGAAACTAGTATTAAAATTTTAACGGTCACTCGTGTGTGTGTGTGTGTGTGTGTACGTGTGTGTTGTTCTTCTAACATTGACCCCTTTCACTTTGCGTTAATGCAAGTTCCATTCGGAACAATGCTACCATCCGTTTGTACAATTTTACATCTGTCAGTTTTGCTTTCCGTACTTAAAGTGCCGTTTACACTTTCCAATCACGATGCGAGCGCATATTGTAAATGATGGTGTGTGTGTGTATGTTATTTTTTTATTAATAGAAATTTGTTTTGCTTCTATATGGTAAGTGCGTGTATTTGTTGACATACTTGAAATATTTTATATATTATAAATATATTGCGTTTTAAGACTGTAAAACCTGTTCTTTCACGGTTAAATGAAATTTATTTACACTGTTAATTTTTAATGGTATTTTAAATTTCCCACCCTTTATTTGTACCGATTTGACGGGTTTTTAAGATACAGTTTAACGTAAATGTCGAACTAAAACGAATATTAAATCTGCGTAATAAAATTAAATATGGCGACAGGTAATCACACGTTGTTTCGCTGCGATATTACTGAAGTTTGTCCTTGAAACTTAGCAATGGTCAATGTTAATTTTTAATTTCTGTAATGAAGAATTCTATAATTAAACCGTTGCTATTTGAACTTCAAGCGAATCACAGTGAATCATTGCATTTGTACCTCTAAAAACGAATCTCGTTTTGATTCCAGAACCAAAGAACCATCTAAATTCATTTGATTCGCGAATTAAACCTCGCATTAGCAATCGAACATGGAATACATAACCTCTGCTTGTCAGATCTACACTACTTCCATCTGAATTATGCACATAATGTACTAAAATCATGTATGACCTATATTTTAAAAATCAAACCACATTTATATCTCTTACTATATCACACAAGAATAATATCACTGTAAAGAAATACATTTCTGTCACAGCTGTCACTTGTCCGCCATATTGGATCACGTGCGTGCGACCTTGAACATGTTTGCATGCACATGCGCACAAGACGATGACACCTGAGCATCATGCGTTTCACTTGTATAGAGTGCTTGTGGCCGTGATGAAAATTAAGAATTTCATATTTAAAACAGTGCTAATTATTGGTAAATAACACGTCTGCTCGTCGCACAGGAGAGGTTGAACTTTCAGTTTTATTTTTTGTATTGCTTCATGAGCCCTCTAACCATCTGATATTTCACCAGGTTTAATTCTACGAGCGTTACTTATTTCATGCTGGTTTCCGTACTCTTGTCATTTTCAGAATTACTTCATGAACGCGCGTTATAACGAATCATTGTAAATGCAGGGGCGAACCGTTAACTTTGGGGGCCCTGGGCTCAGGTTGAGGCAGAGACGAGGCTCAGAAGTTTCATCTGAGGCACTTTTCGTCCCTATGTATATAGTTTTACTTTAAGTTTTTTTAGCCACAGTTCCAGCTGACGTTTCTTTTATTTCTAGAAAGACCGCGTTATAGCGAATTGAAGTTCATCAGAATAGCGTTAAGCGGGGTATGTATGCATTATGTACAGTGTTGAATCCAAATATATAATAGTTACCTACTTAAATATATGTTATATATTTTACTTTCCCCCCCGGAGAAAAATGTCTGGATTCAACACTGATTATGTATGTAGTTATTTTAAAATACAGTGAACACTCGATACAGTCACCTTTGATAAAACAAACTTTTGGTATAAGCAACCCTTGATATAGTAAACAATTTTAGTTTTCTGTCATTTGATAAAGGTCACCTTTGATAAAAATGTAGAAGAGAGTAACAATGTTCAAATATTTGATATCGGCAAAGTTATCAACTCATTCAATTTAGTTATTGAGTGGTCAGATAGCATTTTCCTTCCCATTTATGATATTCTACTCCGGAGAAATATTCGAGAAAAAACAGTTCCTAAAAAATGTGAATAAAATTATTGTTATTACAAAATATGTTCTTTTGATAATAAAAACTCATGTTTCTATTTAAATATTTGAATTTAACTATTTAAATTTTATTTTTTTAAATTTTGACTACTCATCTCGATATAATCAACATTTTATTACGGCAAGTTTTTTTATATTTTGTTAAGTTACTTCCGACTTTACCTTAATAAAAAACATTTCTATTAACATTTATTAATCAATAGTCGAAAATCAAAAGAACCCCCCGCTATTTTCTATAATAAAACGTGAAAAAAAAACTTTGTACTTAGTTTGCAATGAAATAAAAGATTCAGTAATAATCAAAATTCTTTTGTACATTTTTTTAATTGATTGTACGGTTAAAAGAAAAGAAATATATCGAGGAACCCCCTACATTATTGCATTTTTATTGAATCCTACATACATTCCAGAAATATTTTTGTTCTCGATTGTGTGCATTGTTTACATACGCATTAGCGCTGCTGATAGTAATGAATAGGAAAGTAATTTAGGAAATTAATAAATGAATATGCACTTTACATTCAATGCTTTATAAAGTATTGTTATAAGAATTTCCCATTAGCAATAGGTTTTGGAAAAGTATCCAATGAAAAAAAAATGATGCAATTTGTAGTAACTAATATTTCCATAATCTGAAACACTATATTAATTGAAATAAATGTTAAAGTACGTTTAAATATGACTTTTAAAAAAAGAAGAAAAAAATTTACTTAATTCTTAATTATTTTTTGACTAAATTCGTAAAAAATATATAACAATATTCATTTAGGGGGGTGGGGGGTTATAAGAACTACAAGTGTGTGAGCTATAAGGGCCCCCGTAATGATAAGGTTAATGTCTATGTATGTCATTATACAAAATTATAATACTGTCATAAAAATTAAATATTAATATGTACAATAAAATTGTATATATTAAACAAACACAGATATTTTATATTTCCAAATACGTACAGAAGATAAGGGTGAGGCGAACGAGGCACCCTGAATAATAGGAAAGGCCGCGAAATTGGTGAAATTCAAAATTATTGCGAAATTGCAAAAAAATGAAAACTAGCTCAAAAAAACCTCAGTTGGTACCTGAATTAAATTGGTGATAACTGCTCTACAAACTAAATATAGGGGGGCTTAAATTGATCCTCTTGCCTCAGGTGAAAATACCTCTAGAAACGGCTTAGAAAAATATATTAAGTTGGAATTTACGGGTTCGTAAATGACAGGTCAGTTCCGTTATGAAAACCCAAATGCATTAGCCAAAATTCTTGTAAGCACCGTATGTACCTATATTGTAGTATTGTAGCTTTATACACAGCTAGATGGAAGTTGGTTAAGTTGCATTGAGTAATAAGTGATAGTGAAAATTTCTGTGTCACATCGCTGATGCATTTTTTCGTTCTGTCATTCTCTCTTATAACCGGTTTGCTGAACGACGACGTATTCATCTACAATATTCAACTGAGCCATACAATGAGTAAAGTAAAATCATGTCTGGTTTCGTAAGATCAGTAACGTCGGATAATTCTCTATCGCAATAAACAGTAACTACTACTGTTTGTGGAATGTACTATATTATGGCTACATACAGTGCGATCCATTTATAATGAATCCGCAACTAGTTGAAACTCGCGTATAATGAACGTATTACTGACTTCCAATTAAATACTTTCGTTGACGAGGTTTAAAACAAAAATGAAAAAAGATAATCTAGATTTGGTTCAATTCCAGAATTAAACCAAGATTAATTTCTCTAAGAGCTGAGAATTAGTTGATTATTACAAAATGCTCGGTCATTCGAGAAATATTTGCATGAAGTTTTATTCAATCACACTTGATTGTTTAAATATGTAATCAAACAAATGATAAAGAATTATTTTGTTCATGAAACAATGAACTTTACAAATGTATAGAACAATAAAATATTAAAAAACGCTTTTGGAAATTATAAAGATCCAAGTAGGCAGTGAAAAAGCATAGAATATTTTGTAATTTACATATACGGGTTGTGTGAAAACGACACGTAATAATACTGTTACAAATTTTCATGATGTATCATGATTTAAAACCAATATTATGAAATATTTAATAGATAATATACTATGTCATAATACTGTGTATTAATCTTGTGTTAAATAAAAATCAATTTGACATTGAATCATTCTAATTCAAGTTCAAAATGAATGCGTGGTTACGACAGCAACTTGTAGATATTTATGCAGAATAGATATTAGAGAAGTCTAGTAAACAATGCATAATTAATTTATAATACAAAAAAAACAAGGCATATATATTTATTTTCATGTTTAAAATAGCAGTGAAAGCGATAAGAAATATGCAGATTATATTCATAAAAAACAAGAATAAATATTAGTTAAAGATAAATTAATTTACTATATTTTCTTTGCTAATAAATACAAAATATATTGGATATTTATTCTGATAGATTTTTTAGATTTTGATAGTACAATTATTTGTTAAATTTTTGCTAGAGAATTATATTTTTTATATTACATACTACTATGAACTACTATATCTTTTACATTTAACCCTGTTACTAGGGAGTATTTTTGTAGCATTACTATGGCAACACTGTCAAAATTTAGTAACTTTTTAGTATCGCGCTGTGAATAGTAGTCAATGTTATTTAATTAATAACATTCATTGATAAATATCTTTCGAGAGCAATATATTAACAAAAATTATATATTAAAAAACCAGGTCAGCTGCTATCCACATTTCGATACTAACGGCGCTACTAAAGCTACTAAATGTGTCTACCACACTTGACCCTATTGCTATAGTAATACTATAAAAATTCCCAATTGTCTATAGTATTTTCATCTCTACGAATTAAAATATCTTTCAACAATTTCTTTCTCCCCTAAGTTTATTAACATTTTTAACAATTAAGACTCAAAAACGTATACTTACATTTATCACACTTATCACAAAAAATCCAGTCACAAAATTTCGCAAAACTCAAAGGGGCACACGTGTTTCAATTTACCAACAGGAAAACACAGAATAAATTCGAGCAACAACAAAAAAAATATTAAAAAATTTCCGTGTCACAATTTTGCACAAAAAGTTACGAGTTTTTCCGATGCGATTCACGACTTGGTACCGAATTTGTTGTTAGGCCGGACTAAGTATGTGAAACCGACTTAGCTGGCGTGCCAAGAAGCGCACAGCTAATCCGTACTGGTGCAGCCTGTAGACAGAAGTGAAACTACAAGACTTCAAACAGTTACACCTGAAGTCTAAGTGTAGTTAAAACTCGTGTTGTCTTGCCCGGGAGTAGGGAGAAAGTATGTATGTATGTTAAAATTCGTGGTATACAAATATGTATATATATATGTACTGGGAATTTAAAATCTGGTAAATTATCAACTACTACACAGAGCGTTCGATATTGTTCGTTACAAGATACATATATGGCATTGTCTTCGGAGGATAGTAGTAGTATAGACAGATAGTAAATGCATAGAAAAAAGCAGAGATGTATTCAAAAATTTATTGCATTTGTATTGCTGTTTATTTACACATAACTACATTTTGAAATAATAAAACACAAACTGAATCGATTCTTATAACGAGAAATATTAATATCATCACGAAAACAAATATATCGCTTTTTCGCTAACAGTATTGCAAATTTTCCTGAATACCGCCACTACTAGGGGTGTAGGGTATTATTACAGATTAATTTTTACAAAATAAACAAAGGACGCATTGCATATTTATGATTTAGAAGAAGTTAAATGATCGAGAAGTTTTACATTGAAAAAGTAATGAATTTGTATGATTTTTTTTTAAATCTTGGTGACGATATTAGCTTCAATATTTGAAATACATCTTTTATATTACCAATCTAATATTGTGGACAATTTTGGGAAAAGCTAAGCTCGCCGCTCGTGTCCCCTAATTATACTTCACCACTAAGTACCTACTTAATTAGGTTTTATAAGATTTGCAAATAGATTTTCAACATTCTTGGGGAAAAATTCTGTAAACAGTCTAAAACAAATTAGTTTTCAAATGGATAAATAAAGTCAGTTATTTGAAATGATAAAATATTTAGATATGTGTAAGGCTCATTCGGAAGGGTGCAAGAGAGTTTGAATGACATTGAAAATAAATAAGGGGTTCCTGAAATGAATGGATTCAGTGGGAATTTGGCGAATTAAAATCTTAAAATATCGAAATGCGAAACTACACGTGAATTATCTGCTACCCTGACATTAATTGCTACCCCAGAGGCAGGGGGGAGGGGGGTAGATTCTATTTTGTAAGATTTTGATTATAGATAATTATACAAATTTATATACAAAAATGTCTCACTAAAATGTGTTATATGTATAATCCAATGTTAATATTTTACTAAGCGATATTAAGTTTCCCATTTAATTTTACATTTATAAATTTGCTGAAATCCCCGGTACATTAATAGTTAAATATTTCATTCGAGTACTTTGAAAATTGTTCGAAAATGATATTTTAATGAGAAAAATTACAATTACTTATAGAGAGATTATTAATAGAAATTCTGAAGCGTAAATAATATGATTTGTTTCTATCACATACATATAACATATAATTGAAAATAGACAGTAATTATTAGGGGGGGGGGTTTCCATGTTTTACCCTGTGTATTTCCGTTAAATTAAAATTATTATTATAAAATCCTAGCAATTGTTATTTCAATATATGTGTGTATAAACAAATACTTAGATAAAAATTCGCTTATATCTGTTATACTATTATGCAGTATTAATTGCCTAATTTGCAATTAAGCATATTTGCTCTTTACGTCCTTAACACCAATTCCAGTGTTGTCACAGGTAAACAAAATTTTACAGAATGTGTCAACAGTGATTGGTATAGTACAAGTATTTTGGCAACGGATATTCCACACACACATATACATACATACATACAAATATATATATATATATATATATATATATATATATATATATATATATATATATATATATATATGTACACAAGTATGTCTCAATTATGTATTGTTTATTTTAGAAAAATATACATCCAACGTGACTTAAGATCCGGTCTAGCCTAAAGTGTCCAAATATCTCTCTCTCCAAATAGGGCTGAACTGAAGATAATTCATGTACCAATGTAATAGTGTAAACTAACGCAGTACAAGTTACTAATATTTAACAAATTTAAAATGATGTATTCCTGTCTAATATATACCGAGTGTTTTTTTTTAACTCTTTGACGTAACATTTGTTTTTCCAAGCATTTACTGCCTAGGGACGAAATAAGACAACAATTTCCCTAGGGGAGTTTTATTATAACTAGGGTTTTTGTAAACAAACGTCTGTTGTCATGGTACGTTGCAACTTCCCAAAGGTTTCTAAATATTGTAATTTCACTCCGATTTATTAGAATTCTTAATTTATGAAATGAGGTTTAATTCGAGGATGAAAAATTATACTCTAAATTTGTTTTGACTCTCTAGAATAAAACAAAGATTCGTTTCTACGGCCGCGTTGATTTTGTGTGTGATTGGTTTGAATCTCATATAAGTGAGAACAAATAAATTGTATCTTTTGGTCTAGCAACGATTTAATTCTAAACTGATTCTCGAATTAAACCTCGTCTTTGCAACCGGGCACAAGTCTATTATATGAATTCAAGGAGGAGACAATTTTAATAAACGAAGATTATTGTAATCTAGGCTGACCTCATTTGAAGACTCTCGATTTCAATACACTAGGATCCCCTTTCAGAATCGAAAAAGTATGAGAAAATCTTCCGACTATTTCAACTTGTAGAGATGTCAATTGTGTTTTCCGTTTGAATATTTAGCATTACTGGGACGAATCTAGTTATTTTTATTTTAGAAGAAGTTTGCAGGGAATACATTTGGCATTTGCTAAACTGATTTAATAAATGAATGTGTCAGAACGAGGTACAGTATATTTATACATGAAAGTAAAAGTAATTAATGTTTCACAAAGTGTAATAAAATTTATAAATATGACAACAAAATACCAATATTTATCTTCAGCAAATTCAGTAGCGGCTCATTCCAATATGCTATTTAGAATTAGACTTCTTTTATTACTTTTTCTGATAATTCTAGACTAAATATTAAAGTATCTTTTGCTAAAAGCTAAAAATCGTATAATTAGAATTTAAACTATATTAAAATACATAATCCTATTTATTTTTTAAATTGTGTAAAAAAAATCTAAAATGGGGGTCTGTGGCTTATACTTGAGGACATTTACTGGAACCCCTTATATTATATTAAAAATATATGTGTATACTAGGATGGTCGTTAAATGGGGTTCGAATGAATTTTTATCGGGCTGTCCCAAAATCGGCTCCAAATAAATACAAGTAATATATACAATATTTCTATAGAATCAATTCTTTTATTACTGATGGGAAGCTATGTAAGGAGGAAAAAATATACTCCTCCTTTGAAATATTCGAAAAAAAGCAATTTCTAAAAAATTTGAATAAAATTGTTATTACAAAATATGTTCTTCTGATAATATAAACTCATGTATCTATTTAAATATTTGAATTTAACTATTTAAATTTAATTTTGTAAATGTGTGTATATACAGTAAACTTCGCTTATAACGAACCCGCTTATAACGAATTTTCGGTTATAACGAACCAATCTATAAGGTACGAACTAAAGTATCATTAAACGTGTGTTATTTTTTTCGCAAATAACGAACCCGTTTATAACGAACCTTAATTTTTATTATAATCGCAAAAGTTTTCGGTTATAACGAACTTAAAACGGCATTTTACCAAATAATCAGGGGATTCTTCGAAATCTTTAAATGTAGGGTCACCGTAACAGTTCTTGCGGTACTTGCGTGTATATGTGATTAATTCTATGAAAAAAAATTATCGGACCTTCCCGCGATTGGAGTGGCACATGTAGAAATTTCAGCATGCCCCACATGGCCTGAAAATAACAACAAAAGTAAAATAAACGATTTTTTTAAATAAGATTCATAAAAACTATTGTTAGTGTACATATGTATATGTATTACAAACCAATATCAAAATCAATTTTGAACAAATCTGGATTTGTCTAGTTTTGCAAAAGAGTTCTTCATACTATATATCTATTTGAAACATGTACCTATGTATTAACAAAAATAATGAATTTTTTATGTTTATCGTTTATTACGAACTTCGCTTATAGCGAACTATTTTCGTCGGTCCCTTGAGGTACGTTATAAGCGAAGTTTACTGTATATATATATATATATATATATATATATATATATATATATATATATATATACATACTCTTATTTGTATCTTAATTTATCGATAATCTATGATTTCTGTTATAGTAAATATCGATTAATAATAAAAAGTGTTGGCCCCAAATATGCATTATAGACGAGCCGTCACTGGTTGCTAATATCAACTCGCAATTAATAGTGTGTTAGTTACTTAACATGTATTCTCCAGAACAGTGCTTCCTGAACTGTATTCGACATTCAATTCTTAATTGTGCTATAAAAGTTGATCATATTGTAATGGTTCCCAGTTATATGATACTGTTTATTTCTTTTGTGAATTGTATTCCGCGTCCGTTGAAATCTGGAATTAGCCTGCCCTGGTAAATGTTTAAGAACCACTGGTCGGTCAGGAATATATCTCATATATATAGATGTTTAGGATAGCCAGAAGCGATATGTAAATATATATATATATATATATATATATATATATATATATATATATATATATATATATATATATGTATCCCTCCTTGTATACCTGCATTGACAGGTCAGATACATGTGTAATTCTAATTTCCTTTGTTTGGCAATAGTGACAGTCGGTGATTGCAAGCCGCGGCTCATTATGAACTGCATTCTACGAGTGCAACGCAACCAGAGCATTGCATTAAGAACTCGCCTTACACTTGGACACGCATAACAAAACGGAAACACACCGTGTATTTGTATAATAATTTTTTTTTTAATAATGCATTGTAAGATATACAGTGAACGTAGTGTAAATTGCAAAGAAAGTAAGAAAACTGATTGATTCATTCATGGTTTTTGTATAGAAATGCAATTATAGTTTAATTGCAGCAAATAGCAAATATGAGCGCAGAAAATTGTGCTACAAAAACACAACTTGGAACTTTGATCACGTCTAAAATGCAATTTATATTTCATTTTTTACTAATATGTATATTCCCGTAATCAGACATTCATAAAATACAAAATAAATTCTGTTTACGATTTTAAGCATAAATATTTACTATGTACTAACAGTCGTTTATGTACAAGCTTTGGCAAAGCCCTTTCCACTAATTCCCAATAGTCAATGTAGAACATTGTGAGTTAAAATACCCCCGCAAAGCTTTTCAAATTTAGCGATAAGGCAGTAATTGACTTAATATTAAAAACAATAAAACCTTTCGCTTGAAACTACCTCGATTAACGCTGATTTTCCTTGACCCCCCCCCCCCCTAAAAGCGTTAAATTTACAATGATTATTAATGGTTATTTCGCGCGTTCATGAAAAAGTTAATTCTAAAAATGAAACGAGTATTTTTTTTTACAGATTTTCTTGTTTGCATTGTACTGCTGCATTTAATATTATTGTTTCCTATATTTTTATAATCACCCTGTCATTGCTACGTATATATTTTTTTAATTGTTTAATATTCTTCAACTTGGACTTCCCGTTCTTTCAAGATCACATCGGGTCAATCACCATGATACTCAGATGGGGGGCGGGTACAACGGGGGCACGGAACTTTACCTTGACTGTCTGACTAACGTGTTACTTGCTTTAAGGTTATGTTTATAATCATACCTCGTCTGAAATGAGAAATACTTCCAATTTATGCATGTCTGTGGTTCACCTTGCAAATTGTACCTCGTTCTATGTCTCCCCTTATTGCAGTTTTATATTTTTCCTTATTTTCTTTTAATTTACAATTAAATTCGAAAAAAATTTGACATTTTTTTTATGTAAATTTAATTGTTTAAAATTACAGTAAGATACGGGGACACGTTCCAATAAGATCCACAAGTTTATTTTCCATAAATTGATCCATAATTTCCGTAGTTGTGTTTTCATGAACCGCGTTATAAAGAATCATCGAAAATTTAGCGCTTTTTTGGAAGATAGCATCAAGCCTTATTATTTAGCAACAAACAAACCTTTGTATGTTGTTCTTAAAGTTCTAATAAGTTATTTATTTAAGAGATGTTATTTACAAAATATTACCATAGTTTATTATCAAGTTTTTGCATCATTTTATTGAGTGAATATTCAATAATATCTAACAGAAATAATAAATAAACAATTATATACAGTAGTTTAAATGAAAGAAGTCCCTTGAAGGTCATTGAAGGACAGTACGCGTTTAGATTTTAACCACGCCCATTTTCTCATATTCAGTAGCGTCGTTCATCTAATTTTTAATGGGGCATATAAGATACTGTAATTTCCGATGGTGAGGGGTTAGCAGATGACGGGGAGATATAAACAAAAGAAGAACAATGCATGCATTAGTATATACCAGATATAAAGTTTTCGGTGAATAGTCGACTTAGCACCGGTAACAACAGAAATACGATGTTTTGACAGTTCATTACGTTAATCATTTGAGTCTCACATTTTGAATTACAACAACTAAATCGTTGTTAATATGATATAATATCAGTGGTTGCAATAAAAGTGATTTATTATAACTGTGTCTGAGTTAGTGCATAATACTGGTGTTAATTAGTGGTAAATAAGACAAATTGACAGAAAATGCAGCAAAATGACACTACACGCCTATGCGACAGCTAGTAGTGTAGGAAATAAGAAATCAACGTACGTTATTGCAATAGTATCGAGTACAACGAGCCTCATTTTGTTTTGCTTGTCGTAGTATTATTCGGACATTCTAAAGACAAACGCGTTATATCCATCCTTGTCGCGCGTGCTGTTTGACAATTGAAATGAGAGAGATAGATATATAACTATACGTTAATTCGTATATGATACAGATAACCTTCATGGGACTTCTTTCATTTAAACTACTGTACTCTAAATTGTATGCCGTCAATTTTCTTATCGATATATTAAATTTTTTAAAAAATAAATTTTTAAATAATTGCTGTATTATTATTCAGGTGGACCTTTCGATTTTAGGGACCTCGATTTAATGAACCGGACACAATTTTACGTTTACAAAATTTTCGGTTAATTTAACCTCACGTAAACAATGTAATGTTATTTTTTCTTTAATTCACTTGCATATTATGGTTAGCACATGCTCACACACAGCATCATCAACATTTTTGCAAAATTAAACTATTCATACATACTTAATTTTAATTACATACCGTGTGTCTCATGACGATCTACACATAGGACGTTGTGCGCTTATTTGATTTTTAAATCAAAATATTAATCTGGTTGTTTTTGTTCTTTTTTTTGTACTTGCAATGTCAATTTGACGTTTAAATTCGTTGAAAATGTACTATTACATCGAATATGTTACAAAATTATACTAGAATATCAAAGGAAATAAAATAGTAAGTATAAAATTAACAATTATACTGTCTAAATTGTAAAACACTAAAACGATCAAATTAATATTTCACAATCAAGAGCGTATGCAACGTTCCTATGTGTAGATCGTCATGACACATACGGTATATGTATCTGTTAGGTGTTAACATAAGTTGTGTCCATTTTTCTCAAATTCAAAAATGCGCGTCAAAAGTAAAAGAAATTCGTAAATTATATACGACATTCGAAAGAAAATTTTCTGATCTACAAGTTACTGTCTGTGCTTTTACGTTACAACCATTACTAATTTAATTAAAGGCCTTCAAAAGGGAACGTCAAGTAGACAAAAGTAAGCACTTTCGACACCTTCTTCTGGTCGCGTTCAATCAAAGTAGTTCACGATATTTACGCAATGTACGGAGAAGATGCTATGAATGAAAGGACAGCTCGTCGATGGTTCTCGCATTTAAACCAGGGTTGGCATGTTTAAAACATTTTGTTTTAAACAAATGTTTAAAACGTGTTTAAAACAGAGCTGGTGTTTAAAACACTAACGTTTTAAACATGTGTTTAAAACATGTTTTATATGATAGTGTTTTAAACATTTTTTTATACAATGAATAGAGAAAATTAAATAAAAAAGTCGCAAATATTGTTGTATATTTAATTATTAATAAACCAGAAATACAATAAAAACAAACAAACTATAATCTATGAAAATATATGTATAATGGAGATTAACATTTATCAAATTAATAAATAAAAAACAAACAAAATATCAAAAGTTCCCAACTTAATTAACCTATTTACTACTATTACTATATTACTACGTGACATGACAATGCCAATACGAGTATATACTATATATACGAGATAATAATAATCATTCATATTTCATATTTTTATTTAATGTTTTAAAAATTGTTACTAATTTAGATGCTTTTTCAGTACCCAAACGATTTCTTAATTTATTCTGAACTAATCCAAATGAAGAAAATAAACGTTCAATACCAGCAGATGATGCTACTGCTGTGTGTAATTGAGTTACTAGATCTAAAGACACTGAATTTAGATTATTCTTCAGCGACATCCACCACGAAATGGGTTTGACATGTTCGACAGAATGAGGCGTAAATAAGTACTCCCTGAAGGGCGAAGAATTTGCCTGATAGTTAATAATCATTGGTAATGCCTCCGGGTAATACAATTGTGCATATTCCATAGCTATTTCTAATTGTCCCTGCGTTAATTTTTCTCCCCTAAAACGATGATCGAGTAAATACCCTAGATAATGACAAGGTGTTAGAGCCATTTCCATGCGTTTTTTACATTTTTGTATGTCTGAAACTGAAAATTCTTCTTCTTCTAATTCACCAAGAAGATTTATCCAAATTTGAGTAGCCTCTGAAATTGTACATGAATTGGTCTGTACCTTATCTAAGGCAACTGCAATTTTTTTCAATTTTCGTAAATATTCTTGAACTTTTACTTTTAAATCAACATCATTAATTATTGATGTCACGTTAGGATGTATAGCAACTCGATGATCTGTACATATTTGTGAAAGAATATGCCAGTTAGTAGAATAAGATTCTAAGCAATCAGCGAGCGTATTCCACCTCACATCTTGTGGCAGTATTAATAAATTTCCACCTGATTGTCGATATTTAGCAGCAGCAAAATGATTATTTCTAAAATATTTAATAACTATTTTTACTCTTTCTTTTATGGAAGGAATTTCGAAATCATGAGCAAGTAAATTAAGTATATGGACTGAACATCCATAAGTAATTATATCTGGCATGCCAATATCATCAATCTGGGACAATTCCTTACGCATCTTGGTCATATTACTAGCGTTATCAGTTACAAAACTACGGACAATGCAACCAAATTGTTGACAAGCTTTAATACACTTAACTGATATATTTAACAAGTATTCGGAAGTGTGACTATTTTCTTCTGTATCAATAGTTTGTATTAAATGAACATTTTCGTCCAATAAATCAGTTACGGACACACATATAATGGATTCATTGTGGCAATTACTCCATCCATCTTGAGACATGCAAACTATTTTGTCTTTTAAGTTTTTCTTGATATCGGTATCCACGTTTGCATATACCTCCTCCAGCAAATTATTACTTAGCTGGCGACGACTGGGAGGATTATATCCTGCACGCAATAAGTTTATCATTTCTATGAATTCCTTGTGCTCCACATGACGAAATGCCGAGTTTGTCGCAAATATGAATTTCGCTATCTGCATATCTAATTTCTTCTTTTCCGCTAAAGAAGTTCGTATGATGAATGATTCCAAAGATATCGGCATTTTTTTAACTGATGCACTCTGCGAAGAAGAAGCTAATTTACGCTTTTCTGACGATGTACAATGACAAATTGTGGTGCATGAGTTGTTCTTGTTGGATGAGGTGTTGGTGTTAGTATGAGCATCGGTTTCGGTATCGATATCTGAATCTGATTCAATTAAACTTGTTGTTTCTGGAAGCGCTACAGATGGAAAACGGAAAGATAAATAAAAACAAAAAGTAGAAATATTTTTGACGAAATCAACAATATATACAACTATTACTTACCCTGATCATAACTAGGTTCTTTGGAGCTGACACTGACAGAATCATCATCATCCGTATTAATACTTGACTCACGTTGACCTCTTGTAGTACATTTACTAATGTGTGATTTTAAACGAGCAACTAAACCAGACATTTCCACATTACATTTTTTACACTTTGCTCTAATACATTTATTTTTGACAGACACTGGAAGCCTTATATAATATTGCCAGACAGGATCTGATCTTCGGCCAGTCATGACTATTAATTTATAATTTCTGTACATATGTTGCACAAAACGACATGACCTGATAGCTGAGAGAGGTAGACTAAATGCCTAAATACTATAGTATGGTAAAGCTGCGCTGCATAGCCGCGCAGCATTACCATGGGAATTCCCGTATTACACAAATTTAGGTGAATCCCCGAGCTATTGCGCTATCCGCTGCAATGTAAGGGCGCTAGGATCTAGGATGTGATTCTATATCGATCTCTTTTGTTTTAGATATTGTTTTTTTTTTGTTTTAAATCTTGTTTTTTTTGTTTAAAACGTGTTTT
Source organism: Carabus problematicus (assembly GCA_963422195.1). NCBI lineage: Eukaryota > Metazoa > Arthropoda > Insecta > Coleoptera > Carabidae > Carabus > Carabus problematicus. Next base: position 2,418,477 of record OY728578.1, read on the forward strand.
TTTAACGATGAAAAAATCATGTTTTAAACAAAAAAAAACTGTTTTAAACAAAAAAAACAGTTTTTTTGTTTTTTTTAAAAAAAACATGTTTTTTGCCAACCCTGATTTAAACCGATCGGTTTCGAACGGTTTTCCTTCGATTATACCATCTAATTGCGGACAAGATTGGACGAATCTTTTCAAGAATAGATTATTGATTATTTTGATATGGAAAATTATTATTTTTTACACGTCCAGGAGTAGAAGTCGGTTTCTATGGCGTCAAACGCGGGACAGCAATGAAACATTTACTCCCTAGTGGCGAAAACACTTTTCGTAAGGGAGTTTTTATTATAACAAAGGTTTCTGTAAATAAATGTCTGTTGTCATGGTATGCGTTGCATGGAAATATTTCCAAGTGCTTCTAAATATTGCAATTTCGCTCCGATTTATTATAATTCATTGTTTATGACATTAAGTGTTTCTACTCCCGAACGTGGAAAAAATAGTATATACACCTCGGGAGTGACCACCATTTTTTCCCTCGATGTATTTGTAGCCCTCTGGCTTCAAATAAGACGTTTCTCTCCCTTGGTGTATAATGTACTATTTGAACACTCGCATTCGGAAAACCTCCTTTGTTATATAATAAACTATCGGCGATATCGGACACCCCCCTCATCCGTATTAGTCCGTTATATCGAGGTTTTCCTGTACTTACATTCATGGTCCTGTTCGAATTATTCTTCCAATAAAATGCCATTCGAAACATTTTGGTTCTGAAAAAAATAATTGTGCAATTTGTAATATATTTTTATTATACTGTAGCAGTCGCTAAAACATCTCGGTACATTCCAAGGTTAGTTGGTGAGCATTCTCTGGAGTCAGGCAGAAGACCCTAACGGGAATTTAGTTATTTTTTATGAGTTAGTATTTTGGAGATCTTTTTGCCTGGTCGGGCGAATGCTGACCAATAAGACAAACATTAAACACTTGTAGTGGGGGTGTCAACCCCTAGTCAGTATTGAATGATGAATACATCATCCTCTTTGATTTGAAACTTGTCCGAGTAAACATCTCTCTTTGCTTTAAGATCTGCATTAAGAAAACAGTAACTTCAGTGATGAACGGCTGTAAGTAGACCCTTGTATTATATCTTTGTTAGTATTTATTGTGTATCTATTCAACTTTTATGTAAAAGTGAACAACTCGATTCGTAACAATATATACATTATTTTATCCGCACGTGTATTCAACTATTATTTTATTTCATAGTATATCTGTTTTGTTCCGTAAATTCGGTTATAAACGAAATCCTTCTATCCAAGAGAAAGAGGGTTGGTGGCAGCATATCTCGAATAGTTAATAAATAAAAGCGAATTTCAATATCCACGTACGCCACGTGACAAACTGTTGGCAAGCGGTGGGATAGAACATTTCAAACCAGTTGTACCTTATACTAGTAACAGTCAAGTTCGTTTGTAATTTGCCGATATTTTTATAGCGTGTATATTTTAAATTAAAAAAATCGAGGAATTAATTACAAAATGGAAGCCATGACCGCCGCAACTTCCGTTATGGGTCTAGTAAATAAGATACCGATGTTTAACGGTAACACAAATGATCTGTCCGTCAAGCAATTCATTGAGCAGGTAGAATTAATAAGCAAAATCGGAAACTGGACCCCAGTAACAACCATTGCTATCGCTAAAATTTGTACTCTCAGGAGATGCGCAGTATTATTTGCAATTAGACAATGAAGATTTAGTGGAATGCCGAGGTGGTTATCTCAAAATCTGTCCACCCTTGAAACCCGTGCGTAAAATATCCGATGTGTCATGTCTTTCCGCTCTATATACCGGTAATATAGAGAAGGCAAGTACATTATGTCATCATATGGTTACCCGGGATAACAAAGCCGTGTTGTACCGTGCTCGACAAGGAAACTCGTGGATATATAGCGTTGATCGTGATGTTTTAGTTTTCAATTGCCCGAGCGAACTTGATCGAAACCGCTACAACACTTCAACCGTTATAATAACAGATACTGGTATACTGGATATACCAGCGTCCTGTAAAGTGCACGGACCGAACTATTTATTGTTACCCCATTCAACTACTGAGACTAAGATTGCATCCGCTAGTTTCAAAATCATAGTACCGCCCTTTCATCAAAGTATAGTAGAGTCATCTAACTTCAGCGACGTAACTGGTATCACAGACAAAGACGAAATAGCCTCATTAATAAAAGAGATAGACACTGAAACCTTGCAAAATGGCATATCGTTATCAGTATGGAAGGAACACGTTGACGCGTTGCGCTATAAAAAGTACAAAGTAGTCAGGAATTCTATAGGTGTGGGTACCGGAGCAACCATCCTACTCATAGGCAGTTTAATAGTAGTTGTCTACAAGTACAAACATAAGTTTATAAAAAGAGCGAGGCGAACTAAAAATAACGTTGAATTAGTTCACTATCCTAAATTGTTAGATACCGTGAATGTCCAATCTCCGTCATATCCAGTTGAGCTGCATGCAAATGAACCAGAAACCAGATCAAAACCAACCTTCCAATTATTTTAAATAAATCAAAAGTAAAGCAGGTTTAGATTATAAATTCGGATGCCAGAGTCGTAATTGTTGTATGACTTAGGAAGTTGGCGCTCCTATCCGATGGTAGCCAACTGATGTTTTAGGTTACGTGATGTAAAGTTAATTTAGTTTTGTAAGGTTTTGTCTCAAATTTTACGTAACCTAAACCCTCAGTGACTAGTTAAGCAATTAGTAGTTAAATTCTTATGTGTAATCATCTTTGCGAATCGTAATATTAAGTTATGTTAAGTACATTAGTTCATTGTTACCAGTAGATAAACAGGACATTATAATAATTTGTTTCATTGTATTGCCATTATTTTTGATGTTTTTAGAACAAAATACTGCGGGATGTACTGAATGTTTTAGTTGAACTGCGCAACGCTAACTCTTGATGGTTGAACTCATCATCGTTTCGAACTATGAGTCCATGAAGAAATACGAGTCGAGAAGTCCAGCCGCATTATTTTCAACCAGTACCAGGACGTATGCACGGCGAGTCACAGCTAGGCTAGCCAGGAGCTTCGCATCGTTGCATGGCAGCTAGTGAGTGACGTTCCACGCTGATGGCGTCGAGCATGATGGATCCTGATGGAAGACTGGAGGATCGAGGGTAATGGCGGACTGCGTGCTTCTTGTCGTGGGTACAAGTTGGCTTGCGAAGCATTTTGGATTTTAGAATGCCTCATAATCCTTGGGAGGAATATGAGTTGCATCCAAAGGGGGGAGGAGTTGTAGCAGTCGCTAAAACATCTCGGTACATTCCAAGGTTAGTTGGTGAGCATTCTCTGGAGTCAGGCAGAAGACCCTAACGGGAATTTAGTTATTTTTTATGAGTTAGTATTTTGGAGATCTTTTTGCCTGGTCGGGCGAATGCTGACCAATAAGACAAACATTAAACACTTGTAGTGGGGGTGTCAACCCCTAGTCAGTATTGAATGATGAATACATCATCCTCTTTGATTTGAAACTTGTCCGAGTAAACATCTCTCTTTGCTTTAAGATCTGCATTAAGAAAACAGTAACTTCAGTGATGAACGGCTGTAAGTAGACCCTTGTATTATATCTTTGTTAGTATTTATTGTGTATCTATTCAACTTTTATGTAAAAGTGAACAACTCGATTCGTAACAATATATACATTATTTTATCCGCACGTGTATTCAACTATTATTTTATTTCATAGTATATCTGTTTTGTTCCGTAAATTCGGTTATAAACGAAATCCTTCTATCCAAGAGAAAGAGGGTTGGTGGCAGCATATCTCGAATAGTTAATAAATAAAAGCGAATTTCAATATCCACGTACGCCACGTGACAATACTATTTAATTCAATGTAAGCTAATTTGTTTTCTTACAAAACAAACTTAATTTCGATCCTCATTTGAAAATCATGCAATTTTCATGTAAAGTATATAATAATAAAGTTGTTAGATGATATTACAACATTTAAATTGATATTAGTTTTGGTCTGATTTCGAATCGTAATTCATTTGCTCTAAAACAGTTTTTAATGACATTTTAAAACCTTCGCAATTTACGAAAATAAACAATAAAAAATATGTGGAAAAACAAAAGATTCATTTAGACAAAAAAAAAGAACGAATTAATCAGCTGTTTTAATAAATGCAGAATGATATTCAGTTTTTTTTTTCTTTCTTTACTTCACTTGCAACAATACATATTTCATAAGTCCACTTTCAAATATGTTTTCAAAAGCGCTGTATTGTTAGCTGAATTCAATTGATTGGAACCTAAATATTGCATTTTCTAAAATTGAAAAAAAGCACGATAAGGCCCAATATTATTATTTATTGTAATTTCGCGCGTATTTATAAATTAAATTGCAAAAAAGAACACAGTGAAATTTTTAAATATAAAACTGTTGAATAGTAACAAAGTATTTAAACTGGAGTGATATAAATATTTTCACAATCCAACAAGATACAATAATATATTAATTATTTACCTAAAATATCGGCTAAGTTCTTATACAGTAAGAGACGTTCCAATAAGTTCTAATGCTAAGCAAAACAATGTTGAGTGAGATAATTTTAAAATTGGGTCATGTTCTAAAAATTTATACATATTATACGAAATTGTGTTTTCATGAACCGCGTTGTGACGATTCAGCGTAAATTTAGCGCTTTTTTGAGTTCATGAGAAACCGCGTTATCGCGAATTAGCGTTAAGCGAGGCTGTACTGTATATGCAAGTTTTATTTTCGCTACAATCTGAGGCATGGGCGACCGCGAAGGAGAGCAAACAGGGCTTCTACCCCACTTTTGGGGCCATTTCATAAATTATAACCATAAAAGTGATTAAATAAAATAATTCAATAAACATTTATTGATTTGATGTATTTGTCACTTTTTAATTGAGAACAATTTTTTATTTACACTTTTGCAGTAAAATATTGTTCAGAAGTAATCATAATTTTTCTATATTTTCATGTTTAATTCCCAGATTTCTTGGGACACCCGGTATATATTATATATATCCTATCACTGCTCAAGAGCAGTCATCTGATTTCACCACTAAGGTTGTATGTGTCACGATGATGTGCTTGTAGACATGTTCTCGAAACTATAGTCATACACGTAGTAATATACTTAGTCTGTACTTGCTTGAGAAAAAAGTGAAATTCGTTGCACAATATTTGATTTAGATAGCTAATAATACACAACAAGATCTAGCAGGTCCGTATCCAGTAAAAGGCTGCAATAATTATGGGCCTTTAGATCCAATAAATGTGGCAGCTATGTCCTATTTCTTGTTATATTAATATCTCATTGTCAGAGGTGAAATTTCAGGATTAAAATACCAAAATTTCTAGAAAGTACTACCAAGATTTTTTACCAATAATTATAGGCAATATGTTAAAATTATATTTTCTTATTATGTTACTGCTCCATCAAGGTATTTAAATAAATTTAAAACATATTCATTTATCATAAAAAGATGTTCATTATTATTGGTATACATGTACTTCAAAGTTTTGTAATATGCCGAGACTGCTGCTACCATCTGTGGGCAAAATTGTGTACTACATTTGACATTTGATGTGTGGATTTTCCATATTTACGCGCGCGATAGGTACTTTACTTTTACAGCATTTCTACATTGGCGAGTAATCGGAGAACTGTTTAATGTCAGCGTAAAGGAAACGTGTAAGTAAGTGAGGCCTTATTTGTATTGTTAAATTAGGTTACAATTGTACATTATTTTATATTTTTGTAATAAAATGTAGAACGCTCAAAATCGTTGCAGTATCTTCATTTGATAATGCGGTTACATGACATGACAACACGCGACAGTTCAACATTTGCTGTATTTATCTGTTGTGTGTGTTGAAATGTCGCTAGTCTCTTTGTTGTCATATCGGCACATCCATAATTCTACATCTAAATAATGAGATATAAATAAACATATGTATCTTAATACAAATAAAACAATTGAATGACTTATATAGAATAGTATCATTGATTATTATTCCTGTGCTTGTTAAAGTGGAAATAAGTTTACAATAATTATCATTATGACTTGTCAAATATTATTTTTCTACTTTGTAGTCTGAATATAAGTTTTGCATTGAAAAACTTACTTGGTTTTGAACTATGTTTCTATTAATTTAGGACCGGGACAGCGCGTACGCAGTCCCGACTACCAAAAATTACGCGCCCGAGTTATCCGCATTAGGGATAATCGCAGGGATCAGCTCAGCCGTAGTGCAATGGTAGAGCCTCATCCTGGGGGAACCGCCTTGTTGATCACGGTAACCCCTACGCCAGGTAAGTATGCTTTCCGCTGGCATCGAAGGGTCTTATATACACAATGACATCATCTAACATACGCGAGTTGGAGCAGAAATAGCATATAAAGTCGGTAGCGCCATCTCTTACCGCGATAATGAACTAGTTGTGCAATTTATTTAATACCGGTAGTGCTATCTTGTGAGTATTTCTAGAATTAACAATACGCGAACAAGCCATATGGTGACATCTCTGTGTAACTATGCTGAACTTATTTCTAGCACGAAAGAAAAATCACCATAACCTTATTATGCTATGTGTCAAATGGATGTGTCATTTACAATCTAAATGTATTTCTTCCTTGAAACTAATATTCGCGTGATAAAGAGCTGACGATTTGTATAAAAAAATAAAATCAATGCTGTTCTAAAGCCGCGAATACACTGAAGTTTCCGGGCAGATTGTACACAATGTTTGGGAGTTTGAAACAGAATAGTTTCGAATAACATTGTGTACATTTGTTAGCGATAATATCGCGTTTTCATTGTTCAAACTTGCAGTGACCAGTGTGAATACAGTGTATGTTACTGACATTTGATATTTCATATATTTGTATCAGGGTTTGCTAACGAAACTAGTAGATTACCGAATCAGCTTGTTCGGAATCATGTAAACAAGTTTAGTTAAAGCATCAGTAGAAACATGAACAATAAATAATCATTCTGCAATATAAAGGAGGGCCCGAGTCTGTCTTGTACTCATCCTTAAGTAACAATAACTCCAGAAGTATCTAAAATAAGCCTTTCAAACTTTTCAGAATGGTCAAGAGTAGATAGTACTAGCTGATCCTAGCTCACAACTTCTGATTATCGACGCCAGTCGCTGATTTGGGGCTAGTGTCTCTGGCGGGAAATTCAAATTTTCGTTTTGACTGAGCGCGCTACTCTTGGACGCGGTAAGTTCAAATTTGAATTTCCCGCCAGCGACATCAGCGACTGGTGTCGATAATCAGAAGTTTTGAGCCAGAATAAGCTAGTACCATCTACTACTGCTAGACACCACCTATATAAAAATTAGTTCTATATCTTCATATCTTTGTAAGCAATAATTAAAAAAATAAACTAATTGACAGTTGTCAACATTTATAAATTATCTAACATCTTATTTCTTTTTTAAACAAAAATGAAGCAGACACTACTGCTAAAATGTTTGTACATGCTGTGTACCAATCAATGCATTGATTGATTAATACTAACGAGCGATTCAGACCTTTGTGCGGACAGGCTTAATTGCTAGTTTTAAGTAAACAACTTGATTCTGCTAAATCAATTTGGACCCCCCCCCCCTCTTTCTATTCACGTACGTCGCTGATACATGTGCCTGGTGCATTTGTAATCTGATATAATTTGTTGTACGTGTAGTTGAAAAATAAAATGCACATTAGCCCGTATGTGATAATCTTGAAAGCAGTTTTTACGCAATGATTATATTTTTCATTTTTCTGTCACCCGTGCATTTCAAAGCAGCGTCTCTATGAATATTTATAAATCTCGCGTGACGATGTAGCAAAATATTAAGCGTTTTGTTAGCTGCGCAAAAAAGCCAGTATTGTGCGCAAAATTAATCACTATGCACGGTAAAATATACAGTAAAGTGTGGTTTTATAGAGTTCTCAGTGGACCGAAAATTGTGCATCTCATTGAATCAGTTTCCCTTGCATTCCTGCACTAACCTCTACTGAATTTTTCTACTAAAATTACCACTGTTATTAGAGAAAATTGTGTACTTTTATAGCATTACTATAGCAACAGTATCAATTTTAGTAGCTCATAGTAGTGTCGTTACTATCGAACTGTCATTAGCAGTCGATTTATTTTCTAGTGATTACATACTAAAATTTCTTACGAATACCCACAATCCTTTGCGACAAATATTCTTGAATGGTACTATATACCGTGTGTCTCATGACGATCTACACATAGGAACGTTGCATACGCTCTTGATCGTGAAATATTAATTTGATCGTTTTAGTTTTTTACTATCTAGACAGTATAATTGTTAATTTTATTTCCTTTGATATTCAAGGAATTTAAACGTCAAATTGACATTTCAATTACAAAAAAAAAGAACAAAAACAACTAGATTAATATTTTGATTTAAAAATCAAATGAGCGCGCAACGTTCCTATGTGTAGATCGTCATGAGACACACGGTATACTAACAAATATTCTACTGACAAAGCTATTATATATTTATTAAAAATTTGACAATTCAAAAGCAACTTAAAGAAGAATACGACAAATATTAAGAGAGGAATAAAAATGTAGAACGAACGAAAGTGTAGATTCAGAGAGGACACTAGGAACATTGCATAAAAGTAAGAAAAACAAACAGACATTTTCCCCGTTGAAACAATACGCTGAAAATCATGTCGCTTGTTCGAGGAAAACTCGTACAATAACCTTACTCCTTTTCCAGTCTCCCTCCACTCCTACAATTCATCACCCCCCCCCCCAGGTTGAAACCTTTTTGGTTACATAGTATTCCAATGGGGGAACCATCTGTTTAAAATGCGACTCGAATGTAAAGAGAATCAGAAGGGAGTCGACGATGTTATTAACAGTTGTTTGCCATCAAATTCGTGAAAAGAATTTTAAATTTGCACGCAAATTTGTCCCATTGATTTCTTCTTTCGACGATGGCGCTCCAAACAGGGGTCAGAGTGGGGGCGGGGGTTCCTAATGAATTTATTATAAACGTCAAAGAGTCAATAGGAGATAAAGGATTTTATTCGACATTCAAAAAAAGGAAATGAACTTTCAACTTTTTGCATGGGGCAAAACTGAAAATAAATTTTAACGGTCAACTCACTTCATGGAAAATTTCAAATTGACCATATAATAATGGCAGGGCTTTTGGAGAATAATTTACATTTTAATTAATTTGATTAGAAAACAATCAAAGAAATTGACAAAATTTGAAATATGTGAAATTTTTGCGGTGTATATGATGAAAAGGTATTAATTTTAGAATCGATTGAATTGTTTTATATTATAATTTTATAATATTTTACGGAATATTATTTTTGCTTTGTTGAAATTTATTACGCATTTGGCTGTTTAATTTTTAATCATTTTTTTCTTATTTTAAAATTAATATTTCAGTGTTATAGATATATGAATTACACTGTAATTTATACAGTACCAAAGGCTGTGTTTAGTATTTTATTTGTAATAGTGTAAAGGGTTGTGTTGTCTGGAATATATCTATGCGTTTAATCTTAGCAGAACTAGGGGCGACGTTGACATTTTAATTCAATATAATATATTACGCTCAATTGTAGTAAATATTTCAAGGGTAGCTGTTAATTACCCTTTCATAAAGCCTTATAGGCCGCGACAGTATGCCTGTTAAGCTGTCAAGGATTTAGGGTTAAACATTTCGATGCTTTCTGTTGACAAGGAGCTTTCCAAAAATTCTAAAAATCTACACAGAAAATTCAAATAAGGTTTCTTATTTTTTACTTTCTTATACATAGTATAAAGAAAGTATAGGAATCATGAAAAATTTCGATTGCGAGATTTTGATGGAAATACATGTTTTGAGGTCCCCTGAATACGTTTTGACTATTTTCGCCATGACGTCTGTGTGTGTGGATGTGTGTCTGTATGTTCATTATCTTCAAAACGAGCAAAGACAGGTCAATGAAACTTCGTATTTAAAAGTTTTTTGATTATATGAAGAGCTGATTAGATTTCTAGCATAATCGCACAACCGGAAGAGGAAGTTTACTGAAGATCAAAATCGAACATTGAGAATTATTAGAGAAACTGAAAGGGATATGGAAAAAGTTTTGAAATAAAAGTTATAGAGAACAATAAGCTTAAGAAAAAATGTTCCATGCATTTTTGTTCTATCTTTATCCAATTTTGAGTAAAATGTATTTATATATTGGCATGTATTTAAAATATCATATATGCTATGAAAACAAAACAAAGACAAAATATTTACAGAAATACGCATTTGAAATGTCAAATATGTGCCAATTTAAACTGAGTATAAGAAAGTAGTGTGGTGACCACACCACATTTTTTCATAATCAGTTTATAATTTAAACTTATTGTCGATAATGCAAAACAGTATGATATTTATTTGCAACGTTGTGCGGGAATAATTGTTCTTAATTTTCTTCTAAAAAAAACTACAGCACTATATCAACGCGCAAACTATATCATTAGGCGCACATAACCCAGACAAGACAACTGAAATACGATAAATCTCCTTGAAAAAGGAACAACAAGCAGGACAATATGTGCGCCCACAAGTGACACCGATAAAAACCCATCTGTGACGGGTACATAACCTGAAAACACAATTCCCAGCGCACTAATTAACTTTTGCTGCGGAAAAGTAAATTTCGCAACACAAAACAAAAACTTGAAACAACAATTTAACATGGTCCATAGTGGACACAAACAAACACACACACACACACACACACGAGCAGGAAAATAAAAAGTGTCTCATTCTATTCTGTAGCCGGTGTATAAATTAATGACAGAACAGCTCCTTCGACTGCCGTGTATAAAAACGTAGCACTGACAGTTGTCGCGCATGCGTACTGCGTTCATTGCGCATATGTAGCTTGATTACATGGTAGTGTTCTGACGGTTTATACAACTGAGAAGTATGTGTAAACATAGTTTCTGTAACCGAAGTGTGTTTTACATCTGTCAAACTTCAAAACATTGTTCAAATCATTTAAATTTGAACAAGGTGGCCTTGAAAAAGCGGACAATGCGCCAAACGCTTCATCAAATGATGCTTACGAATCAAAACAAGGATAAATAAATTTGAAGTAGTTCATATTACTCTAGGGTCACTGATGAAAACATGAATTTGATGTTCGTTTCATGAAAATTTCATAGATGTAAAACGCACTTTAGCATTAGAAAGGTTACCCGTTATTCACTGGAGTAAAGCTGGTTGCTTCGTGCGAGTTTTATTTTAAATCTTTTTTTGTGCCTTTTTCTTCGTGATCGTTCGTAAAAAATTCTTAACGCGTAATATAAGGAAGTAGTACATATATTCATAACAATTATATGTTAATAAACAAACACACTTGACTTATAAATACAGTTAATTTTAGTCTAGAATGTACCGAAGCGTCCTACTTGTTTCCATTCTCATTTGTTCCCCGTCTCACCTGTTCCCATTCTCAAGGGGAACAAGTGAGATTTTATATTTTCTCAGCTTAGGAACAAATGAGACTGGGAACAAATGAAAATGGGAACAGGTGAGACTCTTTGCATGGGAACAAGTGAGACAATCGTGACATAGAAATGTGGTGCTAGGTGTATGGGAACAAATGAGACGGGGAACAATGAGACGGAGAACAGGTGAGACGGGGACTAAATGAGAATGGGAACAGGTGAGACGGAGAACAAGTGAGAATGAGAACGAGTGAGACGCACTTGAATATATTTTGTGCTGAACTAGTTGTCGTTATATAAACGTAAAACGTGCAGTGCCGTCGCAGTAGCAATGTGTATGTGTATGTGTGTTCTATATGCGCAGGTGTGTGAGTGTTGGCTGGGTTTTTCAGAGCATCAGACTGTATGGCAGCAGTATTGCAATGGTTTATCGACTGTAGAACACAGTAGTGCGCATGACCAGTCAGAGACCGGCGATAACTACATTCGCCATGACTTTGCCAACGGTAAGATCTTATCAGAACTTACCAGCACCCGTCTGAAATACGACAGTGGTGTAACGATGGCTGCTGATTCACAGCTCAATGACTAACGGCTCTAAAAATGACTACTGAATTTTTCTTTTAAATGTTAAACAGTTACGATAGAAAATTGTGCATTTTTATAGCATTACTATATAGCAATAGTGTCAAAATTAGAAGAAAAATTTAGTAACCCTTAGTAGTGACGTTAGTATCGAGCTGTGAATAGTAGTCATTATTCATAGTCCATTTGAACTGAACATACAATAGTAGTTTTCAACTTGAAATCTACTTATCAAGACCCATGGAGACCTCTACGGATAGAAATTATCAAATTTTTCTGCACTTGTCAAGAACATGATTTCAAAATTTGACAACGTCATAGTTACAGAATATGGATTTGAGTTGTTAAAACAATGATATGAAGGTCAGAGACAGTTGTCAAGAAATTTAGATATCAAAAAGTTACAGAATAGCTCTGAATGTACGCGAGTTTTTTTTATATATGCTTTAACTCTTCCTTTAATGGGTATTAAATAAGAATGATTAAGAGCAGATGTTGTTATTTGGATGAATTAATTTGTAGTATGTAATTCATTAATTAGATCAAATTTCTAACCTAGCATTTTCCGATAAAGTTCGCCTAGAAATTTTTGTTTAAATTTTCTATTAAAAAATTATTACAATTGAATTTTTAACATGTACAATATATTAAGGAGTACATTTTATAAAAACAAAAAAAAATTACTTGCAATTTCGTACAATAATGTACTCCTTCTTAAAAATAACCCCATAACTCTTCCTCTGTCATTCTTGTGCTCGAAATATGAAAACTACTATTGTCTATTTATTTATTCTTACAAAAATTCCCTCTTGAAAATACCCCTACACGCCGGCACTGTCCTAAACCTAGGCTAAAATATCAGGCCTAAATCCAGAAAAAACACCTTTGCCCCTTGCAGAAACATACCCTCACCTCCGGCACTGGAATTCCACTGCAACCCTCTCCAACCCTCGTACACCGTGCAAAGATACTCGGAATAGGGTAGCTCTAGACAGGGTTGAACAGGGGATGTACTGCACATCGGACGACGTAAGAATACACCAACGTCACACTCGTCCCCACTCGTTCTGTCGTGTGTATATATAGTGGATAACATCAGTCTTGCATTGTCATACAACAGCAGTACATGTTGGTTCACTCGCTAGCCAACAGCAGCAAGAACGCCAGTTCACCTTACGACTGCAAACATAGTGAATAGGACACGGCACTTCACATAAGAAAAAAATACACTCAGTTCTGCTAATAAAACAGCCCGAAATACAACCTCAATCTGTGTTGTTAATTCAAAGAACGACAGACAATCGTAATCGGAACGGTACAAGCATTTATAACCTTAGTGTTTGTGACATTTCGTGCAGTATTTGTGCATTTTCCATTCAGTGATTTGTGAATCTGGTGTACCATTTGTTTCTGTTACTTGGTTACCAAATTAAAACAATGAAACAAAACACTAAAGTGACAATTGTTTTTTTTTTCTTTGAAATTAAAAGTTGAACAGCAAATAATCTGATTTTTCTGTGATCACTTTGAGTAAACTAAAGCTATTCAACAAATTTTCGGTTGTAAATTATCATATTGAATATTGCGGTTGTAGTTTTGAATAATTTGCAAATATTTTCGCCTGGGTTTTGTGTAAAATGATGTCGGTATATTTCATGGAAGAAATGGAATAATCTGCACTCAACATAAAAAGGTATGTAATGGTATACTCTATTCTACGATTATATTCGTGACTTCTTGATTTGTAATAATTAGTTTATTGCGGGGTGCTATATTCTAACGATACAAATTCTGTGTTTAGTTATTAAAAATATTGATTTAAACGTAAATAAAAGCATCGATAATATACTTGTAAATGTAGGAAAATATTTTGTAAAAAAAATTCCTAATAATATGCCATACATATAAAAACAAAAAATACAATTGAAAATAATGCTTGCAAAATTCCAATTTGTAAAAAAAAAAGATTTTTATTGAATTCTGTATGCATTCATTTCTTTTTAATTGTTCACATACCGGATGTTTGAAAATGAAAACCGCAAATCAATTCTTCCATTAAAAAAAAAAAAAAACTACAATAGCACCTTTCGAACAAATCGGTATCGAAAATGCGACCCCCCTTTAAAAAGGACCGTGGGAAAATATTTCCAATACCGATTATCAAAACGGCATTCAGAACTTTCGTATATTTCATATTAATGCAAATCCTGTTAAAAAATTTCGAAAAATCACGTAACAATTTTCATGTCCAAGATTTTTGAGTTAAGAAGTATTTTTGATTGAAAAATATCTCGTAATTTAAATTTTCCATACCCGTTGGTATCGGATATCGGAAAATAGTCAAAAATCTATTCAGAGAACCTCAAAACATGTATTTTGCATTAAAATTTCGCAAAAGAATTTCTGTTTATGATATTTATACTCTCTTCATACTGTAAAGTAAAAAATATGAATAATTGTTTTTATAATTTGCTGTAAACATATTCATGTAATATTAACTTTAATATATAGTCAATATCTTAGTCCATCGCAGAAACTGTGTAGTGTTTTGATTAATATAAAAATATTCCCGTGATGTTATGTATATAAATATCTGCAAAAAAAAAAAAATCGGTACATTTTTGATTTAATTTCTATTTCAGTGTTGTATGTATTTTGATAAACTTATCTCGACCAAAATGTCAAATGTCAGTACAATAAGTTGCCCTCTGGTTTCAAGTTCACACGACAGTTAATTTTCTAAAGAATTTAACTCAATTATGGGTAAAATTAAAACGCATCCATCACTTGTGTAAGCATGACATCAACATACGAAACAGATTTGGAAGTCATAAAAAATCCTGTTAAATTAAGTAGCTCATTTCATCGTTCAAGAAACTTATGCGTATCTGTGTGTAGTGGGTGTTCACAAGTGCCTAAGTGGCTCAGTACAGTAGCGTAGGTCACTTAATTTATTAACAAGGAGTCCATATACTATATTATTGCAATATTTATAGCAAACGTTTGTAATTTGGTGAGATTCGAATGTGTATTTTGTGATATTAATTGTGGACAGTTCTATCTGGTACATATTTAACTTAATGTAGAAATAAAATAAAATATTTTCTTCCTTATATTGCTCATTGCATTGCAATTATTCTATTGTGTAAAGCAAGCTTTATTTGTATTCGAACCGATTGCCTAGTAAGTTATATTTTATTTGCATTGTAAATCTCATTCCATATACAGGCTGTCCCAAAACGTACCGGCAATATTTCAAGGATGAATTCCAGAACTTATTTAGAGTTAAAATGTAACCGTCAATGCGTTTGAAATGAAACGTCATATTAATACGCAGAAGACACAAGAGATATGGAATGACAATTGTTATTTAGAATAGAATTTACATACGCTGCTATTTTGTTTATATTTATACAATACACATGTTTATACGTGTCATTGTGCCGAAATTACACGTGTATATTTATACATTTAATTGTTTTCTACAAAATGCATGAATCTGACATTTTAAAAATACCAACATTTGGCACCGAAACAAATGCACTAAATTTTCGCCTTCTCTGTCGACCGCGGAAGACAATAGACGTACAAAAATGTCTGAGGTAGTGTGATTTATAAAACAGAAATACAGGTCTGGTTTCAGGGGGAATCGGGAGCATATAATTTTGAATGTAATCATTTTTGTTAAGCACATTAACAAATGTTAAATTGTATTGGGTTATTTTTCACATCTAAATCAACTATATACGATGAATATAAACAACAAATATACTAATTGAAAAGATCAATGTTACCAATATAAATATACAATAATACATTTTAATCAGCTATTCATTGAAACAAAACAGTTTTAATAAATATATTTCATAAATGTCAATTACTTTGCGAATGAGTTTTTGCTTCATCTAAAACAATATACATTTGATTAATGTATTATTCATTTTTGTAGACATTCAGTAAAAAATTATCGTATACATATTAATTTGTCTATGAATAATGTTTTTCAAAACAGTTATATTGATCATAGAAGGCTCTGTGAATGGCCTGTGGTGTAATCTTTACTTGGAAAACTAAAAATACAATTTCTTTGTGAATGAAAAGTGATCAAATATGCAGCTGTCAAAATGCATTTATCAAACTGTCTCTCACTATAAATACTCAATACAGTTAAACCTCGATTTTACCAACGTCGACTCCCGATTTAACGGACAAAATTTTCCGTTAATTTGACCGCTCCTAAACAATGTTCAGCAACTTTTCTGTGAAACTAAACTTTTAAAAACCCGAGTAAATTATTTGGTTAATTGTTTAACACTGCATTTGGAAAACCTACTTTATTATATAAGGGACTATCGGTAATAATGGACAGTCCAGTTGCTTGTATTAATCTCTTAAATCGAAGTTATCCAGGGGATCTATAAGATCATGGTGTAATAACATTTTTACACGTCCGGGAGTAGAAGTCGGTTTCTATGGCGTCAAAATCGGGACAGAAGTAAAGCATTTACTCCCTAGGGACGAAAACACTTTTCGTAAGGAAGTTTTTATTATAACAATGGTTTTTGTAAATAAATGTGTGTTGTCATGGTATACGTTGCATGGAAACATTTCCAAAGGCTTCTAAATATTGCAATTTCGTTCCGATTTATTATAATTCATTATTTATGAAATTAAGTGTTTCTACTCCCGAACGTGGAAAAAATAGTATATACACCTCGGGAGAGACCACCATTTTTCCCTCGATGTATTTGTAGCCCTCTGGCTTCAAATTACGCCTCAGGAAATATAAGACGTTTCTGTTCGTTGGTGTATAATGTACTATTTGACTTTACTGTAATTACTAATTTTTACAAGTCTCTTCATTCTCTTACTTGTACATGCAATTGGCGACACTGCGTTTGCAGATTTCCAAGTCGTATTTAGCCTAGCCAGCACTATGTGTGTCTGTCTGTGTGTTGATCTAATTAGCAGCAGTTGGAAAGTACATTTAACAGGTTACGAACCGTTTAAAACGAGTCCACAAATAGATAATCTTAAAAGGAATTACAAGACACACAGAGGTCACCCTCGTGTCGTGGAGTTTATGATCGGAATACTCGGAATGTTCTCCAGATCAAAAGATCTTTTCATAAAATTGTCCCAGAGCACTTAAGATTTTAACGAGACACAATATAATAATAATAAAGAGCAGTGGTACAATCACTAACTGATAGAAATGCTCGGGCTATGTTGATTCTAAGATGAAGAAATCATTGTAATTCAAGAGAAATATTCAGACATTAACATTTGGTGACATGAATTTAATTCGTCCATTTAAATATGTAATCAAGGGTTCTGTATATTAGTCAATGAAGATATAGAATTAAATTTATCTTTATTAGGCTTTATAAGGTTCAGCTTTCAAGTATTTTTTACTTATACACAGTATAGTATATTCAGAGTTCATATTCCTGACTTTTTGCTTATTAATGACTAATTTAGAGGAATGGTATATGCTAACAATACTAATTCTGTGAAATATTTCCATAAATAGTAAATCAATTTTTTTTTGTTCAATTCTGACCTCAAGAATAAATGTCAATATCTGTAAGGAGCGTGCAGTATTTCACTTTATCATTGACTATACTGAAGGCACACTGTAACTGAATTAGAATAGTGTATTTTAGTAATCAGCTATTAGAATCCAAATTTACTTATTAGATAAATTATAAAAAAAAAATGTTTATTTATTACCTAAATAACACGCCTAATGTAATAGGTATTAATAAAATCAGATTTTATGTAATTGTGAAATGGTTTCGTATTAAACATTTTCAACTAATCCGGCTCTGATTGCTTAATGCCGTTTAGAATAACATCACAAATTATGTAGCTTACGGCAAACTAAACATATTCAATCATTCTGTTTCTATTTTTGTTACACAATCCATCACCAGAGACAAATACATTTACTGTAACTTATATATATGCCCCTGAGAGCTATATGGGACTATTATATACAGGGTGACCCAAGTTTGAATGCTCACCATTGGAATCTCCAAAATTATAAGAGATACAAGGTCGGTTAAATTAGACAAAAGTTGCACATTTACGGGCCGATATTGATGGTGATTTCATTTTCTGAAAATATTGCATGACTCACTAGATAATCACAAAAATGTGATTTTCTCGAATTTTTCTTTATAAGTCGGAAGGTGTTAGAAATATTGAAAAAAGCTTGAAATAAATATCGTAGTATACCTAACAAGCTTTTTAAATAAATAAACAGCAATTAAACGCGCTCATTTTGGAAATTCTGTAAAAAGTTCCTCATTTAAAGAATTACAGTCTTTTGGAAGTTCAAGAAACTCCCGCGTTATAACGAATCACAATGTTAATCGCGAAGGCGTTTTAGAGGTATCTTACTATACGCTACTTGATTCTAGACTTGTTTAGACCTTGAATCGAGATTCGTTTCTAAGATGTTGATTCTCAAGCATCATAGTCAATGACAATTAACAACAACTAGGTTGTCCTGACAACCATGCAATTGTTCTAGTATCATTTGTTTCTTGAATTAAAACCTTAACTATCTTGATATAAATGTATGGTATCTTTAGTGCAGCTATCTTCGTACAGTAAGGCCTCGCTTTACGCCACCTCGATTAACGCTGATTCGCTATAACGCGGTTTTTCCGTGAACCTCCCTAAAAGCGCTAAATTGACGGTGATTCGTTATAACGCGGTTCATGAAGACACAATTACGGAAATTATGGATCGATTTATAGAAAATGACGCAGTGTTAAAATACTCTTGTATAACGCTGTTTCGTTTTGCGCTAGAGCCTGTCTGTCCTGCTGTTTAACTGTTTGGTAGCTCCACTGTGTAAGGTCTAGTAAGACTGATTCGATACATATGTATATTTTCGGTGCGTATTTCTGTCTGTCTGCTTGTCTGGTGCCTGGCTACGTATAACTCTTTCACGTGCCATTAGTCACAGCCCGCTGACGGATACACGAGACTCTATGTGTTACTCTTGAGTAAATACACACACACACACACACACACACACACACACACACACACACACACACACACACACACACACACACACACACACACACACACACACACACACACACACACACAGGAGAACACCCTGCTTTGCTCGAGCCGTATGCCTGAAGAATCTGCTTAATTACATTAACAACTCGGGCTGAACCACTAGCGCCAGTCACAGACACAAGGTGCATAATGAACATTACGTTTTGTTTTTTAACGGGTTCATTTTAAAACTAGCTTTACGAAACAGGCCAATTTGACTTATTTGGGAATTTAAAAATTGAATAAAACTTATTTTTACACGGCCGGGAATAGAAGTCGGTTTCTATGACGTCAAATGCGGGACAGAAATGAAGCATTTACTCCCTAGGAACGAAAACACTTTTCGGAAGGGAGTTTTTATTATAACAAAGGTTTTTGTAAATAAATGTGTGTTGTCATGGTACGCGTTGCATGGAAACATTTCCAAAGGCTTCTAAATATTACAATTTCGCTCCGATTTATTATAATTCTTTATTTATAAAATTAAGTGTTTCTACTCCCGATCGTGGAAAAAATAGTAGTTACACCTCGGGAGAGACCACCATTTTTCCCTCGTAGTATTTGTAAGCCCTCTGGCGGCGCCCTCGGGCTTCAAATTACAGTTCAGGAAAAATAAGACATTTCTCTCTCTTGGTGTATAATGTACAATTTTTTTTTTGGTAAAAACTTCAGTTTTATGTGAGGCAAATTGACTAATTGCAGTAAAAACAGGTATATTACCAATATCTGTAAATATAGTGTTAACGAAAGGAAAGAATCAAGATTTAATATACTATTGTTTGGGGAAAAAAGTAGTTTGATTAATATAAAAGCACATATTAGTACATTTTTTTCCTCTATTCTTATGTTAATAAACTTGCGACAAATCTATAGAAAGTATACGATAAACTAGTAAGTATAATAATATCTCGCTGAACGCGCCGGATATCTACACGTTCTTCAACAACCGTGCTAAGCGAAACCGCATTAGGGAAATCAGTATAAGAAGATCCCGTGCTCTCATTTTCAGAATCACTGTCTTCAAGAACGCAGGTTATAACGAATCATCATACATTTAGCTTCTTTCTTCGGTGCAGTTCAGAAAAAATCCGCGTTATAGCGAATCAGTGTTAAACGAGTAAGTGTTAAGCGCGGCGTGTGCATCTCAAATGCAAGCATGTACATCAATTGTTCCATCAGCCATTTTGATCAGGGTCGCTGACCTATTTAAACATATAGAACCATTCAGAGAACATAATCAAGGCTCATTCACACATTAGAAGTAATAAAACCAGAGATTGTCTGATAGAAGCAGTAGATTCCTACAGGATATATTCATTGTACCAGTTGGACAATACATATTATCAAAATTCTATTGTAGTTAAATATCTAAAACACACTGGGTATAATTCAGCTTAACTTAGTTTGATCCTAAATAGTAACAATCAAAAAGATGAACTTAAATGTCTTTATATTAGACGAACAAAGATACACGTTACTAGGGAAATTAGGGTCGATCCTAAAGTTAGAAACGAGAGCTAAATTTGGACCAATCTGCCTTAAGGTTTATACGGAACTCTTAGAGACAAAGATGATATAAGAAAAAGACATAAGGATGATGTAAGAGATATATATATATATATATATATATATATATATATATATATATATATATATATATATATCGTGAAAGTGAGAGAGAAACGAAGACGATGGATTAGATATTCCAGCTAACACAGAATTATTCGACCCTTAGGAATTGTGCCGTAAATTTAGTCTAAATACCCGCAATTACAAAGTTACATATCTGTGATAATGATTCCAATTCTGTAATATACAGACTGCCCCCTACAAGTATAAACACAGAACAACAATTCCATCCAACTTCTGGTGGTAACCTTAAATTATCATTATGTCTTAACATCCATAATACCGCGTCTCTAATAGACGCCAGTTTAATTTAAATCCACATTTGCCAAAGCGATTACCTACAAAAAACAAAATGTGGAGAAGTGTGATGAAATATACATAGTTTTAAACAAAATTTTTTAAAATATAAATGCAAATAAACTTTGCAGAATGTATAAATGCAAATGTAGCTTTTGAATCGTATTACCGGAACGATTTGCATTAGACTACGGAGTTAATCAAATTGGTTTCTGAAAGAAATAAACTATTATAAGTCATTTTTAATGGTGTTAATTTATTTATTTTATGAATATAAAAAGGTTTCGATCGAGCTTAAATTTAAACAAATATTCAAAAAGTGCAGTTAATCGATGTGGTCAGTGAATAGTTCACTTCAAAACTATAAATTTTGTTATATTTTTATAGCATTACTAATAAAATAGTGTCAATTTGAGTAGAACAATTTAGTAACGAACTTTTCACTGATTGTAACGTGAAACACATATTTCACGGATTTCAAATGTTACATTTAATAACATAATATTCGTTACACAAATTTGTATATTCTGTGTATATGTACCATTATATACTATAATTCACAAGGGATTATATACACAAACATATGTACGTTGACATGTAAAATGTGATAGAAAATTATGTAGCCGTTATAATATGTAGTACAATATTATAACCAAATGAACAACCATGCGAATAAACCATTAAATTTGTCGTTTTCAGCAGTTTTCCATTAACCACTAATGTAACCGGCAATAACCAGGTTATAAAGCCCCATGTGTTTGTGTATGTACACATAAATACCGCAATTAACCGGGTAGTGGCTCAGGGTCTACTACAAATGTCCCTGATAAATGTATATTGAATGATAAAAATATTGTCGGAAATTGTACCTTGTATATATGGTGACTACTATTGTAAATTTTATTTTCCAATAAAAATCGTAGATTAAAATTGTGGTCAAAATATAGTGAGTCATGCAAAAATTTCCTTTCATCAAGGTATCAGTTGGTGGTTTCCTAATAGTGTTGCCATAGCAACGAGTTTTTTGCATTTATTTTGCCCGAAGTAATTGAATTAAACAACATTTCTATGTGCTCCATTAATCCGCGGTCAGGTTCATTGAAAATCGGGACAATTGAATTAAATTGAAAATAATACAATTCCAGAGTGATAGAATAACAGCATTTTGTAAAAAAAATGGTGTTGATAACTTCGCCGCCAATACACTTGTTCTACGGAATTTATCAAAATAGGGTACAATATATGGCCGAAGTTCTTCAGTTCAGGAGGCAATATAGCCCTTGAAACCTTTCTTTCACAATAATTTCAAAAGGCAAGTCAATTCTTTTGCATATCTTAAAATTATATGAAAATTATCGCCAATTTATACAAAACATTTCATTGCTCTGTCTGCAAAGATCTTTAATGATTTCCAAATTCTTTTCCTTACAAAACCAATGTCTGATACATTTAAGTGCGACCTATCTAATTTTCCTTTTAAATATACGTTAAATTCATAATTCCCGCAGTGATCATGGACTACTTGCTTCAAAATTATTTGAGCCTATGTTTTTGATGAAACGTTTGAAGCATTGTGCGTTTTTTTCAAGGCCAGCAAATTTCAAGGATTTGAACAATGTTTTAAAGATGTCAAACACAATTTAAAGATTCGTATTATTCCTGGTCTATGCATTATTTTGATAATGCGTTATTTTGATAAGTCCTGTGCACTTATTATAGTTGAAGGTACATGTGTTAAGATAGACATTGTATAATGTTAAAATGGGCGCTAGTGATATTCCTACAAATTGTTCCTTGTCCTATCTCTTTCTTCCTCTATATCTTTCCTTTGCTTGTTAGCTTTCCACCATCGAGTGAGTAACATTTTTATGCGCTACTAACACGCAACCACAAAACGTCTTTTGGTGTCGTTTGTTCAAATTAAGAATTATCTGATAAACAGAGACCAATTACATTCGGGCAAAAGTAATGGCTACCGAACATTGAATGGACAGGACTAGCCTCTCCAGGTGTCCAGGGTAGCATTAGGGAGACTGCCACGCTGTAAAAGAATTAACTTATTATTAGTAGAAAGGTTTTTGTTCTTCGTGATAAAGCTAATCACCATTTAAATTTCTATCCTGATGCCGAATTTCCTGGAACTTTTAGTTTGTTCCAAAAAAAAAAAAAGCGCTACATTAATGATTCCTTATAACGGGCGTTCATGACGCCGGTGATTCTGAAAATGAGTAGAGCTTTTTACAGATTTCCTAAAATCACCTCGTTTCACAACGTTTTCTCGTTTAGTGCGTTTGTTTTGTACAAAAGAGTATTTTGTACAGTATTTATAACTAGCTAACACTTCGTAACCATCCTTAGCTGTTACAAAAACCTAATACACTTCTAAACAGGGCCGTCTTCACCATGGCCCTTATACAAGAAACCTTGTCGCTAAGATCTCCGCCTAGCTATTTTTAACTCCTTCAAACCCGAAACGCAACTGATATCCAAAAAATGATAAAATTATTACTTTCACTTGACTTCTTCCAGCAAGGCCCCGGTAAATACCCATGTCCTAGGGCCTTAATGCATCAGACAGGCCTGCAGCTAAAGCTAATATTCATCTTCATCGTAGAATGACGTTTAGTCAAGATTCTAACTTAACTTTTCTTGCATCAAACCGTCCATAGTGTTGTAGTATTGGCTGCGTTATTCTCAAATTGCTAAAACTCCCAAATACACACACACGTATCGCGGCCCTCTGCTGGTGAACTTGGCACCGGTCGCATTTGGCTAGAATGGTATAAAGAGGGGATGGGAAGTGTGCGAGGTCGGTGGATCGATAAGACCCGGGCCGGTACTCCCGCCACTGCAAAGCACAACCAACCCTGGCTCGGTTCCATCTCTGTCGGCTGTGTTTCTCTTCCACATTCCATGTGCCATAGTCTTTCGTCCTCTTCAACATTGCTCTCTTTCACATTTTCCCACTGTGTTCTTTTCTCTCCTGTCTGCTTTGGTTTTCTTCAATGTTCTAGCGTTTCACCAGTATTTTTCATTCGTACTCTTCTTTCTTCCAGTTTCTTTCAGTCCATGCTTCTTTTTGGCTTGTATTATGATTCTTTGGTGTTTCTACATCTAATTCATTCTCTGTATAAGTAAGGCTTTGAGGCTGCTTGCTAGCACAACATAAACATGATTCTGCGTACAGTTTTAGTCCAGCTTCATGCAATTAGAGATAGCTGTACATGCAGTTGAAGATTTGCCGATGATTCAATGTAACCCAAGTTCTAGTATTTCAAGTCAATTTTCGTACTTCTGTATTAGAATGCGAGATTAATTTACATTCGCGAATTAAAATAAATATCGAAGTCTTCTTCTCTAGTGTTAATCAACAAAGAACGTAGTTTCACTTTCCATATTGTTGATTTGAATATGCAAAGTTCTTTCTTGATTCCAATTGGACTATTTTAGAACGACATGTCACTGTTCCACGTTATTAGAAACTAAAGTTATAAAAATATTTCAAACAAAAGTTCCCAAGGGGTAGCATAGTTTCGTACAACTTTTATTCGAAGAAAATAAAAGTTATATCTCTTTTGATGAATAAAATATCAAGAAGAGTAAAACAAATAAAATTGCCCAGAGCCATTTCGTAAATATACATGTTCCAGCGAAAGTATAGAAAATCCTACAGAAATAACGGGTTAGCGAGAGAATTATAGGATTACATATTTCATAAGTAAACTGTTTCTGCTCTACAATTGAAACATTCTTAATTATTCATTCTCGATTCAATTTATTACTAGATTCGGAAATTTAACGTATATTTTAGCATGCTGTATAGTACATTATGAAATATTCAAAAACCTAAAAAAAAAGAAATTGTCCTTGTCGATTGAAGATATCGTAAAACTAGTGCTTTTTTAAAGGGGGTCAAGAAAAACCCCGTTAAATCGAATCAGTGTCCATCGAGGTAATGTTAATCAGGGGTCCAAGTGTATATATTTTATTTTTTTTAATTAATTGACAAAACATGGTTTCAAATTAAGTTTTACTTAATTTATAGCCAAGTTTTGTAAGATACGGATTTATTTAAAAATGTACACTCACTGAACCAAATTCCTGGTCGTTTGAAGTTCACTATACGCGGATACCACTGTATATGGAATCGTGCTTATCGCGATACACACAATAGTATTGAGCGTATACTCTCCAAAAACGTACGAAAACGAGAACTGTATCGATATTATTCGGGGTCCGGCTGTATGTACTGAAACGCGGAATGATGATAGGAGAATTCCAACACGAAAGCCCCAGCCGTCAAGGTGTAAATGTGGTTGTTTTAAAGGTTAGAACCGCCAACGGCAAGATACCGAGGGGTGGCGGAACAAAGAACTATAATGGCACAAGTTCGGATTAGAACCACGAAAATGGAATAGCTTCGCTTGCTCCCCATCCTATTTGACAACGGCGTGGCGACACTATACAGACGAAGATTGAATAATTCCAAACAAAAGCGAAATTGTTAGAGAAATGTATCTGATACGTAGTGAAGAGGAAAAAGAAGACTGTATAATGCTGTGCTAACAGAAAATATTAGCATAAAACTAACGAAAAAGATTTTCATCCTAGCTGAAAGAACTTCATTGCGTTAAA
Organism: Carabus problematicus; assembly: GCA_963422195.1. NCBI lineage: Eukaryota > Metazoa > Arthropoda > Insecta > Coleoptera > Carabidae > Carabus > Carabus problematicus. Next base: position 2,444,241 of record OY728578.1, read on the forward strand.
TCGAGCAAAGAAAACAAATAAAGAAAAATGACTTTTGAGGTTAATGATTTTCAAATGAGCTTTGAAGAATATATAATCCATTTCCCGCAAGTGCTCAGACACGGTTTAATATGAGAAACAATGATTCTAGAATTAAATCATTCCTAGCACAGAATAATTTATTTATGTTCAGTTTCAACAAATCATACAGAAAATCAACTGATTCTTAGAAACGAATCTCGATGGAATTCAAGAATCGAAATAAATCTAGAAACATTTGATTTTCAAATTAAACCTCGTCTTAGCCATCGGCCGTTTGATTATACGTAAAAATAATTCTAGTTTTAATAACATTTGTAAAAAAAAAAATGGTACGTTAACAAATATTATTTTTTATTTTAATTTCACAAAGTTTTGTAGTTGATATTTCTGTTAGCCAAGTTTTAATCTAAATTAATTCCAGAAGTGTGACACAGTGTTATAATTGATTAGTAGAGGCGACGGTACTATTTTTAAATGATGAAAATAATAATATGCTGTGACTGATTTTAATATCGTAAATTGTAGTCCATTTTTCACACACACGCACGCACGCATATAGTAGTAAATGAATTGTTTGTGAACACTAATTAATATTTTCTAACCGCAAAACCACAATCATTAATCTCACCAGAGCACAACCAGGCCGTAATGAAAAGTGTTTTGCCTAATGAACAAAACCCAACACAATCATTTATATCATTTACACGGGAGAACTCATAATCAACCATATTCGCGTTTCATTAAAATCAAAACACAGCACACTGCACACGTCAACTGTCAATAACGGTCGGTAGCCATTTGTAACAATCTACTCTGTCTACTCCTACCACTAGTTAAAGTCGTGCGTAACGATCAATCCCCCACAAATGTCACAAACCTTTAACGAAACGGCAAAAATCATAAACGTCATGTGTCAATAGACTAAATAACATGTTAGTTACAAGTGTGGACCGCAGCAGGGAAGTGGAGGGGTGTGGAAGGTGTGGTGGCTTGCATGAAAAATACATGTAATCACATTAGTAAAGTTTCCCTTGTGTTTAGTGTGTGTCTGTTTACGCATCACGTGACACGCACAGCGTAACGCCATTTACCTATCGCTGTTAACAGTAAAGCCAAACGTAATGTAATGAGCCCCTTGCTTTTTTTACAGTTTTTTTTTTCCATTGTTGATTGTTTTTCTGATCTTGTTTTGTTCTATACCGTGAATGGTTAAATATTTGTAAAGGTTTGTGTTGATTATAAAATTGCAAGTAAAAAACTTAAAACAATAATAAAAACTGAAAGAAAAAACTATTCAACTGGACGTTTAATGGTAAATTCTAAATCCGTTATAAGAATTAAATCAACCTTGATGGAACCAAATAAGGCGAGCAGGAATTGAGAAAATCGCAAAACAAACAAAACGCAAGGCAACGCGCTTGATGAACAGGTGAATAAAGAAAACAGCGGATAAAGTATAGTGTATAATGCGATAACCGTACAAAAAAACGGGGGAAAATTGTGAAACGAGTATAAACCGAATATAAACCCAAATGTACAATATGATGCCGAATGTAAGGCAAAAAAAATTACCATGCATGCCTGAAAATTATAGTTACAGGCAGGTCTTATTAGAGGGGGTCGGGGAGTCAAATGACCCGGGTCCCTGAGTGGGGGCCCCGATATATGGGGCTCCTTTAATAATAAATGCGTTACAAAACGTCAGCTGAAGAATTGTTAGCTAAATATATATATATATATATATATATATATATATATATATATATATATATATATATAAGACCCCCCCCCCCCAATACCTCTCGGAGGCCCAGGCTACAGGACCGCTATATCAAGGTATCACTGTACACATATAAAATACAGATATATTGACGGCGAGGGGTACAGGATACGTGAAGCATAGCAGAGAAGGCAGAGCACTTGTCATATTGATTTTCAATTTGGGTATTGCATTAATATTTCGCTGCTTCGCATAGGTTGGCAGCACTAGATCAAGACTTATTATTATTGATGAGGGGTTGGCACCCCTGTTTACCCACGCCGCGTCACGAGTAATCATCGCCAATCATCTAAACGAGACGTACACAAGCCTAGCCGAGTGTCAGAGTGAGCGAACAGGCGAGAAAGCAAGGGGACACTGAACTTGTACAACGAGCAGTAGCGTCACATGTAGGGGGGGGGGGGATGGTAGGATGTATGTACCGACACTTGCAGAACAAACATACATAGGTATATACACTACACATATGACATTTGCATTACTAACTAACTAGTTCAGTATGACGTAAGTAATTCTGCTCTATAGCATTGTAATGTGCATTAACAAACACGGCCACACTACCATGGTTCAAGCGGATTCGGTGTAAGGCGGTTTTTTCTTGAACCTCTATTAAAAAAGCGCGAAATTTAAAAATGATTCGTTATAACGCAATTGTGAGCGCTAACCGGGGTATTACTGTAGCAATTTTATGTATGTATGTATGATAGTCGCCTAATATTATCTTATAGTATAAATATCTCTACTGTAATATTCAATGTATTTCTTATTACTTTATTTGCATTGCACAATGAAAAAAAAACTGCGTGAATCTGTGTCCAGTGTCACCATCTAGTATCAATATTTTGAACTATATTTAATCCTAATTTCAGTTATTATTTAACAAGATTTGACATCTATAGTTCTTTACGTAAACTTGCTTGCATTAGAACTAATATCAATTAAATGACAAGTACATACTTGAATTGAATATAGTGAAAAACAATTTCAAACGTGATATTTTAATGTATTTAACTAATATTAATAGTTGATTGACACTATGATAAATTCAATAATTTGTTATTTTATGTAACAGACACGTAAATATCAAATATAATTAAAGTGAATTTATTCCATGAATATTTTGACATGTCACTGTATTTACAGCTTACTATTTTGGCATAAAAATGTCAGCCAATTCAGACAAGAAGCTTAAAAATGGCGAGCTTTCAAATGGACAACGTGCTGATTATTTTTTCCCATTCATATGACAAATCTGTCAATGAAAGATTTGAATTTACGTAGAATTTCTTCATTATGTCCCGGCATTTTTGTGTCGTCTGGTTTCTCAAAATTAAATATTCGTCAAGTTAAACATTTGATCCTCTTTCTTTTAGGCGTTTCGCTTAACGATCACCGTTAATTAACGTTCGAGTTTGAACGTTGCGTACTTAATTGAGATCTCCTTAAATCATTAGGGTCACGAGAGGTGGTTTGAAGGTGGGGCGCTCTGGTTTTTATAATTATAGATTAAATATACGAAGTTTTTTAATTAAATTTTGTGCTGTAGTGTGCGAGCTGTCATTTAAAAATCGTAAATCAACTTTGGCTCAGGTTATTTTTGCAACCTTTTTTTTGAGGTTATATCGGTCTTACGTCAGTGAACGTCGTTTTAAATAAGGTAATTTTAATGATAACAGATCATTTTTTAACGTATTTTATTCTAGTTGTTTCTATTCGGTATGTTTAAAAACTTACAATCTGACATATTAAAATGTTTCAGTTAATTCGAGAGTTAATTAAAAGCAAATATTTAACGATGACTGTTGGTAAAAAACTTCTATCCAACTACATAGTTTCTGATTTAATGCAAACAAAAAATTCTACAAAACTCGGAAAAGTAAACATTCATATAATTATTCTAGCTAATTTCAAGCTGCATGGAAAACTTAATGAGAAGGTATAAAAAATCAGACTTATTTGTAATAAAATCATCGAGGAGCACCCGTAGAAATTTGTTTGAAATTTACCTAAATACTTCTGGGAACATTTGTTCTGAATACGGCTAGATATTTATACTAAACACACTGTATCATCAAAAGCAAAAAAAAAAAAAAAAACTGTAACTTATTTTTCATACATCAATATGTATCAGTTGATCAATAGGTTTCAAATGTCTTCATTGCTATCATGTTTCACAGACATCACTCAATCTATTTATGTGGATATCTGGCATATGATATGTGTAGTGACAGTCGTTACCAGCAGATGGCCACAAAGAATGTATACATGACATTTCATTCTAACCTTCAAGGCAGATGTACACAGAACTAATTAAATATGTATTACGTGTACATTAAAATGTAGATTCCATCTTCCCTCTGGCCGTCTTAATTAACTTGTTATCGTGTTTCAAAGTGACAGTTACTATCTTATAGGTTATACAAATGAAGTTACGAGGAATGAATAGTAAAATTAAACATAAACGTCAGTATAATGGAAAGAAAATATGTTATTTTTGTTTCTTACGTAGAAACTTTGGAACATGTATTGTTTGTGACTAAATTTAACATCTAATAGAAATGTGGATTATAATTTATATTATACTGAAGTTGGAATGGAATTATATAACAATCGCATACAAAATATATACACTAAATATTAATATTGTTTGAATTAAATTATATCAATTTGTCATACAGTTTTATCTTGAATTATATCAAATAGATTTACATGTGCCATATATTTGGAATAAAACAAAGCATTTTTTGAAAGGTAAATTTTCACATATTTATTGTTATTTGATATGATTGTGATTGAAAAATTCTGTAAAAAATGAAATATATTTGTACTGTTATCTGCAGTATTGGTATGTTTTTTATATATATATACAAAGTTTGAAATCTGATATCGCTGTATATACATACAAGTAAAATATATGTTAAATATGTTTATTTCATACCGATAGATTGAAATACTGACGTAAACTAAAAATAACAATGTATTAAAAAAATGAATTATTAGTTATAATATTATTCCTTTCGATTCAATCGATAAAGCATCCCTAATTATTCCAAGTGTAATAATTTCATTATAATTGTAAAAATAATGTACATATCAGCATAATAACTTAAAACCTTTATTGTATATTCTACACCGAATAAATTGTCTGTTATCGCAACCGCAAAATTATGCTTAAAACCACAGAAAATACCTCATCCATTTGAAAGCATCCACGCTTCATAAACCACAATAAACGTACATAAGTCAGGCGTGTGAATCTCATTAAAAAAAAATTATGAAATCCACAAAACGCGATTACAAAGCATAAAAAAATCCCCTTTTGGTAACGGCAAAAAAAGCTGGCTTGTTCCGCCTATGTATTCTGTCTGGTGTCTATGCTAAGTACCAGAAGGGGCGGACCCCCCCGTCGTAATGCTGAGCGGCAAGGGGGGGCAGGGGGCGAAAAAGCCGAAAAACCACAAGGGTGTCTGGTGTTAGTTTCCCTGTGGGGAACTAAAGATGAGCACGGAGTAAGGGATGCAGTGGAAATGGAAGACGATACCATATAGCTATACGCCATTTGGATGTGTATGATAATCTATTAATTTCACAGACAATGATCACGCGAATCGTTTAGGTACAGTGCACAGCGGAACAGATGAGCCAACATTCATTATTTATTGGCCAGTTTTGCAGCGAGAAAAGTGTGAAATTGTCTTTACTTTCACTTTGATTCCCTGGGAGATAATCAGGAGATATACACACGGGGATCTGTTTCCCCGCAGCTCAATGCTAACGACGCTACTAAGGATCTCCTAACGTTTTCTACTAAATTGGACATTGTTTGCTTTATGGTAAATAAAAATGCTTGATTTTATATAGTACCAGTGGCAAATTTAGTGGAATAATTTGGTAGATCTTTGTATCGAACTGTTATGAGCAAACAAGCTGGTTCAGTGGTAAAATGTGATGGCGGTTTTTCTGTTAGTCTATCTACCGATTACGATATCTAACGGTTGAGTTACAGAATCCTAGCCATTGTACTTGGAGCCCAAAGATTTACTTATACCGGGTGATTCAGTAAATAAACTGCGTGTACAAGAGTAACTGATGTGAAAGACTGTGATGCGAAAAGCATGTAAGAGTGCAGTAGATTTATACTGCATTCAGGGAAATCTAAATAATGCACAGGGAGTTCTAGAAGAATAGTCTGAGGATCTTCGAAAGAACACTTTTACATCTATCCAATTTTAACGTCAAACAACCATCAATGACCATGAACTAATGTGAAATACTTTCAATTTACTTGTCATTGTTTTGATTCATGACGAGCATTTCAAATATCGACCTTTTTTCCAAGGCTAGTATGGATAAAATTAAATGATTTAAAGTTTGATAAATGTAAAATACAGTTTAGGCCTTGCATTGTTAAATTATAGTAAAGGAATAGACTGCAGTCATTATTAAAAATTTCGAAAAGAATTGATTCACAGCAGCAATGATGAAATACGTTTTACTACTTAACAAATTCAATTAAACAATCGTTCTACTCGAGATACAAGCGTGATAATGATGATCTTTATTAATACGATTTTCCATCTCGTGAATTCTTCCACTTACCTCCTCGTCCTTGAAGAGGAGCACTTCATTCAGTCTCGTTGTCAATAATCGTCCAGTGATTTTACAATCCTTTCGCCAAATACAACAGAAATCAATATGCCAAGTAGTAGACATAAAACGATGAAAAGAAAGCTTTAAAAGAGCAATAGAGCTAGGAGCGGGAAGAGGAAGAAGAGGAGAATAAATAGAAATATATTCAAGATGGGATGAGTGCAATTTCTTGTTCGTCCCGAGGCGGTACAAAGATTTTATATTAAAACTACCAACACGATTGAATATCCTTACAAAAGGATCAGATGGCCTAGCCCGAGGGCCTATAGGATCCACTCTATGTAGGATCCTGGACTGGATCCTATGTAGTCCTCTTTACATTACACACACACACACACACGTGTCCAATAGGATGGATGATGTGCTCTTCTTAGCATATACAAGTTTCTGAAGTGTATATCTTTTGGATGAGAAATGTACCCGCACAAGTACATTTACGATACAATATGATGATTTTTTGTTTGTTTGGTAAAACTAAACTAGAAAATCTAAATGGCACAAAAACAAGTACTTTTTTCTTAAGATCCAGCGATTTTTTGTCTCAATTTCATCTACTTACTATTGGTAATATACAGTTATCGAAATAAGCCTTTGCCTTCATGATTTGTTGACTAACAAATTTAATAAAAATTCACTCGCTGCGCGAGATGTTATGATTGAATTATACCCCGGTTAGCGCTCAAAATACGTTCCTACAAAACACGCACCTAAGCGAAACCGCATTATTCGAGATGATTGTAGGAAATCTGTAAGAAGTTCCCGTGCTTTCCTCATTTTCAGAATTATCGTCTTCATGAACGAGCATTAGCAAGTGTCGTTGTAAATGTAGTGCTTTTTTGGGGTGGGACCGCGTTATAGCGAATCAGTGTTAATCGGGACAGCGTTAAGCGCTGATTACCTCTCCTTTTTTTATGAAAACAACTGTACAAGGCAAGTTAACGTCCATGGCAAGAATATCTTTCAACAGACGTCTTTTTCTCTCGAGATGTCAACTTAGAATTTAACGCACGTACAAAACTGTATTGTTTTTGAACAACAGTACGGGGAAAAAATATTTTGTCTCCTTTTTATGATTGTGTCATCAAAAAAAAAAAAAACAAAAAATCGTTGAGCAGGCACAGAAGAAATATACTGTTTCAGTTTTGCTATGGAAACAAGTGATTTTTATCTTTGGAAACTTAGGACGGGGGTAGGGTAGGGCAGGATAGTTGTAATTCACAACGAGAAGTTCTTTTGTCTAGACGGGATTATTTATATAATTTACACACACATATTATACCGGCTGTCTTACCAAATTATGTTACATAGAGAATCTGGTATTAATTTTTATATCTGTTAACATCATGTTTGGTATCATATTTAGAGCAAAAGTTTTAATACAAATGTTGTGCAGAATTAAAAACTGCGTCGAATAAGTTCAAGTTTGTCTCTCAAATGTGATTTATCCGGGAGAAAATGTGTAATAAACTTTGACATTTTCATGATATATTAGGTAGCCATGGACAACGAAAAATAAGAACAAATTATTGTTTTATATTACTGAGGTTATGTTCTTCACGGCTAATACTTCATGAAAATGTCAAAATTAATTCACATTTTTTTCTCAATTGTAAATAATATTAAGGACAAATAATGGGTGAATCATCGCAGTTTTTGATTCTGCATAACATTTATATTATAACATTTGCTCTAAATATAAATAGGGATCGTAATATCGTCTAGCAAACATTTAGGTGAAACCCCCAAGTATTCTTATTTTTCTTCTCTTTGAAAAAGCGGGAAGATTTAAATCATTTTAGAATTATAAAGGCTCCAGTTTAATTCATTTTCTGGTCATAAGCCTGGAAATGAAAATAAAAATCTTATAATTTTACTTTCTTATACACAGTACTTTTAATCGTGGAGTGAAATTGCTGTTCCAGCTTTCTTAAACGAACCAAAACAAATACACCGGATTGTAGCACACCGTCTAAACATTACGGATCATTTAATAAGTATAATCCAGTTAGTGTTAGACAGTGACTTGCTCGGCACGTTGTCAACCAGTCAGTACATTTGAAAGGAACGTTAGGATGATGTTCAAATCTAAGACTGGTCCCCCGAACCGGTACATCGGCTGCTATATCTATTATACTTAGGTAGCATCGGCTTACAATAGGATAAGTTGGTAGATTCTCGGAGCGGATTAACCAGTAAAGCTTAAGGATTAAAGCACTGGCTTAAAAGCTCCCAGGCTGTATCGTCTTTAACCAGTGTTCTGCCTCTCTCTCTCACTCCTACTTGTTCGGTGTGTTGCCTCTGTCTCCTTTGCTCTGTGCCACGGATTTCATTTAAAACCAGTCCTATTGATTTTTCCAAGTGACGCGGGATTTATGTTCTGACGTGGTTAAAATATTGCACGCACCAAAATCTTGCTTCAAGTGACAAAGGATTCGTAAAGATTTCGAACGTAATGAATGGCAAAGAAATTGTACCATTTCCAGCCTGTATAGATGCCGAAATAATTAATGATCCAACGGCATTTTAACATGGATTTTTACTTAAAACTGGGAAAAACTGTTGTTTGAAATGATATTCAATCTTTTATGTGGAAAAATTTCAGTAATTTTCTTCAAAATCAAAAAATTATTGTCTGTTTCTTGATTCGCTTGATTTTCAGTAAGATTACTGGCAGATCAGCACTGTATTTTGTGAATCCGGTTTAATATCAGTATCTGTTGTATTGTACGTTAAGTTTGCATAAATTAACATATCCAATGTGTCTGTGTCTTTGTTACAGGATGGCAACAATGTGGACGATCCATGATCAAAAGACACCTCCCAAATAACCCCTCCGCCATCCCGTCGATTCACTTGTCAACATGGACACCAGATGGTGTGGACCGCATCTAATACTAATTTTCATTCTGTTACTCGAAACATATGCGGCCTTCCGACAAGAAGGTAAGCATGATTTCTATTTTTCATTTGCTTCCAATGAACCTCTAGCAATTTTGGCTAGAAGAAACTCTTTTTTAATTCAAGAGAAACTACGGTGTACTATTGAATTAGCTGATGGATATATCTCGAGTGAAGACAATGATGGATCTGAGTAATTGTTTGGTAACTCTTCCAGGTGGATGTATGTTCCCTGAACGATGGGAAGGCACCTGGTTCCAAAGTGGGGTCCGACAGCCCATCGTCATTGAGGGACCTCGTCTCTCTAATAAGGGCACCTGTCTAGCAGCCGAAGGGGACAAATTTCTTGTCGTAGATGAGTAAGTGTCAAGTTGATATGAAAAATTTTATTACAATTCTTTATTCATATATCTTCTCACTGAAAACTATTAACTTCTATTTTGTTTATGACTTCACGAATTATTTATCAAAAATTTCGCAGAAAATACACAGAAAGTAATAAAGTATGGATATGTGAATTTAATATCCGATATATAGATATTTTTTTCATATTTCATCGTGAATTTTATTACGTTTATAAATATTGATTTTTTTTTATTTTCATTTCATTATTTAGCAATTTCTATATAGATATTTTTGAGAGAAATATATTTTTGATCATTTCTTACGATGAATATGTGTAGAAACTATGATAATTTAATCATTTTAAAACGTGTTACAATCTGATAAACATTGTAAGAATATTTTTGTTTCTTACGCATTTTTTACTTGTCTGTTTCAGTAAAAGAGTTTGTTACCGATGTGTAGTCATCCATGAGAAGCATGCTAACGTTTTGCAATACAAAGAGAGTAAGTAACTTTACCTTTCTTTATTCAAATCGATAAAACCTTAGCTACATTACGGCAGAAACAAACGATGTATATAGTTATTGATCAAGAAGTTCGAAGTTAAAACTGTATTAAACATAATCACTATTAATATTTTGGCTGTATGTTTACACTGAAGTATCTATAACACTCAACCAGCTATCAAACACATTCACAAACACCATCACAACACCACTAAAATCTTGTACGTTACTATTTTGACAGTTCTCTAACCTAACCTATCTGTTTACTTTTAGCACTAGTGGCGCTAGTAGTAGCGATAAACAGTACTTACACTACACCGCTACTTAAGTGGTCGCCAAACGGTGAAATTACGTTCGAGTGTTTGCCGTTAACCAGTGGTACTAAACGTGTTAACGATCGGTGTTATTAGTTCGTAAAGGTTAACGTGGGAATTACATGGTTGAGTTGATTTTATATAGATATGCAATGAACATGGTGTGGCCGAGTTAACCGTCGGGGGGATAAATTGATAAACATCAACAGGGTACAACGTTGAGGGGGCGGGGCGGATAGTTTCGGACATGTAACCACCAACTCCGCCCATTTAATGAACTGGGGGCGGTTCACGTGAATGTGAGATTGGAATATAAGCTGCATTTACTTAACTTGAAATAAGGGGTGTACATACAAACATGATACAGACATATATAGCGGGTGCCCCATTATAATCCGTCACATAGGGAACTAAAATGTAAATATAGAAACATTATGATTACATTTTATTTTAGATCAAGTGTATATAAAAAAGTTGTTCCGAATTAAAAACTTTATTATATAATGGCCCTATTCACTATATTTGTGTATATCAATTTTGAAATACAGTATTTTAGTGACAGATTACGAAATTTATAATTTTGGTTTAAATTATTAGTTACTTTTATTTTATTAAGCAATCTGCTCGCTTACCGAACATTTCGCCTTACTCAGTTGGTAAGTGAAGAGTGCTGTAGAAAGATTCTAGATACCGACTGAGATGTATAACCTATAATTTTTAAACACGAAAAAGTTCTTTAAGTTATCGTAATAGAATACATATTTATAAACCTTGAAATACCTGGTATATTTCTATGTAAGTTGATACTAAATTTGTATAAAAAAAAAAAAACGTAGGGTGAAATTTTGATAAAATCAACGAGGGGTTTGCTACTAAGCATGTGTAACGCCCCCTCTCCCTCCACCACCGCGGGCTATTAGGATATGTAATGTAATCAAATAAGGCGCCTTGATTATGAAAGGCTCCATGACTTTATCTTTGTATATTACGCTCGACTGAAAATCAACTTGGCGTGGCAAACGTGTGTGTGCGTGTTTCACTGACATTTCACTCCCCAAAATGGGGGGATAAGGGTGACGGGGACTGATGGAAATAAAGTGATGTTTTTATGAACATTGACTAGTCTAAATACTATGCTCTATTTATAGTTGAATTATTAAATTATACGACCAAGAAGATATATGTTTGATGAAATATATTTCAGAGGTCTGTGACGACAAACATGGGAATTATAGATTGATGAGTGCTATTTCATCATTGTGTATATAACTTTAAATATATTCTATGTTTCATTGCAAACTTCATTCCAAATAGAATCTTGGATTTTTTAGGAAACACGAAATGTACGGCTTATTTAGTAACTATAAGTACCTTCCAGTTCCTTAGAAGCCCTTCCAGTACCTTAGGAGTACCTTCCACTTCCTTAGAAGCCCTTCCAGTACCTTAGAAGTACCTTCCTGTTCCATAGAAATACCTTCCGGAAGCTTAAAAGTCCTTCAAGTTCCTTAGAAGTAGCTTCCTGTTCCTTAGAAGTCCTTTCAGTACTTTGCAGTTCCTTAGAAGTACCTTCTAGTTTCTTAGATGCCCTTCCAGTACCTTAGAAGTAAGTTCCAGTTCCTTAGAAGTGCCTTCCAGTACCTTAGAAGTACCTTCCAGTTCCTTAGAAACCCATCCAATACTTTAGAAGTACTTTCCAATACCTTAGAAATACCTTCCAGTTCCTTAGAAACCCTTCTACGCCCTTAGAAGTACGTTCCAGTTCCTTACACGTATACGTGCAAAGATGCTATCTGTCATACAAGTTCTAATGTGACGTTTTCTGATATGTTCCGTAGCATTTTGCCATGAACGAGAATCTTTGCCCACACTGTGCCGAATGATCACCGGTGATGCCCTGTTGTACTCTATGTTCCGCGAGGGTGCTCTGCCAGTACCGTGTCCCTTCAGGGGCCCCTTCACTTTCACCTATAACAAAGGACAAGGTGAATGTCGAAGTCCTGTGAGCAGTATAGACATCTGTACGGAAGATTCAAGACTCTTGCTCAGCTATCAAGCATGTCCTGATGTGTATGGAACCGAAAGTACTGGTAAGCAATACGAAAATAATAATATCATTAAATCCTCTTGATTTTGTGGGCCTCGATTTAACGGACTTTGTGGATTTAACTGAAAAAAAAAATCCTGATTAATTTAACCGTTCGTAAACAATGTTCGGCGCATAAGTAGCATGTGATCACACACAGAATTAGCAACTTTTCAGTGAAATTAAACTTTTCATACATACTTCAATTTTAATTACACAAATGTAAAAATAGGTGAACTAAATAATTTATCAAAATTTAATTTATTATATAATGGACTATCGGTAATAACGGACACCTCCTCGTCCGCACTAGTCTGTCATATCGAGGTTTTACTGTACTAACTTACAAAAATATATGTACAATTAATTTTTTAATTCATTACGAAGAAATTCAGCCCTTAATTTTCTACAGTTTTCCTAGCAATTACGCAAAATTGAGTGTAATCTCAATGAATATAATTAAATTACAGAGAAATAAATGGCCATCTACCTTCCAAAAATTACTTTGATTAGTTATCCATTTCACTGGCAACGGGCAGATTCATTTAATTAATAAATTAATCCATTTATTCCGTTCAATTCCTTTTCAATTTGTCCACCATTCCGGAACGTTTCAAATTGAATATGTTTCCAAATAATTTTGGCAGTCGTTTCATTTTCAAATCAGCACTGAGTTTGCAATTAACTTCCCGTGTCAATTTCGTTGGTAATCACTTTGGAGATTTGAAGGACTTTTGAAAAACCTTTTTTCTAACAACTATTTTTTTTTTTTTGTTCATATTTCTTTCAATTCTACTTTTATTGGGTCGTGAAAATATTAATTCTTTTTATTATCCACTCAGACAGCTCATAGCAAAGGTCGTATATTTTTTTGTAGAAATCCCTTGAAATGTTTTATACCAAGCAAAGGGCCAGCGGGCGACAATTATGGTCTATATTTTGAGAGACGCGTGTTTAATATCAGTGTGTAACAAAATAGACTTATTCTTTTTCTTTTAGCCTCTTCTATTTTCGTAGAATATTGAAAAGAATTGTTCTACATTGTTAATTTATAACCAATATAAAACATAAACGACATTTGTTCGTTTGGAAATCTGGCAAATACTATTTTCGACTTCTAAATTTAGTTTATCGAACGTGAGTTTTTATCTATCAAAAAGTTGCCATCTTCCGCGAATTATTCTCAAAATGATAACCTTTTTTTCTGATATGCTATAGAAAATTTATGGACTTATGGTTTCAATTTGGTATGTCCATCAAAACCAAGTTTGAGAAACAGCGAATATCTCGTCGTACTTTAAAGAAACATTTTCATGGCATATTAACCGATGTGTTTAACATTTGAGATCTTCCGTTGTCAACAGTGGAAGAACTGGAATGTTTAGCCACCTGGAAAGAAGGTTCTTCCAGATATCTAGTAGGCAAAGTCCACCACAGTCATGCTACCTCCAATGAGGACAGGTTCAGGTGTTTCGTGTACGAGAAAACAGCACCAACTACGCAGCAGAACGGTGCTGGTCATGTTCAGCCGGTGGACGACATTGATTACAGAGTGGCCCAGAGTGGTGACGCCACCTGCAACGGGTTGTTCAGTGCTACAGAGGGTAGCCGCACGATGACATTGAGGCGAGGTAGTACTGCATTTTGTGTTCTGCCACGTGTTTCTTCACAACATTTCATTTGTTTTCCAGCACCTACTCTGAACAGATGTAGGTTTCCTCATTGGCTGGCGGGATCCCAACACTGGCACACACTGGACTACAGTGCCACTTACAGTTTCCACCATAGAAACTCCACGCTACGGATCACCAATACCAGTACTGTAGGTGGACCTACGGAGATGAAAGTAGTGTGCGCCCAAGTCAGGCATACAGGGGCCGCGGCTAGAGACGAGAGTCCTGTGATGTTAATGACACATTTCACTATGGACTGGTGAGTTCATACATTCATAGGGATCCTTGAAAATATTCCAACTTTCATGTGCCGGTTTTGCTCAATTTAATTTGAGACTGAATAGATTTGTTTTGATTTTCTAAGACGCGTTAATTCTCTCTGTGATTCATTGTAACTTCAAAATAAATATTATAGTGCCAAAGTTCCTCGGAAATATTATTGATACGATGTAAAACGTCCCATATGAACTTGTCAATTTTAGTTTTAGTTAAGATCACGACGACGATGTTAGAATTTTCGTTCATTATCAACATGATCACTTAAGTTATCGAATTTAAACCTCGTTTGAACAACTGTGCATAAGGGATCAGAGTCCATGAATCAGTAGCATTAGTACGTGTAGTAGTTTTGATTGTCTAATAGCGTTTTTCTCCTTTGTACAGCCAAAGTGGATACATGTGTATGGTGTTTCAAAAGCGCGACAGTCACGTGGTCGAGGTTCAAACTGGTGCGCATGTGCGCAGACCTGAAGACGCATGCGCACCACCGCATTTCAACAGGACGCAAGCGCCGTACATCACGCTAGTCAGTAAGTAGCAATTCTCTACAATCTTTCGTTACTCTGCAGATATCCAAGTGGTATCTGAAGCAGATTGTTTTTTTATTTAACCTGAAGATTCAACTCAAAACTCTTATATTACCGAAACGCGAAACTACCTTACATATTCTCTATAATATTAATGCTACACATTTGATATTGTGCTGGAGTTATATTCGTAGATTTACGTTCTACAAACCTGACACTAACACAGTGTAATGATGTTCTAAAATACACATTCAGAGAAGTAAGTAAATCACGCACATGTTTCATCTTGTTCACCGGACACAAAGTACGTATTTTTGTCTGCCATTAACTCATCATAATAACTTAAACCGCAATGGGCCACCACAGGCTTTTAGATAATTTACGATTGAATACATACATGTATATGGTAACACTTACGTATACAGATTTTTTGTTTTGTTTGGATGTAAAAAGTTTTTACGATGCGGCCCACCCATATGACTCATTTAGATTTAGGAAACCACGTATGTGGAAAACACGAAAACACACGCACACATATATTACAGATGCTCCGGCAAAACACAAAAAAATATAGAGCATATAAAACATTTTGTCACACTGACACATGGATTATTTTTAAGCTTACTTTAGACGTGACAGCTACGTGTCACAGTGGCTCGCAAAATGTTTTCACTGCCATCTAGTGAGCGAGAAAAATAACTGTCTTGCATATACACATATGTCAAGCTGATTTGATATTAATTCATGTTCTATAAAATCGGGTACTCTGATAATTTTGCAAACAGCATGAAACTCTTACTTCACAGAAAGTAAAACTGAAATAGGTTAGTTAAGTTTTATAAATAATGAAGTGAAAAGTTCAAATAATACTCTACAAGCACATAAATCCGTAACATTAAGACGTAATGTTAATTAACGTAGAAGGTAAAAGTAAAACGACACCATTACGTCAAGAATTTAAACTAAATGGTGCGAATTATCATTAACTCTCTGCAAATATCAAGGTCAGACGGTTTCTTCTTACGGAATTAATCTCACTTGTTCGTTATCTTCTTATTCTTTCAAGTAATACTTGAGCATTTTGTTTTATTCTTCTGTCATTGAGAATGTCTGTTATTACCTGTTGACAATATTTGATTCTGTTTTTATAAATACAATAAAATACAAAATGAATAAATATAAAAGTATTTTTTTGGTTAACATGATTGGCTGTCACTTTTAGTTGTAGTTGAAATACGATCTTACATTATAGATGTTATATGCTGTGGACTGGAAAATAAACATCAACAAACAAATAAACATGTGATGTGCGGTTAAAGTGCTGTGATCGAATTACTGATTCAGAGATTTGACATTTCATAACATGTTTGACAATTCAAACACGATTTTCGAATGAATATTTTAGTGTATTTCTTGAGTTATCAACCAAATTAGTTAAAATTTCCATATCCGTTACAAATTCGCACTCTTTATTTAAAAAAAATCAATCCTTAGGTTAAAATATCCTTCTGTCAAAGTAGATTCGCACATAACCTTATTTTAATCGAGGCAGTGGATTGTCCAATTTGAAGATCTAATATTTGTGATTTCACGAGTTAAAACAACAGAAAATAATGTTTTTCTGTATGTAGATTCTTGTAGTGTTGTATGTAAATGTTTGCTAGTCACTGCTCATTGAGACCACCGGCATTTGCACATATACAGTGATATGTTCTGGAAGTGGAGAGGGGCGGAGAGAATGAACAAGGTATTGGAGTTAGTATGTGTGTTTTGTAGTGGTAGTGTGGGACATCGTTTAGTATTATTAATGGCACATCAGGGACCAGAAGTGTTGGGAATCCACGTAAGAACAAACTATGCCGGTTTCAGGGTGAAAAATGAACACCGAAATAGACACGAACATTTTCAACCAATACACATGAAGCCATAGCTAGAATAACATAACACAAACATACACATCTACATACATATATACAGCTATACAGTAACAAACATATACAGATTTGTACCATACATATAGGGCTTCGGCTAAGGTTTTTTTTAAACTGATATTTCAGACCCGAACTCCCCAATAAATATTACAAAAAATAAATTTGGTTCCTCATGGGAGGGGGCCTTAGGGTCCTTACAATTCATTCGGCGGCCGTGCATACATATGGAAGTAAAAGTTATAAAAAAAAAACACAATGTAAGGTTCCTTCTCTTACCGCTACTTCGAATAACGCTGATTCGTCATAGCGCGATTTTTCTTGAACTCCAAAATCAGCACTAAATTTACAATGATTCATTATAACGCGCGGTCTTGGAGATAGTAATTCTGTAAATGAGGAAAACACGAGAAGTTTTTGTAGAATTCCTAAAATCACCTCGTTTCTTACTTAGCGCCTTTATTTTGTAGACACGTGTATCCCGAGCCCTAAATGCGGTGGTATTACTGTTCAATGGTGCAACTAAAGGGGGGGGAGTACCTATGCACCCTTCTCGGCAAGTCTCACATTTTTTATTTATTTAATACTTGAATATTATCTACGTTAAAAACAGTATTTTGTTTTAAAGTGTTTCAAAAAATGAATCGACTCAGGTCTACATATATGTAGATAATTGATGTATACAGGGTATCAATTTTTCAAAATTGTAAAAACATATTTTCTGTACTCCCCCCTTCCAAACTTCGTTGTTGCGCTGTACTGTACTGTATATGATATAATGCAGTTGTAGAATCTACGTTGAATATCAAATAGGTTTTCTTATTTTCTATACAGTATTACCGCAGTATAATTTAATAAAGCATAAATATCTACAAATATAAAGGTTTATTTACACAAACCATATGGTCAATGTAGAGTATGTATTTTCCAGTAGCGGCTGATTTTTTTTGGCAAAGACATGTATTTTAACAGAACACAAATGTGTAACTTGTGTTGCAATAAATATGCATTTACCAGAAGTAAATAAGAATACAGTAAGACTCCGCCTGACGCGGGGATACGCTCCAATAAGTTTCAGCGCTAAACAAAACAGCGTTAAACGAGATAATTTTAATACCGAGTCATTTTCTACAAATTTATCCATAATTTCCGTAATTGCGTCTTCATGGACCGCGTTAAAACGAATCATTGTAAATTTAACGCTTTTTGGGGGGTTCACAGAAAAACCGCATTATATCGAATCAGCGTTAATTGAGATAACGTAAGGGGAGGCTTTACTGTATGTAGTTTGATACGAAATTAGCAACTACAGCTAAACAACTAAAAACTCCCAACTGTGTAAGACACGTACCATTTCAAAAATGATATACTCGTTACAGAAACATATTTGACCACTGAATATTACATCATCGTATGCAGTTTTTAATTCCGAACAACTTTCGTCATTTACACTTTTGCTCTAAAATGTATCGTTCAGAAGTAATCTTGATTTTTCTATATTTACAGGTTAATTGCCTATGTCCCAGATTGCTTGGGACACCCGGTATAAATACTCTAGCTTATATTACTCTGTACACGTGTATGAACACGTGTGTGTGTGTGTCTGTTCTCGGATGTAATAAACACGTGTCATTAATAATAGTCGAAACGGTTAGCATATGTTTAATAGTGGTTAAGTGTCTGGTTTCCTGTGTATTCTTAAATGCGGGAATTTCCGAGGTTTTTCCAAAAGCAGACGGCGCATTGTGTTATATTTAGCTACCATATAGACATACATACATACGTATATGATGTCTATACATACATACATACGTACATTATGTCTATACATACATACATTATGTCTATACATACAAACATACGTACATTATGTCTATATATACATACATACACATATTATGTCTATAACAGGGCTGGCCACCTATACTAACAAAAAAATAGTTTTCATACTTTATTCTGAGGTTTTTTTTTAAGTCAGATATGCGATTCTGCGTGAGCTATTTTTTTAGATATTTTACCAGTGCCTTTAAAGAGCCATACTACTCGCTATGGCCACCCCTGACCTATAATATACATACATTTTCCTTTTTCCGTAAGTATTTTCAGAAATGGACGATAAACTAACGACAACTTAGTTTTTTTTTTTTTTTTGTTCTAAATTTTAAGCAAAAGAATATTTTTTTCAGTCATTTTAAAAATCTCAGAAGTACAAATACACTACGACAGGATGTCAAATAAGTTCACAAAATTCATATAACATTTGATTCAAAATTAACCAGATTATTTTTTTTTTTCAGAGATTTTAAGTAGTTCAAATATGTTGCGACAGGATGTCAAATAAGTTCACAGAATTCATGTAACATTTGAAGTGTTGAAAAAGTGAGATATAGATGTTGGATTAAAATCATTTTAATCGATATTCTAAATTGTAGTTTAAAAATCATTATTTAAAAAGCAAGGTTTTTTATAATGAAGAAAAATTTAAACTAGAAAAATTCCACAGCGTGTTTCAAACTAAACTAACAGTGGTATATTATTTTAAATACAAATAAACAATTCTTAAATAATATTTACATCGAAGAAAGGGGCGGGTCTGCTAATCTAGAAGATGACAATAAAAAAATCCAGTTTTTACACATTTTTCTGTGTCAAAAATTAGACCGGATATATTTTTTTACTTCAGGCTTATTTGTGGAATAAATTCATAATTATTGTCGAAATATTTGTTCTTAGAACTAAAATAGATGTAGTATTTTGCATTTCAGTCGCAAATGCAAATGTTACAGTAATCTTATGTAGTACAACTGCTTGTATATATGTATGTAAATATGTATATATGTATGTGTTTAATGGCGTGATGTTTTATGTATGTAAAAAAATGTAGATAACACATAACACGACATTTACTATTTAGTACTGCAGGTTGCGTTTGGGCTTACATTATTCTGAATATGTAAAAAAACTCTTGATAAACTAGACAAATGTCCGCCGTAGAAACTAAAATCCAATGTTAAAACAATTGACAATTTATACTTTATAAAGTTATATATTAATTAATCCGTACAATAAATAAAAGCTAGGTTAGAAGTGTTCAATTCGACAAATCAAAATCAAACAATATCGAAACTACGCAAATTTCTTACCCGACTTTTTCATACTATTAATGCTACATGTGATGATGAGTACAGTTTTGATGCGGTGAGGAGAGGGGGATTGAACCCGCGCTTTATAAATCCTACTTTAGTAGTAATGAGCCTGTTTAAGGCATCTCCTGCTATCGTTCAACTATATATAAGGATAGTTGAGGCACCTCTATTCTTCATTCTTTAGTATGCATATTCAATAATACAATCCATATAGATATAGTAGTAGATATGAGGATACTTGAGGCACCTCTATTCTTCATTCTGTAGTATGCATATTCAATAACACAGCCAATATAGCTATATAAGTAGATATAAGGATAGTTGAGGCACCTCTATTCTTCATTCTTTAGTATGCATATTCAATAACACAATCCATATAGATATAGTAGTAGATATGAGGATAGTTGAGGCACCTCTATTCTTCATTCTGTAGTATGCATATTCCATAACAATATAGCTATATAAGTAGATATAAGGATAGTGGAGGCACCTCTATTCTTCATTCTCCAGAGTAGATAAGAAGATAGTTGAGGCGCTTCTATTCTTCATTCTCTAATATCCATATGCAACAACATAGCCCATATTCATGAAATGTCAAATGAAAATGCAATAATGTAGTAGTAATAAGGATGCTTCAGTCATCTCCTACTAAGTAGTAGTTGTAAGGATAGTTGAGGCACCTCTACTTTTCCTCTTGTGGTACGCATGTTGCACATACATTCGCCTTATATAATACAGCCGACAAAGACACAGGCCATATTCGTTGAAATGACGGAAAATGTAATAATACAAAAATGTATAAAATCAAAGGATTATAAATTTAGTAGTTTTTACATTAAACCAAAGTTTTTTAAATCGCTATTTTTCGTTAATTATTTAATTATTGAGCAAATAATTAGTTATTAACATGATGAGATTTGAGAGAAAACCTGATCAACTGCAATGGAAAGCCAAAAATCAAATAAATCAATATGGATACTGAAACTATTTGAAAATAATTTTCAAATAGTTTACAATTATTGCAAAACGAACATAAATAAAATACGATCATGCATACAAGAGCAAGAGGATTCAATGAATACGAGCTCGGGGGGGGGGGGGCATCGTTGAATATTATTCCGATTTAATATTTTCATTTCGTGCTAGTCGTGAGATCAGCAATGAAAAAATAACTTTAAAATTGCAATAAGTAATGCGTTTTTCCATAAATATCTCTCTGGGGGAGGATCCCCGATCTTCCGCACTCCTAGGCGGTATTTCTGGGGGATCCATTTATCAACTGTGGTTGGTACGCCACTGCATACAGACACAATTTTTTATGCGACGGTAAATTCGAGAATCAATGATTCTAAAATTAAACCGTGTTAAAACGAAACAAACAATTGATTTATTCTGTCAATTATTTGAGCTATGATGAACCATAGAGAGAATCAAATGATTCGCATGTCTTAAAAAAACAATAATTCGGTTATATTTTGAATCATTTGATTCTTGAATGAAACCTTCTTCTTCACTGTATCTTAGCGATCCAAGGAAGGCACAAAATAAGTATTTATTTGTTTCAGCTACATCACCGGAACCGCGTCAGTGTCCTTATATGGGAAAATTCACAGTTACAAGTTTGTCACAACAGGCAGAGCACAGTACCAGATCCCTGCGTAAGAGGGACTGGCAACGGTGGCGCCATACATTCACCAGCGGCGAGATTACACACCTGGCACGACGGCAGAAACGTGTGGATCACGGTTTGAGTCCATGCTCAAGTGAGGGGTTCAAAACCCTGGTGGTTGGATGCAGCTCTATTGATACGATGGAATTCTATTCGGACTGTCCAACAAATGACATCATTTCATGTAAGTAAAAATTATGTACGGTTGGCTTAAAATCAGTGAGGAGCTCGTGACAAAATGTACAATAATAATTTTGATAATATTTCCTATTGAAAACAAAGATTATTTCCATTGAAACCCAGAGGACATTGTACAAAAACGTTAAATGTCGGTTTCGGTAATATATTCAAAGATATTCCGGCCGAGTAGCAATATTGATATCCATTTCAAGATGAGTATGTTGTGATATCGGTCACTGCTTACTACATGTTTTATATATATTTTTGAATTACAAAGTTACCAATCAGTTTGAGTACTTTTTCATACGACATTAATGTTACAAATAAGCAAAATAATAAGACCATCTTTCGTAGAAATTGTAGAACATAACCTTAATTTATGCTCCAGTGTTAAACGTCAAATCTTACGATAGTATGATTTATTGTTCATTCAACATAAGCCATGTTACGCGGACAAATCCAGATAGTTGTTTATTTATTTGAAAAGTTTCCATTTTATTCAACTTTACATAACTATCTTGCTACGTATGAAAAATGTGAAGTCAAGCAAACAAAAACAAATAAATCGTATGTAAAAACAAGAAGAAGAAATAAGAAAAGCGATAGTAAAATGAGAATTGTATACCAAATAATCTGAAACGTGCTATCGGAATTAAAATCTACGTCACTTTTGAATCTTGCTAAATTCAGTTCAGCGTTTAGTTTTTTTCAAACTTCGTGCGATAAAAAAAACATTCCAGTGAAGCCAGACAAATCGTAGGTTAGATAAGGTATGGTTTCAACTTGTGGGCTGTCAAAGATTGATTACGCCCAAGCCAGTGGCGTAGGGCGTAGAAAGAAAAAACCGAGCACAGCAATTATAGCATCGAATAACTCTTATCAGTGATGGTATTTGTAGCAGAATTTAGCAATTTATTATCAGAGGTTATGTTCTTGTTACGTTGACACATTACAATGACACAACACAACACTTTTATCCTGACCGAATGTAATGCGAACATAGTTAAGAATTGACTTATTTTTTTCCAGCTTATTCCTGTCATGGTCGATGGGAAGAGAATGGGACGCATTACTTGATAACAACTCCTTTGAGCCGATCCAGTCACGGGGCTAGACGGTATTGTTTCATATACAGGTATGTAATCGCACGGAAAATGTATTTTAACTATCGTTTGGATTAGAACCACTATATGGTTACCTATTAGTTGATTTTGTGTATTCATACTGTGATTTATTTGTTTAATAATTAACTGACTTCGATAGCGGAATATATATGCTGTTTTTCTTTCAGAGAGGATCGGGACGAACATGCGATTCAAAGTGTTGCAAATGGCGACGGCGGGAATAGCTTAATGCTGGTGCATTTCTCGAGTTCTAGTCACAGTTGTGACCGAAGTATTCGCCCGGGAGTAGAAGGAGCACTCGCATTTAATGCTACAAGCACAGGTAAATGTACCGAGGATCGCGCCAAATTGCATAAGAAACTATTTAATTCTCTGTCCAATGATTAGATAGAGAATCATTTTTTTGTTATATTCCCTATCATTTTTAGAATAAAAGTTTTAATACAAACGTTATGCAGAATAAAAAAATGCATCGAATAATTCCAACTTTAAGGAGGAATTACGAGAAAATAAACTGACATTTCCATGATATTAGATCAGTGGTTCTTAAAATGGGTGCCCCAAAGGGTGCAGCGAAATTTTTAAATAATAATTAAGCCCTTGAAAATGAACTGAGAGTATATCTTTCAAAAACACGACCTAATATCATAGAAATATGCAAACACCATCTGGCGCATACTTCACAATTAAGTTCATATTTTATCATCAGATACCTTTATAATATCTTTTGTTGTTTTTGTGTTGTTTGGGAATAAACTTACTTACTTAAAAAAACTTTTATTTTTTTTTTTCAAGTACTTCTCTTCCTTTATATCTTTACTATCTGTAAAAAAGCAAAATAATAATAGGGTGCCGTGAATTTTATTTAATAATTTCAGTGTGCCGCTAGACAAAAAATTTTGAGAGCCACAGTATTAGATAATAAAGACAAATGTGTTGTTTTATATTATTGTCATGGTTTTGTTCTCCACAGATAACTAATGCTGAATGAAAATGTCAAAATTATTTTAAGTTTTTTTTCATTATAAATAATATTTAAAGGAGAAATTATGACTCAATCGGCGCAATGTTTTTATTCTGTATAACATTTATGTATATTACAACTTTTGCTCTAAATATAATAGGAAACGTAATATCGCTTAGTCAAGATTATTACGTGTTTTTTACTAATCTTCAATGTTTATTTGCAGGGAAATGCGTTGAAACTAGCAACAGTGACAAACAAGAAATATCCCTAACACTGCTGTTGGTCACAGTGCTGCCAACACTAATTAACTATGCGATATTTCAAACAAAAAGATGATCCAACGATTACAGACATGCATGTGACAGGCACATGTAAACAAACAAAAAACAAAATCAGCGCATAACAAAATATAATAAACAATTTATACTGTGGATTCGGCGGTTTGGGGGATTTTTGTAAGACAAAAGGTGAACGAATAAACAAAATGAGAGAGACTGTTAATTAGTATTGAGCATGTGAGATATAAAGTATTTTTTCAGTTATACAAACAGCACAATTCATATAAAATATCATAGCAACCATATTACAAAACAATGACAAACGGAAACCACGAGCTTCTCGATGAAAAGAGTACACTTTTTATCAAGAAGCTTGTGGCAGAAATAAACTGTAGTAAAACAAAATAAAAGCGATGATTAGTTAATTTAACCTAACATTTTTTTGACAGTTCATAATACGGTATATGAATTGTGCTGATAATTTAGTTTACAAATATTATAGATGTTAAATAGTAGATTTCAGAAGAGATTTATTTAAGAAAGATTACCAGTACCCACGTAAAATACATTTTAAAAACTGTGATTTGATAAACTTGACACTTAATCACATCTATATATATATATATATATATATATCTTACATAATTTTAAGCACACTATACCATTAAGACAGAACTAATTGCATAATACTTATCTCTTAGCCAATTTTAACCCTCCTCCATTTTTCAGAATATAGTAAATTATTTTATTCCAATAGTTCTCGGAAATATTTTGAACAATAACCTGCTTATTGACTTTGTGTCTTCTTGATATATTTTTTACTAATTTTCTATGTCTTCTGAGCTTATTAATCCTCTTGTATTTAGACCGAAGAAGAAGAGAATCAAGATGGCGATTAATGTAGATCGTGAATGTGTGACAAGAAGCATAATACTTTCTCTTACAATTTGTAAATATTATAGAAACAAATTTCATACACTGCTTTGAGTTACATCCTGTAATTGTGGAAATAATGTTTGTTGTAATTATTTGTTTAATGTTTGACAATTCCTGCGCCATTGAATGTTAAATATGCGCGCGCATCACTTTCTTATTGTGGTCTCTAACACCCACGATACTACACTAACGCCATCTCTCTTTCACAGTGCGTAATGGTTAACCTCTACTGTTGTACGCATGCGTATTTTTGTATATTTTTTTTCCTTTCGATCAGCAATAAGAATACGATGAAATTTCTTGTAGGGAATTAACGTAATTTAATAACAAATAATATTTGTATATACTGTAAAGAAAAAAAATACTCATCAAGACATAGTTATTTTGTTAAAAATGTCTTAAAACTGCTTTTTAAAACAAAACCGCAAAGCAATTCTCAGAAAATATTATATATATAAAGTAAATATATATACAATTATAATGATGACGATGATGATGATTTGTTTATATAAACTAGTGAATAATATAACTGATATTACTTATTATATAACTTGATACGTAATATACATATACATAAAAAAAAGAAAAAATGCAATAATAACTCGAGACAAAAAAGTACAGAGTTAGTTTTTAAGGAACGAACTCAGTTTATAGCAAGTGTTATTTCAAAACGAAAATAACTTCAAAATTTCACATTTGTTTTACATAATTTCTTTATTTAAAAAAACCACAAAGTAAATGTTATTTGTTCGTTATAGGATTGTATATTAGTAATACTTAATTTTCAGAATTTAATATATTAAAAATTAACTTAATATTACAATGAAATACCGCTTTATTGGTGAACCCCCCTTTAGATCTAAATTTCTAACTCTGCTCACCCACTAATCTCTAATTGCATGGCGACAAACAAAAAAACAGTGTATTTATTTCTCTAAATTTAAACAATATCCTCATACCCCCATTTTGAGATAGGGGTACCGCTGTATTTTTAATTTATTTAATAAATAGCACAACCTTTTTTAAAAAAAAAGTATATCAATATTTTTATTATAATTCTTGTTATAAATAAAATAAAAATATTGAACTTTTTCTTATTATTTTTTATCTACGAATAATCGGCTTCTTGCGCAACATTAGATACGAATAATTAGTTATTTACACAGCACCTTCTCCTTTCGTATGTGTAAATAGTCAATTATCCATGCCTACTGATTATGCAAATAGCCTGAATCTGATATGTTGATATTTTAATTAAATTTGTTAATTTGAAATAACACTTGTAGGAAAACTAGCGTGAAAAGCAATCATAGTAACAAAATGTTAAACGTTTGAAGTACAGACACAGAAAAAAATGTTTAAACCAAAAGAATCACTCTTATACTTATAATGCAATCATTAAGAATAAACTAAAAAGAAAACCAATGATAGTCAACAGAAAAAAAAGTATAACTGTAATTAAACATAAAAGTTTTAATCCGAAAAGTATAAACTTTAAAGTATGTTAGTGAATATAGATAGAACATAAAAAATAATTTTACTGTAGAAATAAAAAAAAAATAAAAATAGGTATATACTTAACATTAGAATATGCAAATCAAAATAGTCAAAAAAATTGAAGAAACTTATTATTTACCAGTATGCAAACGTTAGAATAGAGTTAAAAAATATTTATTAATATTTAGTTTGTAAATATGTATAAGAATTTGTATAATACATTTAATATGCAATAATTTTGCTACATCGTAATCACTATTTCTTATGCGATATTAAAAGAAAAATGACAAGCAATATGCAAACTTATTTTGTAAACCAGAGGTTATAATAACTGTAGTGGCAGAAACTCTTAAAAAGGTTCGTGAAAAAAGGACTTCTGTTTTACTTTTTTATACACAGCGTAATAAAGTATTGTTTTTATAATGGCAATATATTTAGGCACATTTTTCTTTCAATTAATTTATTCATAAGCAATATTTTTATTTGAAAGCATGCTAAATGAATAAAACAATATATTACTATAAACATAACTAGAAAATACTACATTTATTTAGTTTTTTTTTTAATAAGAAATATTTACATATTTCTATTTACAATATGGCTATTTTGATTTGCGATACTAAGAAATATTGTATAAAGTAACACTTGATACCAGTTGAATTAGTAAATTGGTGCCTTCGAATATTGATTTAAACAAAAAATATTAATTAAAAACAAAAACACAACAAAAAAATAATAATAATAATGAAGATGACGAAGATCCAAGTTGGTTATGTCAAAACAACTGCGAAATTGTTGTATTATATAGCTGTATATTATAATTGAATAAAATAATATTGAGTAACAAAAAAAATCATGGCGACTGTTTTTATTGTTTATTTTTTCAGGTTAAAAATATTCCCAGGAGTGCTACTTATTCCCGAAGGAGCGGGCAGTCTCTACCGTTTTCTTTTTAACTTTATTCATTGTTGCCAAACAGAAGAATCAAATTATTCTAGATTTGTTTTGAATCTAACATTACACCAAAATTGATTTCTATAAAACGCGCCGAATCAATTAGGTCTTTGTGAATCGTTGAAACTCAAATAATTAACAACAAATTAATTGTTTTTTTCCTAACAATGGTTTAATTTTAGAAGCATTGATCCGTGAATTAAACCCTGTTCCATTATGGAGGTTACGAATAATATAACCTTCTAAGGCTGTTACAATTTCATAGAATTCTGTAATTTAAAATCATATGAGATCTATATTTAATAGTATGATTCGTATATAGTACTACACTGACTAATTCAGCTAATAGAACATGATTAACGCTAACTGATTCGAAGGCGTTCACTATTATAGTTTCATTTTGTCTAGCAATGTCCTCGGACAGCATAGTAATCTAAAACAGTGATGCACAACCAGCGGGCCGTATGAGGCCCTTTTTCAAAATTGTTGCAGCCCGCCTGGACATTTTTCACAATAGAATGAGGCAAAAAACGAAAAACCTCAACCAAAAACGAGCAAAATAGGGTAAAACAATCTTTACCGGCCCCCGACTCAAAAACGAAATTATATGCTGCCCTTTACACGTAAAAGGTTGTGCATCACTGGTCTAAAATGACTGACAGCATTCAAGATTAATTTAAACCGAATTATAATCAAGCATTCTTGGTGCAATTAATTGAGAGTAGACGATAGGTTTGAAATAAAATATCGTATGATACATTTAGTATCTAATTTTTTTTATCGAGAATAAAATTATAAATTTCGAATATCTTTTCGTATTTTGTGTTAAAACAAAAATATGAAAATTGTGTTGAGAATGAAGAGGAGTATTCTTTAGAAATATGGTATGAATATTTACGTATGTTACTATCAGAAACGATTTCTGTTAAGTCTATGTTTGTATTATTTTAGGACCGGGACAGCGCGTACGCAGTCCCGACTACCAAAAATTACGTGCCCGAGTTATCCGCATTAGGGATAATCGCAAGGGTCAGCTCAGCCGTAGTGCAATGGGAGAGCCTCACCCTGGGGAAACCGCCTTGTTGATCACGGTAATCCCTACACCAGGTAAGTATGCTTATCGCTGGCATTATGGGGTCTTTTATCTCAACACGCAGCATCTATCACAAGCGAGAGCCAAGGCAAACAAGCAAGGTTACAAGTTGCACCATCTGTCGGTTGACTTTTGTACTAGAATAAACTTCGTCTAAATTTTAACTTATTTTCTCAACAAGTACATACATTTTATCGGTAAAATTATTATTATAGAATTATAGGTTAATTAACACTGTATATATTTTATATTTAAAGAATAAACTCGTTTCATTGCCATCTATTAGTGACAAGCTCAAGTTTAACTCTACCTAACCTTAGAGGCGATAAGTTAGGTATTACAACATTATTACATCACTTTTATTGTTTTATTACACAATTCTATTTAAGACACATCATGTGAACGAACTGTAGTGGATTTTTATGGCAATGAATCTCTTACTTAATTGTCAAGGTTAAGCTAATTATCAGTAGTAATATTAATTTAAAAAAAAAACAGACGATGATAATTAATTTCTACGACTGGTTCTTGGAATAATGACTGTCAAATGTAGTGGGACAGTCATTTTACAATGACTTTGTTGTAAAACGTGATTGTGACTTATCCTAATACATCATAAAGAGTGTCATTAACACATAGGCGTAGGGAGAAATATTTTCTAGACTATAAAAATTATTTTAGTTATCTCATAAACAAGTAATTTTATCTGCATTCGAAAAATACAACGGTTTAACATATTAATTACCATGTAACTATTTTGATTAAATTTATTAGTATTGCTTTTAATTTGTTTTCTATAAATACACTACAATCAAATAAAACAATTATGATTAGAACTAAATACTAGAATATTGTTTGCTTATTTTTAACATCAGTTTCATAGAGTTTTATAAACTTTGCCATTTGTTTAAAAAGTCGAAACATGTCGAAGTTATCCGAAGACATCCGAATCTGTCCAATCTTATAATAATTTACTTTATTATACAAACTTATTACTAACCATACATGTCAAACATTTGCATTCAAATTCGATACAATCCGAACTAATCCGATGATTACCGATCGCATCCAATTTTCCGTGTGTATCCGACTATTCCCGAAGGCGTTATATATTCCACTTGCATTCATCTGCACCGCCCAAGATCAGTGTCGATAAGTGAGCTGGTTTTTTTTACTGTTTCCGTGAACTTATATACCTGCGGACCACCCATTTTCTACGCTACTGTGTTCTTCGCTCTCTCTGTCGTGCACACACACACAGAGTACTAATATCGACCTCCAGCCAGGCAGTACTTGTCAAGTCAGCCGGCATTTGTCGATGCTGGGTGGTGGGGGTAGAACAGACAAGTAATATAGAACAGTGTGTACTTGACTGTCAGTCGCTCATATGTGTTTAGTGGTGATTGCGTGTTAGTTATCAAATATACTACAGAGACACACAGTGCGCGCACACACACACACGTACACACACTCGTATTAGATTGACCAAGTATTTGAATTAAAACGTTCGACAATTGTTTCGACTGCTGTCGATAAGGAAGATTGTACTACAAGGTAGGTAAACAACAGTGGTTGCTATGCAGATCAGGAAGTGTGCTTTGATTTAGAATAATAATGAATGGACAGGGTGGGGGGCGGGTCATTTATTGCGTTAGTTTTAAAGTGGATTTGATTAAGTACAAATTAAGGAACTATGACGAAATGGTGCTCTATATTTTATATTGGTATATGGCAACAATGTAAAAAATATGTCTATTTTTTTTAAATTCCTTTTTTGCTTAAAATAAAAACTATTAAAAAAATTACAGCTTGTAATTTCTTCAGATTAATATATTCCCAAAATGTGAACTAAAAAATTAAACCTTAATATTTAAAATGATGAAATTTTATTTAGTATAGTAAAGAAAATAATTTTATAACTTTATTAAATTATTACAGTTTAAAAATATAATAAAACATTATTTTAATAATAATTTTCTATTTATTTTCTACTGTATATATTAATAATTTCAGAAAACAAATTGGTGAATTTTAAGTATTGTTTATTTTTGAAAATATTGCATCATTTTTTAACATTTTAGTTATTTAAAAAAAATGTAAATATCAATTTTATTTATCTATACTCAATGTTACATTGTTGTGAAATATATTTCGAGGTCACTATTTTGTTACAATAATAATGTTGTACGGAAACTTGCTAAATATATTTAATAATTTTTTCTTTTAGTTTTATAAATATTGAAATATATACGTAATTTAAAATAATACACAAGGTTCGTGTGTTCAGACGAAATTAATTCTAGAATCATAGACTGCTATGCACAGCTCGATACTATCTGCGCTACTAAGGTTACTAAATTTTTATTCTAAATTTTGCAGTGTCGCTATGGAAAATTGTGTATTTTCTAGCATTACTATAGCAACAGTGTCAAAATGTAGTAGAAAAATTTAGTAGATCCGTTAGTATGAACTATATGAATAGTATATTTTGTATTGAAATCTTCGTAATGTTTTGAACAATGATTTTGTTTTTTAATCTAGATTTATGCATTGAATTTAAACATCATAAGTGTTACGATGTATTAATTATCTTACTTGTAATCTGTATTTCTATATTTTTCTCACCATCGGAAAAAAAGAAAGTAATTTCTCTGAGAATATGTCTAGTCTAATTGCAGTAATTTGAAACGATGAGACAATTGCATTACAGTTAATGGTTAGTTAAATGAAGTAGCGAAGTGCAAGAAAAAGAAAATTACTTTAATCATGCACACAGCTTAATATGATCACATCGGGACGCAAGGTTTTTGATAACAATAACCGATTGATATTAATATCCGAAAAAAACATGAACACAAAATTTTGTTAATTAATTAAATTAAAAATTAAATTAATTAATTTAAAATACATATGTGAAATAACAGTAAATAAAGTATGAAATTAACTAAAAACTCTGAAAAGAAACATAAATGTTTTGCATTTAGATTTGAAAATATGTATACAGTATATGTATGTAATTATTGTGTACATTTACAAAATTCAAATTTAAAAAACTCATCCAGCGTTGTTTGTCTCCGATGTTCGCGGAGCAAATTATTAATAAAAATGTCATACGCGTAATGAGTCTGAAAATCAGATTACCTCTGTTGCACACCTTGCCGCAAAACTTAGTTAAGACTATACAAATCGCATTGTCCGAGTTTATCTGTGTTTACTGCCAACCAGCCCGGCATAATACAATAAACTAGACAATACAATTTCCATAAGGTTCTTTATAAAAACTACTTTATTGTATTGTTGCTTTTAAAATTGCTTGGGATGAAAACAATCCTACGAAAAAATTGATAACATAAAACGATATCATGATTACTATAAATGGAATTTTTTTAATGTAGTTATACACGAAAGTAATAACAATATCCGATTGATAACATTATCCGTGATTCCAATAAGCGGCGTGCATTGTATTATCAAATTTACCTTTTAGTGGTTGAAAAGAATCTAATTATTCCGGTGTATTATATTCTGAAAATAAATAAAAAATATGTTTAAAAATAAACTTTTATTAAAACATATTAAAAAAAATATGTAATTAAATGCAGGGGGGAATATTAAAATGGTCTTTTATTAGTCTACCAAAATCTAAACTATTGATAGAGTAATGGTATTAAATATATAATAAATAGTAAGTGTCAAATTTAGTATAAAATGTTTGTAGTTTTTAGCCTGATTAGCGTTTTACATTGGTATTTCTAATCACCGATAAACTTCAAACAACTTATCATAAGAACACGCATTTATTTACATATGAAACCTACAATTTAATGGTTTTTTTCACCTGAAAAAATGGCGAAAACCCGAAGGGGTCAGTGTATTATTAATTGCTAAATATTTCATTATTACCAATATTTAATTAGTTCTCTAGCATTATCAGCTTGACAGTACATGCTCGTCAATACTAGTGATAATTAATTGTTTATCTGTTGTTGATTATGAATTATGTAAGCGAAACAATTGGGATTTAATCTTATAAAAATTAATTATCATAAAAAAAAAGTTAAAAGAAATATAATTTTTGAGTCAATACAGAAGTTTGTATTGTTATTAACTGATTTTTGCATCAGATATACGTAAAATTACATGTAAAAATAACTACTTTATTCATATGCAAAATAGCAAAATGTAGGTTAGATATTTCTTCATATTTTCAGAGAATTCTCTTGCAAAAGTATCCCATAAAAATTTTTGTATTCTTGTGCCTGCAATTTATGACACAACCTGTATACACACACACAAATTGCTTTTGACAGCTACCAACTGGCATCACTAAAAAACAACTACATTTTTCTACTAGATTTGACACTATTGCTATTGACCACGACCTTCTCGATTAAAAGTGTGCTATTAATGTATAAATCGAGAAGGTCGTGCTATTGACAATTTTATATTTGTATAGCATTACTATAACATGAATATTGTAGTATTGTAGTAAACAAATAGCTCTTTGAAGCGCATTTGGTATCGAGCTATGACTAGCTGTCAGTGTAGATAAATATAGCGCGTTCCTAACCTAACTTACGGTTAGTTAGTTTACACTATTAGATGAAGCACTTCGAGTGAAAATTCACAAGTCATGCTGTTAATGTACACAAAACGAAAAACTGTGACAAATACTTGCTCGCTGTATAATGTGCAATTGCAATTACAGCCTTTACTGTAATTAACTTCTTTAAGTTAATTAGAATACATAATATTGACAGTAGAATTGTATTTCTCAGAACGTACATTTACCTCTCAACGTTTGTAACAGGCATGTGAAGAATAAAAAGCGGTAAAATAGCTCAAGTTCGTTTGCAGAATAAATCAAGTAAACCAGTGGCGTCACTACAATAAGGGAGCCGCAAGGGGGCAGAGTGTTAAACCTTATATAAGGCCCGTACACGAATAGTTCCGGCAAAGTTTTGTTCTATTTATGTGTTTATAATTTTTAGTATTTAATTTTGTACAAAATCAGTTTATTTATGAGCGGTAAGGGGAGCTTCTATTGTGGCCCCCCCACATACTGCGCCAATGAATACAGAGGTTTCTTTGCAAAAACGTGAAGATGTTAAATAGGAATATTTGTATTCTGAGCGAACTTGAAATGTATTGACCGGCATTCTTATGTAATTTTGAAAAATCAATAGAATTTGTGTACAGGAACCTGCTAGAGAATATATTTAATATTTTTTTGTTTTAGTTTTATAACTATTGAAATATATACATAATTAAAAATAATACATAAGGCTCGTTTGTTCAGGCGAAGTTAATTCTAGAATCATGACTGCTATTAACCGCACTACTTAAGGCTATCAAATTTTTCTTCTGAATTTGATACAGTTATCATGAAAAATTGTGTCCTTTTATAGTATTACTATAGCAACAGTGTCAAATGTAGTAGAAACAATTAGTAGTTGATGGTAGATCCGTTAGTATCGAGCTGTGAATGATTCTAGAATTAAACCGTGTTGTTAGTACGAAACAAACAGTTTATTTGTTGTCAATCACGAAGAATCAACTGATGCGCATCTTATAGATACGAATTCCGGCATTATCTCTTGCGAATGATATAATTATTGTTGTTAATAAAATTGTTTGTCGATAAAAATTAACACAAGATATTTTAATTGTGTTCATAAACTTGTGTATTTTCATTACAAGTATTTATTTGTTTTTATTACGCGACAGATTATTATTATCGCTAAATTAATTACTCATGTCCTGCTGTATCTATGATAATGTAATAGCATGTTAATGTTATCTAAACTGATGGTATTAATTCTTATCATTGACGTGTGAAGCAGACAGGCAAATGTATACTGAACAGGTACAATTAGAATTTATATCTCTGACAGTTGAGATGGAAGAATACGAAGTATTTACTACTGAACTCGACTGATCCAAGCATGTTCTTATGGAATAACCAAATGGAAAGGATGCCTAAGATTAAAAAAAAAAACAAGGTCATTGTGCAGTATGTCTACCTTCGATTTTAACACTTCTAGTTGGTTACTGGGTCATTAGACTTCAAGTCAATTTAGAGTCGGTTATTTGCACATATATATATATATATATATATATATATATATATATATATATATATATATATATATATATATATATATATACAGGGTGTCCCTGAAATGCGTGGACATCGCTTAACCACAGATTCCTGGGTCGAAAATAAGACGATTTAACTAAACTTACCTATATGCAATTACGTTTCGTTTAGCTGGTATTCTTCTTCAAAGTTCTTTAAAAAAAAAGTTATTTTATCCATAACTACAGAACGCTTGGATCGATTTGGATAATATTCGGTACTGTACTTCTTACGGATGTAGGTCATCTTTTAAGGTGATATTAGTTATTATCAGTGGACCATTAGTGTACGAAACACGGGTAACCCGGCATAAATCAGTCAAAAACTTTTTTATGTTAAGGCCAATAACTTTCAAAAAAATAGTTTCAGAAAGAGACATTCAATAGTAATTTTTTTGTTGTTGTTGTCTGTACTGATATCTGTTAAGGTTTAGGCACAAAAAAATAAAATCTGAGGGACCGCGCACTGCATTTCATAAAAAAATGTCATCTAGCAGTCTGTTTTTTTAAGAAATAAATGACGATATGATATTTATTAGTGCAATTATTTAGATTTCCTTATAAAAAGGAATCGCAAATATTTAAATCTGGTGAACGAGGTGCCCATTTTGCAAAAATTCAAAGGAAATCTAAATAATTGCACTAATAAATATCATATCGTCATTTATTTCTTAAAAAAACAGACTGCTAGATGACATTTTTTTATGAAATGCAGTGCGCGGTCCCTCAGATTTTATTTTTTTGTGCCTAAACCTTAACAGATATCAGTACAGACAACAACAACAAAAAAATTACTATTGAATGTCTCTTTCTGAAACTATTTTTTTGAAAGTTATTGGCCTTAACATAAAAAAGTTTTTGACTGATTTATGCCGGGTTACCCGTGTTTCGTACACTAATGGTCCACTGATAATAACTAATATCACCTTAAAAGATGACCTACATCCGTAAGAAGTACAGTACCGAATATTATCCAAATCGATCCAAGCGTTCTGTAGTTATGGATAAAATAACTTTTTTTTTAAAGAACTTTGAAGAAGAATACCAGCTAAACGAAACGTAATTGCATATAGGTAAGTTTAGTTAAATCGTCTTATTTTCGACCCAGGAATCTGTGGTTAAGCGATGTCCACGCATTTCAGGGACACCCTGTATATATATATATATATTATATATATATATATATATATATATATATTATATATATATATATATATATATATATATATATATATATTATATATATATATATATATATATATATATATATATATATATATATATATATATATACATATACATATGTATATATATACATATGTATATGCAATCTTGTATAACATACCTCGTATTCTACCTTGTAGGTCATAAACATTTATGTAACATTATCTAGGTCATATTTAGTTTACACTTAAGTTTGCTTATTGCATTGCAAACAACAATGTACCATGCAAAGTAATATAAAAATAACCTGCTAATATGTATGTAGCCATTAAGTGTAATGGAAATGATTTGTTGCTTGGTTGTTCCCGACACGGTGTAATTCAAGAATCAACTGATTATAAATGTTGTTTTTATTCTAGAATTCAACCGAAATTACATGCGGATCAGTTGATTATATGTAAATGTTGTTGAAACTTACTTCATTGATAATAAATAAATTGTTTGTTTCGTCCTAGGAATGGTTTAATTCTAGAATTATTAATTCTCGAATTAAACCTCGTTGGAGCAACCGAGTATTAGTGCGCTGTAGCTGCAGTGTATTTAACTGTAAAGAGCCTGAATGGGGGGCTCGATAAAAAATGCTATTAATTCTTGAAGGGTTGGTTGGAATTTTGTTTTAAAAATTCAATAAAATATGTCAAGTTCTGTAATATAGAATATATGTATGTATTAGTACATTCTTTCAAAACTATTGCGCAAAACAAAAATATGTAAAATACTGTTGACACATATCCAATGCAATAATTTAGTAGTGTTTCTAATAGTAGACACTCCCAAATCTACTAATAAATAATGCAGAATAATCACATTGATATTTTAATATCTAATGTAAAAATATATTGCACACAAAACACAACTGGTATCAACACAATAAATTGTGAATATATTTATCAGCAATAATACATATATCTAACTGATAAAACCGTATTGACAGAAGCAAAATAAAGTAAGGTTAGACTGAGGATAAACAAATTATTCATTTGTTTTGAAACCTATTTATATTATGAGTAATATTTGTGTATCAAGACAAAAAAAAATGCGGAAAAATTTCAACGTTTGTTGCATCAGAAAATTTGTTAGGGAAAATCACGAATTTCCGGTTTCTGAAAACCGGAAATTATAAAGAAAGGTCATTGCTTATCGGAAATTAAAAACCCGGACAAGGCTAATCTTTTGGTATATTCCAGGTCTGTAAGAATTGACTACTGTTTCTAGGAAAACAATGAAATGAATCTTAAGAATTCAAAGTGACATTTGATATTGTAACTTTTGAAATGCGTTATCAATGTTGGACAATAAAATACGTTGACCTAGAAATGTAAACGATGCCCTTATCAACAAACAATGATCACTGAAGTTCAGTCTGTTGCTGATAGAAATCTACATTATCGGTATTTACTTCATATTTGAATATAATGTAGTTTCCTAAATTTTGGAAAAACCCTAGATGAAAAAAATACGGCTAATTTTTTTTTCTTAGTTTTTAAACGGTATAATAATACATGTAGTACGATCCCCCCGTTATTATTTGTTATTCTTATTCTTGAACTCCAAAAAAATCGCTAAATTCTCGATAATTCGTTAAAACGTGCGTTCATGAAGACGATAATTCTGAAAATGAGGGGAGCACAGGAACTTTTTACAAATTTCCCTAAATAACCTCGTTTAACGCGGTTTCGCGTAGCGCGCTTATTTCCATGGAACCCTGAGTTATATTTTGAATAAACCTATGTGTGTTCTGCAGTACATTTTTACTTTCTTATACACAGCGAAAGAAATAATTTTATTTTAAATTTGAATAATGCTGCTAAAACATTATAAATTATTACTGTTATTAAAAGGTGTAATAATATGTAGTACTACACCGAATATATTACAAACATTTCCCAGGAATGCTATAATTTATTATTGAATATTGTGATTTGTTTATTAATAGCTTACCATTTGACCGAGTGTTTTCAGTATAAAGTTTCTTAGTTATTTTTAATGTATTTGCGGTCACAATATCCTTAATAATATCACACAAGGAAACTGATATTATATAGACCGATATCATATTACGTAGAAATGTATTTTCTCATAGTAACACCTATGTAGAAAAAAATAATTTTTATTTTAAATATTCATACATAAACGTGCTTTTCTAGAATTTTATGTTATCGTGGTACCCTACAATTTGTAGTAATCGATGTCTAATTAATTATAATAAAAAGAAATGTGTATTTTATGATAAATATTTTACGCATGATTATTTTATAATGCAAAATTTATTTACATACATAACATCACGCCTTTCTCATTACTGGGGTACCAGACCCCACAATCAATTCATAAAACAAACAAAAAATATATTAGAAATAATCCCGGGTTTAATATAAATTACGCATTAAAAATCGCTGCAATTTTAAACAGGAAATTACGCATGTAACCCCATCATAATATGAGGGGGGTGGGGCACAGAGGTGAATTTATGGGAGGATTTTATTCATAGGTTCGAAACATCTTCTTAGCATTTTAATACTTTGATTATTTTACAACTATTTTCAGCTATTTTAAACTATTTTTAGCTATTTAAACTATTTTAAGTTGTTTTATTATTGTCAAGGTCAGCCACATATATTTTGTTTTTAACTTTACTGTGTTCTAAGAAATATTTCCGTTTTGTTTTCTTTGTTACTGTACAACTTTTTTGTACCTTGATAATATTTACATGCAGTAATTCTAACTATTAGTGACAAATAAGTAGCATAATATGTGAATATTACAAACATGCTTTATCGGAAAACAGAAAACACATAATTTAAAATGTGTTTTTCAAAGAATTGCTTTCTTTATAACTTTTGTATAATTGAAAGATCACGTACTGTTGTGGCTAAATATAATAAATTTTCTTTAAATTCGTGTAGCTGTTTAATATTTTTTTTTACATATTTACACATTTTAAAATACAGTTACACTTTTTGGTCTGTAAAATTCTATTGTTTTTTAGTATTTGATTCATAAGAACATTTTTAGATGTTTTGTGTTCATTTTAAGATTTTTTTATTTTGTAAAAAAAATATATTTACACCTTTCCCATTACTGGGGGTAGCAGAAAGACTTTATTATAATTTTATATTTATCCAGAGTTGTATTGAAATTTTCATTAAATAGTATTTTGGTCTGTATTTTATTACAAAATACTGCTACTTCATTCTGATTCATTGAACAATATCTAATCAATTTTGTTTTAATTTTCTACCGAACTTTTATTGATATACATATATCTAGATTACATTTCAAATAAAAAATTTAAATTTAAAATAATTGATTAATGAAATTGCAAGTGCCTCGACTGATATCAAAATGAACTATTGATTAAATTATTGATATATTTTTTTTAATGGAAAATATAAAATATTTTTCAAAATACAGTCAAACTCCCATAACTCGAACTACTATATTTCCAATTTCTCCATAACTCGAATAAAATGATTGGCACGTGCATTCCGTAAGTCGAATTTTTAAGAGAAATTCTTGTTTGTGGAGGATTTTTTTTGTGTGTGGCTGATTCTTTTTGTTTTTGTTTTATTTTATTCAGGGAGTCCCTTATCGCTTGTCACGAGTTGTTATTGTGTTTCAATGCAAAAAAATTAGAATGATAGCAGAAGATCAATCACGCATAAAAACACAGTTCTGTTGTGATTATTTTCGAAAAGATGGTACACTTTTTGGTGCAAAAAAGTATGATATGAGGAAAATACCTGGTTTATATCAACACTCACTCACACAAAAGCACACCCATATCTCAAACTGCGTTTTTTTCGTATTGAGTTTTTAATTGTTCGGGGAAGTGCCTATTTATAAAACGAATACATACACATTTATTCCTTATAAGTTTGCTGAGCATGAACGGGAACGAGGCAAATTACTGAATATTTTAACCGAAATTAGTATGTACCCCTAGTACACAATTTGGATTCAATAAAAACGTGTAATGTCTTTGAAAAAAATCGCTAGTTTTGATGAATATTTCTATAACTCGAAGTCTCCATAAGTCGAACTTTTTTTGAGGACAATGGTGATTCGAGTTATGGAAGATTGACTGTATTAAAAAAAGTACTAATTTTTTTTATCTAAAATGAAATTAAAAAACAAAAACAAATTACAGTAATTCGTTTTGAATGTTGTGAAAAAAAAACTATGGTGAATAATTTAAAAATATTAGGTACCGTTAGAAGTTCATACAAAAATAGTTGCAAAATTTATGCGAGTTTCTATGATCAGAAAGTATAGATTTAATTCGAATTTCAAATGGGCACACATACATTCCAAGAGCATGATGTCATTATTGATGATTTATAGTAATTTTTTCATCAGATCTTGTATTAGGTTATCGTCAAATGCAATCAAAATTCTGAAGACATAAATTTTCATAATTATAATGTGATGTCGACTACAATATTTGTTAATAGGGGCTACACACCCAACAGTGGTCCTGAAACTGTAGTTTTAGGGGGACCGCAAAGGAATCATATATTACCTTACATGTACATTTTAATAAAATGTGTATTAGATAATCAAAAATATTTTGTCACTATACAAAAAATCGATAATTTGCTCCGTGTGCAGTATTCTTTGCTTGTGGCTGGACCATTTAATCAATATATATTAGTTTGTCAAAAATTGTTTTATTAACAGTACTTAATTTAAATTTTAAATTGTCCACAAGCCATCAAAAGATTTTTACAGGGACCGCCACGCAAGGCAATCTAAAAAGTTTGAGAACCACTGATCTATAATGAAAAAATGTAGAAATTTCTTCATTAATTTATTTTAGACCAGTGCTATTTGTTGGGCAAATCCTTCTGAACTATTGGTGTCAATATAAAGTGAAGCGGAATGAATATTTGTTTACAAATTTATCCTAACCCACGATTTGGGCTCAGGATACGCGTTTCTACAAAACAAGCGCTAAACGAAACCGCGTTAAACGAGATGATTTGAAAAAAATCAGCTAGAAGTTCCCGTGCTCTTCTCATTTTCAGAATTGCCGTCTTCATGATCGCGCGTTGTAATGAATTATCGTAAATTTATGAGAATTCAAGCGTTATAGCGAATTAGCGCTCATCGAGACAGCTTTTAGCGGGTTCTTATTGTACATCTTTAGGCTAAATACGTCCCTGCTCTGAGTTATAAAACTCTTCAATGCAACTCTGACCACTAGTATAATAAGAAATAATCAGTTACTTCAATCATATTTGAATGAAACAAAGACTACTTGCTGTCATTGGCTGCTTGACAGTCAATCAGTTCAATTATTATTGACAAGGGGTACAGTGGTTCTCAAACAGTGTCGCCCTTTGAAATATCAATACAGATTTTTGTAGTAAAGACATCACCGCGAAAACTGATTTGTCTTATGCCAATACTGATCAAGATTACCATTAGTTTAACAAACATTGTGGTTAGACAGTGCCGTACCCTGGATTTTTTATCAACCGGGTTTTTTTATTAATGAAACCTATATTCATTATTTAAAGTAAAACTTAGAAACACGTATATAATGTTGTAGTTTTAAACGGCTGATTTAATCGACTGATTTTAAAGGGTATAATGGCCCTGTCTTGCCCCTCCTGCGTACGCCTCTGAGTATAGTATTACCGCACAGGAAAAACCAGTTTAAGAAACCGTGTTTGTTCCATAATTCAAGCGGGTAAAATCAAGTTGACCGAGGAAAATTACTTTAAAACACCGTCAAAGCAACATTTCGGCATGTAACGTATCATTAACGGTAATAAGGGCCGTCTGAAGGAGTGGTCACCTATGGGTGCGTCTACAGACCGTATTACAACATTTTCTGTGTACGTATAAGGCCACGGATATGTACTTTTCAATGGTCCAAGCAAATCGATTGCGTAAACTGTAATTGTATTTAATTTATTTACTACACCAACGGTTCAAAACCAGTGGCACTCTTGCCGAATTCATAGTTGGTTAAATAGGAGAATAGAAAATGTATAAAAAAGATTCAATAGTATTTGCTTTGCAAGCTGAATCCTAGGTATTTGGAAAAACATAACCACAAATCATTATTGTAAACGAGAATATATTGAAACTATTATGTAACTGAAATAATTTGTCGATGTTAAGAAATACACGGCCTCGCCAAGTCCGGTCCTGATAGTAATTACTGGCGCAGTTAAAAATAAATCGTCCAGTGCCCTCTTTGTCTAGGATGCATTTGATGTTACATCATGTCGACCCAAATATGTTGTGGATCAAAA
This sequence comes from Carabus problematicus, assembly GCA_963422195.1. Taxonomy (NCBI): domain Eukaryota; kingdom Metazoa; phylum Arthropoda; class Insecta; order Coleoptera; family Carabidae; genus Carabus; species Carabus problematicus. The sequence goes on from OY728578.1 coordinate 2,486,717, forward strand.
TACGAGCTATTGTTAACTAGAAACTAAAATATGACAACTTAAAAAACAAAATAAAATCCGTATCTTTCTTTCATACTTGATAAAACAAATTAAGTGTACTTTATATTCCTTACAAAAACTGTTAGGATTTGTATAAAACCGATTTTGTAATAAATATATTCTTTTCTTAATAAAAATAAAGTATATTAAAATATGTACACTTTTCTCAGGTCTAAGAATTTACAAAGATATTATTGAAGATAAAAAAAATATATATAAAAAATTATGCATTTCTCGTCGATAACATTTCGAAGAATTATAATAAGGAAATTATTACTGTATTATTGCGTCATAATTAATAAACATTTTAGTTGAATTATGTTATGTTACATAATTTATGTAGTTAATACGATATGTATATATTGTCAGAATATATATATATATATATATATATATATATATATATATATATATATATATATATATATATATATATATATGACGCAGTAATCTATAACGGATATATCCACCAATCAGACACATGACATGACGTCACACACTGATAACAAGAATTAAGCGGAAGACGTAAAAACAAATGTAATTATGATTATGTTAATGAAGCACTACTACAGGATTGAGCGAATTAAGCACTAGAATTAGACGCACTTGTGCGATAATTCATAATTGTAACTAGTGACTAACAAAATGTAAAAGACAGTTTAAACGTTACAATTTTTGTCGATTTGTTATATTATTTTCCCATTATTTTAGAGCATAATTTCCTGGCAGCTTGTCATTTTCTTAGCGCCCCCACTTAGAGATTGTACCAGCGCCGTAGTTACACATTAATCAATTAGAAATTATCTATAATCACTGTTTGAACCACTGAAAAACAGTTTTTAATTACGATAAAATGAAAACAATGCAAAATGAAAAGAATAAAACTTGCAGTAAAATTTTAAATTTTCTTTATTTTTCGCTTTATTTAACCGGAACAATCAATGTGAGATAAAACACTATTTGCCAAATAATCGGGCATAATCACACACTTTTAATGGAATAAATAATAAAAAAATATTTGTGTAGGTATATTTAATTTAGATAACATGTAATTGCAAATATTGCATTTAGAAATCGATTTTTCTGTTTTTTAAGTGCAAACAGAAATGTTTCTTTACCGTGCCCCTTTACCCCTTAATACGTGATACAAGTTTATATGTTTTTTATTATTACATAATATGCGATTTTTTTTGCGAATAAAATAATCATCATATTTATTTGGCCTTGCAGTGTTGATTATAATGTCATTTGACATTATGAATTCAACTGTATGTGTTGCATGAAGTTATGGACAATTTTTTTCTAAAATAAATCTATATATAATTGCGTAATATTATGGATGAAATAGTTAGAAATACATTCATAAAGATCGCCGTTATAATTTAAATACAAAAAAGCATTGTTTCAACATAAAGTTTTAATTTTTATTTTTTGTTACAGATTTTGAAAAAAAAAAACAAAATGGTTTCACCAAATTTCTTTTGGAAAACAGTAACAGTATTATTACTATTAGGTAAGTAATTATGGATTTCTTTTTGTTAGTTTTGAATTCGATTCAAGTTGCTTTATTTTACAGTATAATTACGTTTAAAAAAGGTTTATAATAATTATTTCCATAATTTAATATCATCCGCAAATGTACATGAATGTTATGTTATTTTATTACAATATTTTTTATATTTTTTTGCAGGTACAACAGGTCAAATTGAAGCGGAAAATAGTGAGACGATTGCGTCAATTCCGGAAAAAGACTTAAAACTAAAAGTGGGCACTACAGGAACATTTAAAATACTAACAAGGTACAGTAACACTCCGTGTTGGAATAATATTTAAGTCAACAACATCTGAATTACTTAGCAATCTGTAATAAAAATCAGTAAGATTAATGCTACAGTTTCCACTTTGATCACGGATTAGCAATCTTCATTGTACTTGTTACCAGCTCCTAGAGTACAATGTAGATAAAACTACTACCATTGCTCAATGATGACATTGGAATGAGCTTGGTAAATAAATCATGGCAACTCGATTGTTTCAGTAATGTGCCCCTGGCTGCGAATATAACCGTGATGCTGTGGCCTCAGCATGCTGATATCATATCAATCGAGCCACCAACACTGAACTTGCAACCGGACAACCAAACCTACCATATCAAGGTCAAGGCCATTGGGGCGGGCCGATCAGAACTTTGGGCGAACTCAACGAGTAACACAACAAAGTACGATGGGTTGTTTGTTGAAATAAAGTGCTAAATATATCGAATAAATACGTAGATAACTAGTGTTCTACCATGCTCAGCTGTTTAATATTGCTACTTGCCAGTTTCTATATAATATCATGTTTTGATTCAACATGAAAGTTGATTCTCGTCGCATTACAGGTTATTTTAACCTATAGAGATGTACGTTTCTATATAATATCATGTTTTGATTCAAAATGAAAGTTGATTCTCGTCGCATTAGAAGTTGTTTTAACCTATAGAGATGTACAAACATTTGATTATTTTTTAAATGCATTCAGCTCTCGAACTTAACCAAGTTTAATCCTAAATAACAACAAAAAGATCAACTTCTATACCTTTATACTAGATGAGCACGGTACTATAGAAATTAGAGTTGAACCTGAAGTTAGGAACGAGAGTTGAATTATAATTTTATAGTACAGGGGAGGGTGTAAATTCAAATAAAAATAATCTCTATTTTCTTCCAGCGTAGATGACGTATTTGCAAGAGTGAAGGTGTACAAAATTGAAGTGATTGACACAGTGTCGATGATTGTCGGATGGATATATTTCGTAGCGTGGTCCGTGTCATTCTATCCGCAAATCTACACAAACTGGAAACGAAAAAGGTACGTCATCATCGAGGTTCTAGTTATTAAGTTATCCGGATCAATTAGCGAGCAAAATAAATCCGAAACAACATCGTGTAACTTGATTACGAGTTCTGCGCTAATCAGACAATCCGATTTTCTGTTCCAGTGTTGTCGGTTTGAATTTCGACTTTCAAGGTTTGAATATAATGGGATTTGTCCTGTACTCATTGTTTAATCTTGGATTATACAGTATTCCAGAGATTAAGGTAAATATGCACTGAAATATAATCGATATAGACAGTAGATTTACATGATTCTGTTTGCTGTTTTTAGACTGAATATGCGGCCAGATTTCCACGAGGTTTGAACCCGGTACAAATTAACGACATTGTGTTTGCTTTACACGCTTCTGTGGCCTGTCTGATCACTATTACCCAGTGCTTTGTATATGAAAGTGCGGAACAACGAGTATCATTTACGGCCAGAGGAATCCTGTCAACATTTTCAGGTACCCCCAACATTCTTTCAAATTAATAAGCTTCTATTTTATTCACCAGCGTCGGAACAAGTTTAATCTAACCATAGATATTACGAGTTTGACAGTTAGTAAGTTCAAACAGTCGACCGTAAATTGACAGATGTGGGTTCGATCCCCGACGGGAGACATATATTTTTTTTATTTTAAAAAATATTTTAATATATTTGACATAGATGTTTCATCGAATATAGAAAATACTACTATCTGATAGAGTGATAATTAAGATTAACACAATATTTTTGTTTTGTTTCAGTATTCTTATTGATCAGTATGATACTTGCAGCGTCCAATGTTTTACACTGGTTGGATTTCTTGTATTATTGTTCCTATGTGAAACTGGCTATTACATTAATCAAATATGTGCCCCAGGTAAGACTGCTGTAATCAAACCTATTATATGGGCCCCCGTTTATTAACTTACTTATAAGTTTTATCAAAAAAAAAATTACACGAGGACATTATGTACTCTACATTTGTGAACATTTTGAGGTTAACCCGTATTTACGATCGAGCATATGGTAGCTGATATTGAATATGCATTTTGATTATTACGTTTTTTTGTAGGCTTATATGAACTATAAGAGGAAAAGTACAGTCGGGTGGAGTATAGGAAATATTTTCCTAGATTTTACGGGCGGCACGCTCAGTATGCTGCAGATGATTTTACTGGCTTATAATTACGGTAATTAATTATACACTTGCAATATTTAGAAATAATCTACAAATAAAATAAACTCAAATATGGTTATTTATTTTATACTCAGTTGGTACAGCACACATTTGCGTGTCAAAACACCCCACAATATCATATCTACTACTGCCCCCCTCCACCAATACAGCATTTATTTTATGGGGCGGGAGGGGGTATCGTCTAGTTTCATGTTTTGATAATGTAGGAGTTTTGATTCGCATATTTAAGTCTTACAAAATTCGGCGAAAGTATTGTAAATGTTTAATCAGTAATTCCTGTTTTTCCAGATGACTGGGTGTCCATATTTGGTGATCCTACTAAATTTGGACTGGGATTCTTCTCAGTAATATTCGATGTATTCTTTATAATCCAACACTATGTTTTATACAGGTGAGTTTGAGGCGCACGTTGCATGTATAAATGAATGTTTTGCTCCTGCATGTATATGTTTCAATTGTGTTTATGTATATGTTACATGTTTTGTATGTCTATATGTATGCTTGTATGTAGATATCCCAGTATCCATCATGAATTTGACATTTGTTTAAATGCACTTTTCAATCTCAGAATAGTCGATTTACAACCTCTTGAAAAAAATTATTATCCCTTCTGAATCACACTGATATAAATTGTTATAAATTATGCAACACCCCCCCCCCCCCCCACCGCTTAATGCTACCTTGATTAACGCTAATTCGCTATAACGTAGTCTTAAACACCCCAAAAAGCGCCATATTTTCGATGATTCGTTATAACGCGCGTTCATGAAGACGATAATTCTGAAAATTAAGAGAGCATGAGGAACTTCTTACAGACTTCCTAAAATCACTTCGTTGCACTAATGCAGTTTCACGTAACGCTAACCGGGATGGTATTATTGGTTTCTTCTCAAGCACGATATGTTCTTAGTTTATTAGTATATTTAGTTATTGTGTGTATGTGTCAATTGTACTAAGTGGTTTAACAATCTTTGCATGCAGACGCACCGACAGCTTTCATATCAACACAAAGAACAAACCATCACTGGATACCAACGTTATAGAAATATCAGGATCAAACAGTTCAGAGAAACAGATCCACTCATAGACAAATGTATTCTCACTAGTTTGACAGTTGAGTTTCTAGGTTAGAACACCGCTGCATGTGTAGAACAACTGAATTGTACCGCCAATTCAGTAGCACTGTGTGCCTAAACACGAATATTGACTAAAATAATTATTTTATTTTTTGATACAGCACTCTGTAAATAATTATATGTACATATATATTTTTTTATTATTATCTAAATGTTGTAAACTAATCAAGTGTATCAGGATGATAAGACACAGTCTTGGATTCAAGAATGTTGATTGAAGAACAAAATTGCTTAGTTGGTATAACAGAGAGATAAAGGTTCAAATCCCCAAGGTCTATAAATAAGTACCTGAAATGTAAGTTCACGAATAAATGACATATCACTAGAATGATCAATTTGTCATTTTAGAACAACGTTGTTGGTTTTATAAATATACTTGTAGCAAATTATAAATATGCATCTATGTTCAATATTCTTACAAGAACTATTTTCTTTTGAAAAACTTTCTTACGCTCTACAGGAATTTTCGAACAAAATAAATAATTATCCATTCCATTAAAGTCTGTTGTAAGAATCATTGTACATCTTTGTACGTTTAAATAGTTTTCCTATTTATATTTTACAATATGAGGAAGAACTGTCTGTACATGAATGATTATTGGTTCATTTATTTTGAACAAAGTTTATTATTTGTGTTTTCTAGCTCACGTTATCTACAAGTTAAAGTAAAAGAAAGTAATTAACGTATGAGTACTTCAAGAGAAACGTATGTGCATGTTTAATGACTACATGATTTGTCTTGCAAACGCAGAAGACTGAATACTTTGATATCTAATACTTAAGTAAAACTACTTACTGTACAAAGTGAAATAAATAATACACAATTTGCTGATGTTGCTGTTTATTCTTATTTAGTAGTAATAGCATGTTCATGTTTGTAGCTGTATTGTATATGTTTTGCAAGATTCGAAAATAAATTGCATGCATTTTATGTACAACAGTGAATGCTTAGAAACTATTGTCAAAAATTTGATTAAATAAATAATACTATGAATATTCATTTATTTAATAGCAGTGCTTGATTAATTTCAGTATTAATATTTCCTAAGTAAAAGGGAATTATTCAAATATTTAATTACAGACCGCTTTATATCGAGAGAAAGGCCCCCCACCGTTTAACGCTATTTTTACTGAACTTAAAAAAGTGCTAAATTTCCAATGATTTAGTATTACGCGCGTTCATGAAGACAGTAATTCTGAAAAATGAGGAGGGCACGGGAACTCCTTACAAATTTCCTGAAATGACCGGGTTTAATGCTTTTTCGCTTAGCGCTTGTTTTGTAGAAACGCGTATTTTGAGCGCTAACCGGGGTATTAGTATACGTACTTGTTTGTTTTTTTTTTCATAATTTCTTAAAGCAAATGTAAACTATAAATGAGTACCAGGGTATTTTAGACTATATTAACCCGTAATTGGTACACCTGAATCCAATTTTTTTTAACAGGTTTAAACAGGGTTTTTATTTTAAACTATTATATTTAGCAACATAACTTTCTATGTAGCAAGATTTGTATATCAATAATAAATTAATTCTTATAAAAAAAATAGTAGTTAACATTTAAAAACTAAAATACCTATTATTTTAAAACGGTGTATTATTTAAAAAATATGTAAATATATTTACCTTGAATACAAGGTTATTTCTGATAAATATAATATTTCTATCTATAAAATATGCAGGTTAAAATAATTATTGTTTTATTTTTAAATTATATGTGGATGTGCTTTTTAAAATACGAATATTGATAAATGAAAACGTGATGCGAAAATGATACTAAAGATGATTTTTTTCCTGTTACAGAGAGACACAATATGAGGAAAACTTCACTTCATGATGAAAATTGCTAGTATTATTTTTTTATGTGAATTTTATAATTTTAATCTGTATTTATAAATGACTGCAAGTGTTACTTATTTTAGAGAAACAAGAGAACAAATTCTATTTTATACCCACTGTTGTTCAGACGAGATTTAATTCGTGAATCAAATGATTCTAGAATTAAACCGTGTTGCTAGGATGTAACAACAGGACAACAATATTTGTTGCTAATTATTTTTGAGTTTCAACGAATCACACAGAGAATCAACTGATTCTGCCGTTTTAGGAACGAATCTCGGTTTAATTCTAGAATCAAAACAAAACATAGAGTCGCTTGATTCTAGAAGTAAACCTCGTCTTAGCAACTCGGGCATTTCAATGTAGATTATATTTTAATAGCAGATAATTGTAGATAATTTTTTTACAAAACTTTTTCAAGAATAGTGTCTTGAAAAATGTATAATGTATTTAAAAAGTATTCAGAAATGTAAGGAATTAAAAATAATGCTTCCATAATATTGAAATAACTTTTTTACACGTCGGGGAGTAGAAGTCGGTTTCTATGGCGTCAAACGCGGGACAGAAATGAAGCATTTACTCCCTAGGGACGAAAACACTTTTCGTAAGGGAGTTTTTATTATAACAAAGGTTTTTGTAAATAAATGTCTGTTGTCATGGTACGCGTTGCATGGAAACATTTCCAAAGGCTTCTAAATATTGCAATTTCGTTCCGATTTATTATAATTCATTATTTATGAAATTAGATGTTTCTACTCCCGAACGTGGAAAAAATAGTATATACACCACGGGAGAGACCACCATTTTTCCCTCGATGTATTTGTAGCCCTGTGGCTTCGCCCTCGGGCTTCAAATTACACCTCAGAAAAAATAAGCGGTTTCTCTCCCTTGGTGTATAATGTACTATTTTCTACTATTATGAACATTGGTACAAAATGTTTTTTTTTTCTTACTACAAATCATATGTAAGACATAAATTTTGGTCTATTCTGTATAATAATATGTATTTTAAATTAAATAAAAATATATTTTTACACATTAAATGTAATTATTATTGTAATAAAAACCTATGAATTACATACTCTCATCGGTTACGAATCATCACAGATACAACAGTAAGTAATGCGTGTCAACTAGAATCTGTTGTAGTCTGAACTTGCTGTAACGCATTCAAGGAATGTGAGCAAAATAAAAATATCATACACATGTATTTATAATATATACTCATGTATTACAGAATGGTTAACTCTGGAACCTCCTTCTGAGTTTTTCTTTGCTGCATCGCTATAATATTGATAGTAAACTGCGTCAGTCAAATAGTACCGAGTTGATCATAATACAAACTTCTTCAAGCCCCGTTCCACTCAGTCATGCTTGATTACTCGGTGTAACATTGACATTAATAGTTTGAAGCATAAAATCACAATAGCGAGATCTTAAACAAGAAATTATTCGTTATGAATTTTTACATTTTGTCTTTGCCACTCCCTGAACTCGTACCTTAATCCATTAGTATGTATTCGCTTACCTTCAGACTTATTTGAAAGATGCCAATCTTTTGTGCTCTTTCCTGAATTCCACAGACCAGTGAAAAATAAATCTGTTGCTAATTGTGCATTTCTACAAATGTAATATTATGTTTATACATGTACAAATATGTATAATTAGTTTTTCCTCATTTACTTTATGATCATTATTAAATTACTTTGTTTTTATCACAGTATTTATTGATTACAAGCAACAATAAAATCAGATGATTGCAATATATAAACTTATTTATAAATATCTATGGAAATATATCTTTAGTTTGATTTTGTTAAAGGAGGAAATAATATACATGAAGCATTGTCCCAAATGATATATAAACATACATTGTAAAATGAATAGAATATCATATTTTATTTGACACATCTATAAACAACATAGTTAGTTTGAAATAAATATTACATGTTATCACATTGAAAATATTTTATTTTATAAAGACCATAATTAATTAATACACTTGTATGTCTGTAATTAAATGCAGTTCTTTCTATAAAATTGTTGAACATTTTATTATATTAATCCATAGATTCTTGTAACTAGTAGAATACAGTTTTTCAGTACAAACAAAGATATATTACTAATAATCATATACAGAATCAGGTAAATTCAGATGTAGAATACGAGAAAAAAAAAATAATTCATTTAGATGTAATGAAATATGACAGCAATAAAATATTTATCATACATTGTCTAATATTTAGGTTATATTTTACATATTATACATACATGCATATACCAGAATCTCGGAATTGTTTACGAAATGTGTATTTTACCTAGTGTAAAACAGACCTACTCCATGCTTCTAAAACGTCAAATGCACTATGAAATATTTACTGTTCTTATGGTTTCGCGGCAGTATGTATCCGCATATGAGTCGCTAAAGTTGATTTCATACTAAAACATTATTTGCATTTTAAGTATTCGTATGGTTTCTCACCTGCATATGATACAATAAACTGTACAGTACAACCCTCGTTATACGGCCAAGATACGTTCGGGACTCTCAGCAGTATGAATCCGCATATGAGTCACCAAACCTGATTTCACATTAAAACATTTTTTGCATACTGAACAACTGTACGGTGTCTCACCAGTATGAACTCGTATATGACGCATTAAATGTGTACGGTCAGTAAAACATTTATTACATGTAGAACATTCGTATGGTTTCTCACCAGTATGTATTCTCATATGACGCACTAAATGTGATTGGTCAATAAAACATTTTTTGCATCTAGTACATTCATATGGTTTCACACCAGTATGTATCCGCATATGACGCACTAAACTTGTTTGCGTATTAAAACATTTTTGGCATCTGGCACATTCGTATGGTTTCTCACCAGTATGAACTCGTATGTGGCGCATTAAATGTGCACGTTCTTTAAAACATTTTTTACATTCAGAACATTCGTATGGTTTCTTTCCAGTATGAACTCGTATATGACGCATTAAATGTGTACGGTTAGTAAAACATTTATTACATGTAGAACATTCGTATGGTTTCTCACCAGTATGTATTCTCATATGATACACTAAATGTGAATAGTCAGTAAAACATTTTTTGCATCTAGTACATTCATATGGTTTCACACCAGTATGTATCCGCATATGACGCACTAAACTTGTTTGCGTATTAAAACATTTTTGGCATCTAGCACATTCATTTGGTTTCTCACCAGTATGAACTCGTATATGACGCATTAAATATGCACGTTCATTAAAACATTTTTTACATTCAGAACATTCGTATGGTTTCTCACCAGTATGAACTCGTATATGACGCATTAAATGTGTACGGTTAGTAAAACATTTATTACATGTAGAACATTCGTATGGTTTTTCACCGGTGTGTATTCTCATATGACGCACTAAATGTGAATAGCCAGTAAAACATTTTTTGCATCTAGTACATTCATATGGTTTCACACCAGTATGTATCCGCATATGACGCACTAAACTTGTTCGCGTACTAAAATTTTTTTTGCATCTAGTACACTTATATGGTTTCTCACCAGAATGTATTGTCATATGACGCCTTAAATGTGACCGGTCCATAAAACATTTTTTGCATTTTGAACATTCGTATGGTTTCTCACCAGAATGTATTCTCATATGACGCGTTAAATGTGAACGTTCAGCGAAACACTTTTTGCATTTTGCACATTCGTATGGTTTCTCACCAGTATGTATTTTCATATGACGCTTTAAATGTGAACGGTCCGTAAAACATTTTTTGCATCTAGTACACTTATATGGTTTCTCACCAGTATGTATCCGCATATGACGCACTAAAACAGTTTGCGTACTAAAACATTTTTTGCATCTAGTACACTTATATGGCTTCTCACCAGTATGTATCCGCATATGAATTACTAACTTGTCTTTTTGACTGAAACGTTTTTGGCATATATCACATTCATACGGTTTCTTATCTACATGGATTCTTGTATGTCTATTTAATTCTGATTTTGTAAAGAAAGATTTACTACATGATGAACATTTGTGTAATTTTTTCACTACTGTATTTAAATCATTCTTATTTGTTGCATGCGCTTGTTTACATGTGAATTCAAAACTTGCACAGTCTGTATTAGTGATATGTGCGATATCATTCACAGATAACTCCGAGTCCGATTCATTATCTATGTTTTCAGTGGAATTATTATCCGTCGGATATTCGTCCACGTTATCTACTTCTTCCCGTTTCCAAGTATTCTCTTCTATAACAAAATAATCTTCTAAATTCACTAACATGTCTTCCGTTCCTTCAATGATTTCAGTAGAATTATTATCTTGCGTGTCATCTACTTCCTTTTTACAAATAATCCCTTCTTTAAACAGGGAGTCATCATCTTCTGATTGTATTTCACATGTTATTTCATTAATATCTTTATGTTCAATGTTTAACTTTACAAGAAGTTCTGATTCGTTCTCTGTATTGGATATGAGAGTGGCATTTAACTTATCTATATAAGCTTGCAACAGTGCACTGTTTTTTGAACATTTTTCCAGATACTGGTACGTATCTCGTAAACGTAAGCAACATTCGTCGCAAATCAATATAATTCGCAAAGTTTTCAACCAGGCCTGGAATATAATATTAAAATAAAGTAACGATAACACATGAATTGCAACGTCAACACTTACCAGGTTAAATGGAAGATAATCTATTATATGAATTAGATCGTGGTTCACTGAAAACGAGCTATTAATATTACCTAATAATTTGTCCTGCTCAAGGCACATATAGCAGATATTTGCTAAGCAATACATTTTATTTATACACAATACGTCAACCATTAAATATTAATGTGCGCTGTGAAGGTGCGGATAGTCAAGTCACGCAACACAATGTAACCAACCTATGAATGTAAAATTCTACTAGCGCGAAATGAAACACAATAAAATCAAAAGACTGAGTTATGATAATTTATTAATACATACAATGTTCACAAACTCATTTATAAACATTAAACGTTAAATTTGTGACAAAAATATATTCAAAATTACTATTTACTACTGGTTAGAACTATCGTTATAGTTGGATGAAAATAATTCAGTACTATTTAACTGTAATTATTAGTTGTAAAAATTGACAGATTTGAATGCTAATTACAGGATACGAAAGGTGTAAATTAGAAAGAAAAATTAATATTATTTGAAATCGTAATAGAACAAATAAAGAATGAGTGAATAAATGGCATTGTATATATTTTATTTTCGATAACGCTATTTACAAAAATAAATTTTCTTGGAGTGGTTGCCCTTAGCATCGATATGGAGTATTCTATATTATTAACTGTATGTAACATGAAAACATACGAATCTTAAACAGTGTAGGGCCTTCATGTTAATGTTATTTGCAGAAATAATTATATACATTGCTTTATTATAAATGTTATGAAGCATGACTTTTTGTCCTCACTATAAAACAATATAATATGTATTTTAAACTAAATAAAAGTACATTTTTATACAATTTAGTATAAAAAATGTTCGCAAAAATGTTTATATACTTATTTTGGTCAACTGTGAAAATAAAATTTATAGAAGTATTCAAAACTTAGTATAATAAAATTCACATTTTCCTACAACCAACTAAAAATTCCGATGCAGTCACCACACGACTTTCTTATACACAAGTATATCGAAATTCAATTGAAATTGACCAAGACCTTCTCGATTAAAAGTGCAACAGTGAAGAAAACCAGGAATATATTTCCTGCACACTTTGATTATCGCTTGAAGACATTATAATAAGTGCATTGATTATATAATTGTTGCCACAGAAGATTAACTGTTTAATCTAAACTTTCCACAAAATGATTCCTCATAATGAAAACATATCAGTCTGAAACAGTGGCGGATCTATGTATTCCTGCAGAGTGGGGGCTTCGTGTTAATGTTCCTTGCAGAAATAATTATAAACATAGATTTTATTATAAATGTTATGAGGTATGATTTTTTTGTTCATACGTGTATAACAATATAATATGTATTTTAAACTAAATAAAAGTATATTTTTATACAATAAATGTTAGCAAAAAAAGTATATACTTATCTTGGTCATCAGTAAAAATAAAATTTATGGAAATATTCAAAACTTATTGTTAGTATAATCACATTCATATTCTTTTACAACGAACGAAAAAAGATACAAGACTTCTAAACCAATTACTAATATTCATAATTAATTCTAATAGCATTTGTTTTATGCGATAGCGTATTTAGTATTTAATGACTTATAAAGATACTTATCATGGACAATAACATACGCATTTCTCAAATTATACCAAATGTCATTGATTTTCAAATACCACAACCGCGCCCCATATATAATTACTATAAAACGGTGATGCACAACAGGCGGATCTTTTTTCAAATTTTTGCGGCTCGCTTGGGCGTTTTTCACAAAAAAAAAGCGACAAAAATAGGGTAAAAAAATCGTATGCGGCTCCTGACCCAAAAAAGAAATTATATGCGGCCCCCGACTCAAAAACAAAATCATATCATACATACATTAGTACTTCTATAGACAAAATATTGCCCTTGTTTGAAAAACAATAAATCATATTTATCATAAAAATTATGTTATTGTTTTAGTATTTGTTTAAATATTCAGAACATTTTGTTTTTCTGACATTTTATTTATGGGAATCTGTTTTTTTTTCTCTTATTTTATAAATTATTTGTTCCCCAATGAAGCCTAGAACAGCTGACAGAAGTCCAATCAGTAAAATCAGAAATGCTCCCTGTAAATTTTCCAAAGTTAACTTGGCATCCCGCTCCTGTGAATGTTTTTCATTGAACAATCTCATCTGATGGATGAACTCCTTGTACATATATTCCCTGTGCCATTTTGGTATAAAACCAGCATTCTGAATGCGCATTATCAATGTGTTCAATCGATCCCTGAAGGGAAATCCTTTGGTCATGTACATTTCTGTTGGAAACATCAAATACTCTTTCGGGAAACAGTAGACCTTCGACTGAGAATCATTGTCCAGGTAGCTCATCACCTGATACTTGGCATGATCCCTCGTTGAAAGCACAGCAAAGTCACGTTCGTAAGCAATACGACGCAGGCACGCGTCCACATCAAAACATGATTGCCAATCACGAAGCATAAGGCGAACTTGCCAATCATCTGTATTAACAAAGTATCGTTTCAGTGATGGTACAGCAGCCCACTGAATTCCACCTGTAAGCACTTCTTCCATCGTTTTCAACTGCGCCTCGTACGTGGGATTCAACAAAAAACTGATTAATTTTGCCTGGTAAGCCGCAACAAAATGTATACCGAAGAACATCCACATGAAGAAGACAATACGACCGGAAAATTTCGATGGCGTTTTAGAACACGGCACAGCTAAATATATAGAGAACAGAAACTTTAAACTATCATGGAACGTTACATAAGATGTTGTATCTTTGGGTTGCACGTTAGAGAAGTACCAGATGATACCAGTAACTAGGATATAAGTTACAAACAATAATAACCAGGTTTGGTATTTAAATATATCAATCAAGTTTCGCCATCTTGATGCCTGCTGAGCTCGGGGAACACACCATGTGAGCGCTTGGAAATATAAACTGGTTGTGAAATCACAAAACACACGTCGTTCTATCGTTGGTCCATACGAGCCGAAACACATATCAGCTTCTCTCAAAATTAACGTTCTTATATTCCCTGTAGTGTTGCCATCCTTGGTGGCTATGCCCCAGTTGTCACGTTTTGTTGATGACGTCAGCTGCGCGTTGATGTTCATATGTTTGGCGGCAGTTTTGAATATATTTAGTTCAACACCTTGGGTTATATTCAGGACCTTGTTGTCCATAACGATGCCATCTTCTGGTGGCATTACGAAAGGTGTCCAGATAATAACGCGTGCACGGACTAGACAATTATTCATCACATCAGGAACCTTCGGTGGAAACAGATCTACATTTTCCCTGAACTTTCCATACTCACAAACATCAACAATCCGAGCTTTGAAGTTCGAACCACAGAGTCCATTTTCATAAGGAAACCAGGAATATATTTCCAGAACACTTTGATTATCTCTTGAAGGCATTATGATAAGTGCATTGATTATATAATTGTGCCACAGAAGATTAACTGTTTGATCTAAACTCTGCATAGAATGATTCCTCATAATGAAAACATATCGTGCTCGTGCATTCCATAGATTCAATTTAGCAAACTGGTAGTTAAAGGAGACGAGTTCCTCTAGACTCTCAGCAACTACAATAGCAAAACGTCGTTTAGTATCTTTGGAATTTATTTTAAATTTTGTAAAATCCCGTAACGTTTTCAAATGATCTGGTGATTGATATACTAGTGAAAGAAGTTCAACATCTCGTGTACTGTTTATCAAAAACAAGTTGATATTTGAACTGTCCGTTGTGAAATACGGTTTTGCAATTGCCAAAGTACATTTAGCAGTAGATTCATATACATTATTAGTTACTGCTGTCATTGCAGTTATTCTATTAAATAGTGATAATATGAGTATGCTATGCACTAGGACCGACATGTTACAACTTGTCACCTGCTGCTTGTAAACAAGAACAAACGACTGCTAAGCGTTATCACAATATCAGGATCAAATCGATCAAACGTCCAATTAATAATTAAATAAGTGAAAGCTAGTCCATTAAAATAACTTTTTATTAGGTATTTCGTCAAAATTGTTTAATTTAAATCGTGTTATCGTTGATCTGTACATTTCAGTACATTGCTACAAACTAATATGTATGTAAAAAACTGTCCGTTATTATATATTACATTACGACCTGTTGTAATGTTTCATAATTGTGTTCATGTTTACCAGAAATAGTAAATTATTAAACATTGTCTAAGTTTTAATTGGCAAGTTTGTACAAAGCAAATATACCAATCATTATTTAGTAGAAAAATAACAATTTTTTCGTTATTAAGTTGTTTCTAAACTGTAGTCCATTAGTATAACATCTATTATGAATGAAAATCAGTCAAAGTTAAAGTATATGATGTCGAATATTTCGTGTAATACTTGTCACTTGTTTATTAGTTAATTTTGCTGCATTTCTAACAATTTTCATGTTAGAAATAAAACAAGATAGACATAGTTATTATCAATCTATTTTCTATAAACAAAATGATATTTATTTCTAGTAGCTTACAAATAAACATTATAGAACATCATTAAAATTACAGTCAGTTATAAGTACTGTAATTAAATTGAACAAATCTGACGATATTAAGGGTAAGGGCGTTTCATTCGAATACAACATTTTGAAGTCTCCACTTAAAGAGGACTCAGGTTTTACAGGTAATATCATTATTAGTAATTAAAATATCATTCATTACACCAGTGCTCCCAAAATCCTGTACAAAGCAGAGAAGAATTTTGTTGAACACTATCACCAATAAATTAAGTCAATTTTTGGATCACGATTTGCAATTACTCTTTTGCCAAGTTCGTATAATACTAAATAATGACGGAATATTCTGTATAAAGTATAAAGAAACAAAAACAAATATCAATAAACATATATTTCAATCAGATTTTATTTATACTAAATTTTAACGATAGGGGTTTGGGCACCTTTTTTCCATAAAACAGCATCCTTGTAAACTAATTCCTGATATAAATAATTCTACAAATAATCCTACAATAAAATACTAACTGCAAAAATCCCAAAACTCAATGGCCCGTATGCTCGTCCATTTTTATAGCACTTGTAACGAAAAAGCGCATTGTAAAAGTGATCTAATGTTCACCTCACTTTTTAACGAAATAACGCTTCGAAAAGCAATCTCAAAAAGCGGTCGTATGCTCATCCTCTTTTTGGCCGATACAATTTCACTATTTGGTCACATATGATGGCGCGCGCATAAAAGTGGTGTAACCCACTTTTATAGATGCATTTGCGATCGTTTGACTAGATTTTGACAGTTGTTAATTGCAAATATGATATAATAAGTATAATAAAAGATATAATAAATGTGTTGATGTAGAGAACTTATTTTATTATGGCCTAGCTTGTTATGGGCTTGTGTAATAATAAAATATAGTTTGATTTTGTAAAAGCAGGAAATATACTTGTATGTCTGTAATTAAATGCAGTTCTCTCCATAAAATTACTCAATATTTTATTATATTAATACATAGATTCTTCTAACTAGTAGAATACAGTTTTTCAGTGCAAACAAAGAAATATTACTAATAATCATATACAAAATTCAGATGTAGAATACGAGAAACAAATAATTCGTTTAGATGTAATGAAATATGTATAAAAGCGTTAAAATATTTACCACACTTTGTCGAATATTTAGGTTATATTTTACATATTATACATTACATAAATATACCAGAATCTCGGAATTGTTTACGAAATGTGTATGCGTTTTTACCTAGTGTACAACCGACCTTCTCTATACTTCTAAAACGTCAAATGCACTATGAAATATTTACTGTATTCTGCTCTTATGGTTTCGCAGCAGTATGTATCCGCATATGACGCACTAAATTTGTTTGCGTACTAAAACATTTTTGGCATCTAGAACATTCGTATGGTTTCTCACCAGTATGAACTCGTATATGACGTATTAAATGTGCATGTTCAAAAAAACCTCTTTTACATTCAGGACATTTGTATGGTTTCTCACCAGTATGTATTTTCATATGACACACTAAACTCGCATGCATACTAAAACATTTTTTGCATTTAGTACATTCATATGGTTTCTCACCAGTATGTATCCGCAAATGATGCACTAAACTTGTATGATCACTAAAACATTTTTTGCATCTAGTACACTTATATGGCTTCTCACCAGTATGTATCCGCATATGACGCACTAAACTTGTTTGATAACTAAAACATTTTTTGCATCTAGTACACTTATATGGTTTCTCACCAGTATGTATCCGCATATGGCGCAGTAAACTTGTTTGCGTACTAAAACATTTTTGGCATCTAGAACATTCGTATGGTTTCTCACCAGTATGAACTCGTATATGAATTACTAAATGTGCATTTTGCTTGAACCGTTTTTGGCATATAGCACATTCATACGATTTCTTGTCGGTATGAATTTGTGTATGTATATTTAATTCTGATTTTGTAAAGAAAGATTTACTACATGATGAACATTTGTATAATTTTTTCACTGCTGTATTTAAATCATTCTTATTTGTTGCATGCGTTTGTTTACATGTGAATCCAGAACTTGCACAGTCTGCATTAGTGATATGTGCGTTATCATTCACAGATAACTCCGAGTCCGATGCATTATCTATGCTTCCAGTGGAATTATTATCCGTCGGATATTCGTCCGCGTTATCTATTTCTTCCCGTTTCCAAGTATTCTCTTCTTTAACAAAATAATCTTCTAAATTCACAAACACGTCTTCCGTTTCTTCAATGATTTCAGTAGAATTATTATCTTCCATGTCATCTACTTCCTTTTTACAAACAATACCTCCGTTAACAAAGGAGTCTTCGAAATCCATGGACGCACCTTCCTTTTCTCCAGTGATTTTAGTAGAATTATTGTCCGTTGGATATTTTTGCTTGTCATCTATTTCGTTTTTGCAAATAATCCCTTCTTTAACCAGGCTGTCTTCGAAATCTACAAACACATCTCCTATTTCTTCAATGTTTGGTTGCCACTGAAATGTATGTATTTCATCATCTTCTGATTGTATTTCACATGTTATTTCATTAATGTCTTTATGTTTAATGTTTAATTTTACAGGAAGTACTGATTTATTCTCTGTATTAGATATGAGAGTGGTATTTAACTTATCCATATAACCTTGCAACAGTGCACTGTTTTTTGAACATTTTTTCAGATACTGGTACGTATCTCGTAAACGTAAGCAACATTCATCGCAAATCAATATAATTCGCAAAGTTTTCAACCAGGCCTGGAATATAATATTAAAATAAAGTAACAATACCACTTGAATTGAAACGTTAAAACTTACCAGGTTAAATGGAAGATAATCTATTATATGAATTAGATCGTTGTTCACTGACAACGAGCTATTAATATTGCTTAATAATTTGTCCTTCTGCTCAAGGCACACATAACAGATATTTGCTAAGCAATACATTTCGTTTATACACAATACATCAACCATTAATTATTTATGTGCGCTGTGAAGTTGCGGATAGTCAAGACACGCAACACAACGTAACCAACCTATGAATGTAAAATTCTACTAGCGCGAAATGAAACACAATAAAATCAAAAGACTGGGATATGATAATTTATTAATACATACAATGTTCACAAACTCATTTATGAACATTTACGAATATACAGTTTTATTTCATCTCTTAATTGTTAAATTACAAAAAAAAAGTTAGAACTGCATGTCAAAAATGACAGTTAATATTAGGAAATAGACCTTCTAGATTCATACCGGCCTGCAATATTAGCAATAGAACAATATAATTTTTGTGCTGACAACACGGCCAAATGTTGAAACATTGGGGCTAGTTACAGTAGCTACTTGTCGCAGTCAAAAATGACAGCTAGTAATCGTTGTGTTCTTAAGAATTATTTATTATAAATCCAAAATAAATCGTGAAATTTGTAGATATATTAATCTTGCCAAATATTAATAAAGAAAATTCATTTCATTTTATACATTTATACATTATATTCACAGTAAATTAGCATTTCTTGAATTTGTATTAAATATGTAGCTTGGTACACAACACTTCAAACTATTTATGCTGCAGTTATAATAATAATAATAACTCAAATATGACACAAATAATTAATAATAAAACCAAATGCACAGTTTACATATCAAATTTACACAAAATCTTTCAATATGCGTATATGAGAATTCTTTAGTTTGTTGATGAACAATTGTCAAAATCGTATGTTGTTCAAATGTTTTCCTACGATTGTTAGCGCCAGCGGCGGCACGCTGAAATTGGGCCCAGTCGCGGGCCACTCTAATACACTTTTAATCTAGAACAGTGTTGCCAAACTTTTTATCCTACGGCGCACGGAGAATGGGAATATTTGTTTCGCAGCACACCAATTAATATAAATAAAAAAATTCTTAGCGTATGTAACCATAAATAATATTTTAAATTCTGAACACTTATTTACATCTTTTCTCTAAATTGTATTGCTCAGAAGTAATCACAATTTCATGTGCTTATCCTCTAAAACAGCGTTCCGCAACCTTTTTTATCTGGCGACCCATAAAATAAGTATTCAAATGTAAGAAGACCCATATGAGACTGTATGGTGGGAGAAGAGGCTTTAGTCTCTTAAAATTGCAGGACCATACAAAAAATGTGGGCACAAGATTTAGGATTAAAAAAATTTATACCAGCGTAATGTATAACAGCACCTCTACCGACTACCTCATCTTAATAGACACTAAAATTACCGCCAATATTTAAATGAAGTATTCTAAGTTAGCAAGTATATAAATCATTGGCTTCCACATCCGTTGTATTTATCCTAAACCATTAAATATTTATGCGACCCGTTTTTAAATTTTTGCGACCCAATATTGGGTAGCGACCCAATGGTTGCGATCGGCTGCTCTAAAATATGTATATACGGTAGAAACCGCTTATAGTGAACTTGAAGGGAATTTGGTTCATTATAAGTGAGTGTTCCCATTGGTATCCATCTACACTTTTTAATTTCTGGTTTTTATTGGCGTTTATTCTACTCATATATGCTATTTTAAAAGTAAACAAAATAAAAATTGATAAGGTTTATAAATCTAATTTTTTATAAATATGTATATCAACTGTAACGCATACTGATACTCGCACAATTCGTGGTTGATATAACTATGTTTGAATTATTTCAGGACCGGGACAGCGCGTACGCAGTCCCGACTACCAAAAATTACGCGCCCGAGTTATCCGCATTAGGGATAATCGCAGGGGTCAGCTCAACCGTAGTGCAATGGTAAAGCCTCACCCTGGGGAAACCGCCTTGTTGATCACGGTAGCCCCTACGCCAGGTAAGTATGCTTTTGGATCGTATCACACGGTCTTATATATACCAAGATATCGCCTAACATACGCGAGGACGACCAAATATTTTCTTTATTGCAAATTTTTAACACAACAAAAACTTAAATCTAAATAATACTAGGATTTATAATAGTTGTTTGTAGATTTCTTTAGAAAAATATTTGTTAAGTAAGAAGCATTCTAGCGTTAATTTATGATTATATGTGAGAATATATGAAAATTTTCAACTTTTCGTAGGTCTCTACTACTGTATTATGTTGGCAATGCAGCCTGTGACAACTAAATTCTACAGTTGGCATTATTAAAGTTTGACATTTCGTTTAAGAAAATAATAATGTGCACTTGAATTATTATGTTTAGTGCTTAATTTGTAATCTAAAAAACCGTAAGATTAAATAGATTAATAAGAATAAATATGAGTAATAAATTAAGTGATCCACCTCCAATGAAAGTAAGTTGAAATATACTAAATATACTACGGAGTATATTAATGACAAACAATTTTTCTATATATTTCGTTTTTATACTATAACAAAGCCTCAAATACTTCGTTCTTATAGTTTTAAGTATTCTTCTAAAATATAAAGATCGAAGAGATGTCATAACATGATTTATAAATAAACATAACCAACATTTATTTAATTTTGCAGAGATACAGAAGGAATGAAAAATCTGATTCTGAATCGGACGATGATACAAACTATGTGCCGTATGTGCCTGTTAAAGAAAGGGTTAAACAAAAATTAATGAAACTCGGTCGACTCGGACAGGTGTGTAAACAAATATAAATTATACTTATTGTAATACTAAATAAATAATGTTATTATTACAACATAATAACGAATACATCTTAATTTATTATACGTACCGTGAAATAAATATTAAATAATATAAAAATATATGCATACACATGAAAGATAGGTTATGGTTAGTGATTTAATGATTTTCTGTCATCAGCTAAAAGACTCAGAACTGAATAGTCGAGGTAAATCATCGAGTGAAAATGAATATGAAGATGAGGAGGATGAAGATGGACAAGTGTGGGGTAGAAAGTTTAATATATCGCTGTTGGATCAACATACAGAATTGAAGAAACTAGCTGAAGGTACAGTGATTCATGCAGAATTTAAACAAATAATACTTCATATAATATTTGTCACGGAAGATATTTACACTTTCATTTAAAGTTAAACCGAGGTCATTTTAGGAAATCTATAAGAAGTTCCGTGCTCTTTTCATTTTCAGAATATATTCACTGTAATATTATGTTTGAAGTTCAAAAATCAATGTCCTCAAGTATTTTCAACATACGATTTATCAATATAAGATTAATTCTGTATTTTATTTAAACCAGCATTTAATATGTTTTATTATTGTAGCGAAGAAAGTGAGTGCAGTAGAACGACAATTAAAAGAAGAGGAAAAAATCTTAGAAAGCGTAGCAGAGAAAAAAGCTTTAATGGGTGTTGCTGAATTGGCGAAAGGTATACAGTATGAAGAACCAATTAAAACCAGGTATAATTCACACACACACATGTCGTTTTTAATTCTTAACAACTTTTGTTACTTACACTTTTGCTCTAAAATGTATTGTTCAGAAGTAATCACAATATTTCTACACATAAATGTTAATTTCTTATGTCTAACATTTCTTGGGCCATTTGATATCATAATTACCATCTTCAGGAACGCACGTTATAACGAATCATTGTAAATTGAGCGCTATTTTTGTAGTAAAACTGTGTTAGCTTCGTTAATCACTATAGCATTAAACAGGAGATTCTTTCTGTATATTTTTGTTCCATAGTTGGCGTCCACCACGCTATGTATTGACCCAACCAGAATTAAAACACGAAAAGTTTCGAGAAAAGTTACGCATTATGGTGGAAGGCGAAGATATCCCACCGCCGTTGAGATCATTCAAGGAAATGAAGTTTCACCGGGGAATCATTGACGGGCTGGATGTAAAGAAGATCACAGAACCCACACCGATCCAGATACAAGGCATACCAACCGTGTAAGTTGAAATACACATGCTATTCAACACTCAGACACAGAAAGAAGAGCTAATGGTATAATTTGCAGCCTGTCCGGCCGTGATATGATTGGGATAGCGTTCACGGGTTCCGGTAAAACACTCGTGTTTGTACTGCCACTCATTATGTTCTGCCTGGAACAAGAAACCAAACTGCCGTTCATCAAAAACGAAGGCCCCTACGGGCTGATCATATGTCCGAGTCGAGAACTGGCGAAACAGACTTTCGATATCATCCACCATTACTGTGACAGTTTGAAGAAATGCGGCCAGGTGGACATACGCAGTTGTCTGGCGATAGGCGGTGTACCCGTGTCGGAATCAATGGAAGTCATACAAAAGTAAGTGATTACAAAAGCCTATCAACTTCTCTCTCTTCTTAAGGTGGATTTATGCGGCCTCAACTAAACTTACTTTAGAATTAACATTTACATCTTCACATTAAAACTAAGTAGGAGCATTTATGCAGACTTGCGCTACGCATGCGCAAATGAACAATTGTGAGTTTCACATATGCGATATAACAATGTAACCTCTGTTTTTATTTATACAATCTTGTTGTCGAACCATTTTAACAAATTTAATAATAAACACGTCACAAGAAATTCAATACCTAAGCTTGCAAACAAAGGCAAATGAAAATTGACAGTCGTCTCAATCAACAGTACGTTTTGAGCTTGCGCAGTAGTGGAAAAAATTAACATTTACTTTTCAAAGTGGAAGTTGGTCATCTTTCTGGTTTAGTGCTAATGTTAGTTTAGTGTTAGCTGAATGCATAAAGCACTCCATACTCTTACGTACATTTAACTTCTTAATGTAAATGTTAAAGTTAAAATGTAAATTTTAATTTTGGCTGCATAAATCCACCTTTAAATACGTTCATTGATTAGTTTAATTTTTTTTAATAAAAAATATAACTCTTGCTGGGGTTTGAACACGGGTCTTATACCCCGTTGCCAAGAGGTTTAATTCGAAAATCATATGATTTATACTTGTTTTGATCCTAGAATTAAACCAAGATTTGTTTCTAAGGTGCGAATCAGTTGATTCGCTGAGATTTGTTGATTATCGCAAAATTATCTTGCACGATAGCAGTTTATAAATAATATTTACTAGAGCAAAGATATTCTTGAAAATATTTGTTTGCTCGTAGGGGTGTCCATATAATGGTTGCTACTCCAGGCCGACTTATGGATATGCTGGATAAGAAAATGGTACGGCTGGATGTGTGCCGATACCTATGTATGGATGAAGCTGATCGTATGATTGATATGGGCTTTGAAGAAGATGTCCGCACAATATTTTCGTTCTTCAAAGTAAGTACAAATTGCACTAAATTAATTATGGTTTAGTGTTCTTGGTTATCAAAATATACTGTAATATAAATTCATTATTCTTCTTGTTGTTATTTTACAATTGATCTTAGTTAATGCTGGATTGGAACTAAATTATATAATACTAGCACTTCGTGTCTATTATAAATTGATTAATAAATACCTAACCTTATTCCTTATAATATTACCGGTACAATGAAGAAACAATCGATGTATTTCGTTTTGATTCGTGAATTTAAGTTGAACACACGCGTTAAAACACATTTTTTATTAATTTTTCAACAATTTAGGGTCAACGACAAACACTTTTATTCTCAGCTACGATGCCGAAAAAGATTCAAAACTTTGCCCGATCCGCGTTAGTTAAACCGGTGACAATCAACGTAGGCCGCGCTGGTGCTGCCTCTATGAACGTAGTACAGGAAGTGGAATATGTCAAACAAGAAGCCAAGATCGTGTACTTGCTCGAGTGTTTACAAAAAACACCGCCACCCGTGTTGATATTCGCCGAGAAGAAGCAAGATGTCGACGCAATCCATGAATATCTGTTGTTGAAGGGCGTGGAAGCTGTTGCAATACACGGCGGCAAAGGTATCACGACATGTCAAAATTCTAACCGCATTTTGTAGGTTAAGTATACCACTATCCGTTGTATTTGTTTGTTTTAGATCAAGAAGAACGATCGCGATCAGTTGAAGCGTTCCGTAAACAACAGAAAGACGTACTAGTAGCAACAGATGTTGCTTCGAAGGGTTTGGACTTTGCTGAAGTACAACATGTTATCAATTATGACATGCCCGATGACGTTGAGAATTACGGTAAGCGCAGAGACGAGCTGTCATGAGATTGAACCATATTTTAGGGAAATTTATTTATTGTAACATTTCAGTTCACAGAATTGGTCGTACAGGACGATCAGGCCGGACCGGACTAGCCACGACGTTTATCAACAAATCCAATGACGAATCCGTCTTGCTTGACTTAAAACATCTACTGATGGAGGCCAAACAGAAGGTACCTACGTTCCTGGCTGAGTTGTGCTCGGAGAATGAGAAATATCTGAACCTCGGCGACGAGCGTGGGTGCAGTTACTGTGGTGGACTTGGACACAGGATCACAGATTGTCCGAAACTGGAAGCGATCCAAAATAAACAGGCTTCGAATATTGGACGACGCGATTATCTGGCAAACACAGCGGCTGATTATTAAAATATTGTTAAGATTGTTGTATACATGTAATGTCTAAATAAATATACATAAGATACTGAAATGGAAAGTCATATGAAGGTTAAATCAGTTCAAATTTGTATGATAGAAAGGATGCGTTGTACCACAACAAATTGACACGTAATGACGTCGTGTACCAGGTAGTCAGTGAAGTTTGCAAAATACGGACAAAAACACGGCAGGTTCAGTGTATTTACATATGCAATAAAATTACACTTAATTTGGTCAAGGCCAAATAGAGTACGTACACAATTTAACAAGAAATTGACGAACTAAAAAAAGCAACTGAGAAACGTAGAAATTCAATACGGCACAAGCTCTCTTAACCGGTCTCGGATTAACCAGCCGCCGCTTTAACCGGCTGCTGTTCTTCCGAAAAACTTTGCCTTCAAAAAAACAATTGAGAAAGTCTGTGTCTAGACTTCTTTTAGGCCTGTATATAATATATTAACTTTTAATATGTAATGTGTTTATGTACATTAATTTTGACCAATATTACCCTACTAGGTTGAATGCCCGTCATACGACGGAAAAATATTAATTACGGATATGTAAAAAAAAAACCTTGAGTAATTTAATCCATTTGAAATATTTTTTGTTATATATTATATCTTTATTATGATTTCAATGCAGGTCACTTCATAAATACTTTAAATATCAAATTTTTAACTTACATGCCTTTAAATATGTCGTTACACTTTTAATAAAACTCTATTAATTAAATGTCAATTCATTCGACGACAATGACAGATAAACAAAACATCGCCTCTTGCATTTATAGTCGGCTTAGTCTGTTTTTCTTTTGTCAACAAAACGCACAATGAAAACGCTCCCAGGCGCGGAGCAGCAGCAAAGATTACCTTAGCGCTTTATATAATAAGATAGGTTAAACTCTTTATTTACATATCAGTCAGATTAACCGGTCAAATTGCTATTCAGATCGGTTAAGAGAGTTTGTACTGTAGCAGGATATTGAAAAAAGGTAAACTTGAAATAATGATTCCGTCTTTTAATTATATATAAATGTATTAAACAGGTATCTTAACATCTAAGCAACATAGTTTTCTATAGCATTATCTTCACACGCTACTTGACCAGGAGAATTAAAGAACGCTTGAAATTCATTCCGAACTGCTAGTGCAGCATTACTAGTTCGATTCCCTTCTTGCCGAATTATGTTTCGCATTTTACAGGTAACAATTTCTTCGTCGCGTGGCAGATAACTGGTGCTCTTTGTCAGCAAAAAGTTCTGTAGTACGCAAGCGACTTTTGTAATTAATTGTACACTCTCAACATTTAAATTTATTGTTTTCAATAATATGCGGAAACGATTGCTTAATATTCCAAATGCATTTTCTACTGTCCGATGAGCAGTGCATATTCGAGAGTTATAGATTCTTTGTTCATTTGACAATTCCCTCAGTCGGTACGGTTTCATGATGTACTCTTTCAATGGAAATGCCTCATTTGCAATGATCACGTACGGTACATTCATTTGGCGGCCAGGTAACGGTGCAGCAGCCGGAATGTTTAGCATACTGGTTCTAAGCGCATTTGACAGTAAACTTCTACCAAACACTCCGCCATCGCTAATCCTTCCATTACTGCCGATGTCAACAGCTAGAAACTTATAGTCAACTGAAACTAAAGCCAACAGTAGAATACTATCAGTGCGCTTATAATTTCGACATAATGATCCAGAACTTTGTGGCGATTTAAATGCAATGTGTTTTCCATCTAATACGCCTAGACAATTTGGAAAATCCCATTGGAGATAAAATTGTTCGGCAATTTCTAACCATTCTGACTCGCTTTCTGGTATCTAAAAAAACCAATATTCATCATAATGTAATATAAATAGTTTGGGCATAATTTAAGTATATTTTCAGGAAGAATTGTTCAGTTCGAGTCCAAGTTCGAGAAAAAGTAAACAGAAGAAAAGAAAATGAAATGGAGAAATTTTACACATTAGATGCACGAATGCAGCAGCCAGAGCAGAAAAATATTGAGTTTTTGAAAAATTTGTTATATACGAATTTAGATCGCGGAGAAATAAGTAGAAGAATGAAAAGGAAGATCATTCGAGTTATGCTAAAGTATCAGGAAGATCAAAATCATTGTTACTTTGTATTAATGTAAAAATAAAATATAACCTTTAAATATTCATTGACTAAACATTCTGTTATTGCAGTCAACACTTCCAATATCATAGATTCTATGGTATTTCTGGCTATTCCTGTGGAGCAGCTTAAGCTTTGGAATGATTCTCCCGTAACTAAAAATCGCAAAGCGACACTTAATCTGAAATTATAAAAATTTAATCAGTTGTTCTTTTACGTATTCAAGTTAAATACCTTTTATGTGCTGGAATATATTGGCTCATACAAGTATCTGCTTGCGTTATACTGCTTCTAATCAGAGTTAATAATTCTTTGAAACAATCTTCATCCATTCGTAAATAAGTTCTAAAACTATATTCGTCTTCTAACCTCGACTCATTATTTGGCATCTTTGACACCTCTCTGCCATCGTTTCTTCTAGTTAGGCACTGACGTTGCCGTAGCCGTTTACGTTTTCTTTTAATTTTCTTTAATCTTATGAGATACAATGCGATTAATGATAATATCAACACTCTCCTCCTTCTGTTGTCCATTTCTAAACATCAAACTCAACAAGCAAACTTGCTTCGAAAGCCGCACGTAGTGTCAATTGTGTCAAGAATTTATTTAAAAAAAATACTTGTATAATAATTTTGGCTATATTTATTTAAATACTACTACTTATTTAGAAACAATTTATTTCTAATAAATAGCTGACAGCTACCGAACCTATTATTGCTCAACAAACAATCCACTCTATTATTATTATTGTGTACCTTTTAGGTTAGGTATAGAAGCGTCTAGTGCAGTTCAGTTTGGTTCAGTTCAGTATTAGTTCATTTTAACTATAATACACGAAGTATTCCGAGTTGAACTGAACTGAATCGTTTTGTTCCTTTTGTAAAAAATATGTATGGGATGTACATAAAAAATTCTTGTATAATAATTTTGACTATTTTTATTAAAATACGTGTATACGTTAATGCCATACAATTATTTCCTGAGTTTATTTCTTCTTCTATTTTTCATTTCTACAGCACTATTTAACTGAAATGTTCAGTTGTAAAATTTGATAGATTTGAATGCTAATTACAGGACAAACTAGGAATGTATACAGACATACATGCCTGCAGCTCATCGACGTATGTGCAAGTCTGAATATATCACAAATTATTATTTATCTAGATTCACTTTTAAAATCCTAGGTGCCTAGGTCGCAAACAAAACAACAAATTTAAAACAAGTGTGAATACATTTTCTCGTGTTGACAAAAGCAAAGCAAACTAAGCCGACTATAAATGCACTAATCTTCTTTTGTTCAATTTTTAATTAAAAAATATTTTTTTCTCCAATGGTCTTACATAATTTTTCAAAATAAAAAATATGGAAAAATATTGTTCCATTTCCTGCATATGCATGAAAATTTTGAATACAATTGAATAAAATATAACGCAGAAAAAAAATAAAAACTGAAAAAAAATTGGAAAATATTTTTTTTCTCAAGTACGAAGGAAAATTTTGAAAAATAAAATGTACCTTGCACAACTAGACCATAACACGTATCTGCAAAAAAAAATTCGTAAAAATCCGTTGGGTAGTTTAGGAGATCTAGGTGGAACAAAAAATCTCGTACGAGCGAGCGACATACATACGGACATATGTTGTCATAGTCATTTCGTGATCCAGGGTGTCTGTCCGGGATTTCTGTACAAAAATTTTTGAAATCGGAAGACATCGTACCTAACACTATACCTCTTCGACAGGAGGTCGATGAGCTAAAAAGGTGTAAACTAAAAAGAAAAAATTAACATTATTCAAGTAATAATAATAAAGGGTGAATGAATAAATTTCATTATAAGTATATATTTTATTTTCGATTTTCGACAGCTGTATTTACAAACAGAAATATCTTTCTTCAGGTAGTCACCTCTAGCATCGAGATAGAATTTCTGTTTGAGCATTTTATCTTACTATTTTATAATATTATTATTACTATCTGTATATTGTATTACTATCTATAATTACTATCTAGGTATACTAGCATTAAGCCTGGGTTATACTGGATTTAGGACATTTAAGAAATTTATTTAATTTATCTAATTTATTTATCACACACGCTGGTGGGTTATACTGGATTTACAGCATTTAAAATATTTAAGCGAATTGGCCAATCAGAACAAAGTTCTTCTTACCCTTACTTTTTCTTGTAGCTGATATTGTACTGTAGTTTGTGTAGATTATTTGTATTTGTATTTCAATGAACTACAAAAATACAAGACACAACCAAACAAAACGAAAGCAAAAATACCACGCAGTAAACAACTGTTCTTCTTCATTTCCACGGCGGCGATTTTAGCCTGGGTTATACTGGATTTATTTAATTTATTTAATTTATTTAGAAAATATAAAGTGTACACAAACCCATTTGGTGGGTTATACTGGATTTAGGACATTTAGAAAATTTAAGACATTTAGGGCATTTAAGAAAATATGGTTATATTTTATCTCTTAAATGTTAAATGTCTAGTTCCCAAAATCGCCGCCGTGGAAATGAAGAAGAACAGTTGTTTACTGCGTGGTATTTTTGCTTTCGTTTTGTTTGATTATGTCTTGTATTTTTGTAGTTCATTGAAATACAAATACAAATAATCTACACAAACTACAGTACAATATTTGACAGCTATCAGCTACAAGAAAAAGTAAGGGTAAGAAGAACTTTGTTCTGATTGGCCAATTCGCTTAAATATTCTAAATGCTGTAAATCCAGTATAACCCACCAGCGTGTGTGATAAATAAATTAGATAAATTAAATAAATTTCTTAAATGTCCTAAATCCAGTATAACCCAGGCTTTTGGGAACTAGACATTTACCATTTAAGAGATAAAATATAACCATATTTTCTTAAATGTCCTAAATGTCTTAAATTTTCTAAATGTTCATAAACTCAGTATAACCCACCAAATGGGTTTGTGTACACTTTATATTTTCTAAATAAATTAAATAAATCCAGTATAACCCAGGCTTTACTATTTGTATATGTGTCACGAAAACATATGAGTCTGAAACAGTGGCGCACCTACGTATTTCTTGCAGAAATAATTAACATTAATTTTATTACAAATGTTATGAGGCATGATTATATGTATCATGTATAACAATATAATATGTATTTTAAACTAAATAAAAGTACATTTGTATACAATTTAGTATAATAAATATGTATTTGTAAAAACTTAGTATAATCAAATTCATATTTTCCTACAATCAACTGAAAAAGATGCAAGATTTCAAAACTCACTCATATTTATCATTAATGATTTAAATCAATGCACGCTTATTCTACATATTAGCATTTGATTTATGCAAGGGTGTGTTTAGTATTTAATGACTTATAAAGATGCTTATCACGGACAATAACATACGCATTTTCAAATTATGCCAAATGTCATTGATTTTCATATACCACAACCGCGCCCCATATATAATTGATGCTGAACCTCCACATAACGAATGAATGCGGACGAGTCCAACATTGCCGGAAGTCCGTTATATAATGGAGCAGGTTTTCTCAAGGCGGTATATTCAAAAATGGACAATTTAGTTAGTCTACCTGCTGATCACGTGCTAATCATGGTTTACGAGGGGTTAAATTAATTGGAAATTTTGTCCGTACAATTCGTAGTCCGTTAAATAGAGGTCCTTAAAATCGTGGTACGTCAGTACCTCTATAGACAAAATATTGGCCTTATTTAAAATACAATAAAACATATTTATCATCAAACTTATGTTATTGTTTTATTATTTGTTTACATTTTCACAACATTTTGTTTTTCTAACATTTTATTTATTGGAATCTGTTTTTTTTTTCTCTTATTTTATAAATTATTTGTTCCCCAATGAAGCCTAGAACAGCTGACAGAAGTCCAATCAGTAAAATCATAAATGCTCCCTGTAAGTGTTCCAAAGTTAACTTGGCATTCCGCTCGTATGGATGATTTTCATTCAACAATCTCAACTGTTGGATTAATTTTTTGTACATGTATTCCCTGTGCCATTTTGGTATAAAACCAGCATTCTGAATGCGCATTATCAATGTGTTCAGTCGATCCCTGAAGGGAAATCCTTTGGTCATGTACATTTCTGCAGGAAACATCAAATACTCTTTCGGGAAACAGTAGACCTTAGATTGGAAATCATTGTCCAGGTATCTCATCACCCGATACTTGGCATGATCTCTCGTTGAAAGCACAGCAAAGTCTCGTTCGTAAGCAATACGACGCAGGGTCGCATCTATATCAAGACATACATGTAATTGCCACTCACGAAGCATAAGGCGAACTTGCCAATCATCTGTATTAACAAAGTATCGTTTCAGTGATGGTGAAGCAGCCCACTGAATTCCACCCGTAAGCACTTCTTCCATCGTATTCAGCTGCGCCTCGTACGAGGGATTCAACAGAACACTGATTAATTTTGCCTGGTAAGCCGCAACAAAATTAATACCGAAGAACATCCACATGAAGAAGACAATACGACCGGAAAATTTCGATGGCGCTTTAGAACATGACACAGCTAAACATATAGAGAACAGAAACTTTAAACTATCATGGAACGTTACATACGATGTTGTATCTTTGGGTTGCACGTTAGAGAAGTACCAGATGATGCCAGTAACTAGGATATAAGTTACAAACAATAATAACCAGGTTTGGTATTTAAATATATCAATCAAGTTTCGCCATCTTGGTGCCAGCTGAGCTCGGGGAACACACCATGTGAGCGCTTGGAAATATAAACTGGTTGTGAAATCACAAAACACATGTCGTTCTATCGTTGGTCCATACGAGCCGAAACACATATCAGCTTCTCTCAAAATTAACGCTCTTATATTCCCTGTAGTGTTGCCATCCATGGTGATTGTGCCCCAGTTGTCACGTTTTCTCGATGATGTCAGCTGCGTGTTGATGTTCATATGTTTGGCGGCAGTTTTGAATATATTTAGTTCAACGCCTTGGGTTATATTCAGGACCTTGTTGTCTATGACGATGCCATCTTCTGGTGGCATTACGAAAGGTGTCCAGATAATAACGCGTGCACGGACTAGACAATTATTCATCACATCAGGAACCTTCGATGGAAACAGATCTACATTTTCCCTGAACTTTCCATACTCACAAACATCAACAATCCGAGCTTTGAAGTTCGAACCACAGAGTCCATTTTCGTAAGGAAACCAGGAATATATTTCTAGAATACTTTGATTATCTCTTGAAGGCATTATGATAAGTGCATTGATTATATAATAGTGCCACAGAAGACGAACTGTTTGATCTAAACTCTGCACAGAATGATTCCTCATAATGAAAACATATCGTGCTCGTGCATTCCATAGATTCAATTTAGCAAACTGGTAGTTGTAAGAGATAAATTCCTCTAGACTTTCAGCAGCTACAATAGCGAAACGTCGTTTAGTATCATTATAATTAACTTTAAATTTTGTAAAATCTCGTAACGTTTTCAAATGATCTGGTGATTGATATACTAGTGAAAGAAGTTCATCATCTCGTGTACTGTTTATTAAAAACAAGTTGATATTTGGACTGTCCGTTGTGAAATACGTATTTGCAATTGCCAAAGTACATTTAGCAGTAGATTTATCTACGTTATTAGTTACTGCTGTCATTGCAGATATTCTATTAAATAGTGATAATATGAGTATAATTTGCACTCGGAACGACATGTTACAACTTGTCATGTGCAGCTTGTGAACAAAAACAAACAACTGCTAAACGTTATCACAATATCAGGATCAAAACGGTCAAACGTCCAATTAATAAATAAATAACTGAAAACTAGTCCGTTAAAATCAATTTTTATTAAATATTTCATCAAAATTGCTTTATTTAAATCGTATTATCGTTAAATTGTGCATTTCAGTACATTGCTACAAACTAATATGTATATAAAAAAAACTGTCCGTTATTATGTATCTGTGAACAAATAGCAATCTTGTTTCGAAAGCAGCACGTCACGTCATTCACAGTGTAAATATAAAATAATGAAAAAAAATGACCGTCTGACCCTGGCTTAAACCTTCAAATTTGAAATTATTATTTAGAATAATTATAAGCCCTCAAAAAAAAATTTCATATACTAAAATGTGTTGTTTAGGGCGTGAATTACAGACAAGACTGTTGCTGAATAAAGAATAAGAATAAACCAATTGAATGGGTAAATAAATAAATAAAAATCAAAGTCCTTGGCAACGCATATTTCTAAATGATTTTGAACTGTCATGGGAATTTTATTTTTGATAAAAATAATAGAAAAGTGTGACATAAAGTCTTATATGCACCACGGGTGTTACTAGATGATTATGCCCATCGAGCGATATCCTTCACTTTGGCCGGAACCTCGTCCCCTTCCTTGCATAATCATCGTCATAACACTCTTGGTACATAAATTAAAAGCTTTCATAAATTGAGAAATAATTCCAGAAATAAAATCTCAGTTGGGTTTCAGTATTAAAAACACTTTATTCCACTAATTACAATATGTGCAATAAATAAAGGTAAAACATTACCGGTAATAAAAACAGAAAACAACATTAAAAGTTTCTACTTCTGGTAATGTCAAATTAATCACTTTCCAATCAGAACACGTGCGGTGTCAACAGCCGGTCACTCTGTCGGTAGCGCGGCAGATTCGAATATTTGAAAACGATGACACGGATACAAATGTCGTTGTTTTCTTTACATGTATTTATACAGAATGACATTAAGTATTATTATCGGCTCAAGATCTGCGCGCCCAAATAGTATATGATTTTCTTCTTTATTAATTTGTTTTTAACCTTATTTATTGTCCATTAGTTATTCTTTTTGGCATCATCTATTTTCACTTTACCTGATATTCGTTTAATAATACGGTAAGGCACAAGAATGATAAACGCAAGTATTACTGTTAAAAACAGTGCAAGATCTATGGAATATAGTTGGTACCACTCCAGATCCATAGCGGCTGTACGCAAATGTGCCGCTCCATTATACCTGATCACGTACTCTGTCCAGTATACAGCTGTGTCTATAGGACGTACCGGCTGGTCACGAAGTGTTTGCGAACCAAACTTTACATTTTCACGATATCTATAATGAAAATTGTAACTTGATTTTGTTTTTATATCACTCAATATCCTAAATTATTAACGTTTAAAGCTAAAGCAATATTACAATGTAATGTAGTTCATATACCGGGTGTTAATTAAAAAACTGGCCATAGGCGTTTAACATGTAATATCAGTTTTTCCTCCTGCATTAGTTCCCAAATTACTTTACAGAAAAATACTTTAAATAAAAGTTTTAGAGAATTAAATTCTGCATCTAACTGAGAAATCAGATTTAATTTTTGACATTTCATATCTGAGAAAATCAAGTTTAAAATTTCATGAAAACACATAATATATAGGAATAGCTATGGAATTTAAACAAAAATAAAAACAATTGTATGACTGTAACTGTCAAAAATATTTGTGTTTCGTAATTTTCGTTCAATAACAGATATTTCTAAAACTATGGAACAGTTTTCACATGAAGAAAAGCTTCAAGTAATAAAATGGTTCTATTCTGGACAAAGTTATCGAAATATTCGTGATTTAATAAATTTTTTTGACAGTTACAATGTCATACAATTGTTTTTAATTTTGTTTAAATTACATGGCTATTCCTATATATTATGTGTTTTCATGAAATTTTAAACTTGATTTTCTCAGATATGAAATGTCAAAAATTAAATCTGATTTCTCAGTTAGATGCAGAATTTAATTCTCTAAAACTTTTATTTAAAGTATTTTTCTCTAAAGTAATTAGGGAACTAATGCAGGAGGAAAAACTGATTTTACATGTTAAACGCCTATGGCCAGTTTTTTAATTAACACCCGGTATATAAATTCATCAGAAAATAATGCATAATAAAAATGAAAAATATTTACTATTATTTTGAACTTACTTGGGATTAGTCAAAACCTCATTCAAAGCTGTACTAAGTGTTGTTTCCGATAAATCTGTTTGGTAGATACCAATACCATAACCTTTTTTGGTGACAAACGCCATGTTCATCTCTTGGTCACCAAATACTGGTAATACGAGCAATGGTACACCAAAATTGACCGCTTCCATTATGCTCAACAGGCCACCATGAGTTATAAATAATTTCAAATTTGGATGAGCTGAAATAGATACGCTTACAAATTTATAGAATTTGTCATTCACATACAGTGGAACTCCAATATTCGTCTATTTTGAAATTCGTCCTGTATTTTCGTTGAATCTCTTTTTTATATTCGCTCGAAAAGTCAATATTCGTCTCATTTCTGACGTGGTCGGAGAGTCAGCTGATCGTCAATTAGCTCAGTGACATTACCTGATGTTATAATAAAAGGTGGCTCCCTTTCCAAACAATAGCCTAACCTCTCTAAAATATTAAAAATCATAGTTTGGTTTCGTTTGATATTCGTCTTTTTAATATTCATCCTCCTCTTCGTAATGAATTAATGACGAATATTGGAGTTCCACTGTACTTGTAAAACTTTACCCAGAATATCATTTTGTGGACACCATTTCATTATTCGTACATTATCCGGCTTGCCCGGTAACTGTTCATCATCCAGCTTCCAAATAATCTGTTGTTTAACTTTGAAAAACGCCTGTAGGATGGCAGCACGTGTATCGTTGTTTAAATCTTTGCTCTTCAGGTTTGAGCCCATACTGCAGAGGATGACGCCATCTTTGGCATTGTTCATGAATGTTTGCAAATCCTAGAATATATCGATAAATATGTATATTCTTTGGCACATTGCAATAAATATAAAACTGTCTAAATAAGCAGCAGTTTCTAAAAAAAACTTGTGACTTTATTAAATGTTTTTTATATTAGAAGTTCAGTTGATACATACTTCTGGAAGAGCTTTAGGTTCTTCAAGATGAAAACCGCCAATCTCAATGATACTCGGTACACTTGGTTTTGGATCCGAGACACTCGGATGTGAATTCACAAGGACCAGAGCTGTTTTATTATACAGTAATTCTTCTAGCTGAGGTGCGTTAGGGAAGAATTCGTGTAATTGTTTGTTCAGTCGCGGGTATTCCGAGAAATATATGAATAACTGCACCAGTAAGTTGTGTATGGCGTTCTGTAATCGTTCGTAAAACGTCATATGTGCGGAGAAAGGCAAATGGAAGACGGGCACGAATGAATTGGGTGCAGGGTTACCAACCAAGTGATTCGTGACATACGTAGACCCTATAAATTATAAATGTATCACTAGAATCTTTTCAGAGTTCTGCGCAGAATCATCAAAGACGTTCTAATACAGTAAAACCTCGATATAACGTACTAATGCCATTGAGGCGACGACGTTCAGTATTATCAAAAGTCCGTTATATAACCAAGTATGTTTTCCAAATGAGTATGTTAAAATATTGACGAATTAGTTTACCGCTTTTTACTTATGTAGATACGTTTGTATAATTAAAATGAAAAATGTATGATAAGTTTAATCTTAATATTGTTTACGGGCGGTTAAATTAACTGGAAATTTTTGTCCGTTCAATCCGCGAAGTCTGTTAAATCGAGGATTTAGTGCATTTCGTTTCTATATTTAAACATACTAACCTAGTGGACTGAGTACGATCAGTGGACAATTGAAATGATGAGCAACGCCCCATAGAGCATCAGTGCCAAACATATCCACAATAACAAGGTCGAATGTTTCATTACTTTTCAGTAAATCTTGGACTTTGGCATTCCGCAACAGTAGTTCACTGCAAGTAGGTGCAAAATGCGAGAATGCAATGGCTTCTCCAATAGGCGACATTACTCCTAAATCAAAATAATTCATCCGGGCTCCATACTTTTCTGTGAAAAAATAAACAAGAAAATGTACAAAAACTCGGGCACCATATCTCTAGTTGCTAAGATCAAGGTTTCATTCGAGAATCAAATAGTGATCTAGATATGTTCTGATTCTAAAATTTAAATCGAGATTTGTTTCTAAAGTGCGTTTTACATCAACTAGGTCAGCAATGATCAAACGTGGTATTTGTTAGGGACATTTTGATTTACTTTGTATTGATTTGTTAAGCTTTCGATATGCAAATGTACTGTTAAAAACAAATAAATTCTTTGTTTCGTCCTATCAGCTATTTAATTCTAGTATCATAGATTCTCGAATTAAATCTAGACTGAGAAACCGCGAATTTAGTGTATTATGGTGTCTTTCTCGATAATTGGCAATGCTTGGGGTACTTTTACCTGTCATTAAGGAATCGGTATCATCCAGCACGATATTCCTATAATTGACGATGTTTTCCTGGAGGTTGTATGGCGATATCATTGTCACATGATGACCGCGAGCAGCCAGCTCCTTCAGGAGCTTGTTCCCCAGGAAGTAATGACTTGGCGTGGATATAGGCCAGAGGCCTAGAATACGAGCAGCCGCTGTATACGATGTCCATAGCAATAGTACATACCATGCACTTAAAATCATGACTAAATTTTAACACTGAAAAAATCAAACAAATATAAAAACATAAACTAATTTCTGTATGTAGTCTGACCTAGTTATAGCTGAAATAATTTTGATTTACTACTAAATGTAATAACAAAATGTTAAGAAGAAGAAAAAACAATTCTGGTGTGGTCACCGGACGTGTAAAAATATCGTTTTTAGACGTCCGGAAGTAGAAGTCGGTTTCTATGGCGTCAAACGCGGGACAGAAATGAAGCATTTACTCCCTAGGGACGAAAACACTTTTCATAAGGGAGTTTTTATTATAACAAAGGTTTTTATAAATAAATGTCTGTTGTCGTGGTACGCGTTGCATGGAAACATTTCCAAATGCTTCTAAATATTGCAATTTCGTTCCGATTTATTAGAATTCATTATTTATGAAATTAAGTGTTTCTACTCCCGAACGTGGAAAAAATAGTATATACACCTCGGGAGAGACCACCATTTTTCCCTCGATGTATTTGTAATTTCAAATTACACCTCAGGAAAAATAAAAGGTTTCTCTCCCTTGGTATATAATGTACTATTATTCAAAATTAAATCGAGATGGTATAAAAATGTATAGAACATTGTTATTGATTGAATACATTTACATGAAAATCGCAGTTTTAATATGAATGAAAATTTCTGCAATTTTTAATTTTACCTGATTGAAACTCGAAAATATTAACTTTTGCAGTTTTTTTTTTAAAAGTTCTTTGCACGAAATGGGCGACACCAGCGCCAAATCAGACACTGGTGTCGATAATTGCAAGTTTTGAGCCAGAACCCCCGTCTTCTATCTAGTAGCACTATTTAACTGAAATGTTCAGTTGTAAAAATCGACAGATTTGAATGCTAATTACAGGACAAAAAAGGTGTAAATTAAACAAAATAAATAAAAGGTGAATGAATAAATTTCATTATAAGTATATATTTTATTTTCGATTTTCGATAGCTGTATTTACAAACAAAAATATCGTTCTTCAGGTAGTCACCTCTAGCATCGGTATAGAATTTCTGTTTGAACATTTTATCTTACTATTTTATAATATTATTATTACTATCTGTATATTGTATTACTATCTATAATTACTATCTAGGTATACTAGCATTACTATTTGTATAATTGTATCACGAAAATAAATAAGTCTGAAACAGTGGCGGACCTACATATTTCTTGCAGAAATAATTAACATTAATTTTATTACAAATGTTATGAGACATGATTTTTTGTTCGTACTGTATAACAATATAATATATATTTTAAACTAAATAAAAGTACATTTTTGTACAATTTAGTATAATAAATATGTATTTGTAAAAAATGTATAAACTTATCTTGGTCAACAGTGAGAATAAAATTTATGGGAATATTCAAAACTTAATATAATCAAATTCATATTTTCCTACAATCAACTGAAAAAATTGCAAGATATCAAAAAATTATTAATATTTATCATTAATGATTTAAATCAGTGACACGCTTATTCTACATATTAGCATTTGATAAATGCTTTATGTTTAGTATTTAATGACTTATAATAGTACATTATACACCAAGGGAGAGAAACCACTTATTTTTCCTGAGATGTAGTTTGAAGCCCGAGGGCGAAGCCAGAGAGCTACAAATACATCGAGGGAAAAATGGTGGTCTCTCCCGAGGTGTATATACTATTTTTTACACGTTCGGGAATAGAAACACTTAATTTCAAAAATAATCAATTATAATAAATCGGAACGAAATTGCAA
Source organism: Carabus problematicus (assembly GCA_963422195.1). Taxonomy (NCBI): domain Eukaryota; kingdom Metazoa; phylum Arthropoda; class Insecta; order Coleoptera; family Carabidae; genus Carabus; species Carabus problematicus. The sequence goes on from OY728578.1 coordinate 2,526,830, forward strand.
TATTTAGAAGCCTTTGGAAATGTTTCCATGCAACGCGTACCATGACAACAGACATTTATTTATAAAAACCTTTGTTATAATAAAAACTCCCTTATGAAAAGTGTTTTCGTCCCTAGGGAGTAAATGCTTCATTTCTGTCCCGCGTTTGACGCCATAGAAACTGACTTCTACTCCCGGACGTGTAAAAAGATACTTATCACGGACAATAACATACGCATTTTCAAATTATGCCAAATGTCATTGATTTTCATATACCACAACCGCGCCCCATATATGTATAATTGATGTTGAACCTCCACATAACGAATGAATGTGGACGAGTCAGCATTGCCGGAAGTCCGTTATATAATGGAGCAGGTATTTTAAAAAATTGACAATAGGGAACTTGCACATTTTTTTCTATTTTTTTTTTCTGAATCTTTTTACATTAAAACAAATTCCCTATTTTTTGTTTTTTCGAAATTCGCTATACTTTTGGAGAAATAAATTATTGAAATTTTAATACAATATCTTGGCGCGAAAACGCTATGTGACATCAGGACTGCATGGGCACAGCCAGGCGCACACACACAAAACGAAAGTTCTTTCACACACATAGCCACATAGCTCAGTAGTGTGCATCTGTCAGCTGTTTTTGTCGCTCTGCGCATGACATTTTGCTGACTAATGACGTCACTTTATCACCCACCTTTCTCCGGGGAGTGGGGGTGGTAAACGACAGCCAGCTAGTCAAGTCGGCGAGGGTACGAACTGGCGTACGGCGTGGGTCAGGTAACGGGAGCTCGTGGTGGGCGCCACGATACTTTGGTTGGGATAAAAGTAGCGGAAAATATTACTCACGATAGGAGGGATCCTTGGTTGGGCGTTCGATGAAGAAATGAAACATACGTGACGTATTTTGAACTGAATTTACCGTGATCTGTATTCGGGTTAAAGGCGACGAAAGTAGATTCACAATATCCCGCCACAAACATGTAGCTCACACAAATAACGATCTTAATTAGCTTACAAACTAGTTAAATGGTGGGGGGCCACTAACAGTGACAGTCCCCGGTCCGTACGAGTATAAATCGAAAATAATGCAGGGGGGCTAACCCACTCCTGTCCTCACGTATAATTGAGTTGTAACGTAGCCGAACTGTCAGTGCGTGTGGTTTACCAAGAGAGAGAGAGAGAACATATGACATATATAAAAAAATATAAACGTGAACAAGACTTAAATTACTTACAGACTAGTGAAATGGTGGGGGCCACTAACAATGAAAGCACGGATTACGAAAGTATAAAACGAAAATGGTGCAGGTGGGCTAACCCAATCCTGTCCTCATGTACAAGTAAGACGTAACGAATTCGCGCTGTCAGTGTTGGTGGGCCACCAGTAGGGAGACAATATATGACAATAATGACGTTAAATTAGTAGCAAATATGTGGCTTAATTTCTAATAACAATAGCCAAGAGAACAGAGTTTACAATAATGCACGATAGCAATCGTTATGTCAGTTCGTATCGACAAATGCAGACATTGAAATGTGAAATTATCGGCCGAGTTGAATAAGTGGGAGGGGGGGTGATGGTGTCTGTCGTAGTCGAGATTTAGCGATCACTCGCGAACTTACTCGGGCGGTGTTCTCGCGAACTACGTACGACTGGGCAAGAGGGCGTTGGTCAAGTTGACTACGAGCAGAAACTCGTCGTTTAGCACGTGGTCGTGGACAAAGAATAAAGATGAATACTTATCCGAAAAGGATGATAACTCAGATGCAGAGGTGTGGTCCACTGAATCCCCTACCGTGAGGGTGGTGAGTTCGGCTGGCGGTACAGAAGGTTCCACTCGGGAGGTTGGTTCCAGTCGAATCACTCTAGTCGAGGGATTGATGAGCTCGTCACGGGAATCCACCGGGTTCACGGTGTGATCTGTGTTCACTCGGGCGATAAGGGTACGAGATTTGGTTGAGTGAAACACAGAAAGCGAAGCACATACAGAATCACCTCTCTCACAGCACTCTACACTATCCTCTTTTCTTTGACGACACTGAAACTACGTCTGCTCTCTCGAACAACACTTATTCGACTCTTTTTTCTTATTCGGCCGTGCACTACCTGGTCTTAATTATCACTTAATTAACCTTATCGTTACCTGTCGGTGTACATTCTATTGACGTTATCTACTTCCGTCGATGCCCAAACACAGAAGCGGCAAGTATGAAAAAAGTTCCGTTACAACTTCGCTCGACCCGTTTTAGATGACGTAATTTTTTATTGAAAAATTGCTATTTTAAAATCGAGATTTCTGCTAATTGATAGACTTAAAATTTTTTTTTTGTTTTCATATGATGTATTGTTTGAAATATGTACGTCGAATTAAGATAAAACTAAAAATATTAAAAATCTATGCAAGTTCCCTATTTAGTTAGTTTACCCGCTGCTCCTGCGTGATTCCGTGCTAATCTTGCGCCGAACATGGTTTACGAGCAGTTAAATTAATTGGAAATTTTGTCCGTAAAATTCGTAGTCCGTTAAATGGAGGTCCTTAAAATCGTGGTACGTCAGTACCTCTATAGACAAAATATTGGCCTTATTTAAAATACAATAAAACATATTTATCATCAAACTTATGTTATTGTTTTATTATTTGTTTACATTTTCACAACATTTTGTTTTTCTAACATTTTATTTATTGGAATCTGTTTTTTTTTTCTCTTATTTTATAAATTATTTGTTCCCCAATGAAGCCTAGAACAGCCGACAGAAGTCCAATCAGTAAAATCAGAAATGCTCCCTGTAAGTGTTCCAAAGTTAACTTGGCATTCCGCTCGTATGGATGTTTTTCATTCAACAATCTCAACTGTTGGATTAATTTTTTGTACATGTATTCCCTGTGCCATTTTGGTATAAAACCAGCATTCTGAATGCGCATTATCAATGTGTTCAGTCGATCCCTGAAGGGAAATCCTTTGGTCATGTACATTTCTGCAGGAAACATCAAATACTCTTTCGGGAAACAGTAGACCTTAGATTGGAAATCATTGTCCAGGTATCTCATCACCCGATACTTGGCATGATCCCTCGTTGAAAGCACAGCAAAGTCTCGTTCGTAAGCAATACGACGCAGGGTCGCATCTATATCAAGACATACATGTAATTGCCACTCACGAAGCATAAGGCGAACTTGCCAATCATCTGTATTAACAAAGTATCGTTTCAGTGATGGTGAAGCAGCCCACTGAATTCCACCTGTAAGCACTTCTTCCATCGTATTGAGCTGCGCCTCGTACGAGGGATTCAACAGAACACTGATTAATTTTGCCTGGTAAGCCGCAACAAAATTAATACCGAAGAACATCCACATGAAGAAGACAATCCGACCGGAAAATTTCGATGGCGCTTTAGAACATGACACAGCTAAACATATAGAGAACAGAAACTTTAAACTATCATGGAACGTTACATACGATGTTGTATCTTTGGGTTGCACGTTAGAGAAGTACCAGATGATGCCAGTAACTAGGATATAAGTTACAAACAATAATAACCAGGTTTGGTATTTAAATATATCAATCAAGTTTCGCCATCTTGGTGCCAGCTGAGCTCGAGGAACACACCATGTCAGCGCTTGGAAATATAAACTGGTTGTGAAATCACAAAACACATGTCGTTCTATTGTTGGTCCATACGAGCCGAAACACATATCAGCTTCTCTCAAAATTAACGCTCTTATATTCCCTGTAGTGTTGCCATCCATGGTGATTGTGCCCCAATTGTCACGTTTTCTCGATGATGTCAGCTGCGTGTTGATGTTCATATGTTTGGCGGCAGTTTTGAATATATTTAGTTCAACGCCTTGGGTTATATTCAGGACCTTGTTGTCTATAACGATGCCATCTTCTGGTGGCATTACGAAAGGTGTCCAGATAATAACGCGTGCACGGACTAAACAATTATTCATCACATCAGGAACCTTCGATGGAAACAGATCTACATTTTCCTTGAGCTTTCCATACTCACAAACATCAACAATCCGAGCTTTGAAGTTCGAACCACAGAGTCCATTTTCGTAAGGAAACCAGGAATATATTTCTAGAATACTTTGATTATCTCTTGAAGGCATTATGATAAGTGCATTGATTATATAATAGTGCCACAGAAGACTAACTGTTTGATCTAAACTCTGCACAGAATGATTCCTCATAATGAAAACATATCGTGCTCGTGCATTCCATAGATTCAATTTAGCAAACTGGTAGTTGTAAGAGATAAATTCCTCTAGACTTTCAGCAGCTACAATAGCGAAACGTCGTTTAGTATCATTATAATTAACTTTAAATTTTGTAAAATCTCGTAACGTTTTCAAATGATCTGGTGATTGATATACTAGTGAAAGAAGTTCATCATCTCGTGTACTGTTTATTAAAAACAAGTTGATATTTGGACTGTCCGTTGTGAAATACGTATTTGCAATTGCCAAAGTACATTTAGCAGTAGATTTATCTACGTTATTAGTTACTGCTGTCATTGCAGATATTCTATTAAATAGTGATAATATGAGTATAATTTGCACTCGGACCGACATGTTACTACGTGTCACCTGCTGCTTGTAAACAAGAACAAACAACTGCTAAGCGTTTTCACAATATCAGGATCAAAACGGTCAAACGTCCAATTAATAAATAAATAAATAACTGAAAACTAGTCCGTTAAAATCAATTTTTATTAAATATTTCATCAAAATTGCTTTATTTAAATCGTATTATCGTTAAATTGTGCATTTCAGTACATTGCTACAAACTAATATGTATATAAAATACTGTCCGTTATTATGTATCTGTGAACATATAGCAATCTTGTTTCGAAAGCAGCGCGTCACGTCATTCACAGTGTAAATATAAAATAATGAAAAAAAATGACCGTCTGACCCTGGCTTAAACCTTCAAATCAGTTCAAATTTGAAATTATTATTTAGAATAATTATAAGCCCTCAAAAAAAATTTTCATATACTAAAATGTGTTGTTTAGGGCTGGACAGAGCGTGAATTACAGACAAGACTGTTGCTGAATAAAGAATAAGAAGAATAAACCAATTGAATGGGTAAATAAATAAATAAAAATCAAAGACCTTGGCAACGCACATTTCTAAATGATTTTGAACTGTCATGGGAATTTTACTTTTGATAAAAATAATAGAAAAGTGTGACATAAAGTCTTATATGCACCACGGGTGTGTTTAGATGAATATGCCCATCGTGCGACATCCTTCCCTTGGGCCGGAACCTCGTCCCCTTCCTTGCATAATCATCGTCATAACACTGTTGGTACATAAATAAAAAGCTTTCATAAATTGAGAAATAATTCCATAAATAAAAACTCAGTTGGGTTTCTGTATTAAAAACAGTTTAGTTATTTTATTCCACTAATTACAATATGTGCAATAAATAAAGGTAAAACATTACCGGTAATAAAAACAGAAAACAACATTAAAACTTTCTACTTCTGGTAATGTCAAATTAATCACTTTCCAATCAGAACACGTGCGGTGTCAACAGCCGGTCACTCTGTCGGTAGCGCGGCAGATTCGAATATTTGAAAACGATGACACGGATACAAATGTCGTTGTTTTCTTTACATGTATTTATACAGAATGACATTAAGTATTATTATCGGCTCAAGATTTGGGCACCCAAATAGTATATGATTTTCTTCTTTATTAATTTGTTTTTAACCTTATTTATTGTCCATTAGTTTTTCTTTTTGGCATCATCTATTTTCACTTTACCTGATATTCGTTTAATAATACGGTAAGGCACAAGAATGATAAACGCAAGTATTACTGTTAAAAATAGAGCAAGATCTATGGAATATAGTTGGTACCACTCCAGATCCATAGCGGCTGTACGCAAATGTGCCGCTCCATTGTACCGGATCACGTACTCTGTCCAGTATACAGCTGTGTCTATGGGACGTACCGGCTGGTCACGAAGTATTTGTGATCCAAACTTTACATTTTCACGATATCTATAACAAAAATTGTTGTTTTTATATCAATAAATATCCTGAATTATTAGCGTTTAAATCTAAAGCAATATTACAATGTAATGTAGTTCATATATATAAATTCATCAGAAAATAATGCATAATAAAAATGTAAAATATTTACTATTGTTTTGAACTTACTTGGGATTAGTCAAAACCTCATTCAGAGCTGTACTAAGTGTTGTTTCCGATAAATCTGTTTGGTAGATACCAATACCATAACCTTTTTTGGTGACAAACGCCATATTCATCTCTTGGTCACCAAATACTGGTAACACGAGCAATGGTACACCAAAATTGACCGCTTCCATTATGCTCAACAGGCCACCATGAGTTATAAATAATTTCAAATTTGGATGAGCTGAAATAGATACGGTTACAAATTTATACAATTTGTCATTCACACACAGTGGAACTCCAATATTCGTCCACGCCAATATTCGTCTATTTTGAAATTCGTCCTGTATTTTCGTTGATTTTTTTTTTATATTTGCCCGAAAAGTCAATATTCGCCTCATTTCTGACGTGGCCGGAGAGTCAGCTGATCGTCAGTTAGCTCAGTGACATTACCTGATATTATAATACAAGGTGACTCCCTTTCCAAACAATAGCCTAACTTCTCTAAAATATTAAAAACTCTTAACAACAATCATTGTTTGGTTTCGTTTCATATTCGTCTTGTTTAATATTCATCCTCCTTTTCGTAATGAATTAATGACGAATATTGAAGTTCCACTGTACTTGTAAAACTTTACCCAGAATATCATTTTGTGGACACCATTTCATTATTCGTACATTATCCGGCTTGCCCGGTAACTGTTCATCATCCAGCTTCCAAATAATCTGTTGTTTAACTTTGAAAAACGCCTGTAGGATGGCAGCACGTGTATCGTTGTTTAAATCTTTGCTCTTCAGGTTTGAGCCCATACTGCAGAGGATGACGCCATCTTTGGCGTTATCCATGAATGTTTGCAGATCCTAGAATAATATTTCGGTAAATATTGACACATTGCAATAAATATAAAACTTGTGTCTTATTAGAAGTTCAGTTGATACATACTTCTGGAAGAGCTTTAGGTTCTTCAAGATGAAAACCGCCAATCTCAATGATACTCGGTACACTTGGTTTTGGATCCGAGACACTCGGATGTGAATTCACAAGGACCAGAGCTGTTTTATTATACAGTAATTCTTCTAGCTGAGGTGCGTTAGGGAAGAATTCGTGTAATTGTTTGTTCAGTCGCGGGTATTCCGAGAAATATATGAATAACTGCACCAGTAAGTTGTGTATGGCGTTCTGTAATCGTTCGTAAAACGTCATATGTGCGGAGAAAGGCAAATGGAAGACGGGCACGAATGAATTGGGTGCAGGGTTACCAACCAAGTGATTCGTGACATATGTAGACCCTATAAATTATAAATGTATCACTAGAATCTTTTCAAAGTTCTGCGCAGAATCATCAAAGACGTTCTAATACAGTAAAACCTCAACTATAACTTACTAATGCCATTGAGTCGACAACGTTCAGTATTACCAAAAGTCCGTTATATAACCAAGTATGTTTTCCAAATGAGTATGTTAAAAAATTGAAGAATTAGTTTACCGCTTTTTTACTTATGTAGATACGTTTGTATAATTAAAATGAAAAATGTATGATAAGTTTAATCTTAACATTGTTTACGGGCGGTTAAATTAACTGGAAATTTTGTCCGTTCAATCCGCGAAGTCTGTTAAATCGAGGATTTAGTGTATTTCGTTTCTATATTTAAACATACTAACCTAGTGGACTGAGTACGATCAGTGGACAATTGAAATGATGAGCAACGCCCCATAGAGCATCAGTGCCAAACATATCCACAATAACAAGGTCGAATGTTTCATTACTTTTCAATAAATCTTGGACTTTGGCATTCCGCAACAGTAGTTCACTGCAAGTAGGTGCAAAATACGAGAATGCAATGGCTTCTCCAATAGGCGACATTACTCCTAAATCAAAATAATTCATCCGGGCTCCATACTTTTCTGTGAAAAAATAAACAAGAAAATGTACAAAAACTCGGGCACCATATCTCTAGTTGCTAAGATCAAGGTTTCATTCGAGAATCAAATAGTGATCTAGATATGTTCTGATTCTAAAATTTAAATCGAGATTTGTTTCTAAAGTGCGTTTTACATCAACTAGGTCAGCAATGATCAAACGTGGTATTTTTAGGGACATTTTGATTTACTTTGTATTGATTTGTTAAGCTTTCGGTATGCAAATGTTCTGTTAAAAACAAATAAATTCTTTGTTTCGTCCTATCAGCTATTTAATTCTAGTATCATAGATTCTCGAATTTAATCTAGACTGAGAAACCGCGAATTTAGTGTATTATGGTGTCTTTCTTGATAATTGGCAATGTTTAGGGTACTTTTACCTGCCATTAAGGAATCGGTATCATCCAGCACGATATTCCTATAATTGACGATGTTTTCCTGGAGGTTGTATGGCGATATCATTGTCACATGATGACCGCGAGCAGCCAGCTCCTTCAGGAGCTTGTTCCCCAGGAAGTAATGACTTGGCGTGGATATAGGCCAGAGGCCTAGAATGCGAGCAGCCGCTGTATACGATGTACATAGCAGTAGTACATACCATGCACTTAAAATCATGACTAAATTTTAACACTGAAAAAATCAAACAAAAATAAAAACATAAACTAATTTCTGTATGTAGTCTGACCTAGTTATAGCTGAAATAATTTTGATTTACTACTAAATGTAATAAAAAAAATCTTAAGAAAATAAAAAACAATTCTGGTGTGGTCACAGAACGTGTAAAAATATCGTTTTTAGACGTCCGGAAGTAGAAGTCGGTTTCTATGGCGTCAAACGCGGGACAGAAATGAAGCATTTACTCCCTAGGGACGAAAACACTTTTCATAAGGGAGTTTTTATTATAACAAAGGTTTTTATAAATAAATGTCTGTTGTCATGGTACGCGTTGCATGGAAACATTTCCAAAGGCTTCTAAATATTGCAATTTCGTTCCGATTTATTAGAATTCATTATTTATGAAATTAAGTGTTTCTACTCCCGAACGTGGAAAAAATAGTATATACACCTCGGGAGAGATCACCATTTTTCCCTCGATGTATTTGTAATTTCAAATTACACCTCAGGAAAAATAAAAGGTTTCTCTCCCTTGGTATATAATGTACTATTATTCAAAATTAAATCGAGATGGTATAAAAATGTATAGAACATTGTTATTGATTGAATACATTTACATGAAAATCGCAGTTTTAATATGAATGAAAATTTCTGCAATTTTTAATTTTATCTGATGGTGGTCTCTCCCGAGGTGTATATACTATTTTTTACACGTTCGGGAGTAGAAACACTTAATTTCAAAAATAATCAATTATAATAAATCGGAACGAAATTGCAATATTTAGAAGCCTTTGGCGATGTTTCCATGCAACGCATACCATGACAACACACATTTATTTACAAAAACCTTTGTTATAATAAAAACTCCCTTATGAAAAGTGTTTTCGTCCCTAGGGAGTAAATGCTTCATTTCTGTCCCGCGTTTGACGCCATAGAAACTGACTTCTACTCCCGGACGTGTAAAAAGATACTTATCACGGACAATAACATACGCATTTTCAAATTATGCCAAATGTCATTGATTTTCATATACCACAACCGCGCCCCATATACAGGTTAGTCAAAATTACCGGAACACCTAAATAATTCTCCTACCGTAAAGAATTTTAAAAAATTTTTCGTACAAAAGTTCTTTGGTTATAAGCAAGCTATCGTTTACTTATTTTTTTAACATACAGGGTGTTCATTTTATTGTGGAAATTAGGTCAACTTTCTTTTTTCAAATGGAACAGCCTGTATATTTTTACATTTTTTAATTCCGAGATTAATTCTAAGTATTTTTTGTAGGAAAATTTTTTTTATAAAATGCATAATTTTTGAGTTATAAGCAATTAATCCAAACTCCTGAACTTCGAATTAAGAGAATTTTCATACATACATATCGTTTATTTTAACCAAAGGAATAAAAAAAAATTGCAAAATAAAAAAAAATAACAAATTAAATAAATAAAATTAAAGTAAATGTAAATTAAAGTACATGTGCCTGCTTGATAATGCTTCACAACTTCATGAAACAATTGACAAATAGTCAATCAATTGACATTTAAACGACAGATTAATTGCTTATATCTAAAAAATGATACATTTTATAAAAAAATGAGTCCTACAAAATATACTAAGAATTAATCATAGAATTGAAGAAAGTAAAAAAATATAGGGTGTTCCATTTGAAAAATGAAAGTTTACCTAATTTCCGCAATAAAATGAACACCCTGTATATTAAAAAATACTTAAACAGTAGTTTGTTTACAACCAAAGAACTTTTGTACGAAACATTTTTTAAAATTCTTTACGGTAGAAGAATTATTTAGGTGTTCCGGTAATTTTGACTAACCCTGTATAATTGATGTTGAACCTCCACATAACGAATGAATGCGGACGAGTCAGCATTGCCGGAAGTCCGTTATATAATGGAGCAGGTATATTAAAAAATTGACAATAGGGAACTTGCACATTTTTTTCTATTTTTTTTTTCTGAATCTTTTTACATTAAAACAAATTCCCTATTTTTTGTTTTTTCGAAATTCGCTATACTTTTGGAGAAATAAATTATTGAAATTTTAATACAATATCTTGGCGCGAAAACGCTATGTGACATCAGGACTGCATGGGCACAGCCAGGCGCACACACACAAAACGAAAGGTCTTTCACACACATAGCCACATAGCTCAGTAGTGTGCATCTGTCAGCTGTTTTTGTCGCTCTGCGCATGACATTTTGCTGACTAATGACGTCACTTCGCTCGACCCGTTTTAGATGACGTAATTTTTTATTGAAAAATTGCTATTTTAAAATCGAGATTTCTGCTAATTGATAGACTTTAAATTTTTTTTTTGTTTTCATATGATGTATTGTTTGAAATATGTACGTCGAATTAAGATAAAACTAAAAATATTAAAAATCTATGCAAGTTCCCTATTTAGTTAGTTTACCCGCTGCTCCTGCGTGATTCCGTGCTAATCATGCGCCGAACATGGTTTACGAGCAGTTAAATTAATTGGAAATTTTGTCCGTAAAATTCGTAGTCCGTTAAATAGAGGTCCTTAAAATCGAGGTACGTCAGTACCTCTATAGACAAAATATTGGCCTTATTTAAAAAACAATAAATCATATTTCTCATAAAAATTGTTATTGTTTTATTATTTGTTTACATTTTCACAACATTTTGTTTTTCTAACATTTTATTTATTGGAATCTGCTTTTTTTCTCTTATTTTATAAATTATTTGTTCCCCAATGAAGCCTAGAACAGCTGACAGAAGTCCAATCAGTAAAATCAGAAATGCTCCCTGTAAGTGTTCCAAAGTTAACTTGGCATTCCGCTCGTATGGATGTTTTTCATTGAACAATCTCAACTGTTGGATAAATGTTTTGTACATATAGTCCCTGTGCCATTTTGGTATAAAACCAGCATTCTGAATGCGCATTATCAATGCGTTCAATCGATCCCTGAAGGGAAATCCTTTGGTCATGTACATTTCTGAAGGAAAGATCAAATACTCTTTTGGGAAACAGTAGATCTTCGATTGAAAATCATTGTCCAGGTATCTCATCACCCGATACTTGGCATGTTCCCTTGTTGAAAGCACTGCAAAGTCTCGTTCGTAAGCAATACGATGCAGGCACGCATCTATATCAAGACATGGCTGCCAATCACGAAGCATAAGGCGAACTTGCCAATCATCTGTATTAACAAAGAATCGTTTCAGTGATGGTCCAGCAGCCCACTGAATTCCACCTGTAAGCACTTCTTCCATCGTATTCAACTGCGCCTCGTACGAGGGATTCAACAGAACACTGATTAATTTTGCCTGGTAAGCCGCAACAAAATGTATACCGAAGAACATCCACATGAAGAAGACAATGCGACCGGAAAATTTCGATGGTGTTTTAGAACATGACACAGCTAAATATATAGAGAACAGAAACTTTAAACTATCATGGAACGTTACATAAGATGTTGTATCTTTGGGTTGCACGTTAGAAAAATACCAGATGATGCCAGTAACTAGGATATAAGTTACGAACAATAATAACCAGGTTTGGTATTTAAAGATGTCAATCAAGTTTCGCCATCTTGGTGCCAGCTGAGCTCGGGGAACACACCAGATGATCGCTTCGTAATATAAACTGGTTGTGAAATCACAAAACACACGTCGTTCTATCATTGCTCCATAAGAGCCGAAACACATATCAATTTCTCTCAAAGTTATCGCTCTTATATTCCCTGTCGTGTTGCCATCCATGGTGGCTATGCCCCAGTTGTCACGTTTTGTCGATGACGTCAGCTGCGCGTTGATGTTCATATGTTTGGCGGCAGTTTTGAATATATTTACGTCAACGCCTTGGGTTATATTCAGGACCTTGTTGTCTATAACGATGCCATCTTCTGGCGGCATTACGAAAGGTGTCCAGATAATAACGCGTGCACGGACTAGACAATTATTCATCACATCGGGAACCTTCGATGGAAACAGATCTACATTTTCTCTGAATTTTCCATACTCACAAACATCAACAATTCTAGCTTTGAAGTTCAAACCACAGAGTCCATTTTCATAAGGAAACCAGGAATATATTTCCAGAACACTTTGATTATCTCTTGAAGGCATTATTATAAGTGCATTGATTATATAATTGTGCCACAGAAGATTAACTGTTTGATCTAAACTCTGCACAGAATGATTCCTCATAATGAAAACATATCGTGCTCGTGCATTCCATAGATTCAATTTAGCAAACTGGTAGTTAAAGGAGATGAATTCCTCTAGACTCTCAGCAACTACAATAGCAAAACGTCGTTTAATATCTTTATAATTCAGTTTAAATTTTGTAAAATCTCGTAACGTTTTCAAATGATTTGGTGATTGATATACTAGTGAAAGAAGTTGATCATTTCGTGTACTGTTTATTAAAAACAAGTTGATATTTGGACTATCCGTTGTGAAATACGTATTTGCAATTGCCAAAGTACATTTAGCAGTAGATTCATATACATTATTAGTTACTGCTGTCATTGCAGATATTCTATTAAATAGTGATAATATGAGTATACTCTGCACTAGGACCGACATGTTACAACGTGTCACCTGCTGCTTGTAAACAAGAACAAACAACTGCTAAACGTTATCACAATATCAGGATCAAAACGGTCAAACGTTCAATTAATAAATAAAAAACTAGTCCATTAGAATGACTATTTATTAAATATTTCATGAAAATTACATGATTTAAATCGTATTATCGTTAAATTGTGCATTTCAATACATTAGTACAAACTAATATGTATACAGGGTGTTAAAAAACAGGGTAAAAAATTTTCAAGGTACAGTGGTGCCTCGCATAACGAACGCCTCACATAACGAACGCTGCGCACAACGAACTTTCTTTTCGTCCATTATGCGACTCACACAACGAACCTCGCTTCACACAACGAACTGCAGCGAATTCATCTTGCTGCTCGAACGCACTGCGTATCACGAAGTCGCCCGAGCTTCGAAAGTCGCACACAGCTGATACTGAAACTTGTTCCTTCTTGGACCCAAGAAGAAGCAGTTGACGGCACAGAAGTGGTGAAGAACATCATCACGGTGACTCGAAAGTTGGAATTGGAGGTAGAGGAGGAGGAGGATGTGGAAGAGCTGATTGAAGAACACCAAGAAGAGCTGACAACTGAAGAGCTCCAAGCACTTCTAGTCCAGCAACATGATAAAGCTCAAAGGGAAGCTTCATCTGACAACGAGGAAGAGCAATAGAATCACCCAATCTCAACTGCTGCCATCAAGGACATCCTGGTCAAATGAGGAGAGGTTCAGGAGTTTACCAATACTCACTATCCAAACTCAGCTGAGGCAAACAGGATCAACGATCTCTACAATGACACCCTTGCCCGTTATTTCCGGCAGGTGTTGAAGAAGAGGGAGAAATAGACAACCATGGAAAGGTTTTTCAAGAAGCCAGCAGTCAAGAAGCAAAGGATGGAACAAGAAGACTTGACCCTGCAAGCCTCGTAGACTCTCCTAAATCTGAGTCTGATTAAAAAATATAAAACATGAGTACCTTTTTTACCTTTTTTGTGTTACAGTACCATATTTTGTGCTGCAGAACGAATTAAAAATTTTTATATGTATTGTTATGGGAAAACGCGTTTCACATAACGAACTTTTCGCATAACGAACTTGCTGCTGGAACGAATTAAGTACGTTATGCGAGGCATCACTGTATATACATTTCGATGTGCTGATTCAAAATCAAAAAGAATTTTTTCAAAATTCGCAAAATACGGACATGGTTCTAGAAGAGTACATTTTTAGTGCCACTGATGACAGTACATTATTACAAAACGTCAGAATAAAATAAATTCATTTGTTATTCAACATCAGTTACGTGGTAAAAAATTTATATTGAATACCCGTAGTCATTTGTGTGCTACCAGTGGCACTAGAAATGTACTGTTCTAAAAGCATGTCCATAATTTTGCGAATTCTGAAAAAATTCTTTTTGATTGTAAATCAATATATCGAAATGTACATATATACCATGAAATTGTTTTACCCTTTTTTTAACACCCTGTATAAAAAAACTGTCCGTTATTACATATCTGTGAACTTGACAAGCAAACTAGTTACGAAAGCAGCACGTCATATACAGTGTACATTTCATTAATATATTGCATTATCATCGGTGCTACGACGTCTGTGTTCAAAATTTCAAGTCGATTGGATATGTAGAAGTGCGTACAAATTCAATTCGACGATTTCGACAGGTAAACAAGTGAAACTAAATAAAAGCTTGTAATACAATTACCTATATCCATACAGAAATTGTATGTACATATTTTAATAATATTTTATTATCAAGAAATATGATTTTTACCAGGAATAATTAACTGATGTACGTATTTATACAGAATGGTATTAAGTATTATTGTCAGCTCAAGATTTGAGCACCCAAATAGTCTAATATTATTTTCTTCTTCATTAATTTGTTTTTAACCTTATTTACCGTCCATTAGTTTTTCTTTTTGGCATCATCTATTTTCACTTTACCTGATATTCGTTTAATAATATGATAGGGCACAAGAATGACAAACGCAAGTATTACTGTTAAAAATAGAGCAAGATCTATGGAATATAGTTGGTACCCCTCCAGATCCATAGCAGCTGTACGCAAATGTGCCGCTCCATTGTACCTGATAACATACTCTGTCCAGTATACAGCTGTGTCTATGGGACGTACCGGCTGGTCACGAAGTATTTGTGATCCAAACTTTACATTTTCACGATATCTATAACAAAAATTGTTGTTTTTATATCAATAAATATCCTGAATTATTAGCGTTTAAATCTAAAGCAATATTACAATGTAATGTAGTTCATATATATAAATTCATCAGAAAATAATGCATAATAAAAATGTAAAATATTTACTATTGTTTTGAACTTACTTGGGATTAGTCAAAACCTCATTCAGAGCTGTACTAAGTGTTGTTTCCGATAAATCTGTTTGGTAGATACCAATACCATAACCTTTTTTGGTGACAAACGCCATGTTCATCTCTTGGTCACCAAATACTGGTAATACGAGCAATGGTACACCAAAATTGACCGCTTCCATTATGCTCAACAGGCCACCATGAGTTATAAACAATTTCAAATTTGGATGAGCTGAAATAGATACGGTTACAAATTTATACAATTTGTCATTCACACACAGTGGAACTCCAATATTCGTCCACGCCAATATTCGTCTATTTTGAAATTCGTCCTGTATTTTCGTTGATTTTTTTTTATATTCGCTCGAAAAGTCAATATTCGTCTCATTTCTGACGTGGTCGGAGAGTCAGCTGATCGTCAATTAGCTCAGTGACATTACCTGATGTTATAATAAAAGGTGGCTCCCTTTCCAAACAATAGCCTAACCTCTCTAAAATATTAAAAATCATAGTTTGGTTTCGTTTGATATTCGTCTTTTTAATATTCATCCTCCTCTTCGTAATGAATTAATGACGAATATTGGAGTTCCACTGTACTTGTAAAACTTTACCCAGAATATCATTTTGTGGACACCATTTCATTATTCGTACATTATCCGGCTTGCCCGGTAACTGTTCATCATCCAGCTTCCAAATAATCTGTTGTTTAACTTTGAAAAACGCCTGTAGGATGGCAGCACGTGTATCGTTGTTTAAATCTTTGCTCTTCAGGTTTGAGCCCATACTGCAGAGGATGACGCCATCTTTGGCATTGTTCATGAATGTTTGCAAATCCTAGAATATATCGATAAATATGTATATTCTTTGGCACATTGCAATAAATATAAAACTGTCTAAATAAGCAGCAGTTTCTAAAAAAACTTGACTTTATTAAATGTTTTTTTTTATATTAGAAGTTCAGTTGATACATACTTCTGGAAGAGCTTTAGGTTCTTCAAGATGAAATCCACCAATCTCAATGATACTCGGTACACTTGGTTTTGGATCCGAGACACTCGGATGTGAATTCACAAGGACCAGAGCTGTTTTATTATACAGTAATTCTTCTAGCTGAGGTGCGTTAGGGAAGAATTCGTGTAATTGTTTGTTCAGTCGCGGGTATTCCGAGAAATATATGAATAACTGCACCAGTAAGTTGTGTTTAGCGTTCTGTAATCGTTCGTAAAACGTCATATGTGCGGAGAATGGCAAGTGGAAGACGGGCGCATATGAATTGGGTGCAGGGTTACCAACCAAGTGATTCGTGACATATGTAGACCCTATAAATTATAAATGTATCACTAGAATCTTTTCAAAGTTCTGCGCAGAATCATCAAAGACGTTCTAATACAGTAAAACCTCAACTATAACGTACTAATGCCATTGAGGCGAAGATGTTCGGTATTATCAAAAGTCCGTTATATAACCAAGTATGTTTTCCAAATGAGTATGTTAAAAAATTGACGAATTAGTTTACCGCTTTTTACTTATGTAGATACGTTTGTATAATTAAAATGAAAAATGTATGATAAGTTTAATCTTAACATTGTTTACGAGCGGTTAAATTAACTGGAAATTTTTGTCCGTTCAATCCGCGAAGTCTGTTAAATCGAGGATTTAGTGCATTTCGCTTCTATATTTAAACATACTAACCTAGTGGACTGAGTACGATCAGTGGACAATTGAAATGATGAGCAACGCCCCATAGAGCATCAGTGCCAAACATATCCACAATAACAAGGTCGAATGTTTCATTACTTTTCAGTAAATCTTGGACTTTGGCATTCCGCAACAGTAGTTCACTGCAAGTAGGTGCAAAATGCGAGAATGCAATGGCTTCTCCAATAGGCGACATTACTCCTAAATCAAAATAATTCATCCGGGCTCCAAACTTTTCTGTGAAAAAATAAACAAGAAAATGTACAAAAACTCGGGCACCATGTCGGGTTGCTAGGATCGAGGTTTAATTCGAGAATCAAATAGTGATCTACACCTTTTCCAACTGTAATTCATAAAGTGTCAACTGTAATTCAGAATTGTCAACTGTAATTCAGAAAGTGTCAACTGTAATTCAGAATTTACAACTGTAATTCAGAAAGCGTCAAATGAATTTCAGAATTGTCAACTGTAATTCAGAAAGCGTCAAATGAATTTCAGAATTGTCAACTGTAATTCAGAAAGTGTCAAATGAATTTCAGAATTGTCAACTGTAATTCAGAATGTATCAATTGTAATTCAGAAAGGGTCAATTGTAATTCAGAAAACATCGTTTATAACTTAATATATCGTGGAAAGGAAAAATTTTACTCAAGAAAATCTACAATTAACTTAATATAATAATAATATACATAATATAATCAGATTGTATTTAGAGAATATCAAAGCGCATATTTACATCAAAATCTCGGAATAATATTTTTTCATGATCTCAACACTTGCACTGCATAAATAAGTTAAAATCGGTGTTTTCTGAATTACAATTGACGCTTTCGGAATTACAATTGACGCTTTCTGAATTACAAATGACACTTTCTGAATTACAATTGACTATTCTGAATTTCATTTGATGCTTTCTGAATTACAGTTGATAATTCTGAATTACAGTTGACACTTTCTGAATTACAGTTGACAATTCTGAAATTCATTTGACGCTTTCTGAATTACAGTTGACAATTCTGAATTTCATTTGACGCTTTCTGAATTACAGTTGGAAAAGGTGTAGATATATTTTGATTTTAAAATTTAAACCGTAATTAGTTTCTAAAGTGCGTTTTAGATCAACTAGGTCAGCAATGATCAAACGTGGTATTTGTTAGGGACATTTTGATTTGCTTTGTATTGATTTGTTAAGATTTCGGTATGCAAATGTTCGGTTAAAAACAAATAAATTCTTTGTTTCGTCCTAGCAACGATTTAATTCTAGTATCATAGATTCTCGAATTGAATCTAGAGTGAGAAACCGAGAATTTAGTGTATTATAGTGTTTTTCTTGATAATTGGCAATGTTTAGGGTACTTTTACCTGTCATTAAGGAATCGGTATCATCCAGCACGATATTCCTATAATTGATGATGTTTTCCTGGAGATTGTATGGCGATATCATTGTCACATGATGACCGCGAGCGGCCAATTCCTTCAGCAGCTTGTTCCCCAGGAAGTAATGACTTGGCGTGGATATAGGCCAGAGGCCTAGAATACGAGCAGCCGCTGTATACGATGTCCATAGCAGTAGTACATACCATGCACTTAAAATCATGACTAAATTTTAACACTGAAAAAATCAAACAAATATAAAAACATAAACTAATTTCTGTATGTAGTCTGATCTAGTGATAGCTGAAATAATTTTTATTTACTACCAAATGTAATAACAAAATGTTAAGAAGAAGAAAAAACAATTCTGGTGTGGTCACCGGACGTGTAAAATAGTACATTATACACCAAGGGAGAGAAATACTTATTTTTCCTGAGGTGTAGTTTGAAGCCCGAGGGCGAAGCCAGAGGGCTACAAATACATCGAGGGAAAAATGGTGGTCTCTCCCGAGGTGTATATACTATTTTTTCCACGTTCGGGAGTAGAAACACTTAATTTCATAAATAATGAATTATAATAAATCGGAGCGAAATTGCAATATTTAGAAGCCTTTGGAAATGTTTCCATGCAACACGTACCATGACAACAAACATTTATTTACAAAAACCTTTGTTATAATAAAAACTCCCTTCCGAAAAGTGTTTTCGTCCCTAGGGAGTAAATGCTTCATTTCTGTCCCGCGTTTGACGCCATAGAAACCGACTTCTACTCCCGGACGTGTAAAAATATCTTTTTCGACGTCCGGGAGTAGAAGTCGGTTTCTATGGCGTCAAACGCGGGACAGAAATGAAGCATTTACTCCCTAGGGACGAAAACACTTTTCATAAGGGAGTTTTTATTATAACAAAGATTTTTATAAATAAATGTCTCTTGTCATGGTACGCGTTGCATGGAAACATTTCCAAAGGCTTCTAAATATTGCAATTTCGTTCCGATTTATTATAATTCATTATTTATGAAATTAAGTGTTTCTACTCCCGAACGTGATAGTATAAAAATGTATAGAACATTATTATTGATTGAATACATTTACAATAAAATCGCAGTTTTAATATTAATAAAAATTTCTGCAATTTTTAATTTTACCTACTTGAAGTTAGAAAATATTGGCTTTTGCAGATTTTTTTTAATGTTCTTTGCACTAAGTTTCACACTTGTTTGTTTAGCAAACAAAAAAAATACGTAAACCAACACATATATACATAAGAATATCATATTATTTACATAATTTGTTATCACAAGTATTGTGTCATTGAAATTCCTTAGTAGACTGATAAGTGAAGATATACAGAACGCCTGATGAAGTTATATAATGAATACACTTTTTAAGCTTAGAAAAATTCGACGTATCTCCGTTTTACGCTCACAGGACACGTTGCTACGAAACAAACGCTAGGATAAACAGCGTTGAACAAGATCGTTTTAACATTCTGGTAATTACTGTGATCATGAACCGCGTTATAGCGCGCACTGTGCAAATAATGTTTAGATCGAATTTGGGTCTCAGGTGTACACGTGACCAATAAGCATATTATTTCGATAATTTGTTATCACAAGTAAAGTGTGTCAAATGAAATGTTTTACTAGACCAGGGCTTCCCAACAAGGTCGGTATAGAACCCTTAGGGGGGGGGGGGAGATATTTTGAAGGGGTCGCTAAGTTATTACAAAGTTCCGAGAGATCGATGAAAAAATTAAGTATGTACTATATTATTATATTAATAATGTAAATAGTCCGCTGAAGGAAGTCAATAAATGCTTAATTATTCCTGGTAACTGGGATATAGCTTGATTTAATATATTTAATTTAATATTTAATTAGTCTAATTCGCCAATCTAACTCACACAATTAGTCGTCTGTATAACGCAAGGTTAGGAACACACAACACACATGTGCCAAATTTTGGATTTAACTAGGAATGTATACAGACATACATGCCTGCAGCTCATCGACGTATATCCAAGTCTGAATATATCACAAATTATTATTTATCTAGATTCACTTTTAAAATCCTAGGTGCCTAGGTCGCAAACAAAACAACAAATTTAAAACAAGTGTGAATACATTTTCTTTTCTTGACAAAAGCAAAGCAAACTAAGCCGACTATAAATGCATTGATCTTCTTTTGTTCAATTTTTAATTAAAAAACATTTTTTTCTTCAATAGTCTTACATAATTTTTCAAAATAAAAAATATGGAAAAATATTGTTCCATTTCCTGTACATGCACGAAAATTTTGAATGCAGTTGTGTAGAAAATAACGCAGAAAAAAAATAAAAACTAAAAAAAAATTGGAAAATCTTTTTTTTCTCGAGTACGAAGGAAAATTTTGAAAATTAAAACGTACCTTGCACAACTAGACCATAACACGTATCTGTAGAAAAAAATTCATAAAAATCCGTTGGGTACTTTAGGAGATCTGAGTGGAACAAAAAATCTCGTACGAGCGAGCGGACGAGCGACATACATACGGACATATGTTGTCATAGTCATTTCGTGATCCAGGGGGTCTGTCCGGGATTTCTGTGCAAAAATTTTTGAAATCGGAAGATGCTACAGACATCGTACCGAACACTATAGCTCTTCGACAGGAGGTCGATGAGCTAAAAAATACTGCTGAACCAATGTTTTTAACTTTTCCTATTTCTTATTTAGTTGAAACCGTTCCAGTCATATAAACAATTGATGATAAACAAGAGACAGATTTAATACATGCCAGAATGTTAGGGCTGGGCGTTGGACTGGGAAAGACGCCCAGAATCCGGGCTCCATCGTAGACCACACAGCCAACTAGCAGGGTACATAATACTGTATTGCAGGGATTCCCAAACCCGGGTACTCCCAGGGGTACGCAATAGTTTGTTTAGGGGTACGGAAAAAAGTTAGTTATTATGGTGGAAAATAATAATATGTGTATTAGCAATTAACTGTATATGTCGGTTTTAAATTTTTCTGCCGTGCAAAGTCATATATCGTGAGAGTCTGGCCGTCAACAATGTTCCCCACCAGTCAGGGCGAGGACAGTTTTAACAAATATGCTATAGTGTCCGTTGTCACTCCACAAGTGCCATGTCGACGACAAAAATTCATCTTTATTATGATTGTATTTATTTTTACATGTATAACCATAAATATAGGTATAAACTTTATCCACATTATAAATTAGATTATTTTTTATTATTAATTTAAAGTTCCAACACGTACAATTAACATGACGGTTACTTATTAAATTTCTTAAATGAGGGGCGCGGTCTAGGGAACTGACATGTCAAGGGGTACGCTAATGAAAAAAGGTTGGGAATCGCTGCTCGACAGTATAGATTCGTATTGCGGGTACAATCACTAACTATGATGTTACACTCACTGATGAAATTTGCATATGGACTATATTTTTTATTATTATCTTCAGTGTGAATATTAAAGTATGGTACAGCCTTCGCTAATCTTTTTACGCTAAACCATAAAAATATTGGCAATGATTTTTGTTTTATGGCGGACAGCGTCCTACGTATATATTATTTTTAAAAACAAGTAATATGTCCGTATTATGAACTCGTCAATTTTAGTTAAGTTAATACGGACATATTACTTGTTTTTAATAATATTGACGATGAACTTCGGAACTGAAAATATAATATATATTATTTATTTCCATTGTTATGTTATTACAAGATAAATGGCAGTGGCTTGATATTGATAAGCGATGAAATACCCCTGACCTCTCGGGGTGGGTATGTATGTGGTACTATTACAAGAAAATATATTTTAAAACAATTCTTGAGTATGCATTTTAATTTTGATAAACGTTTCGCGCCCCCGAAATTTAGTAACGCGACCCCATATGGGGGGTCGCGAACCACACTTTGAGAAGCCCTGGTCTATATGATTCAAATTTGATCTTCAATTTGACAAGAAAATGTATTGCAATACAGTAATGGATCCAGAGTGTGCGAATGGATTCCGGGGAGGGGCGATGTATGTTAATCTTTCGGCTGATGTTTTTTTTTTGGGGGGGGGGGATATTTCACTTTTCTCCGGCGCTGGATTTCATTTGTAATGTCCAGTTTATATAATCATTTGCGCCCCACGATTTTATTTATTTAATATTTCTTTTTAGCGCAATTTAATATAAGCGTGTTTTTAAAAATTGTTTTTCTTAATTTATTTTTTTATATGATACATGTGTTAGTGAAGTAGTTACACAGTTACAATGGCATTAAGTCTGACTGTAAATACTACTCCTAATATAAAAACATCATATTAAATAATAAGCCACCTAAACACATATTTGTAATCATACATACATAATCATTACTGAAGTAGCAGATCCTTTACTTTTACCACATTCATTCACAACATAGTACATCAAACATTTATAGACAACCAAA